>CM062830.1:13012788-13680020 GCA_031772345.1 Himalopsyche anomala
AAGCTGTATAATATTCAATTATTAACATAAATAACTGTTTTTAAAAATAAATAAACGCCAATACTATAGGAGAATAATTATAATATTATAAGACTTTAAACAAATTTAATAGTTTAAAGCAAATAATTGGGTTAAATTAAAAGCTTATGTCGGATAATATGGCGTAGCGGTTAGCGTTGTGGGCTTTCGTGTCAGTTTTTACGGTTTCAAATCCCAGTACAAACAGCATTTTTCGATCGATTTATCGATTTCTGCTCGAAGGCATGGGTGTTTGTGATGTATAAAAATTCCCTACCACCCTCCCACCCTTCCGATCCTTTAATAACTGGGCGTACCGAGAGCGATTAGTTAACCACTAATCCTGTCCTAGCTTTATCCCTTTATCCCCACTACTCTCTTTTAAAATGAAAGGTTGAGCGACTGAGTAATAAACAGTTGTCGTAGAAAAACTTCTGCTGAGATAACTCCATTAGAAGGTAATATGCTCTACATTGGGAGTAGACATGGATTAAATAGTATATATAATTATTTACCAAGTGTCAATTCAAGTTTATCCGTGCACTTGAATGTCTAAAGATGCCACAAGGTAAAACCCGGCTCGTTATTGATATAACGTGTGAAAATGTATGAAATTTGAACAATTATAATTCCACCTTACACCTTTAGTCTAAATCTTAAATCATGCTTGCCGAATAGATTTACGAATTTCGTAAAAGCTTTAAAATTAGTTGTGATGCTAGTGGCCAACGATGACGCAACCCACAAGATACTGCTCATAAGACTTCGAGGCGTCATTGTAAAATGGATTAGCCACAAAAAGCACATGCGTCTCGTTTTAGTCATGGCTGTTTTGAGGGCTTACCAAACCCAGTTGCGTTTCAAGTTTATTGCCCATTCCCAGCCACCCGCTAGAAAAAACTGAATAATATATAAATTCCCTTTCAATGACAAAGAGTGCTCGGGCGAGAGATGTTTTTCAGCCGCTGCTTTTTTTACTCTGCGGAGGGCTGTAAAAATGACCAATATTTCCCAGAAAAAAATAACTGTCGTAAAAGCACGACGCCGAATTTCCGTTTGTTCTAGATGAAAACATCGCGGAAATTAAAAGCCTACAACATTCCGCAGAGCTTAGTAAGCATGCAAGGAGCCGAATATTAATCGCTTCATTTGATGTATAAATAAACATACTTTTTATTTAATCTTTTATTTGAAATAAAAATGAAAACGGATTGCCGAAAATTTATGAGTGTAGTATAAAAGAATGTTCCAATGTTTCATTTCCGTATTTTTTGGTAATAATTATTAAACTAAGCACGCAGAGATCGCAGTTTTTTATTAATACAGTTTTTGTTGTAATAAATGATAAAAAAAACATATGATAAATTTGAATTGTTCAAATTATGTACATTCACAAAGATTTTGTCACTAACGACCCGGGTTTTGCCTTTCGGCATCTTCAAAAGAGTTTATGTGCGTTCGTATTTAGGTGCAAAATTTTTATCCCTTGTTCCTGATTGAACACGTGTCCTTCCAAAATTAAGTGATTAGCAAAAGTAGAATTCATTTTCGCAATGATACATTTATTTCTTATATAAACACGAAACATTCATTTAATAACCGGCAGTTCAAGTTCATCCGTGCACTTGAACGCCTGATGATGCCAGCAAAGCGAAGCCCGGGTCGTTAGTGACAAAATCTGTGTGAATGTACGTAATTTGAACGATTAAAAATTAATATTGAAATTCCACCAAGCACCTTAAATCGAAATCTTAAATTATATATGATAAACATCAGTTGTTTAATACAGTATAAACGAATTCAATGTGGCATCGAAAAATCAATATGAACTACTTTATATTATAATATTATTACTGTAAAAAAAGAGATATTTATTTTTTCAAATAAGAATTGCCGGATCCTATGGCGTAGCGGTTAGCGTTGTGGGCGTCCGTGTTTTACCTCACGGGTTCGAATCCCAGTACGATTTTTTTCGATTGATTTATCGATTTCCATTCGAAGGCATGGGTGTTTGTGATATCCAAAAATTCCCTCCCACTAGACACACGCCACGAGCTAACCGTGCCTGGGCCCAACTATCGTTTTTATAGCACCCTTTGCGCTTCGAATAACTAGTTTTATTTATTTTTGTTTTAAATTAATGTGTTCAATATCTGAAAAAGTCTTCTCATTGTATATTTACGTACAGAGATATAAGTTATAAATAAAATACAGCAATGTAGTATTATAACATATAATCGGTATCGAAATCGAAACAAGTTGCGACCCAAGTACTACAAGGTTCTATGTGAAAATTTTTGACGAAACATAAGTAACAATGCGACAGTTTTTGAAGTACCATTATTGTTAAACATTGTTACTTTTGTTTCGTCAAAAATTTTCACATAGAACCTTGTAGTACTCTGGTTGGGAAGTATTATATACAATTCGTCTATTTATTCTGAGTTAGTTCTTGAGATCGATTGCCAGTGTTTGCTCTACACATTGCACGGTTCAAAAAATATAATAATAACTAAGAATTCACATTAATAAACCCAGTATAAAGAAAGTACTTAAGAAACTCCTTGTCTTTCTTAACAGAATAAACAAACCGAGAAACTCTTTTCGGTGCTTCTTTCAATTCCGTAACAGTAAATACAATTCTAGAAGTATCAAGAGGAAACATCACGTGCAGTAACGTGAGCAAACACCCTCTCCATGAATTCTTTTTACCCAACCTAGTTAATGTCGGTCAACAAGAGGACCCTTACTATTGACGTGACCATAGCCGGCCAGTTGAGATCGTTACTCTGTGCGTATTGACAGGTGAGGAAGATAAAGCCGTGGCCGTCGTAAATTCGACGTAAAAAACCTTAAAATTTTATTTCCGCACCCTTTCCCTGGCTTACTCTGCCGAATCTGCGTAAACGGATATATTTTTACTAATGCGAGGGTTTCTAAAATTATTGTTATGTAACCTTTATAAAGGTAAAAAAAGAAAGTTTTTCACAGTCGCATTTTTTTTTGTACTTACGGTAAACATTGCGTTGACAAAATCTCAATAAATTATGCCTTACTAATACAGATAAATATGACCATGTAATCTCTCTACACCCTTTGTTTAGTGAGTTAACTTTGTTCTTCTTTTTGTATAAAAATAAAGCACTACTTGTTAGGTGTAGGCAGTTTAAGCGTAGAAAATAAAATATAGGAGTATTATATTGTTTATCACAGACGAAAAATTATACATAACAATTAATTGATGAGTTCTTCCCTGTTATATATGGACACATTATATAGAAAATGTTTTTTTTTTATAATTTAATTAATTTGTTATTTTACACTGTTTCTCAGTCACAGTTAACAATAAAAATACCGTATACTGAAAAAGAAGCAATTATGTTGATAGGATAGGCCATAGTAAGATTTTTTTAAATTAATTAAAATAATGTGTCATATAACAGGAGAGTACCATTTTTACCAGTTCGATCTCATCGCAGGCATTTTTTAAAATGGTTGGAAAATTATTTAGTACACAATTATTTGTATAATCACTGATGAGTTCTACAAAACAATAAATTTATGTTTGTGAAAAGAATTTAAATATAGTATTTTTATAAATTATTTACGATTATATATATATATATATATATATAGACTCTGGAAAGAAAAAAGGACGTAACCCACACATATAAAATTTTACAGGGGGCACAAACAACGTGTTTTGATGATTTTCGGCCATATTTAAATTATGAAATAAACACAACCTTGAAGTGCATGGAGACATCTAAACTGTTGTTTAATTGACATAATCTAATATTAATTAATGAAATTGTCGAGGAAAAACCTTTATTTCAGTCTTTTTTCTTAGTTTTAATTTTGACAAGGTCATCTTTTTTAAACTTAAAAGTTAAATTTAAATACTAATTCAGCATTTGCAGCTTAAATTCTGATACATTGAGATTATCAAAAAAATCGGTTTTAAAAAAACTGTGGGTTATGTCCTTTTTCCTTTCCACGGTCGATATGTACAAAACCTCTTAAAAAAAATTAAATGCTAAACATTTTGTTGGGAAAAATATAACGAACATTAATAATAATTTTTGAAGATTGGAATATACATAAAAGGTAGTAGAGGAGTGTTCACTGTTTGCACACTTGTAATGAAGTTAAAATAATATAATACGATACACATGTTACTAAGATGCGGAGAAAAATCTAGAAAGAATTTAAGATTTAGACTGAATTACTAGAAAGAATAGCTCTGAAAAATAATCTCCCCAATCCACGCATTGTCAAGGGCGACCGACAACCATAAATGATAATTATTTTGTACGTTTTTAGAATAGCGATTCATAGAGAAGCTTAAACGTTGCTGAAAAAATCTGAGCACATTATGTATACTTTTAGTAACAATACTCATTAACGAAATATGTGAAAGCGAATTTTTCCAAAAATCGAATTATCGAATTAACTCCACAAATACTTATTTTGTTTTTATATATAGAAGGTATATAATATTTTTTAACCAAACAAAGTAATCAAAAACAACATAATAAAGTGATCTACAAGATTTAGTAAAGATTATCTTAAAAGATTTACGATTTGTCAAAACATTATTAGGCGAGGAAAGGTAAGTTTAAATACGGTATCGATTATAATTTAAATAAAACATTTAGTTTTGTCAATTCTGGTTTGAAATGTATTCAAAGAAACTATTTTTTATATCTTTATTCAGAAATATTTGGGCGAACCTGAAGATTATCTTAATAAAATAGTACTATTATTATAAAAATCAATTTACATTGTGTAAATGCTAATACACATATTGAAAGCATACCAGTTAAAGTTAAAATATGTAAGTGTTCGTTTTGCACAGTATTTACCTAAGAATTAAATCCCATTCAGACCAGGTGAAAGTCTGGAGAGTATGACAATTAAAAGAATAGCTTCTATGAAATGTACGTTATCTTGAATTTAAAACTTAACAGGGCGGTAGAAATTTTCATCATAATTTACATAAAAAAGCCATATTGTTATAATATTTGTTATTTTTGTAATTTTCAATAATATAATAGACCATAAACAGGGCCCACGTCTGACAATATTTTACTTTTTCGTCTTAGTAAAAATTGCGTAAAACATTAAGACTACTTTTTTACGACCTTTTAAAGTTGCCACTATAGGTCGCCATCTGCTCGCCTATACGTAACGTCGACATTGCGAATTAGAATATACCTACAAATTTTTTAATGAATTTTATGAATATCTATATATTAATAGTCGTTAATGTCCGTCCGTCCGTCCGTCTGTCTGTCTGTCTGTAAATTGTCCCCGATTTCCCCTTCCCCTCCTCCGCCCCAGCCACGCTGTCAACATTTTTTTATTCATACTAAAGAGATACTTTTTTCGTTTGTATATTATGGTCGCGATTTCGCCTATTCGATGACGTCAAGAAAGACGGTCCCCCTCCCCCCCATCCTGCCCCGCTGTCGTCATTAATTCATTTCTTCATTTTTCTCTGACGTCATGAGTGAATTTTTGAAATCATGACATTTTTATTTTATTCTGTGTAAAAACAATTAATTTTCAAAAAATATTCTCTCAAGCTGTGGGATTCGATACCATGCCCCAATTTTCATGCGCGACGTTCGGACGGCTTACACACTGATCTATGAATCCACTTGAGAAAAGCGATATAAAAACTTTATATAATTTAAATAATACAAAGCAAAAAAAAAGAACGCGTTTTAAGTGAACTAATAATGACATCTGTGGGTGAAATCTTGCACTAAACGATTTTGAATTCCAAGATTTCCACCTGCAGGGTTGTGAACGGCTATATAGGGCTGCTCAATTATATATAATAATTTAATTAACTATTTATTTATATATATACGAAAAATGGTTGTTAGCAAACTTAAACATTATTCCAAAAATTAAATAATTTACGAGGTCTATTTCTGCTAATAGGAAAAATAATTGTTAGCAAACTTAAACATTATTCCAAAAATTAAGTAATTTACAAGGACTATTTTTGCTACTATGAAAAATAATTGTTAGCAAACTTAAAAATTATACCAAAAATAAAATAATTTACGAAATTTCTGCTTCTAAGAAAAATGGTTGTTAGCAAACTTAAACATTGTTCCAAAAATTAAGTAATTTACAAGGACTATTTTTGCTACTATGAAAAATGGTTGTTAGCAA
The DNA here is from genome assembly GCA_031772345.1 of Himalopsyche anomala. NCBI lineage: Eukaryota > Metazoa > Arthropoda > Insecta > Trichoptera > Rhyacophilidae > Himalopsyche > Himalopsyche anomala. The sequence goes on from CM062830.1 coordinate 13,018,996, forward strand.
ACTTAAACATTATTCCAAAAATTAAATAATTTACGAGGTCTATTTCTGCTAATAGGAAAAATAATTGTTAGCAAACTTAAACATTATTCCAAAAATTAAGTAATTTACAAGGACTATTTTTGCTACTATGAAAAATAATTGTTAGCAAACTTAAAAATTATACCAAAAACAAAATAATTAACGAAATTTCTGCTTCTAAGAAAAATGGTTGTTAGCAAACTTAAACATTATTCCAAATATTAAATAATTTACGAGGTCTATTTCTGCTAATAGGAAAAATAATTGTTAGCAAACTTAAACATTATTCCAAAAATTAAGTAATTTACAAGGACTATTTTTGCTACTATGAAAAATGGTTGTTAGCAAATTTAAACATTATTCCAAAAATTAAATAACTAACGAAATTTCTGCTTCTAAGAAAAATGGTTGTTAGCAAACTTAAACATTATTCCAAATATTAAATAATTTACGAGGTCTATTTCTGCTAATAGGAAAAATAATTGTTAGCAAACTTAAACATTATTCCAAAAATTAAGTAATTTACAAGGACTATTTTTGCTACTATGAAAAATAATTGTTAGCAAACTTAAAAATTATACCAAAAATAAAATAATTTACGAAATTTCTGCTTCTAAGAAAAATGGTTGTTAGCAAACTTAAACATTGTTCCAAAAATTAAGTAATTTACAAGGACTATTTTTGCTACTATGAAAAATAGTTGTTAGCAAACTTAAACATTATTCCAAAAATTAAATAATTTACGAGGTCTATTTCTGCTAATAGGAAAAATAATTGTTAGCAAACTTAAACATTATTCCAAAAATTAAGTAATTTACAAGGACTATTTTTGCTACTATGAAAAATAATTGTTAGCAAACTTAAAAATTATACCAAAAACTAAATAACTAACGAAATTTCTGCTTCTAAGAAAAATGGTTGTTAGCAAACTTAAACATTATTCCAAATATTAAATAATTTACGAGGTCTATTTCTGCTAATAGGAAAAATAATTGTTAGCAAACTTAAACATTATTCCAAAAATTAAGTAATTTACAAGGACTATTTTTGCTACTATGAAAAATGGTTGTTAGCAAATTTAAACATTATTCCAAAAATTAAATAATTTACGAGGTCTATTTCTGCTAATAGAAAAAATAATTGTTAGCAAACTTAAACATTATTCCAAAAATTAAGTAATTTACAAGGACTATTTTTGCTACTATGAAAAATAATTGTTAGCAAACTTAAAAATTATACCAAAAATAAAATAATTAACGAAATTTCTGCTTCTAAGAAAAATGGTTGTTAGCAAACATAAACATTATTCCAAAAATTAAATAATTTACAAGGACTATTTTTGCTACTATGAAAAATAATTGTTAGCAAACTTAAAAATTATACCAAAAACAAAATAATTAACGAAATTTCTGCTTCTAAGAAAAATGGTTGTTAGCAAACTTAAACATTATTCCAAAAATTAAATAAATTACGAGGTCTATTTCTGCTAATAGGAAAAATAATTGTTAGCAAACTTAAACATTATTCCAAAAATTAAGTAATTTACAAGGACTATTTTTGCTACTATGAAAAATGGTTGTTAGCAAACTTAAACATTATTCCAAAAATTAAATAATTTACAAGGACTATTTTTGCTACTATGAAAAATAATTGTTAGCAAACTTAAAAATTATACCAAAAACAAAATAATTAACGAAATTTCTGCTTCTAAGAAAAATGGTTGTTAGCAAACTTAAACATTATTCCAAATATTAAATAATTTACGAGGTCTATTTCTGCTAATAGGAAAAATAATTGTTAGCAAACATAAACATTATTCCAAAAATTAAGTAATTTACAAGGACTATTTTTGCTACTATGAAAAATAATTGTTAGCAAACTTAAAAATTATACCAAAAATAAAATAATTAACGAAATTTCTGCTTCTAAGAAAAATGGTTGTTAGCAAACTTAAACATTATTCCAAAAATTAAATAATTTACGAGGTCTATTTCTGCTAATAGGAAAAATAATTGTTAGCAAACTTAAACATTATTCCAAAAATTAAGTAATTTACGAGGTCTATTTCTGCTAATAGGAAAAATAATTGTTAGCAAACTTAAACATTATTCCAAAAATTAAGTAATTTACAAGGACTATTTTTGCTACTATGAAAAATAATTGTTAGCAAACTTAAAAATTATACCAAAAATAAAATAATTTACGAAATTTCTGCTTCTAAGAAAAATGGTTGTTAGCAAACTTAAACATTGTTCCAAAAATTAAGTAATTTACAAGGACTATTTTTGCTACTATGAAAAATGGTTGTTAGCAAACTTAAACATTATTCCAAAAATTAAATAATTTACGAGGTCTATTTCTGCTAATAGGAAAAATAATTGTTAGCAAACTTAAACATTATTCCAAAAATTAAGTAATTTACAAGGACTATTTTTGCTACTATGAAAAATAATTGTTAGCAAACTTAAAAATTATACCAAAAACAAAATAATTAACGAAATTTCTGCTTCTAAGAAAAATGGTTGTTAGCAAACTTAAACATTATTCCAAATATTAAATAATTTACGAGGTCTATTTCTGCTAATAGGAAAAATAATTGTTAGCAAACTTAAACATTATTCCAAAAATTAAGTAATTTACAAGGACTATTTTTGCTACTATGAAAAATGGTTGTTAGCAAATTTAAACATTATTCCAAAAATTAAATAACTAACGAAATTTCTGCTTCTAAGAAAAATGGTTGTTAGCAAACTTAAACATTATTCCAAATATTAAATAATTTACGAGGTCTATTTCTGCTAATAGGAAAAATAATTGTTAGCAAACTTAAACATTATTCCAAAAATTAAGTAATTTACAAGGACTATTTTTGCTACTATGAAAAATGGTTGTTAGCAAATTTAAACATTATTCCAAAAATTAAATAATTTACGAGGTCTATTTTTGCTAATAGAAAAAATAATTGTTAGCAAACTTAAACATTATTCCAAAAATTAAGTTATTTACAAGGACTATTTTTGCTACTATGAAAAATAATTGTTAGCAAACTTAAAAATTATACCAAAAATAAAATAATTAACGAAATTTCTGCTTCTAAGAAAAATGGTTGTTAGCAAACATAAACATTATTCCAAAAATTAAATAATTTACAAGGACTATTTTTGCTACTATGAAAAATAATTGTTAGCAAACTTAAAAATTATACCAAAAACAAAATAATTAACGAAATTTCTGCTTCTAAGAAAAATGGTTGTTAGCAAACTTAAACATTATTCCAAATATTAAATAATTTACGAGGTCTATTTCTGCTAATAGGAAAAATAATTGTTAGCAAACTTAAACATTATTCCAAAAATTAAGTAATTTACAAGGACTATTTTTGCTACTATGAAAAATAATTGTTAGCAAACTTAAAAATTATACCAAAAATAAAATAATTAACGAAATTTCTGCTTCTAAGAAAAATGGTTGTTAGCAAACTTAAACATTATTCCAAAAATTAAATAATTTACGAGGTCTATTTCTGCTAATAGGAAAAATAATTGTTAGCAAACTTAAACATTATTCCAAAAATTAAGTAATTTACAAGGACTATTTTTGCTACTATGAAAAATAATTGTTAGCAAACTTAAAAATTATACCAAAAACAAAATAACTAACGAAATTTCTGCTTCTAAGAAAAATGGTTGTTAGCAAACTTAAACATTATTCCAAATATTAAATAATTTACGAGGTCTATTTCTGCTAATAGGAAAAATAATTGTTAGCAAACTTAAACATTATTCCAAAAATTAAGTAATTTACAAGGACTATTTTTGCTACTATGAAAAATGGTTGTTAGCAAATTTAAACATTATTCCAAAAATTAAATAATTTACGAGGTCTATTTCTGCTAATAGAAAAAATAATTGTTAGCAAACTTAAACATTATTCCAAAAATTAAGTAATTTACAAGGACTATTTTTGCTACTATGAAAAATGGTTGTTAGCAAACATAAACATTATTCCAAAAATTAAATAATTTACAAGGACTATTTTTGCTACTATGAAAAATAATTGTTAGCAAACTTAAACATTATTCCAAAAATTAAGTAATTTACAAGGACTATTTTTGCTACTATGAAAAATAATTGTTAGCAAACTTAAAAATTATACCAAAAACAAAATAATTAACGAAATTTCTGCTTCTAAGAAAAATGGTTGTTAGCAAACTTAAACATTATTCCAAATATTAAATAATTTACGAGGTCTATTTCTGCTAATAGGAAAAATAATTGTTAGCAAACTTAAACATTATTCCAAAAATTAAGTAATTTACAAGGACTATTTTTGCTACTATGAAAAATAATTGTTAGCAAACTTAAAAATTATACCAAAAATAAAATAATTAACGAAATTTCTGCTTCTAAGAAAAATGGTTGTTAGCAAACTTAAACATTATTCCAAAAATTAAATAATTTACGAGGTCTATTTCTGCTAATAGGAAAAATAATTGTTAGCAAACTTAAACATTATTCCAAAAATTAAGTAATTTACAAGGACTATTTTTGCTACTATGAAAAATAATTGTTAGCAAACTTAAAAATTATACCAAAAACAAAATAACTAACGAAATTTCTGCTTCTAAGAAAAATGGTTGTTAGCAAACTTAAACATTATTCCAAATATTAAATAATTTACGAGGTCTATTTCTGCTAATAGGAAAAATAATTGTTAGCAAACTTAAACATTATTCCAAAAATTAAGTAATTTACAAGGACTATTTTTGCTACTATGAAAAATGGTTGTTAGCAAATTTAAACATTATTCCAAAAATTAAATAATTTACGAGGTCTATTTCTGCTTATAGAAAAAATAATTGTTAGCAAACTTAAACATTATTCCAAAAATTAAGTTATTTACAAGGACTATTTTTGCTACTATGAAAAATAATTGTTAGCAAACTTAAAAATTATACCAAAAATAAAATAATTAACGAAATTTCTGCTTCTAAGAAAAATGGTTGTTAGCAAACTTAAACATTATTCCAAAAATTAAATAATTTACGAGGTCTATTTCTGCTAATAGGAAAAATAATTGTTAGCAAACTTAAACATTATTCCAAAAATTAAGTAATTTACAAGGACTATTTTTGCTACTATGAAAAATAATTGTTAGCAAACTTAAAAATTATACCAAAAACAAAATAACTAACGAAATTTCTGCTTCTAAGAAAAATGGTTGTTAGCAAACTTAAACATTATTCCAAATATTAAATAATTTACGAGGTCTATTTCTGCTAATAGGAAAAATAATTGTTAGCAAACTTAAACATTATTCCAAAAATTAAGTAATTTACAAGGACTATTTTTGCTACTATGAAAAATGGTTGTTAGCAAATTTAAACATTATTCCAAAAATTAAATAATTTACGAGGTCTATTTCTGCTAATAGAAAAAATAATTGTTAGCAAACTTAAACATTATTCCAAAAATTAAGTAATTTACAAGGACTATTTTTGCTACTATGAAAAATGGTTGTTAGCAAACTTAAACATTATTCCAAAAATTAAATAATTTACGAGGTCTATTTCTGCTAATAGGAAAAATAATTGTTAGCAAACTTAAACATTATTCCAAAAATTAAGTAATTTACAAGGACTATTTTTGCTACTATGAAAAATAATTGTTAGCAAACTTAAAAATTATACCAAAAACAAAATAATTAACGAAATTTCTGCTTCTAAGAAAAATGGTTGTTAGCAAACTTAAACATTATTCCAAATATTAAATAATTTACGAGGTCTATTTCTGCTAATAGGAAAAATAATTGTTAGCAAACTTAAACATTATTCCAAAAATTAAGTAATTTACAAGGACTATTTTTGCTACTATGAAAAATAATTGTTAGCAAACTTAAAAATTATACCAAAAATAAAATAATTAACGAAATTTCTGCTTCTAAGAAAAATGGTTGTTAGCAAACTTAAACATTATTCCAAAAATTAAATAATTTACGAGGTCTATTTCTGCTAATAGGAAAAATAATTGTTAGCAAACTTAAACATTATTCCAAAAATTAAGTAATTTACAAGGACTATTTTTGCTACTATGAAAAATAATTGTTAGCAAACTTAAAAATTATACCAAAAACAAAATAACTAACGAAATTTCTGCTTCTAAGAAAAATGGTTGTTAGCAAACTTAAACATTATTCCAAATATTAAATAATTTACGAGGTCTATTTCTGCTAATAGGAAAAATAATTGTTAGCAAACTTAAACATTATTCCAAAAATTAAGTAATTTACAAGGACTATTTTTGCTACTATGAAAAATGGTTGTTAGCAAATTTAAACATTATTCCAAAAATTAAATAATTTACGAGGTCTATTTCTGCTTATAGAAAAAATAATTGTTAGCAAACTTAAACATTATTCCAAAAATTAAGTAATTTACAAGGACTATTTTTGCTACTATGAAAAATAATTGTTAGCAAACTTAAAAATTATACCAAAAATAAAATAATTAACGAAATTTCTGCTTCTAAGAAAAATGGTTGTTAGCAAACATAAACATTATTCCAAAAATTAAATAATTTACAAGGACTATTTTTGCTACTATGAAAAATAATTGTTAGCAAACTTAAAAATTATACCAAAAACAAAATAATTAACGAAATTTCTGCTTCTAAGAAAAATGGTTGTTAGCAAACTTAAACATTATTCCAAATATTAAATAATTTACGAGGTCTATTTCTGCTAATAGGAAAAATAATTGTTAGCAAACTTAAACATTATTCCAAAAATTAAGTAATTTACAAGGACTATTTTTGCTACTATGAAAAATAATTGTTAGCAAACTTAAAAATTATACCAAAAATAAAATAATTAACGAAATTTCTGCTTCTAAGAAAAATGGTTGTTAGCAAACTTAAACATTATTCCAAAAATTAAATAATTTACGAGGTCTATTTCTGCTAATAGGAAAAATAATTGTTAGCAAACTTAAACATTATTCCAAAAATTAAGTAATTTACAAGGACTATTTTTGCTACTATGAAAAATAATTGTTAGCAAACTTAAAAATTATACCAAAAACAAAATAACTAACGAAATTTCTGCTTCTAAGAAAAATGGTTGTTAGCAAACTTAAACATTATTCCAAATATTAAATAATTTACGAGGTCTATTTCTGCTAATAGGAAAAATAATTGTTAGCAAACTTAAACATTATTCCAAAAATTAAGTAATTTACAAGGACTATTTTTGCTACTATGAAAAATGGTTGTTAGCAAATTTAAACATTATTCCAAAAATTAAATAATTTACGAGGTCTATTTCTGCTAATAGAAAAAATAATTGTTAGCAAACTTAAACATTATTCCAAAAATTAAGTAATTTACAAGGACTATTTTTGCTACTATGAAAAATAATTGTTAGCAAACTTAAAAATTATACCAAAAATAAAATAATTAACGAAATTTCTGCTTCTAAGAAAAATGGTTGTTAGCAAACATAAACATTATTCCAAAAATTAAATAATTTACAAAATTTCTGCTATTACGAAAAATAGTTTTTAGCAAACTAGAACATTATTCCAAAAATAAATAATTTACAATTTAAATACTGCAGGGCAGGGCTGTCGATATACGCCCCGAGATATTTCTTTTACTATCAGAATTTCTGGATTATTCAATAAATAGGTTAGTAATTTATTTTTCACGCCAGTAACTTTTCTGACTACTTAAAAATGCAACAAAAATCTCTCCGTTGAGGTCAACGGGCTTACAGCTAGTAATTATTATTGTAATATTACTTTGCTGACGATATCATTTGCGATTGAGATATTAAAGAGGAGAGGATATAATGTTTCCTAAATGATTTCCCATCTGTCACATATCATATAAATATTAAATCCAGGTATCATATTATCTTAAGCTTCTTTTTTTGGTAAAGTAATTTTATATTTGTTGCATTCTCTTAGATCATTGGCGCATTTTTATATTACCACATATTTTTATTCCAACATGGAACGCATTAATTAATTATTGCGACATACAAAAATTAAATTCTTATTTGTACTTATTCCACTTTTATATCAAAACGAGCAGGACCGCTTTGTTCATGAAGAGCAGTATATATTGTGTAGCAGTAGCAATTGATATAAATTGTGTGATACAAGTGAGAATTTTATTGATTATGAAAATCACGCGTTCATGATTACATATGTGAGTCATTGAAGCACCCATTCTGATTTACTCGCCTGTTATTGAGATTTTATTTAATCGTATAATTTGACTTTATTTATATTTTTTTTGCATACTGGAATTTTATATAAAATTCAAAGTTTCTTAATCCAGTACATATTGTAACCCCTATATTTAATAAACAGTTTAAATATAATCGAAGATATTGTTTTTTTTCGCACTTTAAATTCTTAAATGGTTTTTTTTTTTTGATCTATAGAATTATATTTAAAAGCATTGATGCTTTAATTTTCCATTCACACCATGATAAGTTGACTAATATACAGATTTTATACGACCATTTCTTCTGCGTTCAAATATTATTCAATATACTAAAACTGAACATAAAAATTTAATGCGTAGCAATTCAATAAAACCGTCCACCTAAAAACGAGTCTCTTTGAAGATGGGGTTAAAAATACAACTTGAAGTGCGATAATTAGGTGCACCGCATCGATTGGTGCTAAGAAAGGGGAATCCTTAAATAATTTCCACCGCCTGGTGTTGCCAATCTCACGGTTTTAGATTGAAGCGACCCTAAATAGGTCGTTATACACCGTGAAACGCGTTGCCGTGAAGCACCCTTCTAGAATAACAGGTTGTGAACTTGCAAAGCTTGCCGTAGCTTTAGGTTGTCAGATACAGCACGCTCAAAATATATATTATCAAAAAGGACTTGAAGAAAATTCTAAAAAATAATAAGACTGTGCGATATTAATACATTTATTGTCTGTGACAGTGACATAACAATTTGAAAATTTGGTAAAAAATATTGTTATTAATATTGGTAAGTTTTTTTACCATACTCTTAGTGTAAAAGCAAATAAACGTCAAAATGACTTTATTTCTACGAGAAAATATTGATGTTCAGTTGCACTCCTCTCTTTTTTGAAGAGAGTATGGATTACAAGGATTGGTCTAAGACAGAATAATTAGAAAGCTAATCACTCTCGCTACGCCTTAATTTTAAAATAAAATTGGTGGAAAGAAATTTTAAGCAACACAGACAGCCCAGCTTTCAAATAGAAATCCATAAATGGATTGATGAAACTAACTGTGGGACTCGATTCCGTGAGCTCCGCAACCAAGGACGTTGATTATTCGACCATTATCCCGGCCCTATTAAATTTTATTAGGAACTACCAATTACCATTAAAAATCGGTATGGTTATTTCAAATTAATCAATGCGTAGACATATATGTGAATATAATATAGTAGAATATCTGGAATTTTAAAAACATGTCGGTAGAATGAATTATTTCCTATTCATATACTGTATAGATATATTATAGAGTGTATTGGCGGGATGAAGAAAGAACTTGTTGGGTATTGTGCGCAGTTATTTATTTTCACGAAAAAGGTCATCTTTTCTGAAAATATCATATTTTGTTTTGAAAAACAGATTAAAAATTAACAAAATAAACCTTTAAATATATTTTTTAAAATTAAATTAAAATTCGATTAGACTTGCTATTCCGACACTTTCCATGTTTTATTACGACTGTCTGACAAAGGATCAAGCAAACTTTTTTACGATTTAATATCTATTGAAAAAGTTTTTTTTTTTCTTAAAAATATACGTAATTACAAACCAGCCGAAATTTGGCTCAGTTTCCAAGCCAATTCAGATAAATATTCATACGTATGTATGTATTACGATTGTGCTGGATTTTGTTATTTATATGTTTCAACCATTCATCCTCTGAAAGGATTTACAGCAAGATCCTTTCATCACTCATAAAGATTTTTTCTCATAGCAAAACAAGATTGCTTATGTGCATGTATATCAAATTAATTGTGAATTTTATTGGTTAAAAAAAATCGGTTCCATAAATGAGCCAGTGAGAATTGAAGTAAGCCAATTATTCAAATGGTGAAATATTTCTTTTGTATTTTAAGTTCAATAACTTTATATTAAGCTTTTTTGTGGATTCCATATTTTTATTTTAAAAATAATATACTATTGCAGTGTGTATTTACTAAAGTCACTTTGTTTCAACAATACTTTAAGACATTTAAAATATTATAACGCATCATTTTTTTTCTTAAAATACCAATTGCTTCAATTTCCAACGGATTGCTTTTCTCAAGAAGTAGAGATTCACGATACTTTTAATTATAATGGGTTTCAGCCAAAAGGAAAAATTAAATATAAATTACACTCAATCCTATTTTACACGGGTGAAGTTCTATGTATAATACCCGTGCAAAAAAAACCCTTGTAAAAAAGATAGTGAATATAGATTATAAGTACATACTTGTTTACATTTTTTTTGATATTTTTAGGTAAAGAAGTTATATTTGTGTGTAATTAAAAAACAGTGTGATCTTAGTCTGTCAATTTCAAACAAATTCTTTAAATGTTAACTTAATATTTGTACAATTAAACTGCACAATCAAATCCAAATTTTCACCAGTAAGCTTATTTTTATAAACCGATTTATTGTCCTTCGTTAACGAAAAGCTTACTCACATTCATTAAATTAAATGATTTACTTGAAAAAACATGTATTATATTTTAATTTTGAGAAAAATATTTGAGGGCCGCAAAAAATTAAAGCAGGCCACAGGTTGTGTATCACTGACCTAAATCAATTTTGACCTTCTGTCAGCAATACAACCAGAGATGAAGAAGGCACGAATAACTTTTGTGCTAACTCCCCTAAGAACTTAAAGCTCCGTCAGTTTGAAATCAAAAGAGGACAAAGTTTTGTGGTATTAGAAAATGTAGCATTTCACGAACCAATTATGTCATTATGTCTGACTAGGGTATCCCAGATTAACTCAACATAAAATCGTGTATGATTTGGGATTCGGGATTGAAAAAAAATTTGGTTGGCGATTTTGAAATCTTGAGATTTTTCAAACAATTTCATGTCAATTTCAAAAACCCAGAAATTTGCGGATTTATCAAAATTACTAGCGTGGGAGCTTTTTTTAGCATTATCATGTTTCATTTTCTTAATCCCAAAATCCCGGGATTATAACTTTCGTAATCCCAGGATTGGATACCCTACGTCTGACTATGAAACTTGGAAATATTTATTAACGTTCAATAAAACACAAATGGACGATTTTATGACTCATAAGAAATGTATGTCAATAATGGTTAAATTAAAACTCACTTCTTATATAAATAAACAAAAAGTTGTACGAACTTAACGAAATTAAAAAATATGAAAACACAGTAAAGTCTACCAACTCAATAAAATCACTCGGCTGTAATTTCATTTCGCTTTCAAGTTCTGTAAAAACGTTTAAGTCGTTTGTTTATTTACGACAAAAGTCATGGAGTAACGAATAACGAGTAACGACCTTCTTCAAAGATAAGCGAATAACGGTGATTCCACGAAAAGTTATTTCATACTAAAATTTTCGTCCAAATAAGTAGGTAGGCTTTTCATTCACTCACTCAAAAGGCTCTGTTAATTAAACTCATCATTTTCTACTTATTCCAAGGCAGTAGCGTTAGGTGGGTAAAATAATTGAAACCATTATTTTAAAATATAAACTTAGTTATATCTTTTTTAAGCACGCTTTAAAACAAAAATACTTTTAACATCAAATCAAATGTTTTACAATATTAAATTAACCACTTCAAATTCACTCTAGGATAGCTTTATTAAAAGTTTGACACACATATTAATTGAATAAGTTTTTATCTTTGCTGTCGAATCCTAATCCGGCTACGATTTTAGTGAGACTGATTTTTACATTACGTGATTCCACTGTTCGAAAATTACGTCTTAAATTATTATTTAAGACGTAATTTTTGAACATCAAACATAGATTATTACTATTATAATAAACTTTTTATGAAAAAAATAAAACAATTAACAATTATAGTGTTATTGTCACAGTTAAAGTGTGAAATCAATCGTCTCAATGTGTACATTAACTATCAATTTTAGTTGAAGCTTACATCATTACAATTCACATTGATTTGTCAATATATCAATTAACTGACGAGCGCTAGATATTATTTGGATACTTAGAAATAGGGTAAGAATGACAACAAGACGTTGAAATGTTTAAGATTATGCATAACGTCAGATGACGGTCAAACACAACTATGACGTGATTGGGGGCGCAGAGCAGTGAAAAATCGCTATCAGCACTACTATTAGTAAACGCCCAATTATTTTTAAGTTTGTAAAAACTTCGCTACGTCTGTATAGTTAATGTACTCATTGACTAGTTAACGTGATATTTTTTTTTTTTTTGTAAATGACTAAAAATAACAATGTATACGTATAATAAGTGTATTATTTAACTGCAACATCATAATACAATTGTTTCAAATGATGTTACTTTAATGTTTTTCTGCAATCTTTATAATACATAATGTATAATGTAATACAACCTGTGATAAAATTGTGTTTTTGTATATGTTGGTTAATATAAAATATTATTATATAGAAAAAAAAATACAAGCAAAATAATGTTTACAACCTCTGATTTAATTCAAAACTTCTACGTCACTGAGTAAGGTGAATATTAGCTTTCAGCGAGTTCTTTCAAATTAAAGTACCCAAAGTTTGTATCGCTGGGAGCGAACCAAAAAAAAAAATGAAAATCCTAATCCATCTGTTTGTTACTCGAGAGGTATTCCTGCCGCTTTTATTTCCCTCCTTTCTTTGAATGAATGTTAAATGACCAGGAAAATAAAGGATTCATTTTCATGCATATTAGGGTCGACTCTTCAGTACAACCAACATGACTGGCTTTGTCGAACGCTTAGTGGCAACACATCGTTGGTTGAATGACGTTTATACAAATATACCATTCACAAAGAGATCTGTCTTATAAAAGATATTTATATTTAACAATTGTTTATTGTTGGTAATAATGTTAATATCACCATTTTACATACCATAAACAACCTAACACTATAACATAAATGAGTTTATGATATAGCAGACGAAAACAAGATGATATTTATTTCCAAATATTTATTTTATGAATTGAGTTTTGTTATTATTTTCGTGAAATATGTACATTCAAAAACATTTTTTTTCCCCCTATTACCTCCTAATGGAAGTATCTCTACAGAACTTTTTGTTAGTCAATCGCTCAACATAGTAAGAGAATATAAGAGAGTAGTAGGGAAATAAAGAATTGGAAAGGACTAGTGTTTGGCTAATCACTCTCGCTGTACTCTGTTATTTTAGGTTTGGAATAGTAAAGGAGGATATTTAGACATCACCAGCATGCATGCCTTCGAACAGAAATTAATTGAAAACATACTATTTATACTGGGATTCGAGTCCGTGAGGTCTGGCATGGAAGTCAACGACGTCAACCACTGTATATAATCGTAGACAATGTTTTTATTACAAATTTACAATAAACTACTTAAAACTGGCTCTTTCCGTTCATATTATTGATATCAGACATTGAAGTGAAGTAACATTGAGTGTTTACATAATAAACAATATGAAACTTCGAACTTCGAATCGAAGAAACTGACGGCGACATTTTTTAAACAATAACATTAAACTGTAAAACTACGACTTAATTGTTGTGCAATTTCTGCAGCTCTGTTTCGTTTAATTACATTTAATTTCTCGCATTCCCTATTAAAATATTCAAAATTATATAAAAATTACGAAGCCTTTAGGTGAAACGATGATTTTAAAATCTATTTTGATGCCTTAAAAACACCAAACTGACCAAAAATTCAATGGAATATATTGATTAAAAAATATTAAGCCCTCATAAATATTATAAAACTGTTTATTTAACGTTCACGTTTTTTTTTCATTAATTATTGTTAGCAACTGCGTTGTCGAGTGGTCAACGTCGTTGACTTTGGTTACGGACGTCACGGATTCAAATCCTATTTAATCGGATTGAATCGAATTATGAATATCGGTTTGAAGGCATGAATGTAAAGTGGTGTATTGAATTCCCTTTCTTATCCATCTTATTCTAAAAATATGAGGACATAGCGAGAGAAATTAACTAACCTCTAATAATGCTTTAACTCTATCCTTCTATCTCCATTCTGTTTCGAAAAAAGAAAGGGTTGTGGTACTGAGTATGTTCTTGTAGAAACACTTTTGTTGAGATTAACTCGTTAGGACTCCATATTCTTCAATCGTTGCATCGTTAAACAACGCTTTTTTTAATTCAATAACGTGGAATATTTTCGGAAAATTATTAGAATCGGCAGGCTGGTTATTATAACCTGTTGGAAGAAGAACCAATTATAGCTCGCTTATCCAGTTAAACATCGTAGTAGTTCGTCGTACAATCATCACGCACTGAAAGAGTCTTCTAGCCGTTAACATTTTTCGGTGCCTTAAGAATATATTTACAGAAATAATGTTAATGAAAGCACGGACTTGTAAAGAAAACGGAAAGAAATGTTCGCGCATATTTTTCAAAGATTCTTTGGGCCATTCAATGCTAGCGAAAAAAATGACTATTGCTCTGTCGCACAGCTGTATAATTTCGTGATATTTTAACCAGTAATTGCGGAAATCCTTTTTTATTAATATTATGTGGGCCCAAAAAACGAAAATGTCGTATTTTTAAGCAAAGCGCTCGTTGTTTTGTATCTGATATATTATCTTACCAAATGAAGCAAAACAAATTATCTGCGTATATATGAAAATACAGTTTTATTTATTTGTATATCATCTGTGGAATGGCAAAAGAACGTCTCCAGTGGCGGATTAAGCACATGAGAGTCCCAATAATATTTGGAAGCCCTGTTTTTCGGATAGTATAAGAACGTCAAAAAGTTTATTTAAAATGGTACAAATATATAAAAATCTGAACAAAAAGTGTATAATATAAGCCATATTGACGTCACTAAGATTCGGAAGCCCCAAGCGCGCCCCTCATTCTCTTATAGGGTAATCTGCCACTGGACGTAGCCCATATATAACAAATTTTAAATGAGGCACAAAAAACGTTTTTTGGTGATTTTGGGCCAAAGAAAAATTATGAAGTATACACAACCTTGAAGTACATGGAGACTGATACACTGGCCTTTGGTTGAATTTATCTGATATTAAATTCATGGATACTAATTTTCAGCTTATGTCCTTTTGAAAGAACGTGTATTAAGTTGTATACATTGTAACTGAGGGTATTCTTGCAATCACGGCTTATTAGAAAATGGTTAAGGAAATAAGCTTAAATTTCATTATGAAACACAATGTACATTTTAATACGTCTTACATTACTTTGGAATGAAATTTTGGATGTTGTCAAGCCATGTTTGAGACTGAATTCTAAAAATACTTTTAAAAATTATTTTTATCTACTAAATTACATGGAAAAAGCTGATTTAAAAAAAACTGTGGCTCACATTCTTTTTCCTTTCCAAAGTCGATTTGCATTTTTTTGAACGAAAATTTTATTCGTAGAACGTAGCCTTATTTATATATATGAAATCTAACGTTAAGATTCGGGATTAAAATACGTACACTCTGAAACATTTGTCTTAGACAAGTTTCCTTTCACACGTGTAATACGTCGATAAATCTTGAAGTAGTATTTATTGGCAGACGACTTTAAGAAATGTGATTCGGACGACTATCGCTTTACTTTGTCGTGTCACATTGACAAGGGTATTTCGGAAGTTCCGGTTGTAATTGATAAAAATACCGTGAGGCTTGTTAATCCGTAACATGGGGGCGGACATTCCGGTTTGCGCGCGGCTCCGGTATGTGGTCGTCTGCACGCCTCATTGACTTTAATGGTTTAATGAAATACAGAAGACCGTCCGGAACGGTTTGCCGTTTTGTAATTTAATTAACGTTATAGTATATTGCATACTAGCAAATGATGATAAAAAAATAATTTATAACATTATATTGAATAAGTCGATGTTATTATTAGTACTCAAAAGGTGTTTCATGTCCACGAAGAAGATGAAAAGAAATATTCCACTTTGACGTTAAACATTGTGAATACGGTTATAATTTAAGATTTCGACTTTGATTTGAAATTTCAATATTTAATTTGAATCGTTCAAATATATCCAGGGATTCACCCATTGCTATCTTCAGGCATTCAAGTGCACGGATATACTTATACCGAAGCTTGGTAAACATTTGCATCGTGTTATAAAATCATTTCTGATGTATTAAGTATTAAACGTTTTTTCGAATGAATGTGGTATGGTCGTAAAAGTGATAGTATGAGTTATATCTCATAATCAACTAAAACGTTGCCAACAGTATACTCAACAATAGATATAATAATATATCGACCGTGGAAAGAAAAACGGACGTAACCAACACATAACAAATTTTACAGGAGACACAAAAAATGTTTTTTTTCAAATGCAAATTATAAAATATACAGAATCTTAAAGTGCACGGAGACTGATAAATGGGGTTTTAATTAACTTTATCTAATATAAATATAATAAATTAATTATTTTTTGTAAATTATAAATATATTATAAATATATTATAAATATATTATAAATATATTATAAATATAATAAAATTAAGTATTTTTTGCTCATCTAAATTTGAATAGGCACTTTTTTCTTCAAACTTAAAAGCTAACTTTAGATACTAATTCGGCATTTTCAGCTTACATCATTTTGATAGAACGTGTATCAAGTTGTAAACATTGTAATTATCGAAATAAGCTGTTATGAAAAATCTGTGGGTTACGTCCTTTTTCCTTTCCACAGTCGATATGTCATAATCATAACAGTGGCGTCAACGTTTACCAAAAAACTGTTTTTGTTTATCAATTTGGGCTGACGATACTTTAAGATCGTCCGAGCACAGAATTTAAATGTAAATTTAATTTAATTTAATGTTTGAGTTAGCATCATAATAGAAAAATCTTATGCTTTGGAATCTAATTGAAAAAATCTAATGAAGAAGTCTTTAAAGAAAATTCTCGTTGAAACGTTGAGTAACAAACAGCTTTTGTTGTCTGTTAAATGTAGCATTTTAGCAACTACAATCGAGGGAATATCAAAGGTATTTCAAACAATAAAACCTAGAGAAACTGATTAAACGGCTAGAAGGCTTAAGGCGATTTATATAATCCTGCCGCTTCAGGGTATATTTATGTCATTGGTTGTCTTACTCAATCAGCAGTTGATTACAATATTACCCAGGTATCTACGGATCAGGGGTGCGCCCATTAATCATTCATACCGGTCATTTTTCCAATTAATCGGTCGGTCGCATTGGTTTTCTAAATGAATCATGTTTGTTTAATGATCTTCACACGGGTTCAACGGGCCATTGATTGAAATTAATACCTGTTATATGGCATTTGATACATTCGATAGTATATTTGAAAATCGCCATTGCCTAAATCTAGATCTCGATTGAATCATTAAGCTCGTCTTTAATGACGGACTCTCATTAATAAGATAATAAATTTTACTATGAATTAAGTTTTTATAAAAGTAAGTCATATGTATTGTCACATTTTTTTATTTATTTAAAAACACTGAGTTTAATATAAAAAGTATATAAGAAACGTATCATTTTTTTAAAGCTATCGATTTGAGACCACAAGCGTAAATCCGTCAAATGAATGCTTGAATGTATTGATGTGTACGTACAAATACAGTATTCTTTATTCCTTTGCGGACTTGTTGGCTAGAGATCAGGTGTAGTCCAATGTTCCCTTCTATGACGAGAGGTTAGCTGCGCGGAAAATTCGAAGGCTGCGTGGGCCAATCCAACAAATGCGTGGTATAATTTTTCATATTTGATAAAGAAAATTATTATTGTTGTATTGGAGTGCGCGCCAACTTTCAAATAGTAAACGAGGATTTTCAAACTGCTGCGCGGCCGCGTGCGCGTAGCTCAGATAAAACATTGGTGTGGTCTATCTTCATGTCTTAGTAAAAACATTATACAATTTATAGGTTTAAATATCTAAATTTTATTTTTTTACATGTGTACTTGTGATTATCAACCTTTGAGTTTATCAAGTAAGATATTTTTTTTGTAATATTTGACGTATTGGTTGTTTATACAGCAAAAGGGAATTTAATACTTAGCAGCTCGTCAATCAGTATTAATCCTAAAAAACCGGTAAATCGGTTATCAGCATAACCCTGCCGCGAATAAGTGTACAAGCATTAAGCCGTGGCATTTCACGTCGTAATATTGAGTAAATTTTGCGGTGTGATACAAATAATAAACATAAATTGACTGTAGTAGACATTAAATAGTATTGTAAACTTGAGATAAATGGATTTTGGAATCATTTAAATGTTGTAAATATCTGTTTTAAATGTGAACTTAGTGATCAAAAATTCCATGTTAAATTTCTCGAAAAACAAAATATAAAATGGTGACATGTTAATGTGTAATTTAATTAAATTAAAACCAAGGAAGATCTTTTTAAGAACTATATTTATTTTTAATTTTGAACTCAATATAAATTTTATAACATTAACATTTGACTTTTTTTTACAGCGGTTCGTTAAAACAAAAACAGGGAAACTAGTCAAATTTACTATTTTTGCTTCAAAATAATTATATTATGATTACAAAAGAATAGGAAAATAAAAATCAAATATGAATATAAATATACAAGACCAGCGGTTTCCAAATTTTATATATTACTCTCGCCTTTGAAAAAAATATTTTCGCGTTTCTTCATTTTTTATTTCATATTGTATAAAGACATAAAAAAAAAGGTCCCACGCTGATAATTTGGAAAATCCGCAAATTTCTGTGCTTTAGAAATTGGCATGAAATTGTTTCCGGCCAAAGATTTCCTAGTCAATGTTTGCTGCGGCCTTATGTCGAACCAGAAAAATGAATCCGGCTTTTAGAGAGAACAGGTTCCCCACCCTTGACCTTAACTAAATTTATTCTTCTACAATATATATATATATATTTTAAATGCCGCTATACAATTATACGGAAAAAATATACATTCAAACAAACTGTGCTACGGTAATTGGGAATACGTACAGTGGGATACTAAAATATTGCATGGCTTCGTATTATATTATTACATAATTTTAAAATATTTTTTAACGTAATTAAACAAATTATTAAAAAAAATAAAAAGCATTTGAATCGTTTGAAATAATAATACCGCTTTAATACGTTTATGATTTTAATATAAGGGAAATTATTTTGTTTGACGTATATCTATTAAGTATTTTTTATTAAGATAACCAGAAAATAAATTCTCGGTTAATCAATGCATTTTGAAAGTCTCGGTTCCCGGGACATTTGAATTAAACAACACGAGACATGAGACTTGGAAATTTTTCTAAAAACTTAGTAGATTTTATTACTAAGTTTAAAAGTTAACTTAAGTACTTAAAGTAGATTTTATTCATTCAATACAAAGATGGTTTGAGAATTTTTATACCTTGACAACCATTGTAAATTTCAAAAAGCGATAAAAATATTAAAAGCTTTTCATTTATTAAATAACATATAATATGATCACTGTACGTACGTGTGACAGTTGCTTGTTTGCAGCAATACACATCAAATAACTGATTGAATGTATTCATTATTTTTCGAAGGAAACGGTTCCATCTGCAAAACCATACTAATCCCTCGATTAAAAAAAGTAGTATACATGAATCATCAACTTTGTCATCTTTTGAAATATTTAACTAAAGTGTCTTAATCTACCGACAGTGTTAATGAATAGGAATATTTGTTGAAATATTGTTTTGTAAAAATTACTTCAGTACTTAGTCTTGGGACAGTTTTATGTCTCGTTTACGTAAAAGCTGATACTTCAGAATCCCTAATAGCTATAAACTTAAGGGAACACTTGCATCAAAACGTTTTTTGTGATACTCCGTTGAAACTGTAATGTAGTTTTATTTAGTTTTTTTCTACAAACAAATAGGTACATTTTACAAAAAAAACTTCAAATAAATGTATTGAAGTAAAACTGTGATTGAGGAACAATTCAATTTCGTACATTTTTATTTAAATCATTGCATAATTTTTCAATCATTCCAACAGACCATCAATACAAATTGTATTTAAAGAAAATTTATGTAAATTCACCATTGTTTTACAAGTTTGACTATACCGATCAACTTGGTACAGGCTTTGAAGTTTGTAAAGTAATTTAATAAATGAAACAAAGAATTTAGCTCAATGCTCAAATCCAGATTTGAATCTTGTATTGGGAAACAAAAAAAAGAAAAGAACGTACCGAGCCGTATCTAAGACATTTGTTTTTTTTTCTTTATATTTTTTTGTAAGAAAATACAATAACGCTTTGTGAAAAAATCCGTCGAAATTCGCCCGAAGCTTATATGATATTTTCGTACGTTTTGTCTCCGGGGAGCAGTTCCAAATATGTCTGACGCACAATAAAAGCCGCACTGAAAATTTTTCAAGGCACGATGATGTACTTGGCGATGGATCTTTTGCCTGTTTGTTAAATATTATTTTCATTTTTATCGAAAAAGTTTTCGACTCAATACCTACTAACTTAACTTGGTAGGCAGTGGCAAAGAACAGGTAATAGGCTTTTTTTTAATGCTCACTCTGCAGAACTGCTGAACTTGTTTTTTTTGTAACCATCGATTTTTTATATAAAAATAGTCAAAGGGTAGAATTTATTGGAAGTTATCACGAGTTTATAACTTCTCCCCTGCTATGATGATATATTATATAATGTTACGAGTATCCATGGCAAATTTTTAAAAATAATTTAAAACCATAGATAAACTTTTTTGATACGTTCAAATTTTGTATATTTTCATACGTTTTGTCACTAATAACCTAGTTTTCGCTTTTTAACATCTTTAGGAAAAATAAATTGTTCGTTCAAAATTGGCAAAATATGCTAATAACTTTTTTTTATATCCATTACATGTCAGTTAATATCATTGACTATTGTAGAATAATAATTCAATTATTTATTTAGAAAATATAATCTTTAATCTCCATACTACTAAAATCTGTAGTCATTTCTATGTAATGACCTTCGAATTACTTTTTAATAGCGAGCGAATCTAATGATCACATACAATTTCAATGACGACGGAGATAATTATTGTTCATGCGATGACTTTCTTCAATTCAGATTGATCGCCATTTACATAAACTCAACAGCAAGATTATTCAATTAATTATATACAATAAAAAACTATTTTTAAATCTTCAGTTCAAGTTAATCCACGTACTTGAATGCCTGATTGCTGAAGAAACCAAAAAGTAAAACTCAGTGACAAAACTTATGGAAATGTATAAAATGAGTGCGATTCAAATTTAATACTGTTGTCCACTGTGGTCTAGTGAGTTAAAACTTGCTCTACCGATCAGGTAGATTTGGTTTTGATTCCGTTCAAAGTCAATGACAAATTTAGTTTTTTTTTTCAATTTAAATTTGAGACGTGGGTGTTTGTGATGTCAATTATTCTACAATAGTAGATCTCGAGTGGCTTAAAACAAATAATTGTATTGAGTTTATCTCGTATGATTTTTTTAAATTTAAAATATTTGGTGCATTAAATATTAAAATTATATCAAGCAACTAAAATCGAATAACTAAATTTGCTTTTATTTTGTAATGATCTAATAAAATAATATAGTGTAATAAAGTTTATAGTATTTTTAATTTGGAATTTATGTACGGAAATATATGTAAAATATCGGGCATGACAGTCGGGTGGTTGCTTATTTTATATTTTCCGACATGCATGCGCCACGGAAATTGCGAGAAATACCCCAGTAGCGCAATCCAGCTTTTGTTTTCTTATTCAATACAAGTTAGCCTCTAGTTTGTTTTATTACATCTGGCACGGATGTTATAAATCATAGATCATAATAATGTACGTGATAAGTCAAAGCTGAATTCAAAAGTTTATTCGAAACAATGAAGAGTCAGCGTTATTATTTGATCTTCAATGAAGAGGGTATTACTTACTTCGTACTCCGCTCGACTTGAACAAAGTTTCCCGTTGTCTGCAAAGCCTTGCAGTGCCGTTTATAGCTCAGCGGATGTCTGCATTACAAGTTTACTAATGCCATCTACTTTACGGAGTTAAAAGTTGTAGAAAAATAGACATTATGATTTAAACTGATTCCGCTTAATTAGGTCACATCGGAATTAAGACATTTTGGCTGAACTCAGCGGCTACCCAAAACAACGAGCTTTGTATTTTATATCTATTCTGTTTTAAAGTTAGAAAAAGGCACGAAGAATCTGCGCCGTTTGTTGTACTGATTGATCTCGCCGAATTGGTAGCTAGTGAGTCGAATTATCAGGCATATAAGAAATTTTCGACGTCATAATTATAGATACACACATAGAGTAAGAAGTATACGTAAATTCATATGAGCCACTGCAATCACTAGACCGATTATTACTATGCTGCATCAATACAAAGTACACGCGCATATGATTAGCCTTAAAGACTTCAAATTATTCATAACAAAACATTGCAAATGATCTCGACCGCACCACGGTTTTTTGGCAACAGATAACTTAACAAATAACATATCATAAATCACGCCGCGAAGCTGCCTAAGAAATTCTGATGCGACATCACTGATCATTCTAAAACGACCGTTAAATAACTCATACACGATAAGACAGAACGTTACCAACTAGGTTTCGTCCAGCCATGCAAAGTACAACTCCTAAAAACCATCTTAACCTGTTCCCATTCTATGGCCTATCTGTTTTTTAAAAATGTCAGGATCCGCACCAGCAGAACAAGCCGATCATAAAATGCCACTAACATGAAGAAGAAGATCTCGCGTCTGGGAAACTGGGAGCATGGCTCCATCTCGAAAATGAAGGTTAAAGACTTGTAAAAAAAACTATTTAAATATACCTAGTGGCACCACCATCAAGGTCAACAACGGAGCATCACAAAAAAAAACGGAAATGAAAAAGTTACAAATCGATTTAAACCAAAGGGATTGATTTTGGATACTTCCGTATAAAATTAACAAATAAAAAAACAACATTGGATGGAGGAGGATACGTTTGTCAATTATTTGCATTATTCGACATTTCATATCTACAAGTATCAATTTTACGTCTCCTCGTATCAACAACACAAATTTATATATTCAATACACTTAAAGGCGTCGATCATTTTGTCTATTATTGTTCAGGATTGTATTATAAAGAAAATGAAGGCGAAAAACACACGGGTATTGAGAACCCATATCGTTTCTTTTTATTCCTTTTAACCAACCGATCATTATTTCTGCGTATTCTTTTTATCGTAGGAAAACCATAAAACTGTTCTGAAAACATGACAAAGCCATCAGGAATAGCACATTTAAATATTTGCCGTAAATGAGCACTTATTTCACCATTCTATCTGTCTGAGAAATCTCTCTGCGAAAGCCGTAATAATTTAATGAATTATTTATGTACATTTGAGTTTACACAACTTAGTAACGTTTGGAAAAATATTCATAACATGAAATAACAAAGTGAAAACATAGAAAACATTTATTTAAAAAACAGTCTTTCATTTTTATTTTTAAGTGGGCGTCATAAATCTGATCTTAGGTTTTCATCCTTTAGTAATGAGTTTGCCCAATTTTTCGGTGAAAATCTTTTGGTATTATTAGCGTTGCTATGATACTGTGTAAACAAATTGCGGGAGTGAAGAAATAAGTACAACATTTCTGCGTAGAGCCTCTCTCGTTTTAACATTAGGTAACTATTTGCTTCACTTAAGTACAGAAATAAACCAAAGCTTTCTAGAATAAAGTAAACAAGAAATAAAGCACGAATTATTTTAGGCGAAGATTTGGCGTACGAAAATTTTACTTTATATGTTAAAATGTCGGTTGTGATTTTTTCACAACGACTTATCTTCATGAAAGGCTTGAACAAAACCAAAAAATAACATATTTATTTTTCATCGCGTTTTTAATAATACAAATATTGTTTAAGTTTATTATGTTAAACACTAGTTTGTCAAGTTAGGGTTTCATTAATTTAATACATTATCTACCTAAAATGAAATTAATTTTAAAAAATCGGAAATATATATTTCTTTTACCATCAAGCGAACCCCTAAGAAGTAAAGTGGGCCATAAGGTATTTTAGACGTTACAATACTATGAATTTGTTTAAATATCGTTAGTGAAGTGAGCTCAGTAAAAACTATGTATTGTGAATTGCCATTTTGAGCACAATTAAACAATCAACAAGATATTAAGGATATTTTGCATCACTGCTTCCATAATTAGTCGTCCAGCCCAAGCGATCCACCTTTTGCGTGTACATGCCTAATTAACGACATGGTCGCCCATGTTAGTGGCATTGGTCAAACACTGTCGACCGCAGAGCTGGCATTTTATCAGACGCAGAATTACAGGGACCAAAAGGGTATGTGCGCTTTAAAAATTCATGATGATCCCTGACCCAAGTAATTATGCTTTATATTACCGAACGGATATGTACATGGGAGTTAATTAAAATGGTTTATAATTGCACTGGTTAGCTATAAAGCTTATAATTATATGAAATAAGTAATGTTTTTATTTTTGTGTAAAAATCATTGAAAGTAATACGATGATCAACTCTTTGCACTCGAATATCATTTTAGAGGTGGCATTATTTTATTAATTGAATGCCACTAATATAGCGGCATGTGAATGCTATTTAGTTTAAATATATAAAATTTGAAAGCTACAGGTTTTAGTTTTTCATCCATTATCTAAACGACACTTATAGTTGGGTGCTCATGTGGCGATATTAAATGCATAAAGCTAAACTATTTTAAAATTTAAAATAACTTTGATTATTCCACGTATTGTGTAACTAACTGTGACACGTGTTTCGCCTCTTTCAGAAGCATCTTCAGACTTACTATCGCTAATTTTGCTTAAGTAATGAAGCAATATTGATTCTAAAAATTTTGAATTATGAAATTACAAAATAGAGTTTGGGTTTTTTTCCTTTCAATTGAATGAATCGTGATTAAATCGAAATAAAGCAAACAAATAATGATACTAATGAGCTGCAATCAATTAGATTGAGATGTTTCCCTTTTAAAGAGGGGGTTATAGAATCGAAATAAAGCAAACAAATATAATCATACTACTAATGACGTTAATCATTACAAACTATTTAATTAAATTAATTGGAAAAAATGTAAGTAATGGCGAGCAACCATTCATATTAAGAATATTATTTAATAATATTTCTTATTTGTTAAGAGTTTTATTTATTTCTAAAAATTCTAAGCTATTCATCTTTAAACCCTTTTTATTTACTCGGTGGAGTATTTCTAAATTACTAATCTGATTAAATTAAATCCATTTTGTAATTTCATAATTTAAAATTTTTAGAATCAATATTGCTTCATTACTTAAGCAAAATTTGCGATAGTAAGTCTGAAGATGCCTCTGAAAGAGGCGAAACACGTGTCACAGTTAGTTACACAATACGTGGAATAATCAAAGTTATTTTAAATTTTATATTAAAATGAACTTACACAAAGTTACCGCCGAAACCATCGAAAGTACGAAACTATTATTATCAGATATCGTATGGTATGGGATAGGTATGAGGACCGTCAAATATTTTATATTCAATTTCGAAGAAATAATTATGACAATTGAATAGACTAATACAACGTCTTGTCTATGATACGTGTTAATATTATCGTTTTATAAATTAATGAAATGAAACACCCTTCGTTTTAGTGGATTGTATAAAAAAATCAATAATAAATCACCGAATAAATAACAAAAGAAAACCCCAATCAACGCGTTGCCAATAGCGACAACTATAAATAATAATGCATTTTTCGGAGAACGATTCATAGAGAAGCATAAGTTTGCCGAAAAGAATCTAGGTATACGTATTTTTTTTCGGGAAACGACACAATTTAAATTATTCTATGTATCTAACTAATATTTTTAGCGATGTTAAAAGTAAATTAAGACAGAAGATACTATGTAAAAATATTACAACTGACAATATTGCCTTTATAAAAGATTGCATGTGTTCAATTATTTTTGTGTATCATTCTACTAAATGATGAAATGCCATAAAGCACTTTCGATTTGAAATTCAATATTATGTATTTATTATTGTGATTTAATAAAGTCACGCATATTTTTCTTCTACATAATGGTTTTTGATTAATGCGCAATTCTGTCGAAATTGACTTGTCTGGTCCTATGCCTCTTAGTGATAAATTAAACTTCAATAAAAATATATTAACCGAACGAAAAACGAATGTATCGCAGGTCAATAAGTCACGTTTCATATCTTTGGCATATAAATAATGTCAGTTTTTACGGTCCACAAAGCCTCCCGGATACTCATTTTGATTATTAATGACTCATCCGGGATGATATCAATTGCCAGTCCTTTATACCCGCTGGGATTGACAGTACGAGCGGGAACAATTTATGCGACGAATGAAAATTTATGCCATTTGCTTACCGCGTACACGACAGCCAAGAGAAAAATTCTTGTCGTACAGAAAAAATCATTACTCAGTGGTACGCTTTATTCATAGAGTGTTTTCAATATTTTATCATCGCTCTGATATCATATTTATTTCGGACGATGCCGTAGATTTATCAATACCAATCGAGATTCTTCTTATTATATTTTTTATTAGGTATAAGTTATTTACAAGTATAGATTTAGTTTATTAACATTGGCGGATTAAATACATGAGAGGCTCTAGGCGCAATAAAATTTGGAGGCCCTGATTTACGGATAACATAAAAATGACAGAGAATTGCGAGTAAAATAGTAAAAAATATACATAAATCTGAGCAGAAAGTATATAGGTTATATTATATAAGATATTTTTGAGGCCCCTTAGATTCAAAGGCCTCAAACGTGTACCTTATTTGCTTATAAGGTAATCCGCCACTGTTTATGAAGGACAGTAATTTAATTTCTCCGTTATCGTCAGAACTTTTAAGGTAATTAAATGTAAGATTGAAGTATCTGTTTCATTATTAAATATTGAATAATCTAGATCAAGGTTTTTTTTAAATCTATTTACGCTCGATATGTGAAGCGTATGACCTCCTAATAGAGGTATCCAAACAGGATTTTTCTACAATAACTATTTGTTGAAGATAAATATAAGCTGTCAATCTTGATCGATTCTCCGTGCCTATTAAATATTTACCTCTAAATATTATATTCGTTACGGAAACTTAAGGTTGTTGTTAATCCCTTGGTGCAATTATTTCAATCCCCATTTGTATTTTGCGTACCTGGCACTAAAAAAAGTGCCGTAAGGCTTGAATAAGCGATGGATGTGGAGACGTGATATTAATATGACTATCTTGGGAAATCATGACATTTAGAAGCGAGAACTTGTGTTATTTGAAATAAAGTAAAATAAGTTATTCGATTCGATTTGAATTATTATTTGAAAAAAAAAACAATTGTTTCAGTCTCCAAATGGACGTTAAATTGAAATTGGATTTTTGTTTAGAGATAGATGAAGTGGCAATCTTAACCATTTCATATTATATCAACAACTGAGAACAAAACTTAAAACATTGGTTAAATAAACACTTAGAGATCTTTTTTAAATATATAATAATAAAAGAAAATAAATATTTGATGAAATATCCAACAATTACCAATGCTTTATTTAAATATTTGAAATTTCAAATCACTCAAGATCATTATATGTAGGCAGCTAAAAATATCAAATATTTACTTGAAAAAAAGCACCAGGGTTAACCTACAGTTACAGGGTAAGCTCCTAACCCAAGGGTGGGAAACCTTTTCATTTTAAAAGCCGCATTCATTTATCTTATTCATCATAAAGGTGCAGTAAAGAAAACGTTGACCCTCCCTTTTTTTCGACTGTTGAACATATAATGGATCGATTACGCTCTTTTTCCAAACGTTTGCGTATAATTTTTTGATCAAAGTGAATATTTTGATCAAGTCAAAAGGCCGCGTCAGAGTTGCCAAGAGGCCGCAGGTTCCCCTCCACTGTCCTAACCTCGTCTTATATTGACCAACTTTATTAACGAAATAATAGTTCTACAAAAAGTGGTGTAAAAAAATGATTTAAATTGAATTAAAAAAACCGTGTTTTTAGAAAAAGAACCAACATTGTGGGATAGAAAGTCACCTAAAAAAGTTTATGATGAAGTAAATTACACAATAATCTTATTTTTTTTAATTAGGGAAAGAATATTACTATTCATCGCTACTTGATTATATACAAGGGCTTTTATGAGGGACATACATCGCTAGAAATCTCTGACGCATCATATATGCTAGAACCTAATGAAGCGTTTTGTTTGTTATTACTTTTTAGTATTGTTGAGATTATTAGTATTAGGTTGAATCCGTTATCCGCTTTTGGAGATCGTGTTTGAACAAATAATTTCGCGTACAAGTATAGTATTTGTTCTTTTTAGTGGACCGTGCTATTTAAAAACCGTGTGTTAAAAAAGCGTAAAAAAGAATTGAGTTTATATTAAGTATATTTTTATTGATTGATTTTTTGTATGTAACGCATATCACAACACTTTGTTTACACAGAATGCCCGACAAAAAGAGTGTGTGTAAAATCTATATACATATAAATGAATGAATGTTTGTTTGTTTGTTTGTCCCGTATGCGTTCCTATACCGTTAACCCGATTGCGATAAAACTTTGGTGATTTATTGTGCAAAAACTCGCAAAAATGTCTGAATTAGTACAGCCAGCGGTGGGCTGTCAATACGTTAACAATGGGGCTCGCTTTATATCAAAGCAATTATCGGTGTTCTGGAGAAGAAGTGAGTGTTTTTATCACTCCTATGCAATTATATGCAATACTTTATTGTATGTTATAAGCACTTCAATAAACATAATTAAAACACTTTCTTTCTTTGAGTGGCATTGTAACGCTTGCCGGGTGCTCGCTAGTAAATTAATAAAACGTGTTTCAATTTTATTTATGAAAAATGTATTTTTTTGATTAAGCTTTGCTTCAAATAAAACCGTTTTCCTGATTGTATATTCAAGAGTCAAATAATCAAATCTCTTAAAATAATGACTTCAAATAGCTCGCACTGCAGACATACTTATTGACGGTCGGGCCTTTGTAGCTAGACAAAACAAATGCCAAAACACGCTATAATTATTGTTCATTGTCTCGTGTAAGCAGCGTTGCCAAATACGGAATGATAAAACTGGAAAACGCTCCAAAGAGCCCAAAGGAAAACTGTTCTCGAGCCAGCCAGGCTGTATTGGACCATGCCAAAAAATTAAAAAGCTCGGATATTAGATAGTGAATAAAATCCGAGTTCGTTTCACTGTGAAATGGTTTCGTGCGTGGACGGCAATACCATAAAACTGATATTCAGAGTGCATACGGGTTTTATCAAAATTGGTATTTTTTATTACCCCAACCGTTCCAAGCATATACGTTATACAATATTATGCGTTATTTGTTATTATTATTGTAATGCGACTCTATTCGATCGTGATATCTTTTTTTGTGTTTTTTTCAACATCATATTGTTAATTTGTACTATGTTAATATTCCAGTGGCGGTTCTACGTACTAGGCTATGTGCTAGGCACCCTAAAATTTTCTGCCAAAATGTGCAAAAAAAATCTTAAGCTGACTTAATAAAAAAAGCAGTACCTCGGACTACTAACTATAACAAATTCACACAGTATCTTAGCTCTGATTCTTTATAAAAAAACAATTTTTTGATTCTCGAATTTTCTTGTGTATGCATATTAAAAATAATAAAAAGTAAA
This sequence comes from Himalopsyche anomala, assembly GCA_031772345.1. NCBI lineage: Eukaryota > Metazoa > Arthropoda > Insecta > Trichoptera > Rhyacophilidae > Himalopsyche > Himalopsyche anomala. The sequence goes on from CM062830.1 coordinate 13,048,909, forward strand.
GATGGTCTACTTTGAAAATAGTCTTTAGTAAAACAAAAGATTTTACACAATATGTCATCAAATTTTTTTAGCCCACCCAAAATTTTAGATCACGAACCGCCACTGTAATATTCAGATATTTAACGTTTATAAGAATAATTTATATTATCTTCAAGTATCTGTTTGGAATGCCAAAAGTATGCAAAACCAAACACACACAAACAGACACACTCATTATTTATGCGTCTTCGCATCGTGTGCATCAATCGCATTGAGAGAATGTTAACAGGTGGTCCTGCCATCTAATTTAATACTAAAATATATTAAAGAGTAAAATAATTTTACAAGCGTTGTGGAGCAAATCGACACGTAACCTCGGCAGTAATTTATTTGAAAAGTTCATTTTTAATATAAAATTATATGTAATAACATTGTTATTCCATAGGTTGTGTAACAAATTATGACACGTATTTCGCCTCTTTGAGAAGCATCTTCAGACAAACTATCGTTCGGAGATATTGATATTATATATTACAAAATGGAGATTTATTGATTTCTACTGGTTGCAAGAAGGGAGCTATGTTAGGTACAAACATAAGTAGTATTAATTACACATTAATTACTTTACTTGCATGACAAGAATTTAATTACAAAGAAAATAATTTTAACAATGGTGGGCTCAGATAGGAATTGGGTACGTTCATTCTATGCCACCATTACGAATAATTCTTGGTTATAGTTTAACTGTTGTTATTGATTTAAAGAAGATCATTATCGTAAGAGGTTTTTCTAAATTATTATTTTTTTACACAAATCCTCCAGCTAACATAATCTTTTAGATTGTCATTACTAATTTAGCTTACACGAAGGAAAAGGAGATAAAGAATTTTCCTGTACCCACCTAGCAAGAACTGTAGGCATTAAACTAAGAGTAGGAACATATAAGTGGAAAATAAAACCCTCTTTCCTGTTAATACTTATTCATTTCTATCAGTGATTTTATTGATTTCCATGAACATTAAGCTGTCCATTTAACTCTTTTACTACATGAAGTTTTTCTAATTTTTCATTTGCAATAAAATTGTAATAATTTTAATTAATAAAAAACAAAAAAAAATATTATTAATAAATCTTACGTGCTCTTTAAACAAAAAATCGAATTAAAGTATATCTAGTCAAAAAAATGATTGATTAGTTTTTCGCACGATTTATGAGGAGAGGTAAAAACTTGTGAGACAACCACTATACATTCCATTAGGCCAAGAATATCATTACTCCACGAAACAGGTGGAAAACTTACTGCCAAGTTTATGAGCTGACCGTCATAAACATGTTGCTATGTTTACAGCTGATGGGTAGAAGTAGATATCAAACTCTACAATGACGTTCATTTCGAAGGGTTTCAAAAGACTCATGACACATACTCTATTGTCTTACTATATTTTGTATATCCAAATTCTAAATCTTTAACTTAGATCATAAATCTGACATTTAAAAAGACGTTAAGATGACGCCACATTTAATATACATTATGAAATTTTGTTTTTTAGTATTTGTAAGATAACAATGTAAGTAATATTTATATGTTTACAACTATGATAAAATATTTTTCTTTCTGTAGTTTTTATACATTTGGTGATTTGGGAACAGAGTGATTTGATACAATGACCTTATAATAAACATTTTTTTTAAAAGGTAAAAAAAATGATTTTATCACCGAAGAAATAAAAAATCGGATTCATAAAATATCTTTATTACATTTTGACGCGACATCTTTATTTTATAGCGCAAAGTATATTTATAAAAATAAAACGTGGTTTTTATAATTCAATAGAAATATTTTTTTATGACTAGAACGGGACTTTTAGTTGATTTTTCAAATAAAAAAATGGTAATGATTTTATTAGAAAGAGTTTTAGAATAAGTGCAACAAATGTGTCTCCAATTCTTCGTTGATTGAAAGCAATTTACTGCCGCGCCAATTGATTGTATGTACAAACTTTTTTGTTTTAATTGATTGCTAGCATTTTTATCGCTAGGAAAAACATATAATTTATATACATTTATTAATCATTTTACTTAATCTAGCCTGTTGCTATATTGTATTGTATATAATTTATTACTAAATACCCACTTATTGTATAAAAAATGGATTTTTAAATTCATTTCCATGCGTGTATTTTTGTTATTTCCGTACTATTCCGTTAGAGTTTTTAAAAATATACTCATCATAGCTTAAGACGGAAACTCAAATAAAAAATTGCCTTATATGTTTTCACTAAAAAGATCTCATTGCTTATAGCGGAAAAAATATTTCAATGGTCGTTTGTAGATTATAAATTGTTTATGCTGTCAATTAAAATAGCGGTAAACTTACAGCGGCAAATGGCTGATTGTGGTTTTACCACCCCTTAAAAACTGTGTTCTTTGTTTTAATGAAATTTAAAAATCCGATTAATATGTAATATATAAAACCATTACGATACATATAACCATTTTTATATTTTACGGCTATTTCAAATACAAAGTTTTATGCTTTCACGGTTCCTATTTTTTAATATTCTATTGGTAAGTATTTTGGAAAAGCGTCGTTATATGATAAGTGATTTCAGTATTTTGTAATAACAGCCCTTGATGATAAAACCTGTTGGAAATAAAGCAGTGATTCTATATAAAAATATGTAATGAATTTACTAAGTGGTATTGATTACAATCTACGCCTTGGCTTCGCAGAATATATAAATTTGACGCCAGTAACTGTGAAAGCCTTTTCTAGTTTATTCCAGGAAAATTCTGCAGAAAAGTAAGAGAAAAGGGTATAATTATATAGCACGCACTGCGCGCCATTGCTTTATAAGTCTTTTCCGAGGGGGATTTGAGCCCGTTCTAATCAAATTGTTCGCGGCGAGACGTGCAAGTGGATGAAAATCAATTTTTATCCCTCAAGAGAACACAAGTGGGTCTGCCGGAGAGTGAAATGCAATAAATTTTCACAACAGTCAATTACTTCAAACCCAAATCAACTAGGCCAATCATAGGGAGTGCAATTCCGGTTCAGAATACCAGATTTTACAACTATGTTTGTTTATTTCGTAGTTAAAACGATAGAGGTACGAGAAAACAACAAATTTGTTATCTTTTTATCAAAGAGTTACGTCAAAAAGTATATTATTCAAATAATATCGCCTTGTTGCTAAATTTCTACCTGTTTAAGATCATAATATAATAATTAGATGACCTGCAATTGAATTCTGTTTATCAAAACCATAATAAAATAATCTTTTGTACTTATTGTACTTTTGTACAACTTTTTATTAAGATCAGAACCGTTTTCCTCATAACGAGCATTTACAACTAATAAAATTATAATCTGATACAGAGCTATTTAAACAAAATAAAGGAAGACTAATAAGGGTGAAACAAATTATATATAGTAATAGTACAAATTATTAATAACTTTCACTAAATTGAATTTAATAAAATATTAAAGATTTCTTACTTATAAAAACCACTCGTTAACTAAAAAACAATTAACTAAGAAAGGTCACTACTAACAATAAAATTCAATGGTATATAAAAAAATAGCCGTTAATTTTTTTTAACAAAACAATTATTTATAATATCAGAAACAACTACCAAAAATCCCTTCGAGCTAAGTGGGGCAGAATAATTTTGATCAACAAAAACCGGTCCTGATCCTAATAAATACAAAATGATCAAGGAGTGTTTTGTTATTTTTTAATATAATGCCTTTCCACTAAAGTATTGACTGTAATCACTATTATAATTAATACTATTTAATGTTCCAAAAAATACTAAGCTGTCATTTACTCATTTTTTCATCTCAAATAAACATATAATTTCACTGTTATGATTAAAAAACATGTTAATAAATTTATTAAGACATTTTTAATATTTTAATTCTCTTTTTTGTTTTGTGATGTTATTTGGTTTCTTATAAATAGAAACAGCCCATTTTATGTAAACACCCTAAATAAAGGTTAAGCGTATATGTACAAATGAAGACCACAAGCAAATTCAAAATCAATTTTTGTATTTGATGAACAATTAAATGCCATTTTGTAAATAATTTCAAAATGTATTTTTTTTAAAAGTCCTCTTCTTCTGTCTGTCTTCAAATAAATTAATATTCACACAACAAAGTGTGAATTGCTACAAAAACGTTTTCCATCATGTGTCCTCGTCTTCTGTGAGAATATGAACTATTGGATACTATCTTTTTCGTGTCGTGCCTTCTACTGGTTGTTCGTGAACCATTCAATTGAATCCATTATATAATATGTATTGAAATAAGTTAATAGAGTATTTAAAAAAATGCAGATTCACTACAGTAAATAAACAATTGGTGAATGTGTGGGGAAAAATATAATCACATGACAAAAAAATGGTAGAAGAGGAAGATTTTCGATTTGAAAAGTTGAATCTCTTTTGTCGCGATGTTTATCTTTCATAAATTACTTTATGTAATCAGAAAAATATTATGTCAAACATTTTACAGTGCTTATATTGAAGAAAAGAAAAATATTCATATTCTGATTACAGTTTAACTTGAAGTAGATTATGAGTTTACTCAGTAGGCTTATGCTAATGATAAATGCCACAGATAACATTTATCCAAAGTTTCTTTTAAGTCTTAAGGTATTTCACATACCCTAAATGAACATTTTACTATATAGAGAAAGCTATTCACAGTATCACTATTCACTGATTATCTAGAGGTCTGGGAAAGTAAAAGGTTTTTCCCGGAAGTGATTTTTCCGGGATTATGCTCCCTATTTGAAATACGTTGATCTAAAAGTGTATCCAGTGGCGGAAATGAGGCAGCGTGCGAATTTATGGAGGTTTTATAAGGTACACGGTGCCTAAACGATCATAGTTTAACGGTAACTGAGCTGTTATTTGAGAGAAATAAGGAGCCATAACAGGCAGTCCATGCATGGATGTATGGTATGTTTATTTTGAGAAAACATTGTAATAGATATTAATGATAACACGAAGGGGACATTGTAAATATTGACTTTGCTTGTAAAGACACGACGTTATTTGTACAAACAATGAAGCTATTATAGCTACGTTATTATTATCAACATACTGTGTCCAAAACACGTGCGAACAGAGACATGTGAATTTCGTTTTGCAATAATAAAATATAATATCTATTATTAATATTATAATGCCGCCTGTGTGGTCAAGTGGTCAGCGTTGTTGGCTTCGGCTACGGAGGGCACGGGTTCAAATCCCGGTACGGACAGTTTTATAAATTGATTTTTCAATCGATTTATGAATTTCTGTTCGAAGGCATGGATATATGTGATGTCTTGAACTCCCCTCTCCCACCCATCCTATCCTATGAACGGGGCGTATCGAGAGCGATTAGCTTACCACTAGTCCTGTCCTAGCTTTATCCTTCTATCCCTACTCTCTTTGGAAAAAGAGAGGTTGAGCAACTGAGTAACAACCAGTTCTCGTAGAAATACTTCTGTTGAGATAAACTTCATTAGGAGTCCATATGCTCCATATTGGGAGTGGACATGGTAAAAAAAATATATTATAAATAACACATAAACAATTAACTAATATTTTTGACAAATTTGACAGTAAATGAACATAATTTTACTTAAAATAAAAGTATTGAAATACTTCACCAAGAAAAAAATAAAGTAGATATTGAGAATGAAGAGAAAAAATCAACATTGGTAAATAAAATTATGGATAGGACAGGCGACTTACCACTGCTATTTTTTTTTCATTAGAATTAGACCATCCTCATGTAAATAATTAAATTGTAATTAGTACACTGTAGTGTTTGTATTTTGCCACCAATCTGTTCAAAGGAAATAACTTCAGATTTAATTTTGTAATTTATAAGTTATGAATTAGATTTTAGTATTAGTTTTTCGTAATAACCTTACGATAATTTGTCTGAATATGTTTTTCAAAGAGACAAAACGCGTGTCACAATATGTAGAACAATAAAGTTATCAATTTTAATTTTATATAAATCATAAACTGTGATATTACAAGACCAGTGACTATACTTTACTTTCCAGCAAATGTATGGATATAAAAAGTAAAAAAGTATTCAAAATAACATAATGATTGGCTTTACAATATTTTAAAACCGTAAAAGTAAGGCGGGTGGGAAGGAATGGAAGTATTCATACTTCAATTACAAATTCATACACTAATAATCTAAATATCAATATCAAAACTAGACAGTCTGATATGTAGGACTTAGACCATAGAGCACAGAAAGATGAACTTGTATTGAATATGACAGAATAAAAAAGCCGTTGACAAAAATAATCGATCAATGATAATAGTTAAAATGCTCAAAAGTCAACTCATAACCAATATTTTGTAAATTTTTAACTACGTTTACAATTTGTATGCGTATGTTTTATCATTCTATATATGTAGCTTAAAGCAGTAAAGTATTATCCATTCATAAACTTTACGGTTTGTGATTGTTTTTTCTGGGAAGGTAGTGATAATAAATGAGCACCTTACAAGACAAACACTTAACATTATTAACGTGTTAATAATGTTAAGTGTTTGAAAAAATTGCATGCTATAAAAGTGGACCAGCGTGAGAAACTGTTTTCAGAATCTGTAAATGTACCTACAGCGTTATTCTCAAATGTATGTACATATTAGTTTCCAAACACAAATACATCAAACGTAATGAAATTTGTATCACTTGCCTACAAACGTTGTTTAAGTTGGTATGACATAAATATAATAACAGTGGCTATGTTCACTGTTGTTATAGTTGATACGTCAAACTCCAACGACTCCGTTTGTTGACGGTATTAGGTGAGAAAAATATAAATTTGTTTTGATAAGAAAGTAAAGAAAAGCCAGAACATAAACAACAATGAGAGAAGCAAAATTAATCTCTTGTTGTTTCTTAATATATGGCATCCTAATAGAGGTATCTTATCAGAGTTTTTCTACGAGAACTGATTGTTACACTGTTGCTTAACTTTTTTCTTTTTAGAAGAGAGTACGGATATAATTGATTGGGTTAGGACAGGACTAGTGGTTGACTTATCACTCTTGCTACGATTAATTGTTTTAGGATTGGAAAAGTGGGAGTGAATATTTCAGACAACATAAGCATTCTTGTCCTTGATCAGTCAACATCCATGCTGTTCGCACAATCGCATAGAAAAAATTTACATAGTAAGTAAAGTTACTGCAAAAAGAAAAATGACTTACTTTAAATAAATCAAATCTAAACACATTGGTAATTTAAATCGTGAAATAGAAAATTATTATTTTTCAATTTGTATTTAATTCGGCGTTTCAATCGATTTGGTGAGAGTTGAGTGTTAAATGGTTTAATTAACTTAACAAGTACAGATAACATAAATAACGTCAATTACGGCATTTATTTTAACTCATTTAAACAAAAACAAAAAAAATCGACGAAACATACCCTTGGGTCACAGACCACCATTAAAAAATGTTCGCCGAGAGAAAAAAAGTCTCCGGACGAAGTTAATTACGTCAAGAGAAAAGGTTTAATTGGAACACAAAACGTTGTTAGAAATTCTGCCAAGTCTTTTCGGTGATTCTTTTAATTGGCCGAGATAAAACACATATTTTAAACTGATACCTTGGGCTATATGAGTTTTTTTTATAACAAGAAATTATATTTATTAATGTAATTATTCGTATTGGATGGTAAACGTCAAGTTAAGTAAAGATCTTCAAAAAAGGCAGTGTTTTACGTTTTTTTTTTGTTAATACTCAAAGACATTCTTTTAAGATTCAATTTTCATACATATATTATGTGCTACAGTTAAAGTATGCGCTTAAACCAGGGTTTCCTAAACTTATTGAGCAATGGAACACTTCGCAAATCTGGTAATGTTACCGGAACACAGCTTATTTTTTAGTTAAGGTAATTCATAATACATAGTAAAAATATATGTTATTAAATCACTTATTATGTATTTTTTAATTGCTTTCAAAACTATTTACATAAACATATGAGCTCTTCGTGATTCAAAATCATTACATGTACCTAGATATTTGACGTTTTAAACATCAGTGGGGATTTACCATCATTCGATTTTGAATATGAAGTAGAAGATGTTTCAATGTCTTGCAACTTAAATTACCATTCCTAATTTAAGTTCCTAAAAAAAATGTTACATGATTTATCGACATTAAAAATTCCGTTTTGATTCATTTTCAATATTGAAATATCGATACTTTTGAATTTGTTGATATTGAGGAAACACCATGAATACCGGAATTCCGGGTCTCAGTAATACCGTTATTGTAACTCCTAGTTGAAATCTTCGTTTCATGAATATTTTTATAAAAAAGTATTCAAAGACACTTAATTTCCTTCTCACCCACGATTTATCTGATCAATGATGGTGATTATCTAACTACTAGTATTTTTTTAGTTTTTTTGTCTTTTTTTTCTACATTTTCAAAAAAAGGATTGCGATAAAGCTTTAAGAACAGTTTTGGTAAACCTTTGTTTATATAAATTTATGTTCGTAATATTTCAAGTAAAAGCTTGTTGCCATCAGGTAAATACAGCACAAAGTAACCGTGTAATAGAATATTAAACGAAGAAGGTATATTTAAATATAATATATAAATTAAAAACAATTAAGTTGGACGAAACATGCGAATAATAAATCCCACAAACTTTCTACGCAAATTGACACTACCGGAAACTAAATTTACCATTTTCCTACCTTTACGCGTCAAAGTCATTAAAATATTTTGATGCTTTAACCGGGTTAAATTCTCCGTCCTTTGTCGTCACAGGTGTAAGGGTACACCTGCCGGCCCCCGGCTCTAAGACCCCTGACACGTGACCGAACTACAAATCAAACAAATATTCTGCCTCTATTGGATGCCAACCAAACCTCAAAAGGGTAGATAGTGACGGCTTACCAGGTGTTAACGCGGTGGCATCGGAATCACGTATCATGTAACCATACACCAGGTTGATTCGTTTGACCGTAGTTTTTCGTTGTTTTTTGCACTGTCATTTTTAGGAAGACGGAATTCAAGTATTTCTTTTGTATTTCATGTATTGAAAATAAAAGGTGTTACGGATAAATAAATTTTGTATCCTTTTACGAACCTTCTACATATCACCCTCGGATCAATGGGATAGTTGAAAGGGTACATAATATATTTTTTTAGTTTTAAACAGCAGTCATTTAAGTAAATAAGTAAATATATTAAAACATATATGTATCAGCCCTGTAGGTGAGTGGTCTACGCTATTAAACTTTCATTTCTTTGGTAAAGGAGTCACGAGCCCGAATCATAAAATGGCACTAACATATATTGATGTTTTAATCGATTTATTGACTTTTAGTCAAATGCATGGGTACCTGGATGTTATCATTTATTCCAAACCACCTCATTTCTGATCCTGATACGAGCTTTAAAAGAAGCAGACTGGCTAACCATACTTTCTCTTAAAAAAAGTTTTATGTAGAGTCCCAAGTTAGGTTCAAGTCCCAGTACAATTAGCATTTTTTTCAATCGATTTTTTTTGTTCGAAAATATGGTTGTGATTTAAAAAAAAATCACTTCCACCCTTTCAATCCTAAAATAACGAAGCGCAGTGAATGCGATTAGCTCATCACTTCTACACTGTATTACCCAATTACGAGTTAAGCAATTGGGAGGGTCCATGCATAATACGATATGAAGGCCCTGTTTTTTTTAGATAATAGTATTTAATGAAAATATTAAATAGCTTTTTCGAGGCCACTAAGGTTTGAAGGCCCCAAGCGAACGACTCGTGCGCTCATGGAATAATCCAGCATTAGTCTTAGATTTATCCTTTCATATTTACTCTTCTTCAAAAAAAATAATGCAACTAGGACCACTTATTGTTGAAATACCTTTATTAGAATGCCATTTGCTCTATAATGGGAGCGGATACAATGAGTTCATATGTTTCATATCAAAAGCTGACATTCACAAACATTGTTTTTACAGATTAGTTTGGCCAAGTACCTACTAAGTTAAATTAAATCTAGTGAAAGAAATAATGTTATCCTACTTTTTTTTATGTCATTTTATTAAGTGAACGATTTAGATAACATAATAGTGCGTGACTTAATTTGTAAGAACCGTAAAAATAAAGAAAATGATAAAGCAATATAACTTAAATTTAATGTCAAGTTTCAAGAGAAAGCTGTAAATTACAGCATTATACAACTTGCTAACGTTTGTCAGAGTGATAATTTTAATTACACTAATTTGGGGCACAAAAAAATGATACGAGAAGTCATTAGTTTTTTGATAAAAAAATAACACAGTTATTTAAATTTTATATATGTAAAAAGACTAATTTTATTTTTAAATTTACAGTTTCAGACAACGATGTGTAGTCAACACTTTTGGGCGTTATGGTGTTCACTGGCTCAAATCCCTGAACATAAAATTTTACGTTTTTTTTTCGTTTCAATTTAAATATTTTTGTTCAAAGCCATGTCTACAATGATTTAATTTACTTTACAACTGACTCTCTTATAAACGGGTCGTTAATCAAACTATAAGCTTACTACTTATCCTATTCCTATCATTACACCTTCTATAGGGCGATTTCTGTGGTCTTACTAAATCATAACGATCAGGTAGGTCATGGCTGAATTCCCGGTAAAGTCGTTATCAAAAATAGTTTTTGGACCAGTTTATGATAAGAGTTTTATAAATTGATTTTTCAATCGATTTATGAATTTCTGTTCGAAGGCATGGATGTATGTGATGTCTTGAATTCCCCCCTCCCACCCATCCTATCCTATGAACGGGGCGTATCGAGAGCGATTAGCTAACCACTAGTCCTGCCCTAGCCCTATCCTTCTATTCCTACTTTCTTTAGTAAAAGAGAAGTTGAGCAACTGAGTAACAAGCAGTTCTCGTAGAAACACATCTGTTGAGATAAACTCCATTGGGAGTCCATATGCTCCACATTGGGAGCGGACATGGTTTTTTTAAAAAAAAATACCACTGCAGTTATGCATCGGGTCAGAAACATAAGAAGTAAATTCATTTTTCCGTTATTGTTATTTCGTTATGTAGAGTAAAATCAGCTGCATACATATAAAGGGTGCTGGTGGAAAAGCCAACTTTATAAATCAGTTTTCGTAAAAACGTAAAATTTATTGTGGCATGCTCCATTAAAAGCTCAAGAGCGAAGATGCGGAAAAAATATCCATTAAAAAAATGATTGATGAATGAAAACATAACAACGTAATTTTTTAAGAAAATAATTATTCTGATAAGTGAGTGAATATTTTACGCATGTATAATGTTTTAAGATATTCCTTGAATATCTAAAGATTTTTCGTCATCTACAAGAAGCTTATCTTAAACGTTTCTGGTATCTTATATTATATATTTACTCTCATAATCTTAAGGGGCATCGTTAATCATAATAATGATTTGTGATATTTTCGAAGAAAGATTGAAGATTGGGCCAAACGGTTTATTGATGAAATTTTTATTAATGTTTTACGCAGAAATATGTATATTGAAAATGTATCTGTTTATGTAATAACATATAATAGAAATAGTAATAAAAGAGCAAATAAAACATTTTTATTATTAAGTGATTAATTGATTGAAAGAATGCGTATTTTCTCCACGATTAGATTTTTACGACAGACTATCTAAGTGATAACGGTGTTTTTCTTGGATAAAATGTTCGAGAATAATATGTAACTGAGGTCGAGCAAATAAAGTATCGAGGCTTAGATTAGTTGTCATTTGTTAAGAACAGGGATTCTCAGTTGGATGAATATTTCTCCTACCACCCTGGAATCAATTGACTTAAAATAAAGGTTGGTTTAATTGTCGAGAAATCTAACGAAGATTAATGGTATAAATTGAAAAATATATAGTATTAACAGTACTAAAATGAAATGTTTTTTAAATTTCCATCAAGCACCTTCTGTCGAAATTCTAAATTAAATGTTTTTAAGTAATTAAATACTAAGCTAGCTTAAACAGTAATATAAAACTCGAATTTATGATGAATTAGTATTTAAATATAAAGTTAGTAAACTATTTCTGATATGTATATTCTGAAATATTTATTCTTAAATCTGTCATTTCAAAATAATTATAAATTAAAACTTAATTTCGGGTACTTGAAATTGTATGAGAAAGTTAAATTAAATAGATGCGTCCCATTGTGGATTAAAAGAAAGTGTTTTTGGTTTTGACATTGTAGACTTTGAAAATATCTTCGTTTATAAAATTAGTTTTTCAATGATACAGTGGTGGCAAAAAAACAGCACAAACTCACGTGCTTAATACGTAAGCTTTTAAAATATGTGCCAGAAAAAAATATGCGTTGACCCGGCAAGAGAATATTGATTTAAAAATTTCCTTGTCAAGTATTTAACTAATGGCAGACGATACATCATGTTTAACTGCGTTAAAAATCAATATTGATTCAGCTAATTCAACAAAGATTATTTTCTACCTATATTTACCTACCACAATTATAAAGGTGGAGCTTCCAAAGCGAGCTTTCAGTTTCCTGACATCTTTTATTTCTTGGGAGGGTATATAATATAGATAGACTGTCTTTATATAGTAGTAATTAGAAAACCCCATACGAACACAATTTATCAGGAGTTGTTCCTTATGTGGTATTACACTTTCAGAGTTAATTTTATCTTACGCAGTCACTAACTATCTATCTAGAGTAGTTACAGTGTGAACTTATGAATTTTCTACCAGATGGTTGCGTGTTCAAACTATTCTTTACTTTCTCTAATTGTATAGCCTCGATTTACTTGTCAATATTGTATATTAATTACCTGTGGAATAGGAAAAATATATGGAATATTTTAATCGGATAGAAGATTTGAATTTTTTGGAAACAATGATAAGTCAGTAAATTGTGATTATAACTGCAGCTTAGTTTATTTTACAACAATTTATTCGGTTGATGCTATCGTCAAATTATATCGTTTATTATTTAAAAAAAACGAAACTTAAAATAAAGAGTTTATGTTTCATCGCTTAGATTTTTTTAGGCGTTCATAATCTTTTGACTTCATAAAGGCAGTCTTTTGCGCTCTCAACTGGTGCGCTCGCAGCCCTGTATCTAAGCAATTGGCACCAATCAATGAAAACTACTTACCACAAATCAGAGGCGGGCATCTGTTATTCTCGAAAAGATCTCCAAAATACTTTTCGGAATAAATCGTGGGTGTAACAAAAGTGTTAGTAGTTTGGTGAAACTTCTTCTTTTTCGGTTCTTCTTTTACTTATTTGGAGGAAACTTTTATTTTAGTCGCTACATTCACTGAATAGACTCTGATTTCAAAAAGTATAAAGTTAGCAATATCACGAACTGCTCCGATATTTTTGATCATTTAGTGTAATTGGTAACAATTCAGCTTCTAGATAATTATGCTAGTTGTTTTGCGCATTTATTTGTTAAGTAAACATATATAACCTATTTGGTGATTTAGTATATAAAAATAAAAAATATACCAACAATTTTAATATCAAACGATCATTACTTATTTACAATTTTTGTATACCTACATAAAAATCGTATGACATACAGTCGGTATACTGGAAAAAGACCAGACAAAAAACCTTGTTTTGAGATATTTCATATATAGTCATTTTTAATAACCATTTAATTTCAACAATTCTTTTTATGTAGTGTAACTATTATTTATAATTCAAATTATATAATGAAATTTGATAATGATTTTGATCTAAATATTCAAAAGCCGTTATGTTGTACATAAGTTTTTTTTTCTACGAAAAACTTGGAACAAAATTTACTTCATGCATTTGCCTTTTTCAAATTACTTAACAATACATTGAATATGTCTGCAATTATTTATTTTTCAAAAGATAGAGGGTCTTGAAATCTATCTATCAGCATCAACACTTAAGTACCAAAACGTCGAAAATAGTATCGAAGAGCGACATGATACAAAGTTGCCCTAGACAAATTTGCGTAATATTTGCATTTTATTTATTGAAGTATCATTGAAGATTACAGATATTATTGGTATTTAACGTATGGTTAAAGTAAAAAGAATGCTTCAATGTGAATGCAGGAACTCCAAGGTTAATAGCTCAGAACTGCCAATATTTGACTAAAAGCTTTCTGCCAGAATACCTGTCCTATTATGTACAAGTTAAAAAAATGAATGAAAAAAAAAGAATTATTTGCCACATCTTAATCATACGCGAATCATATTTATTATTTCAATTTAATCACAAGTGACTTAGGCACAGTGAATATCCACTCTCCAGTTTACTTTTTACTAACTTATTTTTAATTTCCATTAATTCAGTCCTATTTTTATATTTTAGCTATGTCTGATCTCAATGTAAAGCATATGGACTACTAATGAAGTTTATCACGTCAGATATTTTACAACAAGGATTAATTGTTACTCAGTGACTCAACCTCTCTATTTGGAAGAGAGTAAAGACAGAAGAAGCTCATGCTACGCCTCATTTGTTAAGGATCGGATAATTCGGATAATCGGAGATCCATAAATCGAACGAAAAAACTATGATTCGAGTCCGTGAGCTCTGCAGCAGAAGCCAACGTTGTTGAAAATTTGACCATGGACCCGGAATAATAATATACATACATTTTAGTAAATATTGTATTAAAATTCTGGCATTTAATCCAATGAAAAGAACATGGCTTGGCACTAAAACATATTTTATTGATTGGGTTTAATCAATAGTTTTAAATGAATACACTTTCAAAAATACATGTTTTAGTAATTATGTATACTTTATTATATAACTTAAGATATATACTGAAAAGACTTTTACACTTCACAAATTGTTTTCTTTCCATTTCTAGAAAGAAAATTTGTTTAGAAAAGTCATTGGTGTTTTTAGAAGAGTATTGCGCTACCCCGAGGTATCAGGGGAAGTTTTTTTTCGTTATGATTGTTTTTCAGAAAAACTTTTCCTTTTCTATTGAAGTTTCGAAAAAAAATAATAGACTTCTTTATTAAATTTTGCCTCAATTGTTTTCTATAATACAAAAAAGTAAAAAAAACATTGTTACAAAGATTATTGATGGCGGGGTTAGACAAAGAGACATAATATTGATCATAAGTAAGTTTATATTGTATATTGATAGCGAGCAAAAATAAGAAAATGCAATAAACTGTTATGTTTTTGGGGTTTTGTTTTCTTCAATTGGGTTGTAATAGGCTAAAATCTTTATAAACGTTTGTACATTGATGTTTCGATTGATTTACAAATTTATATCCAAAGATATCATGAAAACGGAGCATATAAAATTGTATATGTTAAGGTTACTATTCGTTCTTTCCTTGACCATATCCTTCAATCCTTGCCCTTAAAAATATAAAATGAAAGATCTTGAGCAATTGCTTAACTTTTTTTTTAATCGGTTGAGCATATCAAGACTGCCAAATGCTCTATATTTAAAATTGATATAATTTTATAAATAATAAATACTATAAAGCAACCGTATCTTTCAATCTTAAGGCTTTTTTAATTTTTGCATTTCCTAATTGTGGGATAAATTGCTTCTAATGGAGGTATCTCAATATTAGTTTTTTTCTACGAGAATTGTTTGTTAATCTGTTGCTCAACCACTATTAATTTTCGAAGAGAGTAAGAATTAAAATGATAAGGATAGAACAAGACTGGTGGTTAGTTAATCGCTTTGGAAGATTGGAAAAGAATATTTAGACATCATAAATATCCGTGTTTTACAAAAAGAAACTGATAAATGCTGCTCGCACTGAGACTTGAACCCGTGATATCAAAAACCAATGATGTAGAATACTGCATCACGGATTTATTAATAAATACAAATAATTATACCGTTGGCTTTGAACATCATAACATAAAAAAGACAATCTATTGTGACTTTGTTTTGTGTTTGTGAAAAAAAAGTAAATTCCTTTAGTTCCGGTTAAATAATTTTGACTGAGAGTTTTCATATGTTTTTTTTTAATTCACATTTTAGCGGAAAGCAAAAACACTGATAATAATTTACCGGCATAGATAAATCACTCTTCGTTGTCAGGGTATGTTCCGACATGTTTATATTTATTCTATGGTTAATAGATACGAGCCTAATGAAAAGCGAGCACGAGAATAATGTATGCAAAAAATTGTGTGTTCTCAAAACAGGTGACAGGGTAAAAGCCTTGCCTGTAATGGCGGGCGCCTCACACGCATGACAAACGATTTCTTGTCTAAAAACACTTAAATACAGTTTTAAACTGCAATAAATCTGTCTTTATCAGGGTGGCAATGTTTCTCGTATACCATGCTGCCATCAACCTATATAACATCCACAGTATCCAGTCACAATCAAAACGCTTAAAGTAAATTTCATTTCGCAATATGAAATTCATACGTATTCAGAAATAATATTAAATTTATTACACGAAAGCTATAATTCGCTGCCTAAATATATTTTTTTTAAATTATGAAATGTTATTATAAATTATTATTTTTTAACAAACCGGTTATCAATAGTCATTATGAAGACTTATTTTTTAATCCATGTCCGCTCCCAATGTGGAAAATACGGTCTCCTAGCAAGTATGTCAACATAATTTTTTACACGACAGGTGTTCAACATCGTTTACGGACTCGAATCCCAGTACGGACAACATTTTTTCAATCTATTTATCGATTTCTGTTAGAAAGCAAGGATGTTTGTGATGTTTAAGAAATTTTCCCCAACATTTTAATTATAAAGTTGTGAGAGTGATAAGTCAACAACTAGTCATGTCTAGCCTTATCTTTTCTCTCTCTGCTGTCTTCGAAAAAGAGAGGTTGAGCATTAGAATAACAAACAATTCATGTAGAAAAACTTAAATTTGAATCGTTCAAATTATGTACACTCCCACAGATTTTGTCACTAACGACCCGGGTTTCGCCTTTCGGCATCTTCAGGCGTTCAAGCGCACGGATGAACTTGAACTGACTCTGAAATCTGTGGGAGTGTACATAATTTGAACGATTCAAATTTAATATTGAAATTCCACCAAGCACCTTTAGTTGAAATCTTAAATTAGAAAAACTTATGTTGAGAAAACTCAACAAAGAAATCAAATGCTCCTTATTGGGTAGCGGACATGGATTATAAAAAAACACTTTAATATCTGTGTTTCCTTAGAATTTGAAAAAATATTGATTTTATTATTTTTTATTTAAAGTGTCTCATATAATTATTATAATCTAAAAAAGAGAGACAGCAATGCTACAAAAAAAAATCAAGACTATTAAAGTGAATCACACTTCCAATTATTTGTTCCACGGGAATACCACAATTTACAATGCACAAACAATGACATTTTTAAGAAACTATATTAATTATTTTAACGATAATTAGTCTTCACGCATTTTAAAAAAAATACCATTCTATTATAATGATTGAACATAAAGCGTTCTACAGTTTTCCGACCACTACTCTAGCGTAATAGTGGCCGCACGTCTACTGTGAGAGAAAAAACAAACATATTTTTGCTGTAACTTTTACCGTCAGTTTTTTTAGTACCATACCGTCGACAAATTGCACAGAATACGTCATACAAGCGTATTTCCTTTTACACGACCCGCCACATTTATACGAAGCCACTGGATTTCCTTTATGTGTCATCGATATATGTAGATTGTACGTGTAGTTAGTTATATAGAACTGCTCTCCAAATACCAGAAACTATGGTTATTTGTAAGCGGTCATAATATTTGATGAGCAAAGTTTGTTCCACTAGCCGCTTAGATAATGTTATACTTACTATAAACACAGAACTATACAAACTTTTGGTATCAATATAAAAGAGAATGTAGTGTAATGAACACAAGTGTTGTACCCCAACTAACTCACTAAGCCGCGGGACTAAATGTTCGAATCTACAAACAGATTTTTAAAAGATTAATTGATTGATAATTTGTGTCAAAACACAAGAATGTGATCCGATCTTATAGTACAGAGGAAAATAAAACAACTAGTAGTGGTTTTTTAAACTTAATATATACATTTTTTCCATTTTTGAATAAATCTTTTAGTGTGATTAAGTTCAGAAATACGCTATAAGTAGTCCGTTATTAATGGAAACAAATGCGGCTTAAAAACGAACTAAATAAAGCTCATATTGTAATGTTGAGTGTTATTTTCCATCCATAAAATCCGTTATTGTACATTTATTTTTTTACAAAAGCTTATAATAAATTTTTGTTTATGCTGATGTGTTCTACCACTTAAATTACAAATACAACTATGCAGTTTTAAAATGACAAGTAAAATGATGGCATTGTGAGTCATTGGATTTAAAAATTCATACCGTTTAACTAAATGTCGTACGTTTTTCGTTTGAAATATATTATTTTGATTGCTTGTCATGTTATATAACTACCTTAAGTATAACCAAATTTGTATTGCTGTTTTTCCTAGTACAAAAACTACATTCCTGTTAAGAAATTCCCTTTGCATGGAATGGTGTAAAAAACTATCAATTTCATTATATATAACCTTTTTTCGCAGTCAATAATTAATTTAGACAAGTAAAGGTGTTTGATAAGGTACATACTGATGTTTTTAACCATGCTGTATTATTAACTCAAACTTTTATATGTTTTTTTAAATTTTCATAGTCTAAAACTAAAATAAGATAGCTAAACATGCGTCCCTAATTTAATCAAAAACGTTTAACAAGCATATATATGCCAATGCTACTAAAAGGTAACCTGACTTTCAACATTTTTGATATAACTATTAAATATGATCTCACATTATCTTCTTCAAAATTGAATTAAATATTATTCAATTGTTTTCAATTCTACAAAACATCATTTAACATTTTTATTTTAAGTAATGGTTATATCTGAGATGTACATATTGATATTACTCGTAGTTTATTTTAGAGTTAGTTTCATTTATTGTGAGAAATTTCTACTATTGTTCACGATGTTAAGACCAAAAATAAATCCCCACTAATAAAAGTCATTAAGACCAATACAGCTGGTAGGAACTTGACGTAAAATAGGTAGGTAGAATTAAATGAAATCATCGCTCGAGTATTACGAAAACGTTTATTTAAGAACTTGCCATCACCCAAGGTTAATTGCATACAATATTTAACAGACAAAATTTTGAATTAACACAATACACAATGACTATTATATAACCTAGCTTGCTCACACGATTTTATAGATGTTAACAAACTTGATGCTTAACTCTGCGCACAGAACAAAATGCATTTTAATTTTCGTCGAAATAGAAAAATCTCAGTTCTTTCATTTCGGACTAAAAACCACAAAATAAAAAAAAACTGCGAGTGAATTTTCAACTAAATGTCTCTGGAACCAAGTCCCAGAACCGGGAAGTGTCCCCCACACACGTTGTGTTCGGTTTTTGTCCCAAAGAGCAAGAAAGAAAGAAACAAAAATCACATCGGTATCGAAAAACAATGTTGCCATTTAAGACCATAAACACTAAAACAATTGATATTACGGGTTACATGATAAAAAAATTGAAACACAATTAATTTAGATACACATTTTAAAATTCTGCCAGTTTTCATCACAAAAGTGGTAGTAGGAGCGGGTGACAATAAACCATACCTTATCAAAATGATAAATAATATTTTAATTTAATTTTCCTCACAGTGATCAAATTAGGTTACCTAGTTGTAGTATTGGAACAGCGATTATATCAGCAAGAATAAAAACCTTTATGACTTTATGGCAACAGCATGATTCGATTTGTTTCTTAAATGAGTAATTTTGACTGATTATTATTCGATAACTTAACACTCAATCACATTAAAATTCATCATAAACACTTAAATACCTGGTGGTTATTTAAAAACGTTTTACGTAAGAGACTACGGTAATATTGAAAAAACTCTTTATTAATAAGAATTATCATCATACAAAGATATCAACCAAAGCAATCGTCGAGTTATATATTTGATTTTCACCAGTTATCGTATACCCTTCAGAATTTTCTTAGCGGCGTACGGCTATATTTCGTATAGCGAACTGTGTATTTCCGCAATTCGCAGGGGAAGAAATTTATCAGACGTTTATATTTCTGAAATAGTTTTATCTGCCTCGGAAAATTGTGAGAACGTCTTTTTCATGTTTGAGCCAAGTAAATCCGCTGCAGAGACATTCGAATCTACGCCGATAAAATAAAATAAAATAAAAACAAGAATATTTGCATGTACGCGTATTATTTATTAGGGCAAAACGGGGCTTATACTACAGTTATTGTTATTTATCGTCTAGAATTAGGTACCCTCTTGCCTTAAACAATGGAATAAACCTTATATTTTACAACATGAATGCCTACAAGAGAGTAGCGGAACGAACAGAAAGACGAAATCTCAAGACATACTAAAAACATCGTTCTTTGAGGCTTTGTGAAGTTTTTTTTATACTATTTTCCATTTAGAAAATATATAGTTATCGTTATATTTAAAAAATATGTCTACTGTTTTAGCTCTACATTATTTATTAAAATCAGAATAGGTTTCACTCAACAAAGTAATTGTCAACGCATTAGACTTATTAAATATATTCATTCGACAATGACAAAATATCTAAAATAATTGGATTATTCAGGAAGATTGTGCATCTTACTATACTAAATAAAAAATATATTTTCTCTTAAAAAATGCACTCTAGAAAATGAGGACTACATTAAATACTAAATTTATTCGTTAAAAATATCATCTAAGGCTTCTTCGTATCTAAGTCTTTGGTTTGTGAGAAGCTCAAGAAGTAGTTTAAATTCCAAAAGTAGCTTTTATCCTTGTTACAAATAGAGACCACTCTTTGAGGAACTAAGAAAAGTTTTTTTCAGTGATAAGAGGATATACACGCAAGGCTGATGACGTGATATTCTTTTCTTAATTAAAACTGTTTATTTCCGTACTTATACATTATCAAATAAATACTGTTAAATGTATTCGGCAGTAAATTTGTAGAAGTTAATTTGTAATATATAAAAAAATTGATGGCTGTGGTGTTGTTGATAACACAGATTGTGTAACAATTGATGATACATTTGTCTGAACATGCTACTCATATGGGCGAAACACGTGTCACATTTTGTTAAATAACCTGGGGAATAATAAAGCTTTCGAATTTAATTTTATCCAGATATCTCGCTAATTTCGTTATTTTTTAAAATTAGTCGACAGTTATTTGAATAATTAAAAATGTTAGTTATACATTTAAATAAAATTAATATTTACCGTACCTTATGTAAGTGATTCATTTGTTATTCCAATATAATCTACAGTGGAAAAAAACCCAAATTTCATTTTGTAATTTATAACTTAATAAAAATTATCAATTTTTAGTTTATTAGTAAAGCTTACGGTTTGTCTGCTTCTTAAAAAGGTGAAACACGTGTCACGTTTTTTTTTAAATGAAAAGTAGACTAACACTGTTATTAAATTTAATTTTATACTGTTAAACCTATTTTGCGTGTTAATGTATTTGATAATAAACTTAAACCATTATTAACGACATTTAAACACAATTTTTCGTAAATCAAGCACGCCATGACTGTGGTACATCAGCATCACTAATTATCCTATCGATTTATATGATCGATTTCTATTCGCATGTACAGATGCAAACAAGCGTTGTTCAATGAATTTAGTCAGACAAAACTACTATATTTCTCACAATAGCTTTTATTTAGTATTATATCTATCATAGTATGTAGATAATTATTTATTATTCCGCATAATAAATATAAGCAAAACATCACTTTAATTAAACTTACCCCCTGCATCTTGGTTGAACTATTTCATGTTGCCTTACTAAATTTTCATTGTTAATGTTGTCAGCATCAGTCATGAAGTCAAATGGTTAACAGTGGTGGCTATAAATCAATATTTTTTATTCAAAAACTTTGACAAAAATGAGTTTTTGGTATATTCAGATTTAAAATGAAAAATCATACGATTTATAAATATCTCCCACCATGAAAATGATTTTATCCACTTGTTTTCCAACTAAAATTCCAACCAAATACAATTAATTGCCTTTATTGCAGCTTTCATAAATGCAATATCTCTTTTTTCCATATAAGCAGACCAGATTTGATAGGTGTATTACACATATGTATGGTTAATGATAGACAATTTTTCAAACGATTAAAAACATCAAAATACGGAATTTATGCAATAATATTAACGAGTATTTGTCGTCTAGCGGTTTATAATGAGTGATATATTATAATATATCGACTGTTTATATGATATAATGAAACGTTTATGCAGTAAAACAATAAGAGAGTTTGTGGTATACAATCTAAATGACTGATTGTTGCGTTAATGTAATATTAAGATTAATCAAACCGCTAAGAGCTTTTTGATACATAAATGTTTTCTTAAAACAAAGCCCAACGATATATCTCAGAGAAAATTTATAGCAATGAACCAATGTTGGCGGTAGGCATTTTGAATTACATGTTCCTTTGTAATTAATCTTCAAAAGCAAACATCACCCCCTTAAGAATCCATACAATCCTAAATTGATTAGTCTACTAAGAAGGCGTCTTGTATTTTATCTCAATGTAACTAGAGATGTAAATCTTAACGGAGTTAACGGAGATTTTTGGTGACATTTTGAAAATTAAACCAGAAACATGAATGATTATGTAAATAAAACTTTTTACGAATAATCTTATTTAGAAAACTGATCTTCGTTTTCACATTATATAATTTTAGAGATTACGCCGCAGCTGAGTGACGTGTCTAAAAAATATTTAACATCTTTCTTTCCATATGAAAAGCGTATTGCCGGTCTTTGAAATAAAATGAGTATTCAAATTTAGATGGAAATTCGACAAAGAATTATTCAATGTCATTTTTTTCTGTATCCAACTATCGCCGTTATCATAATTAGATATATTGAGTTTGATCAAAATAAGAAATCAAGGATGCAAATGCATCTTAATTTACATTCATTTGTTTGCTGCTGTTTTTATTCCTTCGATGATTTATTCTTTCTATTCACAAGAGAACTGAAATATTTAGTCCAAAAGATCAACCGTTCTATTATTGCGTAAACATAAAACGATATGCGAACCGAGACGATATTTTTTAATCGAGTCATAATTATTACATACTTTTATAATTTCTTGTGTGTCCAAATTGTTTCTTATTTTCTGTCGTTGGGTATTATAATTTTTACGATTCAAAACAATTCAGAAACTCCTAGCTATTGTACAAGTTCAATATAAAATAATGTGTACAAAGTCAAGTAATTACATAATAAAACAAAGAGTAATTAAAATATTTCCCCCCAATATATTTGTATGTTATAATAGATAATAACAAACAAATACGTTAGTATTATTATAATAGTAAAAAATAAACAATCAAACATTTTAGATGAAATACTACTTATATTCATATCATATTGTACAAGATATGCATTTATACCAATGGGTTTACTTTAAATCTAATATATAAAACAGATTACATAAACACACATAACAAATACCAATTGAAGCCAGTGGAATCACTACCAAATTATAATAAAAAGTAGTAGACAAAATGAAACCATTATTTCAGTCCTTTTTTAATTATTCAAAAACTTTGTGTCGCATTTGCTGTGACATACAATATATTGGACGATTTTGACTCTAAATGACCAAATGCACCACCCTTTTCATCCTGCAGGTCATATCAGCACCATTGGTCATATAGATTTTGTCATTGTTCACTCGTACCTTGCGTGGTTGGTTCGTGTGTCACCCTTCGTAGATTCCACAGATAGAGGACTCGCATTCAACAACGTGATCTGCCCATTTGAGATTGCATGCCCTCATCACGTCAGTGGTGTGAAGCGTAAAAGGACGAAGACTCCACCAATGAGCTGGTTTTTCTAAGCGAGGAAACAGTTTAAATTTATAAGTCATAAAGGATTATTAATATTACATATCGATGGACTAGAGCAGGGTTTCTCAACGGGGGGCCATAGTGTGATCCGAGGGGGGCACAGAGATTTATTTTTGTTTTGGGGAGCCATAAATCACGGGAAATTTCCGAATCCAATTCTGTGATTGGATCGAAATTTTGGACGTAAAAAAGTGCCACGTAAATTGAAATCTCAATCTGGGTTTTTGAAATTCGAATTTTTATGGGAAGACAAAAAAAAGGTATAGGGGCCACAGAAAAATAAAGACACTCAAAAGGGGTCATATGCCCAAAAAGGTTGAGAACACTGCGTTAAACCATCGATATTAAGGAGGGTTAAATAATTTTTAGTTACATAGGTTGACTTGTTGCTTTAGATCATAGGTTACCAAAGTGGTCCGTAAGGGCTGCCAGGGGGTCCCTGACAGGAATAAAAAAATGGGGGTCCACGAGATGTAAATGGGGGTCCACGGACCGGAATCAATGGAATCAAATTTAATCAAAATAATGCGGGTTTAAATAGGTCAAAGTAAACTATCTCTTAAATTTATTAAACAAAATATATTTTTTTTGCGAATTTTCGCAGTTTCCCAACATGTCATTGACAAACGTCCAGGACGATGACCTTTTAATCTACGTTGAACATTTAAATGTCCTTCACAAAGACTTTAAAATCCGGTTTGAGGATATTTTGACTATGGAAATACCTCCGTGGATTATTAATCCATACTGCGTCATTGAAGATGTGGATACAGTAAAAGTCACAGTACAAGAAGAATTGATTGGATTAAGCACAAACGAAGAACTTAAGGTACAGTTTAGTTTAGAAAGGGTTACCAGCAGTTCTGGCTGCAGAAAGATATATCTGTTGCTTATCCTGTATTGTGGGCTATCGCAAGAAAGTTTTTGATAGCATTTCCTTCTTCGTACCTCGTGGAGAGAGGTTTTAGTGCAGTTACTAATTTTCTTACGAAAAAAAGAAATCGGTTGCAAATCACTGAACGTGGAGATTTACGACTGTACCTTACGAATTTGAACCCAAATATTGACCAATTGATATCGGAGCATCAGGTTCATCCCTCTCATTAACAGATTTTATTATTTTATGTAAGAATTTGATTGTGTTTTGATTTGTTCATTTTCATTAAAAAAAATTCACTAATGATAAGAATAAAAAAATCACATATTTTTTTTACAAATGTCCACTATACAAAAAAACCCTATCACAGTGTGCTCATATTTGTTTACAAAAAAAATAGAAAACTTCACTGTTATGCATCCTGGAGGAGGGGGTCCACGAAGGATAAAATACTGGGCTTAGAGGTCCACGGGGAAAATAAGTTTGGGAACCATTGATCTAAAGCAATGGTTCCCAAAATTATTTTCGATTAGAAAATTTCATCAATACGCCTTTGAACTGTGTTATTTATTACTCAAAGGAATTCTTTTGAGTGTATCATGTGCAGGCATATGTTAAAAAAAATTTAAAACCTCTTCAATAGCTGGTAAAATCAGCTGTTCCCCGATAGTATGGGGCTTTCCTGATTTTGCTATTAGACGTGAGATATTGTAAGATGCCCGCAAACCATCATCGTCTCTTTTTAACGTTGAAGCGAACATATTATTCAACGTGATTCTCTTCAGATTATGTTTCAGTGTTTCAAAGTATATAAAATTTTTACTTTTTGATTCCGGTCCGTGGACCCCCATTTACATCTCGTGGACCCCCTTTTATTTTTATTCCTGTCAGAGACCCCCTGGCAGTCCTCACGGATCACTTTGGGAACCTATGCTTTAGATGGTGTCGGTAGTCTAATTAAAAACGTTTTACACAAGCAACAGAAAAAAGCAATGACGTTTCAATTTTTACTTGAAGCCTTCAATATATTTAAAAAAAAATGTAATTCGATACTATAATATAACATTTTTGATACTTCTTTATTATGTAATGATCAACTAACTATAAACCAATTCACAAGTGATTTGCAATTAGAGTTTTTGCTCTGACACACCTCTGCCTTATAAAAATTTAAAATGAAAATATTTTTTTAAATTATGTAAATTAGGGGCACTGTATCGTATTAAAAGAAACTTTCGTTGGGCATAAAGATTTCATTTGGAAACGGGACGACCGGGAATTTCATCTGAAGCCATTGCACGTACACAATGCCCCGAATATTGATTTGAAAGTATAAGTAATTTGCATAACAGCCTTTCAGCACTGAACGATTCACTTTGGTTTAAAGCGATTGAAATGTTCATTTCAGCTTGGATTAGGCCATCTCCGTTAAAAGATTTTAAATTCAGCTTCCTATATTGTAAGAATAAAATGATGAAAAAAAACAAATGTTCGTATTTCAAAAAAAATAATTCATCTCGTTACTTTTTGTTTGTTTTTTTAATGCATGAAAATGTTAAGATGTGTCACAGCACTCTTATATTATATTATTAAATATTATTTTTTTTCTAATAAGTCTTTGCGTATTTTGTGCGTAACTTTAATGACGTATTAATATAAAAAGTTTCTTAACGTTCTTAAATACGTGTGAACTGTTTGTTGTTGGATGCAAATCTTGTCTTTACAAAACCTATAGCACAGTTATTCTGGGATCTTCTTTGATAATAACACTAATAGTTTTTCTTTCAGTCACTTGAAACCTACTAATTATATTTCTAGATAATTTTCTTAAAATTAAATTTAATACTTTTCAATTTTGATCACTCCCTATTAAGAACATATGGGCTCTCGAGAGGTGAAGTGAGCCAACTAGTAAAATTTTAAAACTTTTTTCTTGGACTTTTAAGTACAATCACGTCTTTACTTGGTGTTTTGGTAGATAGCATTTTTTTATTTTACGGCGATAACACTATTATAATGTGCATTAACTGAGGTTATTTCACTTTTACGATAGTTTAAGAACGTGTAGACAACACGCATCTAACATATTTTTTTCTAAAATACCACTTGACTCACTTCACCTCTCACGGGCCTAATAGATCTTTTAATTATTTATAAGTGAAAACAATCGTCATTTAAATGACAGAAGTTTCACAAGTGGAAAGCTACTGAACCCACGCTAAAAAAATATTACAAATAAATTTTGTATAAAATAGTGAAAAAAAAAACAAAAAATTGCCTGCCTGCGACTGTCACAAAATATTAGAAAGAGTAAGAAAACAATTCATTTATTTATTGTGTTGGTATACACTGTCAGGAATTATTTAATTAACATGTTAATTAATCAATAAGTATAAGAATTTATATTTGATTATTTACATATTAAATACAGTGAATTTCTAAATTCGAGGATCGGAATTAACATGATCCCGAGATTGTAAACTCTAGTTGTGTGATAAATTTTGTAGTGAAAAAATCATCATTTTCAGAGTATTAACTCTTTCGGGTGCTGAAGAAACATTCGAGAAATGTTAAACGAAAGGTTTGATACAAATTACCAAGAGATTAAGGTTTATTTTGTCAGGTCATTTATGATTGTTCGCCGTATTTAGTTAGTTGGACGCAAGATAGACAGCCCTTGAGGAATACTGTGTTTTCTGAACAATAATAATTAACCAACTACTTAAGTACATTTGATCCAAATGGGTAGTAAATCAAACAAGTTGTTTTATTGATCACAGAGTAATTAAAATTTTTCAAAATCAATGAATATTATACAAATAAAATTGATTGAATTTTCGATTATAATATAATACAAATTATATTTTTGACGTGACAACGTCTTATAAATCGATGAACGCCCGCTGCACGCACGAAAAAACATGACTCATTGTCCCGTTTGTCGCGTTACGCCGAAGGCAAGCGTGCGAGCGAGAGCGCGGATAAGCGATAGAGAGGCACGATCGGCCTACCGTTCGGATTGTGCCGCATTTATCTCTCTCCCACTCGATTGGTCGATGCGTCTGAGTAGAAAAGAGACAGCGGCAGCACACAACTTATACACTTACAGTTCCTACACGTGATCTGTTTACAACTGTTTATAAAGTGAAGTGAAATGTTAATGTGGTTTTGTAAATAAATTGCTAAAAGCACATTGTTACTTGTAAATAAACTGTTCATCAACGTAATAAACATATTTGAATTAATGAGTGCGAATAAAATATATCAATAAAAAATTGTAGATTTCATTTCACTCCTTCTTCGTACCCATACAAAATAATGATAATTCAATAAAAATGATTCCATTTTATTCATAAAAGTATGCAATCATTTCATCAATGTTTTCTTATGACGTTGTCACGTTAAACTATCGTCCGTAAACCGACTTTACAGACAACCAATTTTTTTATCGTAACATTCGAAAATAATAGTACAATCATTGTTAGCCAATTAAAGTAAATCTTAAACAAATTAATTGTTCAAAAGATGACATTATTGTTTTTTAACTTAAAACACTAAAAATAGACATCGAACTACTTCTCCCTTTTTGATAAAAACCTGCGGCTTCATTTTTTCAACTCAAGTATGGTATCGTCTTCAGATGTTTGTAACCAGATAGAGTCCTACAGCCGTCCACTTTAGTTAATAAAATTGTTCGCATTTTTAATAAAAAGATTTTCTTCTAATTATTTTTGTTCACTGAATAGTAAGTGACTCTTATCTAAAAGACCTTCCACTTAAATGATGTTTGATTACAGTAGAGTTCAGTTTCTTTTTGAACAACGATAGTTGTCATTTGCAACACTGATTATGGTTTATGAAAAAATTGCACTAAAAGCAGTTGGTTAACACGAAACAATATTTACGAGAACGGTTTTTTGTTGTCAAAAAATAAATTGATTCGAAAGAAAATAACATTTTACTAAGTGCGAAAATCCTTACAACAGTTAGGCATTTCTTTTTAGGACATAGAAAAAACTTAATAATGTTACCGTCAAGTAGAATTTAACGACTGCAAAATACAATTCGTTTCTTTTTTGACTTACATATATATTGGAGTTTGACGTCGGTTGATAAAAAATGACCCTTATAATTTTGCTATGTTTGCAGATTAAACATTTAATAAAGGTTTTGTAACAGTCAGTTTGTAGTCAAGCGGTTAAATCACCGAATAACGATTTTCAAATATATTTTAAATGATTAATTCTTTTTCAAACACCACTAAGGATAAGAAGTTGGTGCTTAAGATAACATTAGTGATTAGTAAATGTCACATAATACATCTTGTTGCGGATCAATTATGGAAGTAAAACATAAAAATATCTATTACCTTCAATAAAAAAACCTTACAACCACTGAAATAAAAAAATAATACAACTTCGATTATTCGAAATAATTTGGTATTAAGGTAATCCGTCCTGGTTGCAAATGTCTGCTTCACCTGCCAATTCTGTGATGCCCTGTTCTGCGTTGCCCGTGTCTCAAATAAATAAAATCTTTATCGTAGATAATTTACGGATTCTAGAATAATAATTCATAGTTGAAAGGATCATCAATTATGGAACCTGTTAAAAAGTCTATGCAGAATGAAAATATTTAAATTCATCGCGAATAGTTTGATTAAAATATGTTATGATTTCTATACATTCAATGTAAATTTTTAATTATTACCGCATTTTCTAAACCAGTATTTTGGTTTCAAAAACAAAATGAATACCAAGATTCTGTTTTTTAATACTAGTAATGTAATTCTTACACACGGTTTATAATTAATTATATACAGTATTATTGTGTTCTCAATATACAAATATATCTTACGCTTAGTCGACTGTTTGCGTTGGGCAAATACCGCATCATGAGAATCGTACGAGAAGTTTTAATAAATTAGTTGTTCTTCTTCCTCTTCGTAGAGTAGCTTGATCCTTCTTGCGTGTAAATCACATTTAAACAAAAGAGTCTTTCAAATTTAGTACTTCTTAACAAGTTATTATCATTAGGTGCAAACAACGGAGCTGTAATTATTCGGTTAATTATCATAATTTACGAACAGTAACAATCCTTTTAGCGAAATTGATTACACTATTAAATGTGCTGTCAACTTCTTAATCCGTTTCAATCATTCAAACAAGACTGAATATAAATAATATTAATTTATATGTCAACAATTATTATACATAACAGAATGCAATTTAGTTTCCGTATATGTGTGATAGTTATAATGAACAGTGAAAAACGGTTATGACAACATTCAATAAACTTTTCACTTTATTCACAATACACGGTATACACGAGATATGCCATGTATTCATAACTATACTCAAATATTTACGTTATATGACGTATAAAAAGCAAAAAAACTACATTAAGTCAAAATCAATCTACTTGTAATTTTACATGGTATGAAAAATTGAATATTGAAAAACTTAATATAAGATTACGAAAAATAAAATTCATATTCATAAATTTATTGAACAAATAGTTTTTGTTTTAAACATAAAAACATTAATTGGCGTTATTATTAAAATATCAAAATATCGCTTTTTGTAACTAGACGATTTATATCGTGCATATGCAGAGCTTTGTAAATTAATGTATTTGAGCCATATGGGTTAAATAATTCAACAATTTACGCTATTTTTGGTCATAACGAAATTGTTACTAAACTTTATATTCGGGCAAAAAAACTGCTAACAGTTCAAAGTATTCTAAAATTTCACGACGTCCTATGGAAACCGAATGGGACTCAATTCATAAAATCTCTTTATTTAACCTTTATTTAATTTAAAATTTTGCACACTGCAGATCATACAACTAAATTTTTAAAAATTTCTCTACTGGATCTTTTTTAACACGAAAAACTCAAAATAGTAGCGTTTGGTGGGGGGGGGGGTACACCGTAAAGAAGCCCCCATGTAGAATGAAAAAATGTATATATCTATCAAAAACAGTTTATGCTATGTTCCTGTCAAATATTAAGGCTTATTTAATTTGTATGGATTTGAAATACGTAAATACATTGCTGGGAAAGCCATACAGAAAGAAGACTGTAGCTGTTTGAAGTCGGTCACGTTTTAAAATGAATTGAATTGCTGCTTTATAAAAAAACATATTTAAATATAGTTGTGTATGTTGTGTTGTATGTTATGTTGTGTTTCATGTAACATATAACCATCATACTCCTGTAATATGATTTTGGCACGCTGAGAAATACTCCACAATGAAACAGAAGGCGATTGGTAGTAGGTACAATACTGTATAGCTTTGACTTGTTCGATGTTTGTATTTTCAAACAATTTCCCACCAATATATACGCAGATATTTCAATTACATTTAGATACTTAGTTCTTTCTTCTTTTACAAATGAGGGGAGAAACAAAACAAATCATTAGTGGTGGTCTGTCTGTCAAAAGTTCGCCATTTGTAGACAGCGGAATAATCTTTTTGTGTACTCTGCAGAAGTGTTAAGCAAAAAAACTTTTTGCTCCTCACAATCTTGATAAAGTGATTTCTTGGCACGTTTCAATTCATTTTAACTCTCTCATTGTTGTCGAAGAAAAATCTGAGATTTCCCAGGAAAAAAAATATATGAAAATATTACGATTTTCATAATGCAGTAGAGCTTCAATATAACGGGGTAATGTATATAAAGAGGTGGCCATTAAAGCCGAAAATTTGTTATGTAAAAGTTAGTTTTTCGAATTCGTTACAACACTAGATCATATTTTAAGGGTGGTACTACGACCATTTGTTTGATTGTAACTTTCAATTTCAACTTACTGAATGGAGTAATTAATGCATCCGTTTATTTTCACTAAGTAAATTAAACTGCTGTGTAAATCTACGGACAGTGTTGCAAATGTCAGTGATAATGCAAGTCTATGAACAGGAGGCAATTTGAATGCCAGAGATATGGCGTGATAATCATGATCAGAACATTGTTTACCGGCAATTTTTTATACCAGATATTTTTTTTTTTTTACCTGAAATACGTTACATCGCACTCCATTGTATTAAGATTCTACTGTAAATTCTAATTAAAACGCTTATTTTTTCACAAATTTATTAAAATAATATAATTTATTCTTCTACGACAACCTATATAAATTACATAAAACTCCTTATAAACAATAGGTCAGTCATGGGAAATATTTTCAGCATAATAGCCACATTAGTGATTCAAAATGAGCGGCAGGTCGCAAGTAAAATACTATTTAATTATATTTTTGTTTATTATCATAAAAAAATAATTTCGACAAAACAAAAAGTGATTGTGATATAACCAACAGTTTTATATGAGCTTGAGGGTTGCACAAAAATACGTTCCGAGCCGTAGTTTGGAAAAGTTGCTAGATATCACAATATGCAAGAAAAGAAGCCTGCCTGTCTTAATTTAATGAGATGACAAAACCTTACTTTTTGTGAAAATCATGCGCGTGGTAAAAATATGCACGTGAAATTTTCAATAAATCATTAAACTTTACGCTTCGAGAAAAACAAAAGATCGCTTTTGAATAATATGCTAATATTTATTTCAGTTACAGCTTATAAATAGATTATCCCAATCATAACTTTCTTCAGGATTCAAATTAAAATTAGGCGTGTTTTCATTAAAGAAATTGATATGGAAATTTTATAATAAGCCTATTTGATCTTTCACCACAAGGGGAAAAGTTTTACAAAAGCTGCGTTGTTTTCTTTTGAAGTATCAAGTTGAGTTTGATGCCAAACAATTGAAGAGAACTGGAATCGCTCAGTAAATGTAGGTGGACTCGACAACACTGCTCTCCATTTTTGGCATATTTTCAAATAAAACATTTTCCTCTAGAGAACTGCTGTTATTTAAATACAATGAATATAATTCAAATTGACGATTGCAGAAATATGTTTACATTTTTAAAACTTATAAATAGGTTTCGCTTAAGATGTTTTGATTGATTTCTATTTCCAGGAGTATTATTTTGAGAACACGCCGTGTTTCAATAATTTTAGGCTTCATTTTCAACCGATAAATTACAAGTACAACAAAAAACAAAAAATAAAGAAAAATAATACGAATCGTAATTATAATCGAATGTTGCAGAGAAAAAAAGATAATTAAAAAATGATATAATTGGCTTTTACTTGGTTCTACTTATTTATTAGTGTATTTCTCGTATTTGGTTTCTAAAAGTTTACTAGTGATCTTTTCGCTTTTAGATTCCTCTCCGAAATACAAAATCGTAAAATCTATCATAAAATTGGATTATTTTTTCTCTTCTTTTTGACAGAATTGAGCAAAAAGAAAAGCCTCACAAATTATCTATATATTAATACTCGATAATGTCCGAATGATTGCACGATTGCATGATTGCATGATAGTCCGCGATTTCCCCTCCCCCTGCCCCTTCCCCCTCCCTCCTCAAAGCTCCGCTGACGCAATATTTTTATTCATACTAAAGACATATTTTCCCAATACACTGTTTATTATTTGACGAAACAAATCGCTGAAAAAATTTCATACAAAAAAACGCCGCGACCGTGGATCGAACACAGAACTCTGGATTACCAGTCGAGCTCTCTATCAACTGAGCTAACGTCATAAATATCAAGGCGGTAAAAATACATTATATAAATCAAGCATTTGAAAATGGAACGATATTTGTGATTCACAAACTGACTTCGATTGTTTGTATTCAAAATTCAAAAATGGAATTGTGACGTCTGTCAAACAATGAGAGCTAACGTCACAATTATCGGCAGCGATAAAAATAGAAACGATATATTAAATTTCGTTTGAAATTGGAACCTTGCATATTATATATTTTATTTTACGAACATTTCTTTATTCCTCTGTACCCTAGAGGTAGAACGCTCGATTGATATCCTGAAAGTTGTGGTTCGAATCTAGCCTTGAGCGTTTTTTTTTGGTTTATTTATAAAACTTTCTTTTTAAATCACATTACATCTTGATCGTATGAAAATAAATGCTATCAAAATAACAAAATCCGATTGACTAGCGAAATAAGTTTTTCAAAAAATAAATATAAGACGCAATTATTTCAAGATTTGTTTTTAATCTAGGTACATACGTGGTATAGTTAGTTGTTGGCGAAAGCATAGTTTCAGTATGTGTAATAAAATAACGTCAGTAAAAATCATTATATATATATATTCTAAAAAACAAGTTCTATTTGGAGAATAAGTCAAAATTTTGATAATTTTGTTTTGATAAAATGTCTCATTAATTTATAATATTTTGCATGTGAAAATTGCATTTTTTATATAAATATAATTTTATTCTTTGCCCATTTATTTTCCGACTTTTTTCTCACATTCCATTGAAGTGAAAAAAAAGTAGATATTAAATTATTCTAAAAATTAGAATATTAGATTATTCTAAAAATTCCAAAATCTATATATTAATAGTCGATAAAATAATCACTTTTCACAAATCACATTTAACAATTCACAAATGTGTGCGTACTGATGTCCTCGGGTCTTTTTCTTTTTCTACGAAATATTTTTGTTAGCGTACTTGAAAATTAGTTAAATAAAATATATACTACGAAAAATGGTTGTTAGCAAACTTTAACATTATTCCAAAAATTAAATAATTTACGAGGTATATTTCTGCTAATAGGAAAAATAATTGTTAGCAAACTTGAAAATTATACCAAAAATAAAATAATTTACGAAAGTTCTGCTTCTAAGAAAAATGGTTGTTAGCAAACTTAAACATTGTTCCAAAAATTAAGTAATTTACAAGGACTATTTTTGCTACTATGAAAAATGGTTGTTAGCAAACTTAAACATTATTCCAAAAATTAAATAATTTACGAGGTCAATTTCTGCTAATATCAAAAATAATTGTTAGCAAACTTAAACATTATTCCAAAAATTAAGTAATTTACAAGGACTATTTCTGCTAATAGGAAAAATAATTGTTAGCAAACTCAACATTATTCCAAAAATTAGATAATTTACAATTTCAATACTACAGGTCATGCTGTCGATATATGCCCCGAGATATATTTATTTTATTTTTAGAATTTCTGGCTTATTCAATAAATAGGTTTGTAATTTTCTGACTTCTTAAAAATGCAACAAAAATCCCCCCGTTGAGGTCAACGGGCTTACAGCTAGTGTATAATTATTAAAGTATCACTCTTCATTGGCGAATCAGTTGAAAAGCACTCAATATTCTGTCAGTGACATATTATATTTTTATAGGAAAAAAAAATCTATTAAACGTACACAGATACTCATGTAACTAATAAAATCTACCTCGATAGAATTTTAAAAATAATTCTCCGAGCTCTGATTAAGATATTAGTTTTAAAAAGAGAGCCATCTTAATTACAGCTTAAAAATGAAATAACTATTTTTTATTTGTTTAAATTCAAAAGTCTGCTCAGAATGTGGATTACATGGCCCTCTAATAAAGGTATCTCACCAGAAGCATTTTCTACAGAAACTGCTCAGTTACTCAGCCTGTCACTTTTTAAAGATATAATATGGCTTAGATAGGATTAGTGGTTAGCTTATCGCTCTCGTAACGCCCTGTTATTTTAAGATTGGAAAATTAAGAGGGAGTTTTAAGACACCGAAAACACCCTTGCCTTTGCACAGAAATCGATTAAAAAAATACCTTATTTTGTGAGATTTAAATAAAAGATTTTCATTACGGAAGCCATTGACCACTGAACCACTTGATATATAAAATTATGCAATTAATATATTTAAAAAAATAACAGTTTGACATTCAGTCTCTGGATGCAGCATGAAAGCAAGACGTGTAATCGCTGAGTATGGCGAGTTAAAAAAATGTAGTATCTATATATTAATACTCGATAATGTCCGTCCGTCTGAATGATTGTCCGCGATATCCCCTCCCCCTGCCCCTTCCCCCTTCCCTTCTCAAAGCTCCGCTGACGCAATATTTTTATTCATACTAAAGACATATTTTCCCAATACACTGTTTATTATTTGACGATACAAATCGCTGAAAAAATTTCATACAAAAAAACGCCGCGACCGTGGATCGAACACAGAACTCTGGATTACCAGTCGAGCTCTCTATCAACTGAGCTAACGTCATAAATATCAAGGCGATAAAAATACATTATATAAATCAAGCATTTGAAAATGGAACGATATTTGTGATTCACAAACTGACTTCGATTGTTTTTATTCAAGATTGTGACGTCTGTCAAATATGAATGTGGTATATTTTACATAATATAGTTTCGACAGTTAAATGCAAATATTCCATGTGTGTCATATGCTGACGGCTATTAAATATTTTACTTTTTAACAGAGGGTATTTAGAATTTATCCCGATAATTTAAAAGTTTTGTATCTTTTGTTTTAAATAACGAGTAAACGAGTCTATGCTTTGGACAAGGTAAATTTATGCTCAAATAGTAATATAAATAAAGTAAGCGAAATAGTTTGATAGATTGGGGTCAACGAGATTAAAATACGGCAAAGTGAGCCAAGTTAGGATGATGGGAAAAAGTGAACTGAACCCACCCTTTTTATTGCATAATTTCAATCATTTTTTCTCTAAAATACATTGTTTATGCTTTCGATGGATTCGTCGGTATCTTTGTGGAAGTTCATTTGAATATAAAATAAAAAATAACTTAGATTATTCCACGTATTGTGCTACAAACTGTGACACGTGTTTCGCCTCTTTCAGAGGCATCCTCAGACAGACTTACTTTTACTTACTGAAAGTAAGTCTGTCTGAGGATGCCTCTGAAATAGGCGAAACACGTGTCACAGTTTGTAGCACAATACGTGGAATAATCTAAGTTATTTTGTATTACTTTTTTATGCTTATTTATTGAAAAAACTTTCACATAAAATTAAAAGTTGATGACAGTTCCCACAAAAATTAATTGAAAACGTAATTGCACTTAAAAGTCAAATGGAAAAGTTTCACCATTTTTATGTTTGGTTCCCTTAAAGACTCATATATTCCTAAAAATAAGCTCCGTTTGGTGAATTAGTGAAGTTAATTTATTCTGATTAATTTGATAAATATGCATTTGATTGTAACATGGAAAATTGATAATTTTGTTTTGATAAAATGTGCAATTAATTTATACCATTTTGCATGTGAAAAATGATTATTAGGAAACTTAAACATTATTTCAAAAATTAAGTAATTTACAATTTAAAACTGCAGGGCTGTCGATATATGCGCCGAGGTTGATTTATGCTACTATGAAAAATGATTGTTAGCAAACTTGAACATTATTCCAAAGATTTAATATTTTACGAAATTTTTGTCACTACGAAAAAAATTGTCAGCAAACTTAAACATTATTCCAAAAATTAGGTAATTTACGAGGTATATTTCTGCTAATAGGAAAACTAATTGTTAGCAAACTCAACATTATTCCAAAAATTAAATAACTTACAATTTAAATACTACAGGGCATGCTGTCGATATATGGCCCGAGATATATTTATTTTATTTTTAGAATTTCTGGCTTATTCAATAAATAGGTTTGTAATTTTCTGACTTCTTAAAAATGCAACAAAAATCCCCCCGTTGAGGTCAACGGGCTTACAGCTAGTTTACACTTAAATCAACAATAAGATTCCATGACACCTTGAAATTGTTTAAATTGCTCTGAATATATTTAAAAAAAAAAACAATCTAATACGGTAATAAATATGCCAACAGCTACTCTAAAGGCACTATCTATCATCAGGATTCAATCTAATTTAATCCAATTCGTTCTAAAACAAGTCCAGCTTGAATACACTGACTGATTAGATCACTCTGTTAGCTTTGTTTCCTACTTCTCCTAGTGCAAAGGATCGGAAAAGCAAAATGGTCCATAGCACCGAGTAATTTGCGATAAAACCGATTCGTCTTGCTAAAACATACAATCACTTTTAAGGTGTTCATTGTCGATACTTGGTAGGAAGGTATTTTATTATAAAAGTAAAACACTCTATTGTACTAATTTTGAATTTAGTTATTAGAATCGAAACCGGTTTTGTTCAAAACTTGTAAAATTGTAGAATTTATTTGTAAGAGGTCTTCAAAACTTTTATTATTGTCTGCTTAGTGTTACTTGTTCATTATCAATATTGTTTGAGCCTGAACACCCGAACCCGAGTTAGCTGTTACGGCGAAACTATCACATCCGTAGAGGAATTAAAAAGAAATCTTCAAGCAGTAATTAGCAGTTTAAAATTCATAAAACTGCTCGATTCAATGATCAAGTGATGAAGATCAGTACCTTAAGCTTATGCAATCGATTAAATAAAAAAACAATTAACACGGAATTTGTTTCAACGCGGAAAAAGATACCGGCTTATAAGTCTTCTTTGGGCTTGAATACATAGCCCTGTATTAATATATATTTTTATCAGTTGAAAATACCCGTGACGAACCGGTCCTGATTCTAAGTTAATTAAGAAAATACATATCTGTGTGTTTAAACAGTCCCACTAATTAATTTTGTTTTATTTTAAAATCAAATGCTTTTTAAAAGAAAAGTAAGAAATGCAATGTACAGTATTAAGTAAACAACTATTTTTTATATATTTTCGATAACTATTTCGGTACGAGGCTAAAATCTCTAGTATAATTAAGAATCGCAATATCGAAAGATTTTATCACTACCTGTATTTATGTATCAACAAAGTTAGTACAAAATAAATACAGCTAATACTTGCGAGTAAATTAAATTCGGCATTTCTTTTAAAACAACGCCATTAAAAAAAATAAAAATATTTCATAGTAATAATCCGATGATTTATATCAATAACTTTTCCAAATATGTAATGATATGATCATTATTGAAAGGCTTATCAGTTTTGGAACCTCAAAATATTCAATGTATTTAAATTCATCAAGAATATTTTTATTAAAATATGCGATGGTTTCTATGTATTCATAATTCAATTTTGACTATCTTCAACAACGTTTCTATATTACTGGTATCGCAATCCATAATTATAATGCAGTTATAGAATTGTTTTTTTAATTCATTTAATAAACTCTCAGTGAATTTTTAAATACTATTGAAGTATTTTAATTATTTAAAAAACTACTAGTTTTAAATAAGAAAATTAATACCATGTATGAAAAGTATTTTTTTACTATATACTACCCATGTTACTCACACAGAAAAAAGTTATTTTCAAGATTTGTTTTCTGTAAAAATTTTCATACATTTACGAACTTATATTGTATACAGCTTTGTTCCTTGCCGTAAAATGTTGCATAAACGTCTTAAAATATCGTTGATCTTAA
Organism: Himalopsyche anomala; assembly: GCA_031772345.1. NCBI lineage: Eukaryota > Metazoa > Arthropoda > Insecta > Trichoptera > Rhyacophilidae > Himalopsyche > Himalopsyche anomala. The sequence continues at coordinate 13,088,003 of CM062830.1, forward strand.
GCCTCTTTTCATGGTCACAAATTTCATAAATGTAATTTTATTATTTCACAGTTGAAAGCCTTTTGACACAATGTTCATTCAGATCATAATTAAAAACGCATTAAAAAAATCTGAAAGACACGTTCTTTTGGTTTTCTTTAAGCAGTACAAGATTGCCAATTGTTTATTCAAATCGGTTTTTACCACCGTATAAAACAAGTTTTTCAAAATTTATTTTTATAGATTGATACATATACAGCGGTGGGCTGCCAATATCTTAACAAGGGGCTCGGTAAATGGTATCCATTTTTTATCCGTGTCCGCTCCCAATGTCGAGCATATGGCCTGCTAATGAAAGTATCTTAATACAAGTTATTTTTCTACTGCTTGTTACTTAGTCGTTCAACACCTCAAGAGAGTAGTAGAGATATAACGATAAAGAAAATACAGGACTTGTGATTAACTAATAATAGCGCACAGTTGAATTGAAGGATTGGAAGAGTGGGAGACCATCTTAAGACATCACAAACACTCATGCCTTCAAACAGGATAAAGATAAATCGATTGAAAAAATGCTGTTTCGTACTGGGACTCGAGCCTGTGAGGTCCGACACGGAAGCCTGCAACGCTGAATGAAAAAATGAAGGGACAACTATTTTTCAAATTTAACCATCTACAGAAATTGCAGTTATGTGATGATTTGATCTAAGACGAATGATTTTCTTATCTTAACAAGGGGCTCGCCGGCCGCGCCTAAATTTAACAAGGGGCTCGAGCGAGTCCCCCCGAGCCCTCTCCAGCCCATCCCTGTACATATATCATTAAACTGAAAAGCTATGTTGTTTCTTAAATAAATTATATATCTTATTTTCACAAATAGAAATAGATTGATGCAGCCCTTATTTAGTCAAGAGATCTAAATAAAAAAAAACATGAGTAATCCAAACAAAGTTGTAGCAATGCATGTTAAATAGGATCTTAAGATGCAAAGCGCCCGTTTAAGCGAATAAAATTAATTTAAGCAGTGACATGATTAATATCACACCATAAGTTAGGCTGAATTTGGCTTACAGGATTTCTTCCCTTTAAACTGTGAACACATTTACCTGCCTAATAGAAAGGTTCTTCTCTCACAACGATTCTCGAACGTTAAATAATAATCACGTTGGTAAAACAATTAGGCTAAAGCAACAAAAGCTCGCCGCCTGTGTAGTCGAGTGGTCAACGTCGTTGACTACCGCTACGGAGAGCACGGGTTCGAATCCCAGTACCAGCAGTTTCATAAATTGATTTTTCAATCGATTTATGAATTTCTGTTCGAAGGCATGGATTTATGTGATGTCTTGAATTCCCCCCCTCCCACCCATCCTATCCTATGAACGGGGTGTATTGAGAGCGATTAGCTAACCACTAGTTCTGTTCTAGCCTTATCCTTCTATTCCTACTCTCTTTGGAAAAAGAGAGGTTGAGCAACTGAGTAACAAGCAGTTCTCGTAGAAACACTTCTGTTGAGATAAACTCCATTAGGAGTCCATATGCTCCACACTGGGAGCGGACATGGTTAAAAAAAAGCAACATTCTTTCAATAATACAAATTTCAAAACAATATAATTCAGCATAAAGCTACTATTTTGAATTCATAAAATACTTCCCATATCAATGGATTAGTGCAAAATGTTGTCTATCAAGTTTTTTTTTAAATTGATTTATTATTTACAGTGAAATACATAATATGTCCGTTTCATCAATATTTAATCAATTTTTCAAACTCAATGTTCTCAAAACATGCTAGGTGGATATACAATATCTTTACATTAAACCAAAAATGTATTCTTTTTCTTTTTAATATTCAATTATTCAAATAAATAAACTTTTATAACCAAGTGTCTTTAATGTCTGTTCTTAATACAGACACTTATTCCATTAATTAAAAAATAAATCAGGATTTCACTTTACAAAGCAGTCTTAATTATTGTTAAAAAATAATTCAAAATTTAGATTTTTCAACTCAATTTTTTTTGTTGATATTAATCAAAATTTTTTTTAGCGTTGACATTAAAATTTATTAAATTATGGAATAATGGGCCTTCATAAGGATGCCATAAATTCCACATTGGGAGCGAACGTGGATATACGAAGTTACTAAAAACTCCACAGAAAGTAAGATTGGTTAATTTAGTTTTGAGTTAATAGATATCGCCTCGTAGATTGAGAACAGCCGCCAGTAGATCGACCGCAGGTGCTACGTTTCACCTAAGCCCGAATTGTTTCGCCGAAGGGTTTTGCCGAAGTAAACTTCCTCCTTTGTAAGCGTGTTTTTAGTGTCTTCTTTTGGGTTTTATGGCAGCTGGCCCAGTGTCCTTAGCGTGTTGATGGATAAATAATACGCACGGTCGGTTGGTACATGTTTTTTTGGAAAATTTTCCGGACCCTCCATAAGCTATTTTGTATTGTTTTAGGATAAAACTCGCCCATTTTTTCCCTTAAGTTTACATTAAATTTGGCATCCAATATACATAACAAGGGTGAAATGTCTGCATTTAAGATTTTTTTAAAGCAACACAAGATTTTTCGTTCATGCTAGGGATATTAATTTGTTTCATTAATACAATAGATACACCATTCCCTCGTTTAAGTGTGGGAAACAATTTTTTGTAATAAGATAAGACATAGGCAACGAAAATAGTAAGAATAAAACATAAACAGAACATAAAATAATCTACGTATATTACAATACAGTAATTTTCCTTCACCAACGTAGTATATACAGTGCTGGCCAATTGATTGTTAATTGCAAGTAACCGCCCGACGTTGCGACTTTGAGTTTCTCTTTTTCTCGCAATTCAATGGTTACAACCCCCTACTATTTTTTTCTATTGTTCAGTGATATTTGGCTTTCAACTGTTACAAGTTTCGTTTCTTTATCTTTCACCAGTTTTGTGTAATTGCGGTTGTGTCTATATTAAATTCACCGAAGTCAATGAATACCCTTTTTACTAATGTCTTACATACGGTTTTGCGAATCGATTGCAATACCGGACGAACATATGGGTTACGGTATTGCAAATAACAATTCCTTTAAAAAGAGTTTAAATAAAGCAAAAAAATACGGTCAATTGGACTTGCAATACCGAGCGAGAAAATCAAAATCAGTAATTTGATAGTGCATAAAAAAGGACCATAATCATAAAACGGTAATTTTAATTATTGACTTTCATAAATAACCTACGGATTGTTCAAATAATAAAAACATTATTGAAGAACTTGTAAAGCATTTTCAAAACTGTTATTTCGGTATTAAAAAAACGCTATGAATACCGGGATGCCGGATTCAGTAATATCTATATTGTGATCAATAGTTTGAATGACCGAACAAATGGTTTCATATTATTTAATTTTATTAATCGATATTTGGTTACGTATCAAAAGGCATTGGTGCCTTTAATTTTTCATTCCACTTTACCATGTGCATGTATACACTATATCGATCAAGAAAAATAGACGGAGAGAGGGAAGGGAGTCTTAAAAGTGTCCAATTAATTAACTTGTTTTTCTCAGGAATGATCCGTTAAAAGTTTATAATATGCATAAAATTGAGATCAGACGTGATTTAAAAACAGTTTTTTATACTTTAAAAATACCGACCATATAAATTTAAAAATAAAAACCTCTCCTTTAACAAAATTGAATATTTGTCCGTCGTTAAAATAAAACTTAAATACCAAAAACAAATAAGCTCGCTGTAGATAAGAATTCAAAAAATCGATTCATTTTTTAAAAAAATAATTGTAAAAAATCACTTTTTATCTTCTAACCAACTTTATAAATCAAATTTGGTCAAATATTTTAAAACCAATCATTAAGTGTTCTAAGCGTGAAATAGTTCCATATCGCTTTCTGTACGCCGTTATTTTAGGATTGGAGTGGAGGGAGAAAACTTTCATAAATCATAAAAAGTTATGTAAGTTTTCGACCAAAGATCAATTTAAAAAATACTGTTCGTACTGGCACTTAAGCCCGTGAGATCCGTTCATCGTGAAGCCACGTAAATAATATTAATTTGTTGAATATATTCAAAATTTATCAGGAGATACTCGATTGTTTTTTTCCATTGTAAGTCGACGGAATATTTATTCAGTGATTTTTCACCAATATTTTTACATAGTAAAAACAACTTACAGTCGTACACAGAGTTAGTCCTTGTCAATTTAGGCACCGTAAAAAATATGGAAATTTTTAAAACGCGACCCGTAAACATTTCACGTTACCCTGGAGTGGCCCTTAGGCGAAAAAGGTACTATGGTAATTTTCCTGTCTTTTTGAATCCTTAGAAATTGTATACCAAGATAGAAAATGGAATTTAAATAAACATATCGTCACTGAAAGTCAAAATTGCTGTTTGCAGATAAAATGACTCCAAACGAATAGGAAAATGTAATCTGAGGAAATATATTTTAAACTATTTAGCCACCATTATGATTGGAGAGGGGGATAGCGAGGAATTATTACGTTCTTACTTTTGTAACTCCCAGAACAACCAGACTTTAAACCGACTGGTTATGATTTAAGCAATACGTCGCCTTATCAAGCTGAATAGTTAAGTCATTTTCTTAAGAGAACAAGCTGTTAGTCGATAGGTCTTCTTGTAGGAAAAGTTGATCTGAAAGATACTTTCTTAACTCATATTGTAATGATTGATTGAAAAAAATATAAACCTAATACAGTAAATACAATATTAAAACACTTGTTGAAAGATGGGAAAAGATGACTCTTAGAAAAACTTCAACCAGCAACTTAAAAAAGCCGAAATAATGCTGAATATTGGTTCTGCGAACAAAATATTAGCATAAATACTATAAATGAGCCTATGAGAGATGAAGTGAGCCAAGTGGTTTTTTAGGAAAAAAAAGTCGTGTATCATAAAAATGAAGTGAACTCAGAAAATATACACTACAAAAGTTATTATCTTTCTAAAACAAAAATGCAATCCACCATGTAAACACGTGATTGTACATGTAAATTCGATAGAAAAGTTTTACCATTTTACTATTTGGCTCACTTCACCACTTCAGGTCTTAAATAATGTTGTTTTTATAAATATATTTTTAGAATGATTTAAACATTACCTTTCAAATTTCATAAAAATAAGGATTATGTTTTAAAATATTTTTTAGGTTGTATTAGTAGTTGACAAACACTGTAACAATAAATCTAAATAATTTTACACTAAAAATAAATTTCTACATATATAGTTACTACCGAATCAATCAAAAATATATTTTTTTCCATATCCGCTCTCTAGTCGGTGCATATGTTCACCACATGATTCCTCCATGATTCTCTGCCCCCGCCAGTCTTATTGCTTCCTCCCATGTCATTCTAGGGTCCCATAGCTCAAAAATATAAATACAGTTATATATATTACAATATCATAAAGACGGGACTGCACTACGGAAACGTTGAATATAATCAATGTGTCCCAGTAGTAGTCATAAAGCCGTCGCTAGCGAGTTGCCTGCTGCTTAAGTAGGATTATTTACAAGTCATATTTGTATATTGTACCATGACCGTCGATTGCTCAAACACTTTGACTATATTAATCGAAGTAAATTTTTCATTTGTATTAATTATAATCTTCTTTAGCTTATTAAACCTCTCTTCAAACGTTATCAGATCGTATATACTTTAAATAAACCGTACATTAGTAAATTATTTACTTAATTAAATAGTTGATATTTAAAAAAACTTCCAATGTTAAGAGGCAACTGCCGTAGACCAAGAACTCGGAAGATCACCTCATTCATACAGCTGTTCATATAATTACCAATAATACTTTAATTGGTTACTGTTGGATCTGGAACAAAACTGAAATATGCATTATTGTCAAATAACTAAAGACTGATTACTTACTGATACAGGGAAAACAGCAAGAGGCATAATTTGTTTTATCAGCAGCCGTAAAATGAATAGCCGTAAGTGTGACATTGTAAGAATGCAAACTAGGTTTGAGTCACATTACTGTTAGTCGCTGGCATAGCAACCCAAAATATTTTTTAATATTTGTGAACATTTTTGCAGTTATACTAAAGATCCTCGGTTCAAAGAAATTTTCAGAAAATGTTCAAAATCATTTTAAAATATTACAAAATAGCGCCAAAAAGACAGCATCCCAAAATATAAAATACTGAAAATAATAGAATCTTAAATTTATTAAGCATTATTGTAGTTATAAGAATGTTCCTTGACTTGAAAGATAAAGCCATAGAGATAATACCATCGTAACAATTACTACTCACTTTGAAAAAAGTGAGGTTGAGCGACTGAGTAACAAACAGTTCTCGTAGAAAAACTTCTGTTGAGATACCTCCATTAGGTTACCATATTCTCCACATTGGGAGCGGACATGGATTAAAAAAAAAATTATAAGTGTTCAACAATGTTATTTAAATAAAAAGATTTTCAGTAGCTTAAATTGAAAAAAAACGAAAATGTTCACAATTTTACAGTTGTATTGTATATAACACGAGATATTGTATATATCACTTACGATTTTATTATATTTGATCTAAAAAAAACTATTTTAAGCTCAGTGATAAGGAAGTATGGTTGTTTCTTACGGCAATTGAAAATTCCAACGTCAACATTATTGAGTCATTAAAATTTTTGGAAAACCCTTTTTCATGTTTCAATACGAACCCTAATATGCCAAATCCTATCCAATTCGACGACACGCAATAAAGAGTCCCCTCCGCAGCTTAAATATTTTCTACACCCAATAGCGGCTGGAATGCGCGACCTTCTGTTTCATTGCAGCCCTTTGTCTTCACTTGTGATTCAATTCGGCCACCGTAGTTCGCCACCTAAAAATAGCGTGTAGAAAATATTTATATTGGGTATGATTTTTTTTTAATCACAATACCTAATGGCGCTAATCACTTGAGCCTCCAATCCCGAAATTGTGACATAGTCTCACGTCGTTTCGTCTTGGGAAATTCAATCGGCCTGTCAATTGATCCGATTATTAAAGCTGGTCACAGAGAGAACGACTAGCTAACGTTTAGTTTTTTAAGTTTACAACCTTTATTCTCTGAAAAAAGAAGTAAAAATACATTGATTTAGAAGCTTCATTTAGAGTTTATAATATTATGCTTCACTTTTAGGGAGTTTACAAAACTTTGGTGGGAAGGCATTATATTAAAAAAAAAACACAATATTCCTTTGTACTAAATTTACATTTTATTTATCAAGATCAGAACTTTCACTTTTATGGTGTTCACTTTCAATACTCGGCGGAAAGGCATTATCAGGACTTTCATCAGATGAGATTTTAATTGGTGTTAATTTAAAGTCACTTATGAAAAATTTCTACTATGTTTTGTAAACTATTTTCAATGTCAATTGTTTATTATATCGGTTTTTGTATAAATAGCACTGTTCAATTTTATTTCTGAACCGTTTGAATACCGCGCAATTAAATCATTAATATGTCCCAGAGTTACTACGTGTTTTTGAGAAAAATAATTTTGCCTAATATACACTCGAATTCGATATTTTAAAAACCTATATTAACTCAGTATAAATGGCACTACACATATTCATCAAAATATTGATTATATTCTATTAGAATACCAAGTATTTGATTTTTTAAATGTCTTGGACATCAGTATTCGCTTGCATATGTTCCGAAAACCTGTGTCTACTTGGTATTCAAGTGGTTAACAGTTACAAATGCTCACCATGTGCAAAATCGGTCCAAATCTTTATAAATAAATAGGATATTAATTAAAAAAGAATATTGTGTTTTTTCTTAAATATTTTGCTTGACATTGGAAGCGAGCACGGCTGAAAGAATATAGGAATATCACTTTTAGGGTGTTCACTGTCAATACTTGGTGGAAAGGCATTATATTAATAAAAACACAATAATCCTTTGTACTTCATTCCACTTTATTTAATATGTCAGGACCGGTTTCGCTCATTACGAGCATCGTCAACTGATAAGAAATATAATTTAACAGTGCTATTTATACAAAAATGAACAGTTATAAACAACAATTGGCATTGAAAAGAAAATACCAATTACATTAAAAGTGATTCTAAAATAGCACAAAATTAAAATGTTTAACACATCTAACATATAATTAAAAAGTCATCTCAGATTAATAAATTTAGAATGGGAATTGAAAGTAATTACAAACATAATTAAAATTTGGGAATTCTTTGACAAAGTGATACAATAAAAATAATGACATTAATAATGACAATAATATAGTGAATAGGCTTAATGATAGTTAAGAAAATTTCCCCTCTTCCAAGTAGTTGGTAAGTGTACATACTTAAACAAAATCGACAGCCAGGAAGATTCTGAAAAAGAAATTTTTCAAATACCATATCAATTCTAACAAAGATATATATATATATATACATATATACATATATATATATACACATATATACATACATATACATACCTATATATATTTTAAATTATATAAAAGAATAGTTAACAAGGGCTAATGCAATGGATAAAGTAACGGGGAACTAGCAAATATTAATTGATCGTTCAAAAGATCTGAATCAGGTAAAAATTTGAATCTATTGATTTCTAGGATTTCCTGTTTGTCTAGTTTGACAGACTTGTTATTTAAATGTAGAACTTTAAAATTTCTACTAATATCGAAAGTGTGATTATTTTGAAACAGATGGTTTCCAAATGAAGACTGTTCATCCCCTTTCTTAGCACAACTCAAATGCTCTTTGATTCTATTATTAAACGATATATGTATATATATGTATATATATATATATATATATGTATTTGTTAGAATTGATATGGTCTTTGAAAAATTTCTTTTTCAGAATCTTCCTGGCTGTCGATTTTGTTTAAGTATGTACACTTACCAACTACTTGGAAGAGGGGAAATTTTCTTAACTATCATTAAGCCTATTCACTATATTATTGTCATTATTAATGTCATTATTTTTATTGTATCACTTTGTCAAAGAATTCCCAAATTTTAATTATGTTTGTAATTACTTTCAATTCCCATTCTAAATTTATTAATCTGAGATGACTTTTTAATTATATGTTAGATGTGTTAAACATTTTAATTTTGTGCTATTTTAGAATCACTTTTAATGTAATTGGTATTTTCTTTTCAATGCCAATTGTTGTTTATAACTGTTCATTTTTGTATAAATAGCACTGTTAAATTATATTTCTTATCAGTTGACGATGCTCGTAATGAGCGAAACCGGTCCTGACATATTAAATAAAGTGGAATGAAGTACAAAGGATTATTGTGTTTTTATTAATATAGGAATATAAATAAAGAGTAACTAAATAGTTTTCTATATTAAATAAATTTCATTACTTACTTATATTGACTCGAAACTTAAACATTCATCGATGACTAAGCATATTCGAATGATCAGTTAGCAATGATGAAGTACGCTATTCCAAAAAACTAGAACTTATCACATTACTCTAATACCATTTGTACATCTCTCAAAAAGGAGTTTTAGCAGACTGTGATAGAAAAAAAACACTTATCAATTTATGTGTCGATTACACTAATAAAATAACTCAATTTTTATTACAGCTCGAATATAACGCGTAAGTCCTTTTTCTACGTACATTTTGTCATCTTTTATTAATATGAAAAATCGTTTGAAGGCGTTCAAACGTCGAAGAGTCGTAACTTTTTGCACTGTGACTCTAAATACATTGCTGACAAAAAAGATTAAACTTTTCCTATTTTTATAGGCATCATTTGTTCTAAGGATGCTGCAATATATGATTTAAAAGGTGGCATTAAAACATTGAAAATATATATGCATATATCACAGTTAATGTCTGAAATAAAGTTAAATCAGTTTTAGTTGAAGCATACATCATCATAGTATTCGTTTAATTTGACTGAACTATTTATGAATTAACTCATACTAACTTACAGAAGATTAGGTTAAGTTATATTTGGAATATAACTTAACTATATATACATTATTTTAAAGTTTGACATCATTTGCTTCTTTGATGGGCATTCTGTGTTATAGAAGTAAGTTTTTCTAAACGCTTATAAATATTCTCAACAAATAAAAATTATTTCCTCTCCACATACTATATGTTTTTACTCGTACATCTAAAGTTTCATTCGAACTTTTTTCATTTCAAATATTCAATGGAAACAACTTTGTTAACACTGGTAGACTTTTGTCCCCTCGGTTGTAGGTTGTGGGATTGGAGTTCTCAAATGAAAACATTATTGAATTCATTTTTAAGAGATTTATGAAATCATATGTTCCAAAGTAGTGAAATCTAACATTATTTTTTTCTACAATAACTGTATCTCTTTTACACAGCTATTTTCCGTAGAATGTATACACCGCGTTAAACATCATAATTGTATGTCAACCGCTATCAGTATTATATGATTCAATTGATGACGGAATATTCATAAAAAACCATTTGGCATAAAACTATTTTGATAAATATTTATAACATCTGGCCTAGACAGTATTTGACTCGTTTTTGTTGGATTCGTGTAAAAAGTGAACGGACGTTTCAGACCGCGTATAATTTGTAGTGGAGAGAACAGTTCCTGAATACAGATTTATCAAAATTTACTTGAAGTTAATATTTACAATGATATTCAAATAAAACCAATGACACTGCTCTTTTTGATTAGGACCAGTCATTATATATTTATATACTGTTTTTCCCTTTGAATAATGGAACGTATAATTTTTGCCTTGCTAAAAATTGAAATATTTTTAAAATCTAATCTCATTTAGTGTATGTAGTCACAGCTTGTGAATAAAATTATTGTTTGTAAAACGTTACTTATTTTAGAGCATAAAAGTTTAAGGCCTTATTCTTAAAATTCAAGTTATTAATATCGTTAAAGAATAATTTTGAATACATACATTTAATTCAAATTCAAAAAGAAAATCTGAACTAACTCTGATCATTAATTTCATTGTTAGAAAAAAAAACCATAGTTTTATGAAATTGATGCAGACTATTTCTTCCGAAAAAGAGTAATTTAGAACCACATACTTAAAAAACACACTTAAAATTGTCATACAGTGACTGAATATTTTTAAATATTTTTACGCCGTGTTTTCATGAATCATATTAATTTGATGAATCAAAAACACAAATAAGAATTGTGAAAGAATACACGTAAAGTATTTTGGATAATATCGACAAATTGACCAAACTTTATCAAAAAAATATTCCGTTCTTTTATAATATTATATCTATTGTAAAAGAAAAATCGGTCTTTTGAAACCAAATACCTGGCGAGGTAATATAATACGTTTCTTAATGGCCACCAGTGTGATAAACAAACAAAAAAAAATACAAAATGAGAAATGGGGAATCTCAACTTTCTTGGTTTGGCAACATCATTCGTAATGTTTTCTCTCGGGAGTTGCAGGCTATCTCGAATCGGATCAAAGCTTGTACGCTCGCCCATTAAAGATATTTTAATTGCTTTGAACCAGATATTGTATTATGAACCATATGTGAAATCAGTGGCGTATATCATATTACATTAAACTTGTCATAAGAAATTAAATTGTCAAATTTTAATAACAAGTAATCAAAAATATTTTTCCAAGACGTGTTTTTGCAGACACGCACATTTTTTTATTGTAGCTTAGTTAGAAATACTAATTTTAAACTAGATGCTTATTTTTATAAAACCACACCTTTCAACCGGGTGAATGAAAAGGATTTAATAGCTTAATAAGTAGTATAAAATAAACAATATATATGTATATATTTTTATATTGTTATTATACGTTGCTATTACTTTTAAGGTATTCACTGTCAATTATTGATGCAGACGTTATATTAAACAATGCAACACTTATTACTGTACTTATTCCGTATTATTTGTTTTAAATTAGAACCGGTTTCACTCATGCTGAGCACTTCTTCTTTTTTCTTTTTATTACTGACGCTACAGTCCGGTGCGTACCTTGGCTACCTTAATTAATCTTCTTCACTCATCGTGATCCGTGATCCTCCGACTTCTTGAGCCAGTCACTGATCTTCAGCACTCATAATTCCTGTGACATCCATTCATTGAAGTCACGGTTTTCCAACTCTTCGTCTTTCCTCGGGAGTATCAAATGATATGTACTAATTATTCATTGATATTTGGAAACAGGATTTCATTTTCAACGTAGTTTATTAAACTAGTTGGTACAGGCTTTTTTTATTGAATATAATAAGCCAAATACCCACTGGCAAAAAAATCTTGATTACTTAATTTATGTTTTACTTATTTTAAAGATGTAAACTTTTCGAAAAAAAACAATCTTATTGCACGAGGAGTTTGGGACCAAACACACCCAAACCTAGTTTTTAGAAAAAATGAGATTTCATTTTTTGGGTTTTCATTGTTAATACTTGGAGGAAAGCCATTATATTTATAACTGATTAATTGATGATGCTCGTCGTGAGCGAAACTGGTCCTGATCTTTTAAATCAAAGTGAGAATTAGTACAAATGTTGTACATTAGTAAATTAGTATATTTTATTTTATTAATATATTGCTTTTTTGCCATCAGTTTATAATGATGTGAGCGAAACCGGCCTTGATATTAATTGAATGATTAAATAAAAATGAGATATCGTCATAATGTTGGGATACTGATTCAAACAACAGAGTTTTATTTTTAACGTTACTGAAAACGCATAGTAACCATACAATTAAGGGTATAAATATGACCTAGTAATCAAGTTTTTATAACGTGTGTTTCTCTCTGTTCAAAAAAAGGTGGATCTGGTCATTTTTGTTCCCAAGCTCCTCGATTATACTTTTGTTACACATTCAATTCTATGTCATATTTATTTCTGTGAAATTAACAAAACAAATTATTCTTTCAATACAAACAAAATGTGTAAAATAAAGCGTGTGTTTATAATAATTTCATACCCATTTATTTTTATTTTAAAACTGATATTGTTATTTTTTGGGAGAGTATTTTTAATCTATCATTATATTTTCAACTAACGTTCATTTGCTTAAGGAGTCCAATGTCTATACTATTTACAGTACACCAGGAACGGAAATGGCTAACACTTTTGTTTTACAAAAGTGGAGTGGTCATATCCCTTATACATGACCAGAAGCATTATTTTATTTTAAACAACAACTTTTCATGTACAGGAAAATTATTACATAAATTAAAAGCGCACCTCCGGTAGAGGTCATTGGGCTCATTATCCCCTTGACGTCAAATGGGTTACGCCATTGTGTGGATGAATAAAGGAAAACTTTGTACAGCGTGACCCGGACGTAGAATAAGCCTTACCTTAAACTTTGGTCGCAAATGATTCCGAAACTTGAACTTGGGCGATTCGAATGCTGGCAATCTTGGAGCCTCGCTTAATCCCATCGATGTTTTCTCGCTTTCCTATTACCACTTCAGAGTTATAACTGTTACATTAGTCCTCTTAATGGAATGCGGTATTATACCATATCAATAAAACTTCATTTGCCTTTTCCACAATTAAGACTAAATTTAACCGATATGTTTGGAAACTCTTCAGCGATCAGCGATTTTCAAACTGAGGAGGTGAACACTATTGCAATGGGAAGCGTTAAAAGATTATTAAATGTAATTTTCATAACATAAAATAGATTTTGTTTCATATCAAAACAGTAAGAGATTCAAACCTGTAAAACGACACAAACTAATCTAACAATGGAGATCGCAAAATAAATCTATAATGCAGTTGATTTTTTGTTTCTTAGCTTGAACTTCCACCTTAATAATATAGCAAAGAAGTTGGATTAGCGGTTATTAGTTACGGCATTTTATTTCACGCCAACAAACGAACCCGTGATATTATGTGTCCCGCAAACAACCGTCAGTAGAAAAAAACGTGACCGCATTTTAACGACATTACGCTAAAAACGTATTTTTACGTTTCCCGCCTAAAAAGTGTTAAAATTTAATTTAATGTTAGTTAAATCTTGGATAGTATGAATATTTGTATTGCAAAGCAATGCAGATAGCGTCGATGTTACATAACATATCGAGGCTAAATACGCTATCTTAAAAGCTCAAATTTTTCATTTGATGTTTACTCAGAATTTATTACTTACCAACTTCTGGCAGTACGGTGACAATATTATTCACTAAATAAAGCGTGCAAAAATAAAAAAACAAAACGAAATACTTCAATGAATATGTTAATTTATTTTGTTTGATTGATTTGTACGACTTTGCACTCGAATGCCGCCATAGCGGTGGCATCGAATTTTTCCGTATTATTCGAATGCTGCCACTATGGTGGCATACTACTTCAATGTCGTTTTTACTTTTATTCATTATTTAAAGTATTTTAATTTCTATTATATTGCACTAATACATTTAATATTATCTTCTTCTTTGGCCATATTCGCTCCCTATGTGGAGCATATGGCCGCAATGCGGTACCTCCATATTTTCCTGTCGCCCGCCAATTGCTTTGCTTCCTCCCATGACATGCCAGCATCCCTCAGTTCCGCCGAGTACATCCTATGGATAGTACCCGACGGACGTCTAGGGCACCGAAATCCCACCGGTCGAAAGACGAGGCAGGCAGAATTGAGGCTTTCCGGAGGCATCCGCAGCACGTGACCTAGCCAGTTCCAACGTCTCTCCATAACCACTGACGTGACAGGACGCTGTCTTGTACGCTCCCTTATCTCTGAATTCCTCACAAAATTAAACCACCTCACCTCCATTATCCGAAGCAGGCATCTGTTCTCGAAGCCCAGTATACGGTTTTTCTGAGTCTTCGTCATGTGTCATGATTCGCAACCGTAAAGCAGTACCGGCAGAATGCAAGCGTTGAATAAGTGGTATTTGGTTTTAATCGAGTACAGCTGTGTGTACTTAATGTTATCACTAATCGATTTATGTGTTTTTCGTTAGTTAAAATAAATTTTGAAAATATTCGTTTTTTATAGTTTTCTCCCATTAAATTTGTATCCGGTTTTTTAGTGAAAAAATGTTTCGTCTTAGTGGGGTGGTATGAACAGCCGAAAAATGTTCGAGCGCAAAACTTTCTTTTCGAAATCTGAAGTTCAAATTTGGAAATCCGGTATTCAAATTATTATTACATGTATTTTACAATTAAAAACAACTTTTGAAATTTTTCGGTTAAAATACTTCCATAATATTACAGGAACGTTTATTATGTTTTAAATATCGTCTGTATACTGGCAAAAAGCAATATGTCAAATAACCTTGTTTTGAGATAATCGTCATTTTCGATAACCATGGAATATTGACTTCTCTATTTATGAACTATAACGATTACTAATCGTTCCAGCCCCTTAATGAAATTCGATAATGATAACGAATTTGATCCACATGTTCAAAAACGTTGAGTTATTTACAGTAATTTTTGCCAATAATAATTTTAAACGGAATTAAGTTGATGTATATTTTGTTCAATTTATGCAAAAATACACACGGTTGAATTTGTTTTTTCAGAAAAATCTATCTATCAAAACAGCTAGTTTTTTAATTAATGCCTTCTACCAGTATGTCGACGATATTGTACCTTATACTACATAAATGCACTCAACAACGTAAACAAAAATATTACCTTTGTCAGAATGTAAAACCGGAACCTTCTAATTTATTAACAAAGGTCTTGCCGCTTGATTACAGATGAGAAAGTAATTTTAATAAAGCAATTAAGTTGATGAGTAAGTAATGAACAAAAATTCTGGGCCCGTAGAAAAGTGTTTAAAGTTGTGAGTTGTTCTCTTGGGTTGAAATTTATACAGCTTCAAATCCAGTTCAAACACTTTGGCAATTGATTTTTTAGCCTCATAGAAAATTAAACATAGCGAGAGCGATTGCCTAACAACATCTGTCTGGGAAGTTATCAGAGATGGGTTGGAGGGGGCTCGGGGGGGGGGGGCTAGCGCGAGCCCCTTGCTAAATTTCGGCGCGGCCGGCGAGCCCCTTGTTAAGATAGAAAATCATTCGTCTTAGATCAAATCAGCACATGATTGCAATTACTGTCGATGGTTAAATTTTATTATGAAACAAGACTTAGTTGACCCTTTTTTTTATTAAGCGTTGTGGGCTTCCGTGCCGGACCTAACAGGTTCGAGTCAGCATTTTTTTGATCGATTTTATATTCGAAGACCTTGGTGATTGTGATGTCTGAAAATTCCCTCCTACTCTTCCGATACTTCAATTCAACTGGGCGTTACGTGAGCGATTAGTTAATCACTAGTCCTGTCTTAGACTTATCATTTTATCCCTACTACTACTCTCTTTGGATAAAAGATAGGTTGAGCGACTAAGTAACAAGCAGTTCTCGTAGAAAAAAACTTCACTATAAGGTATCCCATATGCTCGATATTGGGAGCGGAGATGGATAAAAAAAATGGTCTAGGTTTACCGAGCCCCTTGTTAAGATATTGGCAGCCCACCGCTGGAAGTTATGTATATAATATAAATACCATGACAATATATTGCAGAAACATTTTTTTACTGACAAACAGATAACCTGATAATCAAATCATCGAAATACTCGATGAGTTCGTATATCTTAAATCCCTTTCCAATATTAAAAATAATAAAGGCGGGGGAATCAAAAGAAGAGTTGTTAGCAGCGAAAATGATTTTATGGTTTGAGTAAACAATTTAAATGCTCTCGCTTATCATGAAATACAAAAGCTCGTCTCTACAAAACCCTCATACGACCAGTCCTGGTGTATGGGTCCGAGACTTAGACGCATAACTTTAAAGTCTATTAGAATCTTTAAGTGTTAAAGAGAAAGATCCTGCAAAAAATACTGTGCTCTCTACGAGGATGGCATCTGATGATGTCAGCATAGCCGTGAGATTAATAGACCCATATGGTGAGACTGACATAATAAGATTTGTTAATAAATAAACCTCTATACTGAGACGGATATATATCACTCAGGGATGAATGTAAATAACATTTGATAATCCTGAAGGAAGACAACGACTTCGCTGGATGGATGAGGTGTCACAGGACCTACGAGAGCTGGAGGTCAGCGGCTGGTGTAGGAGATTAATCGAGGCGGCCAAAATTGCACTACGAAAAAGAAGAAACATTTTTCTTTTTTACTCATTTTTATGATAAGAAAAAACACTAAAATTAGGGAAATCAGAACTATAAAATTTTAGAATTAGTATAAAAGAAAATAATATTTCATTCTTATAAATATCAAAAATCTTCGTTAATAGTCCGCACGTTCCACATTGGGAGCGCACATTGTGAAACAAAGCTTTAATAAAATAATATTTGTTTGTAATCGAAATTCGAATGAATTCCAAAACATTTTGGCGCGCAAAATTCTTTCCTTCATGTCACCTTAATCGATTGGTAAGCGTTTAAAGCGTGCGAGAAAATTTCCGACGAAAGAATTTTCCGATCAATTTAAGCCGGATATTTTTAGATTTCGTGTCATTAGATGGTATTTTATAGCTTGGATAACCGACACCGAGCCAACACTTTCATCTTCCCCCACTGCTACCGATTCTGTTTATGTTTATTTCACAGTAGCGTATCACCCAATAAAATAATATCAAATAACGTCAAAATAAAAATATGTATTTATAGTGATACAAGGACAGGATAGGACAGCACTAGTGGTCAGTAATCACAAACACAGCATGCCTTCGAACTCCATGGATTCAAGATTTGAAATTACAATACATTTTTTTTTTGTAGATCTTCCCATAATTTTGAATTTCAAAAACCCAGAAATTTCGAATCCAAAATCCCAGGAATTTACGGATTTTCCAAAATGAACACCGTGAGACTTTTTTTTGATCTTCCAAGAATTTCAAATCCATAATCCTAAGAATTTACGGACTTCCCAAAATGAATACTGCAAGACCTTTGCTTTTCGTTAGCTCTTCTCACAATTGCAATTTATAACACACAACAATTTACGAATTTCGGAAAATTTACCCGTGACGCCTCTAAAACAATAAATTATTTTTGGCTACCTTGGAGCACGCTGTGGCCCTCCGTTGAGGAACCCTGGCGTACATGACCAAGCCTTCAAATAAATTTAGATATTCAAAAGAGTTTGTTATGAAAAGTACGGCAATCTGAAAATAATCTTTTCCTCAAACTATGACTCTGTTTGTATTTTTTTTTTCATCGGTCTGTAATTGAGGAGCAAATATTCAAAAGGTGATTTGTTAAAAAAAAAATCGATAAATGCCATTCCATGTCACTTCTGATACTCCATAATAAAATCTATGCATAGAAACCACAATAAGTGTTCAAAAAAGGTTTTTTCCTGTACAAATTAAATCATAAAGTTGACACATTCAAGTAAATCGGGATTTCTCCAACACTCAAATCATCATTTCCCAAGTTCTGTATTTGTGTGACAAACCACTTTATGAATGTTTGCTTCTAAATTTGCGTAATTCATGAATGAAGCCAATAGCTTTTACTTTTCATGAATAAAGCAATTCTTTCCTCATTCTATGTAATAACCAATTTCACGAATTTGCCGTAACATAAAACAAATAGAAACTAATAGCGGTATAAAACAAACCTGGAAGAATTCTGAATTTGAACAGCATTATTACCTTGAACGCAGAGATAAAATAATCATTACAACCTTAAGGGATTTCAGTGTTGACTCCAGGCCTTAATTAATTTATATAACGTCCATTAAGCCTAACTGAATGCACTAATATCATTTGGACATAATGCGCACTAATAAATAACTGCGACCCGGCTTCTATGGCGTCCACTGCACGCCAATGGTGCCTGTAACGTAATACTAGGGCTCGGACCCTTGGAATGTGATAATAGATTATTATTACGCGAGGAAAGCCAAAGCAATAATAATAATAATAGTAATTGTAGGGTCATATGGATTCGCAGATAATCGCTGACTCTTACCTACTTTGCGATAAAATTTAATCGATTTATTGTGTAACAGTTACGGCAATAATAATAATATTCGATACAAGTTGGTTCACCCTTCTGTAAAATTTGGTCACTGAAACTAAACTTGGCGATATAAACCTTGGTTAGGGTTAAGAACATCGACTGTCAAACCAGGGTACGTGCTCGGCAAAGTACGCGAAATATAAATCAATAATGGTGAACGTAGGTAAAGAAGCATGGTATTATAAAATAAAACACTCTATTGCACTAACTCCACAATTTATTTATTAAGAATAAACTCTGTTACAAGATTAATCATACAAAGTCAAGAAAGATTAATAAAGCTGTATCGAACATATTTATTAGTCTTAAATGATTGTAAATAAAAAGTCAAATCAGTTGAAAATGCTGGTGACGAGCAAAAGCGGTCCTTATATAATTATTACGAAAAAGCTTTTTATTTTTTAATATAATGCCTTTCCACCAAATATTGACAGTGAAAAGCTTGAAGGTGAAGTAAGCATGATATTAACAATAAACATATTAAATTCAAAAAATAAAAGACGCATCAAATGAAAATATTCGTTATGAGCAAAACTGGTCTTGATCATAACATATTATTATAAATAAATGTGGAATTACATAATACAAGAGTCTTTTATTTTTTTAATATAATGTCTTTCTACCAAGTGATCATATAAATATTATATTAATTATTATTAGACAATGTTAGCAATGTGTGATTTATGTTTGATAAGCTATTTTGTTAGACCATTTATTATATGGGATGAGCGGTTGAGTAGTCAACGTCGTTGGGCTTGAACTTATGACCTCCGTGTTCTAATCCAACGGACAGTTTTTAAAGATTGATTTTTCAATCAATTTATGGATTTCTGTTCGAAGACATGGATGTGTATGATGTCTAGAATTTCCTTATCTCATCCATCATATCCTAAAAAACGGGGCGTAGCGAGAGCGTTAAGCTAACCACTAGTTTTATCCGAGCCCTATTTTTCGAAGACAGTAAAGTCTCTTCTAAGAAAGAGAGATTGAGCAACTGAGTAACAAGCAGTTCACGTAGAAAAAACTTCTGTTAAGATTCCTTCATTAGGAGGCCATGTGTTCAACATTGGGAGCGGACATGGATACAAAAAGTGAATAAAATATATACACGTAGATGTGTATCAACATAGTGAAAAAAATAGATACTTGGTAATAAATATATTTTGTATCATATACAACCAATTGCTTTATTTTGTTGACAAAATGTTTTTTCGGTCTTTACTATCGGATATCTATTACGTGTAAAATTACGCAACCCTACCGGTACTACATCGGAAAACACTGGAATAGAGACCATATTACTTTGTGAAAAGTTTTGAAATATTTGAAGATTACCGAGTACTACTTTTCAAAAGTCAAAGCTATGCAGAAGAAAAATATATCGAGTGATGCTCATTCGTGAAGAAATTATTTAATATATTACGCTTCTCTGTTACCTTATATTGGACGTCACATACGGACTGTAAATTTTCAACTTTAGAGTTGAAAATTAAGGCCTACGGCAGTTTTCACATCTGTTACCCATCCGGTTGCGTGTTTAACATATGCAACGTTTAATACGTTAAATGTAAAATTAAAACTGAAACAACGTATTATCATTCAGTTGTCAAGAAAAAAGCATGTCCTTGAAAAAAATAAAACGTTCCGATTTATAGTTTTGTTTCATTAACAGATGAATTTCTGACCAATAGAAAATACTTCTAATTTTATTCGATATTCCTTTTCGAAAATATGTTTACAAAACGTCCACCGACCTATTTATTGTTTGAGAGATTTATTTACAAACAAAGAATATACTAAAAGTATTTTTAGTTTTGCATTACTTTTGAATGATATTTTGTCACTTTTGAAAGTCATGTTTGAGACGGGTTTCTAAAACTACTTTTTATTAACTATATTACATTCATTATTCATGTTTGAACAATTTTGGAACGAGCCGGACTTACAAATAATACCAATCATTGGTCAAGCTCCGTTGCAATAAGGTGAAAATCTATTAAAGTATTTCAGTTTTACAACTATTATTTTATATATGGTTGATATCGAATTCAGCGTATGCCCTCATCAGAACTATACTTAAAACCTATACGAGAGGTTTACAACAACGGCAGCAATCAAAAAAAAAATCAATCTGTATATGCAGAATTAAAAAACAAAAAATATTTAAATTGTAAGCTGACTTTTCAGACATCTGTTTTCGATCCAAAGAAAATCTTTTTATTTTTAAATTCATTTTTGAAACAAGTTCAGATTCTTTGCTCTAAATGTTTCGTCGAAAAAAAAAGTCACGTTACAAAATTTTTACTCAGCACATTTAACAAATTTATTGTGAATATAATATTCTACTGTAAAGAATAGTACATATAAATTAAATTAATCAATTAGTTATGCTTTTTTTCAGTTTTTTAAACTTTTTTTAAATGACTGCCGTAGTAGGTTACTGTATTTGCTTTTGACCCCCTCATATTAGGTTGAAAGAAATACACAATAAATCGTTTCATCCACTCTAAAATCTTTATTTATATTGCAAAATATAGTATTCAATTTTATAAATTGACTTAAGTGTTTCTCGGAACAACATAAAATATGGTATTATTCAAATATTATTCAAAGAAAATCACTTTTTATTTAAGTGATTATTTATAATTTATTACATAAGCTTGTAAAGGTGAGCAACGGTGATTAATTGATATCTGTTAAAATTTGTCATTAAGAATATCATTGGCTTTGTTTAGTTGAGTAATTTTGTTGAAAAAAATCCTAAATTAAAAAAATACCCTTTTTGATGTGTAATGAAGTTAGTCGTTTATATTTATTAAAAGGTATCAAATATAAAATCCTTTTTTGTGCTTTTATTCGTAGAACAGTATTTATGTAAAATTTAAACTTTAGTGTTTTTGAGTTTGGTGAAATTGTGAACAAAATTTTCAAAATAAACTTAAATATAATATTTTCAACGCATATATAATAATGAGCTATATATTTTTGTTTTATTTGTGTTTATGGTATTAGCTCCAAACTAAATGTAAACTTTTTAAATAAATATAATATAAATTTTAATATTAGAAATCGGGTTGCCAAGTTGAAAAAATCGGCTTTCGAATGTCGAAAATTTTGCTACAAACCCGATTTTTTAAAACCGACTAACCCTTGTTTGCACGACAGTGAGAGTCTTTTATGGTATCTCCTTTGCACGCTTATTATTGATAGGTAGAGCTATATGGAATTGAAGCCATACAAACAAATTGCGGAAATCTTCCATTTAACCAGACGAAGTGAAGCGTTGACCCCATATAAGTGTTCTTGTATGGCAATAAATAATAACGAAGAGTACCGGACATTGTTTTTGCGAGGTGGCCAGTACATTATTTTTACAGGATATATTTCTTCGAAGACAAGGTTCTGCCAATTCAGTAAGTGGTTTTTAGTTGACTATTTTTGATTAATAATAATTGAATCATTTTCCCCCTGGTCACACAACCGTATTCAGAACTAAAAATTCAAATAATATTATGTAAAGAAAATTTTAACGATTTAAAGTTATTGCAAGGAAATATCAATTCATTAATGCCACCTGTGTGATCGAGTAGTCAGCGTCGTTGGCTTCGGTTGCGGAGGCCACGGGTACGAATCCCTGTACGGACAGTTTTATAAATTGATTTTTCAATCGATTTATGAATTTCTGTTCGAAGTCATGGATGTCATGGATTCTTTCCTATAAACGGGGTGTACCAAGAGCGGTTAGCTAACCACTAGTCTTGTCCTAGCCCTATCTTTCTATTCCTACTCTCTTTGGAAAAAAATACGTTGAGCAACTGGGTAACAAGCAGTTCTCATAAAAAAACTTCTGTTGAGATAAACTCCATTAGTAGTCCAAGTGCTCCACAGTGGGAGCGGAAATGATAATATATATATACCATTTCCTTTAAAAACCATACCATACCATACCTTTAAAAACTAGTAATTGTTGACAAGAAGTTTACTGAGTAAGTTCAAACAAAATCTATTTTAAAACATAACTGTCTTTTGAATTCACACACATCCACACGGATACGTCAACATCAGCAACCATATATTTGAGCTATTGCAAAGCTCTCTTTAGTGGCATCACCATTATCGGTGATGATTATTATATTATCATCACATGTAATACCACAGTTTTTTATTAGTAAAATTTAAGTTTTAATTCATGAAATTTAAAGCTAGTGAACAAATCGTTTGATTAAAATACAAGACAAGACGCGTGTAAATAATTATCGGAATTTACGCTTAAAAATAACAAGTAATTACTTAGTTTATGTAAGCGTTAACCATGTTACTTCACAAACGAAAGGAAAACATAAAACATATTTATGTATTTTGAACTTTCTGCGTGTTCTTTCTGAACGACTTCTGTCGATATATTTTACTTTTTGATATAATATTTTGGTTCGTATTTGACAACATATGTATTTAATAAGAAAATATGAAGAAATTATTGCTTTGTCCTTAATAAAACAACTCTTACATTTGGACTATTGTTGTCTAAGGAAAAACTTTTCTAAGGTATGTAATAATGACAATATTTCAAGATTTACTATCAAGGTTATTTCTCACAGATATCCAATGGGAGCAATTCTTAAATTTATTTTAATTCCGATATTTACATAAATACTCCAAAAGATTTTTGTTTTTTGTTTTTACGGTTGGTATAACATAAATGTAATAATTGCGGAAATGTTTACAGTTGTTATAGTTGGTCAATGATTGACAATAAGAGGAAATATAGAAAATACATTTCTACGTATAATTTATTTTTTCATAAGACCTCGAATTTAATGAGAATGCCTTACACAAAAATACATTCCAACTAAAAAAAAACATCGCGTTTTATAAGGGATAATAAGGTATGTTACGACGTTTTTATACCGTCGTAGAATAAATTGTACTAGGGAAACAATAAACTATTGTCATGTTAGTTTCCGGTTGTCGAAAAGCATTAATTTCTAAAAATACTAAGACCCTGTAACATAAATTTAGCTTATTGCCTTTTCAGAATTGCGGTCACCAAATAACAATAAAACGACAGCAAAAGTTTTCAACTAGCAATAATAAATAATTGATATACGGAAAACGTTCAATTTTATTTTATTTACGCTTGAATTCTACGTACGATGTCCGAAAAACGACCGAAATTAAAAGTGAACCTTTTTTTACAAATTGGGTCCGGAAATATGGTCACAGGAATATATACATATACAGCATACCAGTGGCACTTAAATATGCTGAATTTTTAGCGAGGTAGTTTGGATTATTTATTTCACATTCTCATTTAAATTCTTTTCTCATAAATACTGGTAACTCATAATAATAAAACGAAAATATAGGTGAAGACAGTATTGATTGACTATCATAAATGCTAATATATACTAGACCACCCATTAAAGGAAGAAGAATTTTTTTTTCTCGGTTAATTAAATAATCTGCAGTTTCTAGTGTGAAATTAAAAACTGACAGTCCTTTGGGCACTTTAAATTAAACTCATCTTCGGAAAATATTGTTTCGTACCAGTGACAGTTATACATATTTAATCTGATTTTTTTCTTTAATTATAAGTCAAATTCTTTAAATCTTTAATTATCTTGTGCATGCATATTACGAATAAGAATTAACGATGGGCTAGTTTGAAATCAATCCTAATAAAAAAATGTTTTTACACAGTACTCCCTCCAAATGTATTTACTTAAATTGTTCAACATTGAAACGGAGCCTAATAAAAATAAAATTTTCCACACATGAAAACACCAACAAAGGATATTTTACAGGCAACGTGATGTCGATCAGAGCAAAATCTCAATTAAATTAACTTTTCCTATATTTTTCTTTAGCCCAACCAATTTTTTTTGTCACGCACCACTTGTGTTTTATTCAAGATAAACACAATAATACAATTGTCATTCAGTTTTTGTTTATGGAAAAAAATGTTGTTTTCGGATGCAGTAATTCTCGTTATTGAGTAACAAACCATACAAATTCTCAATACTAATTTTTCTTGCATAAGAGAAAGTCTTATGCAATATGTGTAATCGCTTAGTCTTGCTTGTTAATTAATGCACAAGGAGACGGAAGAGCTGTGTTTGATCTTGGTGGATAATAATAAAAATGATAAGGTTTAAAAAAAAGTGTGGTAGAATATGAAGAGGGAGTCAACATTGGCTCAAACAAGCTTTTCGTTTATTTGGAGAGATTGATTTTCTGCATACTTAAATTCAAACTATGAAGTTTTGGACAGTTTGACTTAAGATACTCACATTCGATAAAAAAAGTTGTAGATACGTTTAACGTTTGTTAAGCCAATAGATACTGCCATATAAAATTTACGGATGGGAAATCAGTGGTGTGTAAATCAGTCATAATGTAAAATTGAATATACATAATTCGTATGTGCATCTTTATCCAATACTCACGTTTTCTCTGGATTTCTTGTCTTGCGCTATTTTTTTGTTAAACAGAATATATCAACTATTACAGACACGATAAAAACTTATCAATACGTTTTTTAAATTCAGTGAAAGTTCAACTATAATAGATGAGTCATAATTTATAATTCTTTAACCTTTTTTTTATAAAGTTAGAGAGCCGTTGGTCACAGACTTGAATGGCGACCTGCACAAAAAGTGGCGCGGTTTCGGAACGCGGTGGGTGTCCTCCGAAGTCTGGGAGTCCCCGCAACGGCCATTAATTTTGTTTTCTTGTTTGCTCGGGAAACTCCCGCTCGATTCGCGGCGGACTTTCTTTGCTAAAAAAGCGAGCCTTTATTATTTTATTTAACCATGCACAAATGACAATCGAGAAAATAATAAATATTTTTTGCGGGTTGTGGTCTGATATGGAAAATATTTTCTTAGAAGCGGAGGCCTTGATTAAAGTGGTCAGTGTCTTTAGCTTTGGTTTCGGTGGTCACACGCTCAAATCTCAGTAGGGATAGTGTCACTAATCGATTTCTCAATTAATGTGATGGGTTTTAGTTTGAAATCAATGAATGTCTAAGCTTCATTTCGTCTATCCGATAAAAAAACAGAACGTAGCAAAAGCAATTAGCTAACCGAAAGCCTTATCCTCGTTTTCTTACTGCGCCTAAAAAAATAAGTTGAGCAACTGATTAAGGAGCTTTTTTGTAGAACACGAGATCGTCTGCTGAGACGATCTTTCTCGTGATTCTTCACACTGTAAGCTGACATGTCTATAAAATCATGCACAAAATGTAAATCTTATACAATGCAGAGTTTTAAAGTCAAGATCTTCTACAAGAAAAACGATTGAATCTTTATCCTTCAAGGGTTTCCAAAAATTCAATTAATATAATTATAAAAAAATAATTGAATAGTATTTAAACTCCATTTTCGAGCTCAGTTTAAAACCTTTTGACTCATAATGTGTTCTAACAATAATTTAGTAACTAAAATGTTCTTTAGTTAGTAAAAACACAATATTCGTTTGTATTTCATTCCACTTTATTTAATATGTCAGGACCGGTTTCGCTTATTGCGAGCATTGTCAACTGATAAGAAATATAATTTAACAATGCTATTTATACAAAAATAAAAAGTTCTAAACAAAAAAAAAGTTGTAATTACAAACATATACTTTCGGTCACCATTCATACTTTCAGTCACCACTCTAAATTCACCAATCCTGGATGACTCTCCAATTACATGTTAGATGTGCCAAACATTCCAACCCTGTGGCACTCTAAAATCACTTACAATGCAATTGGCAATTTCCCTTCAATGCCAACCAATATAATGCCTTTCCACCAAATATTGACAGCGAATACCCTAAAAGTGATAAAATGTTCTTTATAAAGTCGGAAAAAGTGTTATATGGATGAATTTTTTATTATCGATAATTACTATACATAAAAATGAAAGTTTATTGGTCAAAGAAAGGAGACGAAAATTAAACTAATGGCCACTCTTGTTATTTTGTAAGATGCAGTGTAAGTCACTGTTGCAGACCGACATGCACAATATTCAAGTATTATACCCTACAAACTGAAAAATTAAAAAATGCTTAAACTCACGTTGATTTATAATAAAATAAAAATTAAAAGTGAAAACTCGGTCCAGTTTTCGCAAGCAAACGCAAAAGTCAAAAAGCTAAATTTATAAATTCTATTTATTTACAAAACAATAACTTGAAAGTAAGCCTACAAAGAAATGTAAAGCTCTCTCTAAATATATTTTATGCCTTTACGATAAATTGAACGTTCTTTTGTTTTTGTTTTCTTTCCATAATGCCAATTCGATTTGAAGTCAACACTATTAAAAGCTTTCGTATTTCGCTCGCTTATTATTATTTATTACAATTTGTATTGGACGATATTTTCGGAATACTTGATAGGATTCAAAACAACAGAATTATTATTGATTGAATAAGTGCCGATTTCTCCCAGTAAACATTGTATTCAATAGCGATACAACATTATATTTTTTGAATCGTTCAAATTTGATATAGATGTTTTATCAATCACTCTCAGACGATGCTTGAAATTATGATACATTATTAACACTTCCCGTTGTACACGTACCATAGTTCTAAACAATACTTAATATATGTTTTAAGACTTACCGCCCTTTGATGGACGGTAAAAATCCAGGACGTATATTAAAAAAACACGTTTTTCAATTGGTTCCTAAAGGGTTAGCAACATATCGGAAGTAGTTTTAGCACCGTAGAGGAAGTGTGAAAGAAAAATAATATACCAACAGTTATTAACCTCTCACTTCCTTTTTTATCATATAGTCTCAATATGTAGCATAGTGTTTTAAAAAATATATCATTGTAATCATACCTAACCTAACCTTACCTATTCTATTAAATAATGGAGACCAAAAAACTTTAATTGCGTTCAAAACTAATAAAAATACGTTTTTAGGTAAGGTTAGGTTGAATTGTATAAAAAAGTAATTGTGCATAATATATATATAAAAAAATAATATTTAAGTAATGATGGCAGGAAAGTAAAAAAAAATATTTTTAGTTCATGGCAATTCATAGTATCATTACTGAGGTATTTTTCGCCATTGTTTTTGAATATGATTGAAACATTTGTCACATTTTTCCCGGACGAACATTTTGTTGCGTCGCTCCCGAGTGCGAATTAAAATAAAAAAGACGTTA
This sequence comes from Himalopsyche anomala, assembly GCA_031772345.1. Lineage (NCBI taxonomy): Eukaryota > Metazoa > Arthropoda > Insecta > Trichoptera > Rhyacophilidae > Himalopsyche > Himalopsyche anomala. The sequence continues at coordinate 13,116,126 of CM062830.1, forward strand.
TCACGAGAAATGGTCCTCGCGTAAACAGAGTGATATCATTTTATCATTTGTTTTTAGCGGCACTCTCACCCCTGCAGACCATTGCCGAAGAGACAGACTTGACTAAAAACAAACGGATATTTCGCAAGGCGTAGGCTTACCGTAGAACTTTCCGGGTGAGTAAATAAAAACAATTTCTGTTCTACAAATAAAATGGTAAGTAAGCATATTACTTGATAATGATTTATTTATTTAAATTAAAAACATCATCAGCGTAGAAAATTCAAATAGGACTTTTTCAACATTCACCGCAATTACTTATGCAAATATTCAACATTCCTTCTGGTCGAGTATCATTGCTACTGTTATAAACGTCACATTGGAATATTTGTTTGTTAAATCAAAGTTTAAAATTCGAAGGATGGTTTAATAGCATTGGTAGAGAGAGACACACGACAATTAGTAGTAGTAATTTCTAGGGATGTGAAATTGGGAAAATCTTACGACTCCGAGCCATTAAAAAAAATACTAGTCTATTCATCATATTGATAGATGAAATGATAGAATTATTATAGTTACTAGAATAATTTGATGGTCATCAAAAATCATATCGTAGTCGGAGACTTTTATTTTTATTCGACTCGACAGCCCTGGTAATTTCAACGAAACAGTATAAAAGTATGTTTTATTAACTATATCCGATAATAAAAAAGACGAAGAGGAAGATTTTGAATGCAATAAATTTTGACAATACAATTTAATACATCTGAGAAATCTAAGATTAAAAAAAATAAAAAAATGTGTTGTGAAACATAGAAATATTCTTACCATTAAAAATAAAACCAGAATTATGTTATTTGGTAAAGTTCATTAAAAACATTAAAATAATTATATGTTGATTAAAAAAAAAACGGTCTGGATTGGCGTCTAAAATTTATTGTTTATGAATTTTAGCCACTATTCAATTTTTAAATTTATGTTCATAACTCAGGATAAATAATATTTCAAATATAATGAGTCGCTGTCACTTTATTAAAATATTGTATTTTCTGCGAATATCATCATCATTTATTACAGCAGATAAGAGATGACTGACGCGTTCGTTGATCGTGGTCGGCCAGTCGATTGTGAAGGTATTTTTGATCGTTCGCGGGCCTACAGAATGGCTTTTTATTGTTCTCTCATGATATAATTATAAGCGATATCAGTCGATCGGCATCAGTAATCTCATCAACTAGTCGTCCATAGAAGAAAAAATGTGGCTCCCCTGCACTAGATATTAATTTTGCGTCTATGTGATGAATAGTATCTTGACTAATATCAATAAGTTTTATATTTTAAAGTTGGCAGTAGAGTAAGTGTTAAGATTCAATTATGTAGGTAACGCCTGTTAACCGAATACTCAGGTACAATTGACCATGGTATTATCTAGATCAGGGTTTCTCAAACTTTTTTTGCAATGGAACACTTCGTGAATCCGAAAATTTTAACGGAACGCTTGGCTTATTGTTTAGGTCGGGTAATTCATAATAGTGTGAATACAAAAAGAATGTTTATAAGACACTTATTATTTTTAAATGGTGCGGCGTCGAGCCTGTTCTTGCACTTTGACTTCATTGCAACATAAAAAAGAAATCCTGCTACGCATAAATAGGTTGTACAAAACGGAAATAAAACAATAATAACTTGTTTTGACACATTGGGGGATTCTTTTGACAAACTCACCAAGAAAGAATTTGATGACATTTATATCAGAATCGCTGATAAAATCAGTCAGATTTTCTTAATCACTTGCGCTGAACATGGAGAATGGATTCCTAATCAAGGAATCATAATTGCTAGTTTTTGGAAAACATTGAAAAATAATGGTTGTTAAGTTATGTGAATGTTCGCGGAACACCTGTTTAGACTCTGTGGAACACCAGTGTTCCACGGAACATAGTTTGGGAAACCCTGATCTAGATAACTGATACAATAAGTGTGATAAGAAGGTAATGCGTGGTAAGCGTATTAATTATGGTTGTTTATATTGATCATGATACGATATTTATGTTTTTTTTTCAATGATTTATCACTGATGGAAAAAAAATATTTTATATTTAGTTCAGTCTAAATCATTACGTTATCTGAGTATCTGGTCAAAAGCTTTCTAAACTCGAAAATAGAGTTCCAATTTTTTTAAAACAACAAGAAATACTAATACTTTTTAAAAGCACTCTGCTTTTTTTGCATTTAAAAAAATCCAAAAGACCGATACCTAAGGCAAAGCATTTTTTGTATGTCTGACTGTTTTCACCTTCTCTGAATGAATGATGAAAAGAAATTCATTCCACCTAAACTGGCCGTTTCTTTTTGTTTTTCCGCCGTACTTTGCCTATTACATTGCCTCTGCAGTGGGCGTTTTTATCCCTCTTTTTAGGTACGTGAGGCAACAAAAAACCACTCACACGTGTATAAATCCGGCCCCTCCGCACAAAAATGAGCGCCAATTTAATATCATGACAATAAAACTCAGTACTTAAATAATAATCAGGTGCCTGCCAGTTATGTTGATGCTCAAAATTTATTTTGCGGTAAACGCGGCCCGCTAATAAAATATACAACTGCTGAAAATATTTTTTTTCCCCATTTCTGCTTCCATGTATGTTATAGAATAATTCACCAGTAATCATTAAAAACCAGCGGTGAAAACTGTTTTCATGTCTAAAATACGCATCCATTTATTTATTATATAATAAAATCACATTCAAAAATGTTTAATCATTTGTATAATTATTTTTTAAATAAAAAAAAAAACGTTGGTTTCAATACCTATAAAGCTGCAGGTTTCCCTATTCTTATATAACGACAGCCAATCGTAAGTTGGCTTCTGAATACGTCTTTTTTCAGAGAGATAAATAACAAAGGAATTTTTAAGATTTTTTTAATTGTAAACACCAAGGCGCAAATGTTTGTGCTTATTATTTTTTAAATATTAAATACCAGTTTTTGATTATCTTAGATATCGTATTTTCATAAGTTATCTCAGTAACGATCTAGATTTCTTCTTTCGGTATTTAAAGACATTCAAGTGAACGATTGAACCCAAATTGACCGTTCGTAAATAGTTTATATTGTTTATATGTTACATACATCAGAGATAGGAATATTATTAAAATCACTATATTGATCATTGTTTTGTGCACAGCAATGATAAATTACCTAACCTTAGTAACTAACCAGTACTATTCCCGAACGCATAAACTTATTTTTGACGATATAAATTTTAAAATTCTCAACACTCGATTATATTCAGCGGTTTGTATAGTCACATTGTAATTATATTGAGTATTTCAGACAGTTTAAAATAAGTGTAAAAGCGTGAGAATAGCACAGCAGAAAAACAAATCTGATACTATATAGTATTAAACACGAGGTGTTAGCATGAATGAATCAAATCTTGGAGATATACGAAAAAAAGAAAATGAAAACATTCATCTAATTTGAATTATTAAAGGTTTCATTATTAATGTTTTTAAAATTCTATTAACAAGTAATAAAATAACATATTTTGTTTGGTAAGAAACCCAAGAAACTGCACAATATTAATGGTAATGAAATCGTGCTAATATTATAGATTTAATTATAGTTTTCTTTGTTTACCGCTATTTATTCTTGACAGTTACACAGCGTTCTTTTTTTAAATGCCTTTCTTGAAAAAAAAAACAAAAGATCGCCATATTCAAATGACGTTTATACAATAAATATTTTTTTATTGATATTTTGAATAATTTAATATTTAAATAAACCTTTAGGATTAATAAATATTCAATAGCTTAGCCAACAATATACTTTAAACTCCACAAGGTAAGTGTTTAAGATTTGTAAATAGAAACAATACGAATATGTATATGACCTAATTTATGTTCAAGCAATCGTTTTTAAATTTATGTTTAACAAAAAACGTAGATAAATCGTTGAATTGGATCTTGAATATACGATTTGTGCTTCTTTTGGTTTGAATTGAGCTTTAAAATGTTTCGTTTATTTTGTTCACGATGTTTGAACAGATTGCTTTTTAAACTTTTCTGAGAATAATAAATACTATATTAAAAATGTTATCAATAAGTAAAGAATTATTCGAAATTTTCATTTTCAAAAATATTTTTTGTTATTAAAATCATAGTTTGAATCGAGGAACAATTACTATAATATAGTTTCTCAACCTTTTTGGGCCCGTGGCACCCTTATTTTAAAAAAATCATGATTTCAAAATTTGACTCAGGAATTTACGGAAAATGGAAAAACGCGTGACTTTTTTTTTAGCTCTTCCCGGGATTTTAAAATATTTTGTCGTTGCCCGATTTTAAAAACCTAGCAGTTTATGGATTTGCTCGTGGCCCCCAAAACTGTGCTGTGGCTACCACCCATGACGTATATTTTATTATTACGTTTTCAGAGTACAAATTTTCCTACATAATTCTTTTTCAATATATATGTAAAATAAAATAAAAACATAAAGCCGACAGTGAGTGTAACTAATTATACGTATGTATGTGCATACTATTTTATTATGATATCCTCAGGCCCTACGGAAGCTGCAAATGCCGAATTAGTATCTAAATTTAGCTTTTATGTTTGAAAAAGATGACCTTGTAAAAAAATTTAACTAAGAAAAAAGACTGAAATAAAGGTTTTTTCTAGACAAATTCTTCAATTAATATTAGATTGTGTAAATTAAACACCATTTTAGAAGTCTCCGTGCACTTTACGATTGTGTATAATTCATAATTTGCATATGTCACACAATCATCAAAATACGTTTTTAGCGCCTCCTATAAAATTTGATATGTGTGTGTTACGTCCTTTTTCCTTTTCACAGTCGATATAAAATGAGCAGAATTAATTGTTTTTTTTAATTATCATCCGCGTAACTACAAAAAAGTGTAAGTAGAGAACCCACTGTACATGAAAAATGTTACTTTTATGTCAAATTATAAATCAGCTATACCAAAGCTTTATCGCTTAATTGGCCTACCGATTGAAATATCTATTGGTGTACGGTTTTAATTCGCTTAGATTGCCAATCTAAGCCCTCCTAACTATCAAAGTGACCATATCGGTGTGGCTTTATTAACTTAACCAGTTAATCCACGCTGAAGCCTGCTTCTAATTCTGCATCGGGCAAAGTGTTTCCAACTAGCCCCGGTCATCAGGGACGGACTAGGAAATCTCTTTATAATACCCGTTACCGCACGTAGCCAGCTGTTTACTATGCACGCCGCTTTCCAATTCGTTCGCAATTAAAACGTAGTTTAAATGTTTGTGTTTTAAGAATACGTATCCATACTTGCCAACTAACCACACCATTTAAAGCTTGAATGGTGTTAAATGTCAGTTGGTTTAGCAAACACCTTTATATATAATACTTAAAAACGAAGGTTTGTTTGTTCGTACTTTATGCGTTGCCACACTGCTCATCCGATTTCAATAAAGTTTTGACACACTTTTTGCTTGCACTTTCGGGAAGGTTATAAGCATAGTAAAATTAACGTACAGTAGGTCTTATATATAAAAATCAATGTTTGTATGTCTGCCATAAAGTTCATTTTGACAAAAATGCTTACAATTGCGCGAAGGTTATAGTACAATTAACTTACAGTAGGTGGCGCGTGTATCTTACCATAAATAATCGGCAGCAAACGTCAAAGTCAAACAGACAGAAAAAGTGGCATTAAAACGCTTGCCGGGAACCGGCTAGTATATTATAAGATGTTCAGAATTATCTTGCATGCAACTTGTCCACTTACTGGTCAAGTTTAAAAAGTTTGTTGGTAAAACTACAATCTCCGGTAATGAATTGGCTCGTCAAGTAATTTTAAATAAATAAAAAAAGGTTTTATTATTCGCATTGCTTCGTTTATATTAATATTGACTAAAAACATTCGATATATCACCTGACACAAATTTAACGACGTCTTATTACTACATATAATACATGATTTGTTGGAACATTGAACCATTACGTCATTATTGCTTTTTTATTTGGTTACATTATCTTCAAATAACGTATGTAAATTTCCCATTTATAAATATACCGTGCTTTATTGTTGCTCTGTAGGTATAATTTTTCCGTTTACAGGCGCGAAAACAAAATTTTGAACCGATAATTTGTGAAATTCTCGTATAAAGATTTAATCTGAAAACGCAATGGCGCCAGAGCAGTGAAATCCGTTGGAGGCTGTCATTTAGCTGTCACAAACAGTGGTTAACTAAATGACAGTCTGTCAGATATGTTTAAAACGCTGAAGAATAACCTTTTGCACGGATATCATATTTATGAACGCCATGTTGAACAAACTCAACAGCAAAAATAAAGACGAAACCGTAGCGGAATTATTTCAGAAAATAAAAACAATGATGAACATATTTATTTATTGTTACTGCCATGGGTAAGTAGGAAAATCTCAACAGTCTAGGCTCTTCTTCTATTTGGATGTGTGTTTAAGAATTTTAATTCTCGAAATAACACTTTCATAATAGTTTTCAGTCCATTTACATATTTGTGTCAGTGATTTTTTTATATCTTCACATCTACTTTCTTAGCGATCTTGAATACAGGCTGTAGAAAAAGCGATTAGCACAATTATATAGTATTTTACTAGCAATCAATTGTTACCCTCTTCAAAAAGATATTTTAAAACAGTTGGTGAATGATGTTGAAGGAGACGTTGTGATTCAAATCAGGAGTGGGCAAGGCCAGCATGTATTAAAATATTTATTTTACAAAAAATATATTTTATTCCTTCAATCGGGAAATTATCGAATGCGATATATATATTCGTAAATGATATTTTCAAGTGATTGATTGAATTGATATTTACTTGGTCGAACTTTATTATAATAAGATGAGAAAATATCAAAGTGGCTTAATTCAACAAATGTTATTTTAAATATACATATTTTATAGTTGATAGTTATTTCAGCGTCGAGTGGTCAACGTCGTTGGGTTCGGTTACGTACGTCACGGGTTCTAATCCCAGTAGGGATAGTTTTTATAGATTGATTTTCAAATTATTTATTGTTTTATGTCCGAATGCATGGGTGTATGTGATGTCTTAAATTCTGTCCCACCTATCCTATCATAAAAACGGCCATAAAGAAAGCGATTTTCTTACGACAAGATATTAAAAAAAATATCACATGATAAAAAGATTTTAATTATGATGTGTTTGTAAAAATATATCATATTATTTTCCAGGCTTAAAATATTTATGTGTGACCCATCAGAGACATGTATTATTTTATTTGACTCACCAAGTGACTTCAGATGGGCATCCCTGATCTAACCACTAAACCTGTCCAATCGTCCTTTTTTTCTAGTTTGAGCGACCGAGTAACAAACAGATCTCGTAGAAATGTTTTTTTGACATGTTTTCACCTTATATTATTTTAAACATTTTACTTGAAAACATTTCAGATGTTGTACTGGAAAGTAGAAGTATCTCAAGACTCAACTCACAAAAAAAATCATGTTTGGTTGATGGCTGAAATGTACTCAAGAAAAGCATAAAAATCTGTACTTCACTTTTTAGCACAGTCGTGGTAGAATAGGTATTATTTTGATTTCAAATGAATAAAAATTTAAATCAATTTATTGGCTGATTATTGCAAAAATTGATACTATTATATTAGCATTTATTAACTATGTTTGCATGTTCAAAGTAAAAATATTATAAGTAATTAGATATTATTCAAAGTGACTACCACTGGAATATAATAAAATATTGTTGAGAGGCTTTATCCCACTTATTCTTGCTGATTTCTCGCACTTTCATAGAATGTAAATAAGACGAATATGGTAAATTAACCCAATTTAATCCTAAGCACAGAGAGTGGGTATGGGTTTAAGAGAAGATAAAATTTGCATCTAAAAACACAATATCATTCGGATGAATAAAGTCAAGCATGTAACCATTTATATATTTTTTTTATTCTATTATGTATTTTGTGTTTTACTAATGGTACAAATACTGTATAGCTGTAAAAAATATTAGAAACATTTTTTAATTCATGTCCACTCCTAATGTGAAGGATATGGCCTCCAAATGAAACAACAAAACAAAAAAGTATATACGAGAGATGCTCGTTATTACGTTGCTCAACTTCCCTTTTTTTCTAAGACAGTAGGAATAGAAAAAATTTAAATGATAAGGGTAAGACAAGACTAATGTTTGGTTAATTATTTTCACTACACACTTTTATTGTAGTATTGGAAAGGTTTGGAGAATTTTTAGACATCACAAACATCCATGCCTTCGAACATAAAATTGGTTGAAAAATGCTGTTTGTACTGGGACTTAAGCCCGTGAAGTCCAAACCTCACACACGACTAGGTAATTGTGCATTTAAAGATTCATCACTTGAATTCTAAACCAACGCTGACTTGTCGTCAAATTTGATTTTGATCATTTTTAAAGCACACGGGAATTGTAATTTATAATCTTTGAAAAAGTCTGAAAATAAGATATAAAAAATAGCCATTAAGTTATTCACCTGAGTGTTAAATAAATCAAATTTGATTTACAGATTCGGTATAAAATTAAATATACATTAAAGATAAAACGTAACGACTATTACAAGGTAATGGAATGGATTTAACGATTTCGAAGCGTGGTAATAAGAAAACTGCAAAATAGGACGTTGTTCGAAATGACATTTAAAATATAAATGGTTCTATAAAAAAGCTCGCATATCAACAAAAAAAGCTCGCAGTGGGCGTCGGTATCTCCTTTCAACGAAGGCGGCGACAGTTTTCAAAGCAGTTTTTTTTATTGAATACTGTCGTTTTCAAAGAAATAGTGCTTTAAGTTTACGAATTTTAAAAAATATAAAAAAAATGTCAAACTATTTTCATATTATTTTATAAAAAATCAACTTTTTTTTCAGAAAATGTTAAAAGTTTCAGTTTTTCAACTGTGTGTATCGTCAGTTTAGTCAGTGTAGGGTCACTAATTGCTGTTTTGCAAAAAGTTACTTGTATATTTCTTTATCAAATTTAATATTCAATAATGTGCTAAAATTTTCGTTGTAAGAATTTAAAGATTTTTGCCTCTGTATGTAATTGTGTTTCAAGAACAAAATTATCAAAATATTAAAATACGTTTTAGCCTTTTGCCGGATAATATTGTTTTTTCAATCGATTTATCAATTTCTGTTCGAAGGCATGGGTGTTGTGATGTCTATAAAATTCCATCCTACCTTCTCCAACCTTTTAATAAATGGGCGTAGCGAGAACGATTAGCTAACCACTAGTCTTGTCCTACCCTTATCCTTCTATCCCTACTTCTCTCTTTGGAAAAGAAAGATTGAGCGACTAAATAACAAAAAATCCTGGTAGAAAAACTTATGTTGAGATACCTTCATTAAAAGGCCATATGCTTCACATTAGGAGCGGCCATATATTTAAAAAGAATGCGGATTTCAATGGCGGTATAAAAAACGAGATTCCGGATTATGTTTTTTTTTAATACAGAATTCGATAATAAAAAAATATTATATGTATTAAATATAAAATTATTAAAACAAAATCTTATTTTGAGCGTATTCAAACAGTGCATATTTTTAATTAAATTTTGCGGAATAAATAATTTACTAGAATTGATGATCCTTTAAATGATGTTTTATTATTATAAGAAACTTAAAACTATTTTTGGAAATCACCCGCTTAATAATAGATTTTTCAATAAAATATTGAAATACCGACTATGATTTACTCTCCCGGTATTGCGATCCTAATTGATCGCATTTTTTTTCTTTTAATAATAATGGTATTTTAAAAATCCTCTTTTTTAACGCGTTCATTAGATGTATTAATTTTATTACAAGATATATAAATATGAAAGGACAGAATGATATACCAATTCAATATGACAAGTAAAACGGTATTGATATTTACAACATCCACTGTGAATGTTCTTTCTTTGTATTATTATTTCATAAAACGATTGAAAATATACGTTGTGTTTTTTATATGTTTTATCGTAGTAAATTCACAGTAAACTTTACATAATTCACTGCCCATTGCCTATCTGGCATGGGATTTGTAGCTCGTTGCATAGTTTACCCGGTCGTTTTCACCTGTCGAAAAGTCGCGAGAAACCTATTCATCTCTACAAGAGAGTAGTTGTATATCCTTCCGCCTTCGCTGAATACTGCATGGCGATAGTGTTTCAGAATTGATCAAAAATTTACGTTTGCTTTGGTCAATCCTAAAAAGTAATGTCTGTTCTCGTGGGATACTCACGTTTGCACACACTTTAAGAAATAAGTTAGTTAAGAAACTCCTTATTACTACCGTACGAAGCAGTACGTCGACTAAATAAACAATCACATATTTTTAAGAAAAACATTATTATAAATAACCATTCATCGTATTTCCAATTTAAATGATAGAAACCACAATGTCATTGATTATACGATATTTCATGTATTTTATTTTTCATACTTTAATTACAAATGCAATCTTTATTATTTGATCAATCATATCCCCTCCTAATAAAGATACGATTGATTGTGAGTCAGTAAGTTGCTTAACTTATATTTTCTTATATGCTAAAAAAATAATAATACGGGTAGATAATGAATAGTAGTTAGTTTATCACTTTTTCTCTACGGCCCCACCTAGGGTATCCAATCCCGGAGCCTTTTTCTAATCCCGGGATCCCGGGATTGGGATTAGCTCACCGAGGAATTTGAAATCCTCAACCCCATCTCAAGCCATTGAAAAAATTGTGTTTAAATGATCCATTCAGAAATTTGACTGGCAATGATTATACATACTTCATATATGTTTGACTGTTTTCAATTGGCTCATTCAATGTTTGTAACTTCACAAATACACAAAAGAGACGAAGAGATTGAAATCAATTTACTATAATAACTCATTTTAATAATTATTACAAATCAACACATTAATTTTTGTGTTTGAAATTTTGTTTGTAAGCTTTTATAAATGGTCACATCAATAGATCTAGTCCATTCCAATCGAGTTTTATTTGTTTGTTCCAGTCTTCTTTCGTGTGGAAATAGAGTCACAGATATAAACTCCCTGGATACGATTTTATTATCTCACTGACGTGAAAAAGTAACGAGTTTACTGTTGAAGGCAGTGCCGCCTAAGCGCAAGTAATTATGCTAAAAGCTAAAATGTATTTATAAATAAAGTTTTTATCTTAAAAGTTATACAAACAATTAATTTGCGTCATTAATTATGCAATCAATCACTTTATATTTTAATAAAGTTCTATTTTTGTTGATACCTAATACGATCTAATGGCATGCAATTACTTTGATTAATTTTTCGAATACATAATGATTAAGTTAATTGATTATATTCTATCTTCATTATTTACAAAATATTCTAGAAATATTTTAAAAACTTACTCCTTAATATATTAAAAAAGTTTTTTTAACAAATCTTGCCCGCTTTCATTGTAGTTACAAGATGAATTTCAAGTAAAGCATTTAAGAATAACGTATTTAATGACACCTGGTTTTGAGTCTGCCGCGCAGCTTTCTAGCTTTACATAATATGCATTCTCTTTTAATGTGCTCACTGTTAGTGTTTAACGGAATGGCATTATATTTATAAAAAAACACTCTCTTGTAATAATCCTAAATGTATTTCATAAGATCATGGCCGGTTTCGTTCACCACGAGCATTTTCAACTGAAAAGAGTATATATGAATACAGGACCATGTATTATAAACCGAATAATACTTAAAATACACAGGAAATAAAAAAGGCACTAAGTACAAACAATATTTAAATAATGAGTATGCAGAAATGTTCTACATATTTGTCACGTGGAACATTTATGCATAATAACTTTTGTTTATTTTTTATTTCCTGTATTCAAATAGTAATAAAGTAGGATACAATTACAACCGTCGAAATGATTTTTTTTTCCAATAAGCAAAATTAAATTGAAGTTTACAATATATCCACTTCAACAATTCAAATCACAATCTGCCCAATATGACCTTGCCGTGAATGTGCTCAGCATCATTTTGACATTTCTCATCACCACGTATTCTCAGTTCGTAGTGCTGGAAATATCCGGCGATTCATTATATTAAATGTGTTTTTTGTATTTCCTAAAAAAATCTGCATTATCTTCAAAATTGTCTTACTGAGGACTAACAACAGCGAAAATTTATTAGTCAGCATGTTTTTGTGAACGTAATATATAGCACTTAAGCACAATACGTTTGATAAAATAGCCGTACGTATTTTCGGGCAATATTATTTCTGCCTTTTACTTTAACAGAACTGTCTTTTAGTTTATCAGAGTGTATGACAGATAATGAAAGAGGTAATTAGAGAATTTGGCACAGCTTACTTGATGTCACAAATGTCACAAAGAAAAGAAAACGTTCGCAGTAACAGTGTGGTTAGTAAATCACTGAGCAAAAAAAATAAAAATCATGAATTACTCGGAAACAACAACTCTGACTAACGGGTATTATTTGGTTTCACATATAACGCACTATGCAACGGTATCAAAATACATTACTTAATGTACCTTATTTTAAATACCGGACCCAAAAGACGAAGTGATTGGATTTGAACCAATTTTTTATAATAAATAAAATATTATACATACTAATGTTGTTTAAGAATAATAAAATAGAAAAACATATTCTGTTATCAGCACTGACTTAAAAAATGTTTTTGTGATGTGTCTGGTGAATGCGTAATGGTTTTTAAGGTAATTTACTATATTAATTTGTTCCCCCTGTTTTTTCGAATATTGCAAACATTCATTATTGAACCGTCTAATTTTTTTAAGTTGTCGGGGATTTGAATCTGCGACCCCGAAACTGAATATGTCAAACGTCCAAGAGCATTGACAGCTCACATATGTAGCTATAAAAACTGAATGAAACTCTAAAAAATAAATAGTGCGTGTTGGTTGAGATGCGATTTCTTATTGGAAAAAATGTAGTCACTGCTTCAGCACGCCAATGGCTCCCTGTTTATTGTTTTACTGATAAATTTATTGTAATATAATAATAAGGAATAGTTCAAATTGGTTGTTTTGAAAATCCTATTCAGCTAGATTCGATCAATTACACGAATGTTTGTTAATAAGTCACTTAATAATTTGTCTTAATTATAGTTGTCGCTGTAGACCGTTACACTCACCCTTAAGTAATAAATTACCAAGCCCACGGGAAGTAACAAGTAATTTATATTTTGCATAAAACTAACACCGAATGCAACGAAATATTAATATTATGCAATTTGTATCATAACTATTATTGACGAACTGTGCCTGATGTGAGCGCAATGTCACATTTGAATTGTTGAAATTGTTCACTTTTCTTCAAATTAAAGTTGTGCATTTTGATTCCAGTATGCATCGAAAAGCGACGCTTGGATTGCTATTGACAACACATAAGAAGTAAGCTGATGACTAAAGCAAATTGTAATCGTCTACATGTGAAAAAAGTCCTGTAGTAGTTAGTACATACAATTTTCCATCTTATATCAAAAATAAAATATGTATCTGAAACTTTGTGTTTACACGATATTCATTACGTAATTATTTCTATGAGTGTTTACACCTTACTAACAAGTACTGAAATATCTAGTATGTTATTCCAACAGCCTTTATCGGACTTACAGAATTTATGCTTTTACGCCATAAGTTCGTAGCAGAATTCTACCAGTTATCTTCGTTACAATATTGATAGCAGTAGTTGCGTAATGTTTGGAACAAATAACAATTGTATGAACCCGGCTTAATCACAAACAAGAATATCAATGGAATTATCTGTAGACAATTTAGTTAAGACAGTGCTCGAAGTGGCATGAGAACAAATTGAAATACATTTACTATACTGCCAGAGAACGTTATGTCAAAAATAGAGTGCTTTGAGTTATGAATGCAGATTGAAATATTTAAACACTCTCTATCATCTGAAAATACAAACTCACTTATACTCAATACATTTATTTATATATTTAAAAAGTAATACGAATTAAATAAAATTCGTTGTCAATTATTACTGGAAGATTAACTATAGATAACTTAACGCTTTTAGCTGTATAGGTTTCTTATTTCTATAGCTACTCAATGGCAATTAGACGGTTTAGCGTTTTTGAGCAGTATTCAGTTTTGGTAAATTGTTGTTTTTTCATTTGTCTTATTGTCTACCTACGGCCACTCCACATTTTAGTTTGCTTCGTGATATTTGTCGATTATTTCCAAACAAGGTTTTTTGACTGTATACCGACGATATTATATTCCCGAAAATAACTCAATTAATGAACCGATCAACATTAATGAAACATCTCTCATTGTGTCAATTTTCCTAGAATAGCTCGAGCTGTAAAAATCACATTAAAAAATAAAACAATGGTGCGTAAGTTGATATATTTTCTACAGGAATAAGACAGAGTGAAAGTGTGTGTGAGTGTTTGTGTGTGTGTCTGGCCGTGAGTATTGAAAAGTGGCAATAATAGTGGCTGTTGAATATTATCTGTACTTTCATTCGTACCAAATCTATTTAATTACAGTTATGACTGTGATGCTACGTCGAAGTAAGTATATTTATTTATAAGACAATTAGTTTTTAATTAAATGCTGTGATTTTATACGTTAATATTATAAAGTTCTTTTGATTTAAGCGGAGTTTAATCTATTTATAAGAGACTGGAATCAGTCTACGACTGTGATGCTACGTCGAAGTAAGTATATTTATTTATAAGACAATTAGTTTTTAATTAAATGCTGTGATTTTATACGTTAATATTATAAAGTTCTTTTGATTTAAGTGGAGTTTAATCTATTTATAAGAGTATTGTAGAGAAACAGGAATCAGTGTATTCACCAATGTCTATAATAACTTCCAAATCATCTAACTAATATGCCGTAACAACTTTGAAAGTTGTAACATTATGTATTCCTTTTCCAACCACACACCCTCATAACTCTTCGATTATCGCAGAGTTGAGAGTTTTTAGAATATTTTTTAGTTAGTAAAAAGTATATATTATGTATAGTTAAAACGATAAAGGCGAAAAGTTTTATTTGCATAAACATGATGTTTTCATTCCAGGTGTAGTTCTGCTGGCTGACTGATGGATCGTGAAATTTTCCTGATAAAAAATATGTTTACCAGGATTATTATATTAAAAGTATATTCATGGTAAATTTGAAAGATTTTGGTCCTAAAGAACAGCTGAATCTTCCCACCTCACCATTGATATACCCTATATGTATGTAAATATAATTAACTTTCGTAGAATATTTTTAAAATATTCCAACTGTCAAAATAACATAATTCTTGAAAATACCAATCATTTAAATCAATAAACAGTTCCATGTTAAAACATTTTAACGATACTAACATGTAATTTCAAAGACCTGCACATTTTTTTATTTGTTTAAGTGAACACTTCCGCAGCTAATTGACCGTCATTAAAATCAAATCTTTAGTAAAATTAGTCCACGTTTCCATCAATAGCTTTAAGTGATAAATAAATTTATTACATTATACACGATACACTTATTAACCAAGTGTCAGTTTACGTCCATCCGTGACGGCGAGAGATATCGAAAGGCGAAACCTAGTTGGTGATAAAACTAGTCTGAATGGACAAAATTCTAATGATTCAATTCTGAATGCATTGGATTCTTAGAGAGATGGTCTAGACAGCACATTGTAATAGTTTATATATATCTCACTCCCCACCTCCCACTTCAAGCACTGATTGTGTTATCTATCTGCAACACAGCAAGAGTGTCTTGTGGTAAATTTTGATAGGATTTCGAACAAAAGAAAAGTTTCAAGCATGTAGTTTTTTCAAGTTTTCGTGTCGTCTATCAGCTAATTTATTATTGAAATTTCATTTATATTTAAAAACTTGGTCAAATCAAATTTTTATCGTTTTATAACTAATTTTACGTGGTATTTTATTATCAATATGACAGAATATGTTTTTATTCTCACATATGTTATTGATTAAGGATAACATACATTTCAAAACTTGGATATCCTTATAGTTTATCTTTCATAATAAATGCTTTAAATATTTTAACTGAATCAAGTACCACAGAAAACAACTCTATTCTCGGATCTTCAATTATAATATTACAACAACATTATTTGTATAATATGTTAAATTAATCAAGCAAAAAAAAAACTAATTTACAATACTAAGTATAATATTTTTAGCAAAAGTGTAAAAGTACTGTAAAATAATACCTTGTCCACGCTAAGAAATATAAAATGTAACATTCATAAAATGGTTGAAAAAAAACAATAACAAATTTAACCTGTTTATACAACAAATAGCAAGTAAAATATCTTAAATAACATTTGACTAATGTGTTGTCTTATTCGTTTGTTTAAGTTTTAATATCCTTGTCGTGATATTTACGAATTTTCGCAGGTGCCGTGTACAACATAAAACAACATAATTAACATGTTTCAAGAAAATTTCAGCTAAACTTTCTTGTGAAAAGTATATTACCATGTATCTCAACAACTGCTTAGAGATTTTTCACGTCATAATAATTTCAAACAGAGCTTTGCGCGTTGCGAACAAATTTTCAGCTCTTTATTAAAAAGTTTCTACTCCCTTAATGTTTAAAGCCTTATCGCAAGGGTTTTGCGGAAGGATAAAGTCGATCTCAAAAAATGTATAATCCTTTTAATCTAATTAAACTAATGCTGTGATTAAAAATTTGATTGTCAGCTGACAATGTAATACTTCAATATTCAAAATAATCTTGACAATTCAGTGCTATTTTAAGCAGATATTTCTGATCAATTATTGAAAATTAGCAAATCAGATAATACCCGAAAAAGTGAATTTATGAAACCCTTTTCTACAAACAAAATTAAAATGTACCAAAATCTATACGTTCAAACGTGCTTCAGATATTTCAGAAGAGATTGTTGAGCCTTCAACCGGCTGAATTCTTTCGACGTGGAAGCCATCTTTTGACCAAGTTAGGAAGGTATTTGGTGAAAATTTCATGTCTGTATTAAAAGTTCAAATACTCGAAAAACACAATGGATCTTATAATCGTCGTGTCTAAGCCATTCACTTTTAACCGGAGGTGGATATGGGCAGATATGGTCATAGAACTTGTGATGTTTTTTCAGTGCTGCTTAGTACTAATTGGAATATTATCAATGGCAAACTAAATAGTGTGTTTAGTATTAGAATTGTGCAAGACAGGCTTTATAGAATTATGAAGAAAAATAATTCTGTGAAGCCAAATGACCAACAATAGCTTGGAACTGTGCTTAACTTTATTAATTAAAATGTCAAAAATCAAACATTTTAAGATTTATTTAATAATTAATTTATATTTATTTTAAGAATTGTGTGAATCCGATACACTTTTTAATGTCAAAAATGCTCAATTACCATTCTTTTGTATCTTAAGTGAGTTCATTCAACAAAAAAATATATTGTTTATAGTTAGAAAAGTTACCTTTAATTTTTTTAAATAGTAAAACTGAATTAAATCAAGTTAAACTTTTATTGATTTAAGCTTATTATATGTCCCATGCCTTTGTTGAATTTCAAAAATAATCTGGAATCAATATCAACTCTGATTAACGTACCTTTTTAATAACTTAAAACACAAATCATATTCAAATCGGATTACGCCGAATTAATTCGACTGGTGATTTTGTGAATTGAATTTAATTATGTGTTTTAATTGGGATTTCCGACACAGTTCAAAAGCTATTTATTGGTGGGTTCGTAGCCAGGCTTTTGTTTTATTTATCATCAATTATTGTACTATCGTGAATTATTATTAATTTATGCGATTTCCTCTTTCGACTGGATTGAGTGAAAACATTGACAAATTATTTTATTAAAATTGATATTATAATTAAGTCAAAGTCGATCAAATGTACATTCAACATGATATCAATTATTTTGCGTTATATTTTGGTATTAGAAATGTCGACTAATTTTTCATTTTCTTGAATTCTCGTTGCAGGTATCTTATCACTGACAACAACATCACACCACGAGATTTATTTTTTTAAATTGGACATTGAAGCCACCTGCGAAAATTTCCGGAAACAATTTTTTCATCCAGCAAATTGTTAAGTTATTTTATATAACTTATGTGTGCTAAAACGGCAAGTGCTTCCACCTAACTGTGAAAGAAAACCTCTTTCCAACCTAATTAAAAACTGTAGATTCCAAAAAAAATTGACGAATTAAAAAAAAACATGTTTTGCAAAATATTAACTCATACTTAAATGAGCGATTTCAAGCATTGATCCAAATTGCATAATTTGTGTAAGCATTTAATTTTTTTGGAGAATTTTTGTGAGCTGTTTTTTTTCAAACATATAAATAGTTTATCGATCGAAATGGAGCTACGCAATGTTAAAAAATGGCGACCCAAAATTATGTACTGTATCCCATATATTTCAAAAACTAATGATGATGGCTATTTTTGATGCAATATTAAAAGAAATACCTTTTGAAAAGGGTGGAATATAATAAACTTACAACAGGGTTTTTTTAGGGTTCAGTTGGAAAGTTGTAGTCATGCGTACGGTAATGTAGGATTTAGCCCATTTTCTAAACGCTTGAAATATAACTGAGATTAAAATTATAAACTATTTTCTGTTCAGGAAAATATTAAAATTGTTAATACGAACAAAATTTAAATACGAGATACAATAAAAAACACTTTTTTATAAGTATTTATCAAACAACATAAATTTTGCATTTGATGAACAAAGTAAAGTGTACAGTATTTTTTAATTCGAAAATTTTACTACACTTTCAATAAATTATGAATTTAGATGGAAAACTATTTTTATATTTCTTACAGGTTATTCGAAATTTTTCACCAAAGAGTCTTTTTATTGACAAAAAGAACTTCTTTAAAACATTGTTATAAAATAATTTGTTGGTAAATTATTTATATTTAAAAAATACAAAAGAGTGTGTCGTTTGTGTAGCATACTTTCGAAATATTTTCTTGGTCGTTTATTTCGATGTTTTTATCGAAGGTGTCACTTGTACAAAGATAATATTTTTTTTTAATTTTTGAACATTATAATTTCAATTATAAAAATACAATTTATTCAAATTCAGTTATGAAAACAAGGTTATTTAACATGTTCTTGGACAGTTTTTAGATAGAAAATTTGTAAATTACCGTGGTGATTTCATATATGTTACGTTTTTACTTACAATGCGTTCATAAAACTATTGATGTTTTAATATTTGTTCTTACGTGACTCCTATGATATTTATTATTAAGGAAGGGCTGTAAAGTACTGTACTTTGTAATTTAGTAGAAGAGAAATCTTTTTCGCCAGCAATACAAAGGATAGGAGCGGAATTGAATAATTAATTTTTTTCGTACTGTGCCTTTCTAATCGGGCCATAAAACATTGGTTATATCATTTTTATTGATTCATTACAGTTCAAAATACACGTGCTCCTTTTTTAATACGACTTCATCGGTAGCTTGGGTTTGACGCATTTTTTTTGTAAACGTCTCCTCTTTCAAACATACTTTAAATGGAAATATTATTTTCTAAATAGAAATTGTTCCACGATATCTGCGTACTACTAACTTTTTTTTTGCAAGAACATATCTAGGAATCTTTGAATTGCAATCATCACGCCTCCTTTTAACGATTAAACAGGCGGAAGGAAATCTATACATTACATACACACATTGATATATGAAAGTCTTTACAGTTAACTGTAGTCAATGACGTTGCCCACTGGACTACCAAACTGTTATAGAAAATGCAATATAAACATATATAATCGTCATCATGAATCGAATTCATATTTACCCAAGATTTATACATTTTTCTAGCATAAATAAAATACTAAGGTCGAGTTCATTAGTAGGACATTAAAACATATTCGTGTAATGACCCAGAATAATATGGGGATTGATATTTTTTTTTGTGTATTTTTTTAATTATCTCAAAACCGGACCCGATAGAGCGCAAAATTTAACACATAACTGTATATTTAATTTATATTTATATTTTTCGTAGTTGTCTGATTAACGAACTCAGCGATCTATACATTTAATTATACTGAATATGCCATTAAATGAATCATGACAGCAGTATACTGCCATTTCAAGGATCAAAGCTGTAACACGCATTTTTTTAAAAATTGTATTTTGAATGTTAGATAATAATTATCGATAAGTTTTAAATCAATATAATACTTTTAAAATTACTAATGAAAAAATGGTCATCCAATAAAATTATAGATATACCTTTTTAAAAAAGACAGTTAAATAATGCACCTTCTTATTACATTATCCGCTTCGAAACGTATGCATTTTTTAAAAGTATATTCGTAGATTTGAAAAAAAAATAATTCTCGGAAGCTTGTCAGAGTCAAGTTTTTAGAAAGGCAGAATAATAGTTTTTATTTATTCTTTTATAATATAATAGAAAAAGGGGGGTATTAATAATTAATGTAACTTTTGAATACTTAACCATGAAATTCAGTTAATAGTTCGCCTCAAGCTTTGATTATAATGACTTATTAAAAATCTTTCCCGAAGGTATTCCGCCTTGAAAATTTTACTGAATAAATTTCTCAGAACAGCCGGAAGCCTTTGTTTTGTTAGAAGAAACAGGGCGAAAGGTTTTCTTGTAAGTGAATAATTTAGTTTGGCAAAAGAAGCGTCAGACGTGACAGGACGTGGCGACAACCTGCGCCTGCCGACAGCGATACGCCTGACGAAGTAAGTAATGAGGCATTTATATACCTCTAAATCAAATTAGCTTACATATGGCACTCCTTTAATGCTGCATCTTGGCGTAATACTCTTTCATGGCTGGCCGGATCAATCGTTAAAAAAGACAGGTGGCGTTAGTGCAAAATGGAACGTGCAAAACGATTTTCTCGAGATGGTTAATTAAATTTGAATTCCAAATTTCGTGTTTGTGTTCGTCGTTTTTCGTGTTTTAAACACACTGTTTCGTCCGAATCGTTTTATTTGTCTCATAATACAGTAGAATCTGTTGATTATGACTTCGCTTACAACAACCAATCGTTTTTAGCGACGTATATGCAAAACCTCATGTTTGATTTTTATACAAACTACTATAAAAGTAAATCGGCTTAGTACGACGTACTGTTGTCGGTCCCTTGACTGATATTCTATACAAAGTCTACATACTGTATTTTTCCTGAGACCATTATTATAAATATTTTCTCCGGTTACGGTAACGTGAAATTGATTTACTTATGTCAAATAAATAGTTATAAATTAAAATATTATTGGATTAACAGTTTTTCACATATTATAAAATATGTATTTGGAATAATGCAATAATTATATTTATGTATCAGATGAACAATGCCTTTTGAGCAATTCATTTTTTTATGTTGCTTTGTTGGTGTGTAGCCTGTTTTGTATGTCAGTTTTATTCGTTAAATAAAATAGCCAAATTTTACTATTTTAGTGATGTTAGCAATAAATATATAAGACACTGTATTAAAATGGTATATTTTAAATTTTCCGTAAATGTTAACTAACTGCATTTTTTAAGATAATCCAATTTTAAAAAACACTATTTAATAAAACAGAAATGAAGGGGAATTACACATGTCGTGAGATATAAATATCTACATCGGTAATTTTCACCAATTTTCAACATTCAGGAAGGCAGCTTAAAACGTAAGTCACAATGACAATTATATTTTATCTGGTACCAATTCACGCTTCTTTTTTGTATTCATATTTTTATACCACCATATAGGTACGTTATATTAATAAAAAAAACATCTGTGAGCACGAAAATTTTAAGTAAATTAGTATAATTACACGGTGTTATTTACACTCCTTGCTGACGTGTAGCTGAATCGTATGCACGTTGTTGGAATCTTTAAAAATGATAATGATTGTTACTAAGAATCAAAAAAGACTTCAATACTTTAATATAAGATAAGGTAACTTAAAATAACTGTCATTAACACTCCGCTGTAAAACCAATATGCTGTACGACTGAGAGACTTTTTGCTATTTTTTCAATAGAAGACGGAATAAACGGTAAATATAAGATTTAGTTTTCTTACACGTGAAAAGATAGTAAATATTGAGAAACACTTTAAAAAAGAGAGAGTTTTAATTTGTTATATTTCGCTAAAGAAGAGCAAAACCTGTATTGTACAAATTGTTTCTCAGAAATAGACATTTAATGTAATGTTTGAAATTGAAAGGCAAGATTTATATTATTATAATACAAATAACAAAATTATTTTGTGTCTGTCAAAAACGTTTTCAATTAATGATGCTCTCCCCAGAGTCGAGAGATATTTTATAATATTATCAATTCAATTATAAAAGGACCCTCGCAGCCATTTGATATCGCGCTATCTGATATTTCTTTTTTGCTTAACAGATTGGGTGTTCTTTTCGTAGATGGGTTTTTAAAATACGGGAATTGAAAAAGAAAATTTAGCGTTTTATAAACACTTTTCATTAAATGTGCTACCGGAATTTTCCATTAAAAATTTAACCATGCTTTTAATAAAATTTCAAAAGGGATTTCCGTTTTTTACACATGTCACTTTTAATTTAGCTCTTAAAATGAAAACGGTAGTCTTTCAAAGGTATAAGTAGATTATTTTGACTGGACTCATTGATTACTATGATAATGTTGTTACTTAAGTTAAATTTGAGAAATTTAAATAAAAAACCATTTTTAAAATCAATTTTACCTTAATTATACAAAAAATATGATCCTAAACAATCCTATACAATCTCATTAATTTATTTAACACCCTCTGCGAACTAAATCAAATTTATTAATAATGTACAAACATTTCAAAGTAAACGTAATTTAAGTTTCTAGAATGCGGTCGTCTATTTATAAAAAGTTCTCCGCCTTGTATAAACAAGAACATAATAAGAATATGGTGACGTAACCGAGCCATGCCACTCAAGGTATAGAGCGGGAAAAACATATTAACGAGGAGCTATTTTGATTAAAACGCCCATCATCTCTAATATATGATTTTAAGAGGATTGTCTGATTTTCTAAAGACAACGCAATTCCTTGAGCAGGTAAGGAAGGTATGCGCACAACAAAGTACTTAAATCATCAAAACAATAATGCTTTCACTATACTGCGGGAATCGTAACACATGGACAAACGTTCCTGGGCTTTTTTTCACTCCGGTTGCTTGTTCAATGATTCAGATTCTCGAATGCATACTTTCAGACAATCTGTTTACTTTTAATTCGATGGTGTTTTCATGTATTCTCCTCTACCGTATACAGGCATGAAAAAGACGTACAATGGCAGTGATTATTTAATTAGTATTCCGTACTCACTAACTATTCAATCCTTTATTGTGATGAAAAAATAAGTATATCGAATAAATTAAAACTAGTATCAGTAAATGCCATTAAGATGCGATTAGGTTATATTAAATATTTTAAGCAGACTTGTTTTATAAATACATTGCTAATAATCAGGGTGATACATCAAGATGTTCTTTATAGTTCAGCCCTCTAAAGAATTATAATCTGTGACCTCTTTCTTTAAGTTAAGAGGGAGCATGAGTATATTATATCAATACAGAATAATAAAATACAACGGTGTATTATGATGTCATAATCAACACTTTTAACTAAGCATATCTGCCTAGAATATAATTATACATTGAAATCATTTATTGGTGACACATCTACGATTAAAAAGCCAATGAAAGAATACGTTTACTAGTATTAGTAATTCAATAACTCTTCTGATATTCCTTCAAATTATATGACACAAAAGTGAATTTTTATACGCACAGAGAAGGTTTGATATCAAAAGCTCTTTTTACTATCGTGTAAAGCCGTCTCCATTCATGAATAATAGGTACTCGGGATAGAAACTTGGCAATAAAGAAAAATATATCTGGATATCATTTTAACCGTTTTCAATGCTCAAAGGGGGGAAATCCCTAATATATTTCACCATTCAAATAAGGGATCGTTTCAATATATATTTTTTAAATCTCACCGTCATCGTAAAAACATCGTTTCTTTTCGTTTGAATGTAAACGTACACCTGCATAGATTATTTATGTCCTCAAGTTTGAAGACTCTAACAGCATGAATTCAATCATTATTAGTCAGCTGGATATTTTTAACTTAAATTGTTTTAGTTTTTAACTTGAGGAGAAAGATGGTTTAAGTAAACATTTCACGTAATTAATTAAAGTATAAAGAAATGCGTCTTAAATTTGAATAAACTTTTCTTGTTTTTATTTATTAAATATTGTATATGAAAAAACTATAACATGAAATAAGATGGAGTTATTTACACGCTTATTTCGAGCTATAACCAGTATTCTCTCCAATTGAAATAATATTTCTTTAAATTTTTTGAACATTTAAAAATACACTTTTGTTCGTAATCTTAAATGAACCGAAAATAGAAAAAACAGGCATCATTATTTTACCTTCCAATCTATTGTAAATAGATAAAATAACTAAGGACTTTTTAATTATCTGTCGAATCTTTTACAGCAAAGTTCAAATTCGTATTAAAATTCATTGTTACCATATTTAATTTAAATATTTTTTTATTTAAAAAAAACCAATTAACATATTCTAGACGATAAAAACGTCACATATCTAGATCGTAATGCTAAATTTTGTCAGTTCAAGTTCATCCTTGTACTTTAACGCCTGAAGATGCTGAAAGGCGAAGCCCGGGTCGTTAGTGACAAAACTTGTGTGAATTATTTGAACTTAGTAGCCATTAATGTCAGATTAACAAATGGAGTTTTAAGTTTTAACATCTACCAGTATTTACGACAATATTTTAAAAGACAACATTTTAAATAAGATTTTTTAGGGATAGAAAATCGATATCTCCTATGACCTTGTAGCTACTCTCGTTTTTATATCGACGCTATCTGTATAAGCTTGTTTTTACTTTTTTTCAAGTAATTTACATCAGATCTGTGCATATAATACAGTGCCTAGTATCGAGTCCGTGATGCAGTGTTTAACGTTGTTGGCTTCCGTAACGAATCTCACGGGTCCAAGTCCAAAAACAAACAGTATTTTTTCAATATTGTTCGAATATATGGATGGGTGTTAGTAAAGTTTAAAATCCCCTTTCATTATTTTAATACTACAAAAATAGCGGCGCAGCGAGAGCTAATCACTAGTCCTGTTCTAACCTAATAGTTACATACCCGCTTTATTCGAAAAAAAGATGTTAAACAACTAAGTAACAAGCAGATCTCTGCTGAAATACCTCCGTTAGAAAGACATGTTATGCTATTAAGAGCGCACACTTAATAAAACGTTTATATATAGTCTAGCTTCAATTTATATGAACAATACTCTTAAAATCTAACTATAATGAGTTTCATTTGTTTCTTAGAATAAAAAAGAATTTTCCAATTTTCACTAATAGGCAATTTATGAATTTTAAATCATCTCCGTCTTTCATGATGTCCAGCCACTGTTGTAAAATTTTTTTCACTAAAAAACATCCGAATA
This sequence comes from Himalopsyche anomala, assembly GCA_031772345.1. Lineage (NCBI taxonomy): Eukaryota > Metazoa > Arthropoda > Insecta > Trichoptera > Rhyacophilidae > Himalopsyche > Himalopsyche anomala. The sequence continues at coordinate 13,141,643 of CM062830.1, forward strand.
GTAATAAAATTACTGTCCACTTTAGAAAACGCATTTTATGTAAGCATAGAAAAAATAATCAACACAGTAAAAGGGTAAGGTGACCATTTCTATGGTTTTGATTTTTTTTCAAGAAACTGGAATATTTTTTTGAAGCGTTTGATGTGTAGCGAATCAAACCATTCCTTGAAATCCTTCTTCCCCAATCGACCCGTCATAAAACCTGCTTATCCGTCGTGCAAACACCATCTTTGTGCGAACAGATTCATCTAGACTCGATTGCCCACAGATTCCCACGAAGCGTTGCGCGTTTAAAAAAGAGAGACGAAAACGAGTGCTACACTTTGATTAATCAATAGGTCTAGCTGTATCGCCTAAAAATGAACGATGACTCATGAAACTTTGATAAAAAAAACATCTCATCAAATTATTGATGAAAATAGAATGATATTTCATATAACATAAGTATAGCAATCTGTAAATCTTTGCTAATCGCCAATCAATCTTGATAAAACAAAACAAAATTTTCCTAATATCTTTAACTCAAAAAAAGTAATCAAACCTAACTATTAATAAAAACACAATAATCCTTTGTACTTCATTCCACTTTATTTAATATGTCAGGACCGGTTTCGCTCATTACGAGCATCGTCAACTGATAAGAAATATAATTTAACAGTGCTATTTATACAAAAATGAACAGTTATAAACAACAATTGGCATTGAAAAGAAAATACCAATTGAAATTTTCTTAACTATCATTAAGCCTATTCACTATATTATTGTCATTATTTTTATTGTATCACTTTGTCAAAGAATTCCCAAATTTTAATTATGTTTGTAATTACTTTCAATTCCCATTCTAAATTTATTAATCTGAGATGACTTTTTAATTTTATGTTAGATGTGTTAAACATTTTAATTTTGTGCTATTTTAGAATCACTTTTAATGTAATTGGTATTTTCTTTTCAATGCCAATTGTTGTTTATAACTGTTCATTTTTGTATAAATAGCACTGTTAAATTATATTTCTTATCAGTTGACGATGCTCGTAATGAGCGAAACCGGTCCTGACATATTAAATAAAGTGGTATGAAGTACAAAGGATTATTGTGTTTTTATTAATATAATGCCTTTCCACCAAGTATTGACAGTGAACACCCTAAAAGTGAAACCTAACTATGTCACCTTAAAAAAGCATAGAGTAACCGTATTTGAAAATATATGCCTTAGGCAAATACTAGAGGTGCCTTTTTCAATAACATGGCCCGCTTTGGTCTAGTTGGTAAGAGCTTGCTCTACCGATCAGGTGGGTCCGGGTTCGATTCCCGGTAAGGTCAATGTCGAAATTGGATTTTTTCAATTTTAATTTGAGATCTAAAACATGGGTGTTTGTGAAGTCAATTCTCCTTGAGTTAATCTCATGTGACTTTCAAAAATTCTCATCGAGTATATCTCGTATGATCTTTCAACTTAAAAAATATTTGACGCATTGGCGTAAGCTGTAATGTCAATTTTTTTTTTAAATTAAAAAAAAAAAATTACTAACCATCGCCTTATTACGTTCATGATTAAAAAGCAATGATAGACCTGGCTTTGACATGTTCTGTGTATGCTTCAGGAGAGAACTTCCCGAACCCTGCCTGTGTCTTATACCAACTAGATGGATACAGTCATCGTGAAAAACTACTGATAAGCATTCATAGGATGCACTTGACGGAGCAACGGGACACTGGGAGGACTTTGTAAAAAGTAAATAGGAGAAGCTATATGCTCCGAAAAGGGAACGAATATGACTGTAAAAAGCTATAAATGCAATGGCAGAGATGGTGATTTAAATGGTGTACTTAGTGAGTAGTTATTTAAAAGTTGTAATAAATTAATAACGTTGTTAACACATGTCGTTTATGGAGCTACGAGATTTCTTTGTCAATTCTACCCTGACAATATTTTGGTTCTATTACACGTTTTTGATAGCAAATGGTCAATTTATGACAAAAATTCAGAAACCTCTTTTATCTAGACAAGTATCTAGATTTTGTATTATTATATGTTAACGTTCGCAATATAGAACAGTAATTTCAAATAATATTTAATGTCTTAGAAAAACACTTTTCACTAACAAACCAAGTACATCCTAAATTAATCCAAAGTTAATAATGTAGTTCCATAATCGTAATCCATAATGTATGTATAATTCGTGTCCAGAATTCGTTTTTTATCCTGTTGAATTGTAATATTCAGCAGGGAAAGTATCATTAAATAGCTACAATATTCTTTCAAGAGTAGATTTTAATTTAATTTACGAATCAAATTAAATGTCATAGCTTTACTCTCGTGATGACAGTAATTCTTGAGTTTTTTTGTAACGATACTGCACAAGAAAGTGTGATGAATTTCCCAAGGGTGGATTTGGTGCCAATAAGAGGAAAATGTTCTGTGCCATTTGAATGAAATAAAAATAGATAAGACCAGTATAAAAACGATCCATTTTATTTCGGTCGGGCGCATTTGTATTGATTGATTGAAACGTTGCGCTTAAGCGGATATTACTTCGGATTAGCTCCTTTCAACATCATAAAACACCATTACTGTTGCCGAAAATATGTACGAAGAAAGCAATTTTTGCAGCGAACAAGGAACTAAGCGCAGCTGGTGAAATAAACTACCTTTTGCCGTGTATATTTGAATTGAGGGTTTCTGATAGAAAGTCATTACCCATAGCTTATATACAAAAGTAAGTGTTATATTTTTAGCTTAATAAAAATATTTGGAATCGTCCGGTTTGAGTACTAAACTAAGAGGTACCATTTAAAAAAAATCATTTCCACACTTAAGCAAAAACAATATGAAAATATATTTTCTTTTTTTTCAATTTACTTAAAATAATACACTTAAAAAACTTAATTTTTAAAAAAATTTAATCATTTAAAATACAAATTAAATTGAAACGGAAATAGCTAGTGGCCAAGGGTACCTAACTAAGCAACTGGAGAATAAAAATCATAATTTGATAATTTCATTCGATTATTGTTCTCATGGATAAATAAAAACTATAAATACTTTAACCTGATCTGTGCCGTGCGGGATTTATATGACCGTGCAATGAGGGCCGTGATTTTCTTTCAAAAAATAAAATCTAATAAATATGTACATATTAATAATACATCACAAACACTTACCATATTAATTCACAATGGGTCATTTCCACTATCATTTATCCAAAAACGTTCCAAAAACGGAAATTACCGCCAAGGAATTATAGCCCTGCCAGCGACACATTTGAACACAACGAAAAATCTCTTTTTAAAATCGATGTATTATAGATTAAAAAACAATATCTTTGAAGTTTAAGTAGAACACTATGATTCCAAGAGATGTTACTATATGCATGATATTTTTAAATTATTAAATACATTTCTTGTGGCCTTTAAACCACGTCTCAAGTACTGCAAGTATACACGCACATTTTGTATAGACGGCCCTAAGAGCACAAAATTGTATGGCGTGTTAACACGTCCGTGGCAGAGAACCGGTTAAACAAGATTTTTCTACAAATTTATTATATTATATTTTCTACAGTTAAAATTTAATCAGATGTTAGAAGAGCTTACGATCAAATACGCCGAAATCCAGTTTTGAGAACAAAATGAAATATCGCCATAATATTGAAGTAGTGATTCAAAAGAATTCAGAATTACATTTTGAAGGTCGCTAAAAGCTACGTTGTTTCCAAGCAGTAGTTCAAGTTAAAAATATTACCTTATAATCAAAACTGTCCAAGTTTTATAAGAAAAGTATGTTTTTCAATTTGATACTTAATCCATCCCCTATCAAGCTTTTGATACATATTTCCCAAATGTGTATATAAGCTCTCAATAAAATCAATTTAAAACTTTACATAAAATATTTAATTTTGGTTGTTTGTGATGAATTTCCTCGTCGAACTGATCTCTATTGACTAAGTTCATATCTCATATGATTTTTTGCTGAAATGACATTTTTTACTTTAAAAAGCTGACGAATAAAAACCATGGTAAAAATTGAATAAACTAATTTACTTCCTTACACGAATCGTATAATATGGCAAAAAAAATAGCATAACTCGATACAGCTGGGTTTTTGGCGGAAAAGCTGAGTCAGGCTATTTTGGTTCTCGTTATACATGTAAGGGTCGCTAGTTTGTGAGTTCAGGAGTCGCCAATATTATCCAGGTAACTACCATTTTTTTATCAATGAACAAGTATAAAAGTAAGTTTACTGACCATCACAAGTCGTATTTATTTATAAATTCGTTTATCATATATTATTATCGTTGACTTCCGCAAGGTAAAGAGTTGAAATAATTGCTGTTCATTTGTACATATTATATACGTAAAAATTTAAAGAGAAGAAGAATATTAGGTTTTGGATCAGATAATCCGATAAGGATCAAAGATTAAACTTTAACCCTTTATTGAAATCATCATGATCATGAAATAAATTAGTAGTGATTTATTGAAAATAGCCATATCGCTAAATCATTGGTTACATTGTGAATATGACGCATGGCTACCCAATCTTAAGGTTAATTCTCTAAGGACTTTTCCCTCTGCCTTAAAAGTAATTATTTATTAATTCAATTTGGTGATTCCACCCTCTCCCCAAGTCAACAGCAAAATTACCATCAAACCCTTAATATATTATAAATTTAATAATTACGACATTGGAATCTATACTTTAAATACGAAACAGTATATTTACAAATAAAAAATAACTTTTTTGTATCTACTTTCGGTTGATATTGTTCGTGATAGCTAGTGCGGTCTTGCTACTTAGTCAAATAATATGTGAAATTAGTAAAACAAAAGATGTTTACTTTAAATAAGTTACTGTAATATCTTCGATAAATTCAGTGATAACTTTGCGGAAGTTCATTTTTAATACAAAATAAACTTTGATCCACTTGTTTATTATTTGGAAAGTCATTAATAGACAGGAAACATAATTAAATAAAGTGTTTAATATTATAGGTAGATCACCATTGTAGAATTTATTTCCATTTGGATTTACCACTCATAATGAATGTTGATAATGCTCGACACTAGCGAAACCGGTCTTGATCCTTTTAAATAAAATTGAAAGTAGTACAAAGTCATATTGTGTTTTTTTTAATATGTCTTTCCACCAAGTATTGCCAGAGATCAACTTGAAAGTGATCGTAATGAAAGTAATAAGTTTTTAATTAGTACTACCAAAGATTGTATCTTACCCCCAAAGATAAACTCCGATTTTTATTTTGTAATTTATAACGTAAGAAATACAATCAATTTTTAGTTTATTCGTAGACGTCACGATGGTCTAATGATGCTTCTTAAATAAGTCAAAAACGTGTCATATTTTGTTACGCAACAAGTGTAATAAAAAGTAACCAAATCTTATTTTATACGTTTTTGCAAATTTGAATGTTCAAATTTTTAAAAAAGCCGAGAATTGTATCAAGAAAATGGACATTAATTTGAAAGGAAAAATAATTATTTTAAAATATCAATTTAATACATGTTGTAAGTTATCCAATAAGCATTAGTGATTGCGATCAAGAAGAAAGTGGAAAGCAGTCAATGGATCCTTGTTTATGATTAAAGTATATTGAGTTTATGTATGATACTCTAAATAAAATACTCAAACTATTGAGTATAAAATACTAAACTTGACATAATACACTGCTTGAAAACTTGTGAGCGAACCAGCTGACGCTTCAAATCAAATTTTATCGGAATCTTCGGCAAATTTATTGCCTTGTCAATAACTTCAGAGATATTGAAGACACAATGATGATGTAACAAAGTTGTTCAATATGAAAAGCATCACAAGTAAATACGTGTGCTTTGCGATATTGACTAGAATGACTTTTATAGTATTCTTGTATTGTGAAATATAAAGATGTGCTTTTGAGTAAAACAGATAATTTGATTTATGCAATTACATCGATCGTTAAGAGTTTTAAAAACCTTCTTCAAAATTGAGTGTTGTGTTCTGAACGAAGACAATAAAAACAATACTACGTACACAGAAAAACTACATTGTATTAAGTGACATTGCATTAATGCGTTATAAAAAAACCATCTTAAGAAAAAACCTGTTTTCCAATTGGAATATATATATAAAAAATATATATATTTAAGCTTGTTAAAAAATACTGATTTTTTTTCAATGCTCATAGGTGGAAAATCAACATACCAATTCAAAATTAACCTAGATACAACATTTTCAACGCATTCATTGATTCAAGCCTGCTACGCATTTACTCTCCAATGTGTAAAAAACTCTTAAAAAAACCTCTTACGAATACTGACTGTACACATTCAATAAGACAAATAGTGATATTTCTTGTTCAACATAAAGTTGTGATTTCACTTGTTTACAGAAAGATTCTTATAAAAAATATATTGTATCCGTATCCGCTCCCAATGTGGACAACATGAGGTATCTCAACAGAAGTTTTTTATGAGAACTGTTTGTTACCCATTCGCTCAACCTATCTTTTTCAAATAGATTAGTAGGAATTGAAGGACTAGGATAGAACTAGTGTTTAACTAATCGGTCTCATTACATCCAGTTTTTGAAGGATCTTCCGATCGGTGGGAGGGAATTTTCGATAGATCGATCGAAAAAATGCTGTTCCTACTATGACTCAAACCCGTGATATACGGCACGAAAGCTAACCGCTGCGCGATAGCATCCGACAAATTTATTTACCGTCAACTAAACCTTGTGATCGCTATAAATATGTAACGAAAAAATCCACGTTTTTGGCCCCCTGGCATTCGCCGTTCAGTTCATAAACTGGGCAACTCTCCGTAGGTTTGTCATAATCCTGACACTTACTTTCCTTGCGTCTGACACGTAAATCTGCCAAAATGAGAAAATATACTTTATGTCAAGGGTTCTCGATATGAATATCCACGCAGACATAATAATATCCCCTCCATAAATACACCTTACAAGTGTTACATTTATTATTTTTCACATGTGATATTTCTGCCAATAGAGACAGGGTGCTTCAAAGTGGATGGGTAAGTTACTTATCACATCAAAAAATAAACGACGCGCTTAGTCAGCGCAAAAGTTCTCTCTTTAAACATAGTTAAAGCTGTGATAAGTGCTCTTATATAATGGAGCCAAAAAGTGCCGAATTGTGACATTTTCAGAATTCAATAAATATAGATTATATGTCGATAATTTTACTTTAAGTGGAGTGTAAAATATTTGAAGAGAAAATAATTATTTCAGTTAAAGAAGAGTCAATATTATGTTTATGAGCAAAAGCATTATTTCAAAAGTGTGACTTTAAACATAGTTATAGCTGTTATAAGTGCTAGTATAGAATGGAGCCAAAAAGTGCCAAATTGTGACACTTTCAGAATTCAATAAATATAGATTAAATGTCGATAATTTTACTTTAAGTGGAGTATATAATATTTGAAGAGAAAATAATTATTTCAGTGAAAGAAGAGCCAATATTATGTTTATGAGCAAAAGCATGCAAATGAATAGGTTTTCCGCTAATCAATATGAAAACTAATAATAATATTATGGTTCTTTCACAATATGCTGCAACCAAATATAAAGTAGTTTTAAAATATATATTTATAAACATTACATTTATGCTAATATTTATAGCATTTTCGTTAGATTATTTTTGAACTATTGTATTTATTTAAGTTCCCGATTAGATTATCTTTGTCTTAATACTTTCGATGGATTCAGAGTTGTAACTTTGTGGAAGTTCATTTTAATTTACTTTATTACGTCTTATCACTTTTAAGGTGTTCACTGTATATTCTTGATAAAAAAAAACATCATATTAACAACAATACTATACTTTTTGTCCTAATTACAAATTATTTATTATATATCAGAACCATTTTCGTTCATCGTAAACTAAATCAACTGATTTTTTTTTATCTCATCAGTTAATAATGTTCGTGATAAGTTAACATATTCCTGATATATAATATCATGTGGAATTAGTGTAAAGAGTAATTTATTTTTTAATTCTCATCTTAATTCATTTTTTAATTCTCGTTAAAAAAATAATAAAAGTATTTAGTTTCATTAACAGTTGCTATTGAGTGTTTTGTCGTAGGAAAATTTTGATAATCCCTAGATGCAGCATTCTACACATAATTGTAGGATTATTTAGAACGAAAAATCTTTCAACAATTTATGCAAAATAAATATAGAAATACGTTGGATATAAAAATATAGCATCTCATTTCAGTTATTGTTGTAAAAGCATCCACTTATGATTTCAAGTGTATTCAACCATTTTATGTGCTTCATGAACTTTCCAAGTAAACCAAAAACCCCGTTTCTTTTTCAAAATGAAATATTACGGTTTTCAAGGAAAAAATCACTTGACCTATTTTGCTTATGTTTTTCTACAGCGAACAGTTTTGATATAGCACAATACATATTTAAAATTAATGAAAAACAACTTTTATAATACGAATACAAATATCGTACAACATGACAAAGAATAAATTGGGAGAAACCGTCCTTAACGTCTACTATTTGTCTACCAGAATTTTAAGGTGAATTGATATCACGTTCATGGATAGATTTCAATGGTTTTTATTAGCAATATCGTAATGTATCGTCAGTTGTCGCAACCCATAAACTTCTACACTCACTCCAGCCTAATTTAAATTTCTCTATGAACCGTTTTTCCAAAAATGCATAGTTATTTATGGCTGTCGCCCTTGGCAACGCGTTGATTAGCGACTCTTTTGTTATTATTTCTCTAATTGTTACTAGATTTTTATACAAACAGTTTAATTGGTAATTATTGACTGCATTGTTATAAATTCCGCATTGTATTTATTGTTTCAATTTAATTTTAAGTGTCTTATTAACAGCAAATGCTTTTCAATTGAAGTTTTATTACAATTTGCCAGTGTTGTATTATTGTCACATCACACTAGTAGGGTTGCCACCTGTCCTGGAACTGAAAGCGCTGTCCCGGATAGATCCGGTTGAATGCTAAATTGTCCCGAAAATTTTGAGCAAATTGAGGATTTCAAATTCCTCGGTGAACTAAAAAACGAGTTTTGAGCTATTTGTCCCGGAATTGTCCCAGAAAAAGGTGGCAACCCTACACACTAGACGTAATACAGTCTACGCATTACTGCAGTCTCCGTACACATCTGGATTTTTATATTTATGTTCAGTGAGTCGTATACATGTTCATGTAATGGCAGTCTCAGTATGATCTTTCAAACTGGAAGTATATCTGTTAACTTTGATGAATTTGATCCAGAGATAAAAATACTGCTTCTTTCAAACCTAAATCGGTCCATGTTCAACTTAAGCTGACGCTCTCTCAATTGTTTATAGACGAGTCTTGTTAAGTATTAATTTCTAAAAGTATTATATTTGATTGGAACGTGACAGTTATATATATGAACGTCTATGGATAACAACTGAAGAGTATTTTGTTATTGAAGTATTATTTCAGCTATGTCAGATCTCGTTGAATTAATCCTTTTTCGAATTAAATTCTAATACATCTGTACAAAATGAAATGTATTATGTTGCGCATAAAATGTTATTAAAATTACATATCTATTTCCAAGAGCAGATGTTTAAAATTGTCTGTGTGAAATAATACCGTAGATCAACTCAAAAAATTATACGGATTACGGTGGCATCAAAAGTATACTGACAGTTATACAGAAAAGATGGAAGTTTATTATTGACTAAAAGCGACGTAGGAATTTTTTATTATCTTACTGAATATAACTTAGGTAGACAACTAAGTATCAATATTTTATTAGAAACAAATAACATATAAGATGTCTTAAAAGTAATTGTTTTTAAAAATTTAAAAACTATCCAATGAAGATAAACGTTATTAAAATATATACGTAGGTTTTTATAAATGAGGAGCAACATTCAAAAAGTGATCTGTGACAAATACAGAGCTTGACAAATGGTGATTTTAGTGTTGGGAAAATCACGGTTTGCTTGATTGCTATGTGTCAACTTTAAGATTTAATTTTTACAGGAAAAAACCATTTTTGGACGCTAATTGTAATTTACATTCATGGTTTTTTTCTTGATTATCAGAACCGACATTAACTCTTTCCTTACTATGCAAAAAAGCACGAGCTCCTGAGCTGTGTATCCGTTACACATCAGGCAAACAGGAGTGAATCATGACAATTATATGTAGTACTACTGTAGTAGTGTTATATAATTATCATGATTCACTCCCGTTTGCCTGATGTGTAACAGATACACAGCTCAGGAGCTTGTGCTTTTTTTTGCATAGGAAGGGAAGGGTTAAACGGAATTTTTCAAAATTTATGACAAATCACTTTTTAAATGCTTGCTTCTCAAATATTTTTAAATATAAAGTAGTACAGGCTCAAAAATTCAAAAGGAAATTCTTGGAGATCAATAAAAACCTTAGGCCCTACTATTTTTCTTAAACATCTTTTAAATTCATTTCCATTGATACTACTTTCATCATTTCTAGGTCCGTTGTGCAGTTTTTAACGTTGTTGGCTTTCATGGCGGATCTAGTAAACTCCTATTCTCAGTTCGATCAGATTTTTTCAATCGATTAAGCATTATTTGTTCAAAAGCATAAATTTTTGTGATGCCTAAAAATGCCCTCCTACTTATTCAATTATAAAATAGCGGGGCGTAGCGATATCGAGTAAAGAGCCGCTAATCCTGTCCTATCCGTAACTAGCAGTTATTGTTGAAAAAAATCTGCTGAGATACGTCCGTTAGGAGGACAATGGATCTATGAACTAAAAAGAAACACACAAAATGTTAGTAATGTTTAAAGCTAATTTTCTTGGTTTAGAAGTTGTGTTGATTTTAAAAATGTAATATATTTTTGCGCTAATCACTAAAAAACGCCCGCTTATAAAGTGTTAAAAATTAACACAATACATAAAATAAAAAAATATACATTTTACAATTACGACAACGTCGTTTTTGATTCTTCTAAACTCCAACTTCAAATACATTTTTAAAAGCTTTGGTTCGTAGTTAAGATAAATAAAATACCGTTATGAACTATGTTTCGCTCGCTAATCTCGTGATGTAGCAATAATACAAAAAGAGCTGTGCCTTTTATTTCGATTTCATACAGAGACCCACATTCTGCTTTCATGGCAAATATAATCAATGGCTTGTGTTTTTTTCAATCGTTACTAACGTTATCATATTACCGTTGGCCTTTCATTTTCGTTTGAGCGGAAATGAAATTTGGTCGGACGTAATGCGGCGGGACCGGATACGCCGATTGTCTTTCCGAAACTACCAACGTAACAGAATTTAACGAAATCAGACAATTTATTCTACAAAAACGAACCGTTTGAAAACACGATTTGGAAAAAAAAACTATTAACGTTAAATATAAATAACTATTGATTGCTCTAACGATAAATAATCAAAAGCCTTGCAAACTTTGACAATTATTTACTTTATAAAGCAGATAGAAGATCTTTTTTATAGTGATAATTTAATTCATAAAATGTGGAGTAATGGAGTTTATCTCAACAGAAGTGTTTCTAGGATAACTGCTTGTTACTCAATTGCTCAACCTCTCTTTTTCCAAAGAGAGTAGGAATAGAAGGATAGGGCAGGGACAAGAATAGTGGTTAGCTAATCGCTCTCAGTACGCCTCGTTCATAGGATAGGATGGGTGAGAGGGGGGAATTCAAGACATCACATATAGGGTATCCAATCCCGGAGCCTTTTTTCAATCCCGGGATTTCGGGATTGATAAATTTTCAATCCCGGGATTGAGATAAATTTACCGAGGAATTTGAAATCTCCGATGATTTGGTATACTTTTTCCTAGGATTCTCACGAAACCTCGTTTTTTTTTTTTAGCTCACCGGGGAAATTAGAATCGACAATTTGCCAATTTCATCTCACTTTTCGAGATTTACTCAAAATTTCTCAATTCCGAAATCCCGGGATCGCGACCATGTCAATCCCGGGATTTCGGGATCAGAAAATTGAACGGGATCCCGGGATTGGATGCCTTAATCACATCCATCCATGCCTTTGAACATAAATTCATAAATCGATTGAAAAATCAATTTATAAAACTGTCCGTACTGGGATTCGAACCCGTGACCTCCGTAACCGAAGCTAACGGCGTTGACCACTCGATCACACAGGCGGTAAGTAAACTAAAGTAAACTAAATTTTGATATTATACTCTTTAATGAACCTTTTATAAATTTAGAATTTTATCACATTTCGTTAATGCATACTTGGTATTATTTAAGTTAAAAAGGATTTTAAAAAATGTATTTAAATAAAACTAGTAATTACAGCACTGGGGTTCAATCAACAAAATACAGTAAACGCTATAAATAATAGTACGACTTTGATCAACTGAAACGTTTCAAAAATTATAGCTGTAATTTGATTTTTATAAGCTGGCCGCTGTATCATTATGGCCGTTTAGGGAACTAAACGTTCTCTTCACTCATGCACAGTTTGATCCCCACGTAGTGATTTCAGTGTGTGCTTGATATTACGCTCAAGAATTTTCTTATTTAAAGACTTTTAAATTATAATGTCTAAAGCTTCATGCAGTCAGACAAAAAACATTGCTTGTAAGCGATATGATGAATTGGCCGGCTTATAAAAGTAAAGAGCTTAATTCGACAAATTTTATTTAATATTCTTTCACATTAAACAAATATAATTTCGTACAATATAAAACACATGCAAATTCTCGAACTGGATATAATATTGGTTTTGTTGGAAAGATAATTTTATTACATTAGTGTTGAAATATGATTTCAGGAATATCGGCATTGCGGCTGAAAGAAGATTTGCGAAGAAAGCGCAATCTGAAAGTCCAATTTTTGACCACGTGTGCCATGTTGCGGCGTATTGTTGAAACTACGAACTTACACATAAATGTCATTCAATTGGGGAGCAAAAATGTCGGTTATCATAAATCTATAGCGCTCTTCATTGGCTGTAGCGATCTGGTCGGTCTCATTTTTGACTAATGACTCCACCATACCATAAAGCATACCAAAAAGACATTTTGTAGTTATATTGACGTCTCGATGATGGCTTGTAGATTTTGTTCACTAAAAATGCGGCAATTTTTGCTTATTGACGTAGTCATTGAACCAAAAATGAGATGTGAACATTTTGTGGTGGAAATGAAGATCAATAGCAATCTTGTAGTCGGCACATACACCGAAATTACGACACACACGATGGACAAGCGGTTTCAATTCTTGAAATGGCTAACTAAACTAAGCCTAAATCAGCTGTCAGCTCTCAAATTTAGTGTCACTGGAAACAGTGTGGTTGATTCGAAAAACAAACCAAAAAAACACTGTATAATGTAGTTAAGTTTTAATTATGAAAAAATACATACAATGATAGAACGGTGACCGATTATATAACAGGAGAGTTTTAATTTATTTTTTCTCGCGCACAAAAACAAGTAAAACACACTTTAGCATTTTGAATAATTAATAATATTTCAATGTTGGCGGTTTTAGTTTTAAATATTAAAATGGATATAAATCTGTGTTCAAATCAATCCAAAAAAGCTCATTTTGAAAGTGAACATGTCCAAACATTTCAACATTGCTAATGTAATAGTGACATCTAGTTGCGAATAATTTAAGTACAGAGGGCTGTAGAGTCGGAAAAAATCTCTTTTATTTCAAGTAATATAGATTTAAGCATGTAGACAAAAAGAGATCATAATTTACATCTGACTGCACAGTGCTGAATTAAATACACACTCTCGTAATTAGATTATTTTTGACGAATACTGGTAATGAGTTACAAGTTATGCAAATAATTGAAATTTCGCAGTGATGAAAAATTGTTAAATAATTTATTCCTAGTGGTATCTATCATAATTCAATCACAAAAATTGACACAATATAACGCATATTATGACTTATTTCTGAAAAAAAAATATTAACGCTACCTGTAAACCCTTTGTTTATGCTAAATTTAATTAGCTTGACATCAAATACTGCCGCAGTGCATTTGAAAATTTGGTTTGTATACAATAGCTGATTTTCAATTATCATGAAAAAAACCTGTATTGTTGTCGTCATCTTCTAGTCTTCTCGTGTGATAATTATTATGTATCGTGACCCGAGAACTACTTAATTGGAAAAATAAAAGAAGCAATGAGGTAGTCTGCCAAGTAATATTTTGATTTTTGTTTCGTTGAAAATCTACAATTATAACCTTGTAAATTATTGGATCATTTTATTATGGCCAGCAAAGAAGACTCCTTAAGGTATCTACTTTTAAGGTGAGTAGATAAATATAAATTTATAAGTTGGAATATATAAAAAATGTACAAAGATTCTCTCAATGTGAAGGCGTAGTTTGTGGAAAACAATTAAACTAAGGTTGAGTGAAATGGTCTTGTATAAGATTTTTTTTTCAAACAACTATTCCACGTACCTGAAGGCGTTTTGATTGCGATGAATTATTTCATTTGAAAAATACACGAGGTCACTAGAACGTCTCAGAATTCTGAATTCACTCCTAATTAGGAGTGAAATGTTAACACACTTTTTAGCTAGATTTTCTAATTCAGGGAACTTTTTTCATTTATAAATGTCGCTGTAAGGACATTTGAATCGTTATACTTGCTCTTAAGTTCTTTTAACGAATACTGAAAGTTTTATTCAAAGGTGTTAAATTATTATTATATAAACTTATTAATCTTAGGCAATATTTTGGCTTTTCTGTCATTTAACTGTATAGAGTAATTTAAAAATCGCCCTTTGTTGTCTTATTGGTTAGAGCTTTGCCAAGGCGATCAGGCTGGTCTGGGTTCGACACCTAGTAAGTTCAATATCAGATTTTTTAAATTAAAATTTAAGACGTAAGACACTACACTAAGCAGAGACCTCAACATTGATCCCATCCTCGATCACATCGCAAAGCTGTCGAAGAAATGTTACAGCGACATGATTGATCATCCTACCCACTACTTGACCGTTAGATAGGCCATAGACTATTCCCTTACGTACAGCGTAAGACCAAACCTACCTAAACTCCCTTCACTTCCACCACTCCTTATCTCACCTGACCACAACTAATAATAAGAAACAATAAGGCACCGAAGAATGGAAAAGGGACGAAAAAAAAACGATCAAAAACAAAATCAAAATACATGATAAGAAAGAGAAATAGAGCAAGAGCTCTTCTCTCTGTAAAAGATGAAAGACACCAGTCTGTCATTTAAGACAAATATGGGTGATTGTGATCGATGTTCCCGCTAAGGTGTGTGCTCGTACGCGCGCACACTCGCAAGATTTGGCCGCACACTTTTTTCCGTCCTTCGCACAGACCGCACACATTAATGTTGTACAATAGAGTTATTTTTTTTATTTAGCGGCTTTGAAATGAAGAATTAATTTATCTAGTGTCAGTAAGTAGGTCAGAGAATAACTATCAACATATTTGCGCACATTTTTTATTTTACTGAAAATTTACCGCACACAAAAGTTGATGGTCCGCACACATAGTAGAAAAATTAGAGGGAACGTTGAACGTTGTGATATATCTCGTGAGTTGGTCTGGAATGCACTGTACGAATTATAATCGAGGTTATCTTGAATCTATATATTAATAGTCGTTAATGTCCGTCCGTCTGTAAAATGTCCCCGATTTTCCCTCCCCCTCCTCCGCCCCAGCCCCGCTGTCACCATTTTTTTATTCATACTAAAGAGATACTTTTTTCGTTTGTATATTATGGTCGCGATTTCGCCTTTTCGATGACGTCAAGAAAGACGGTCCCCCTCCCCCCCATCCTGCCCCGCTGTCGTCATTAATTCATTTTTTCATTTTTCTCTGACGTCATGAGTGAATTTTTGAAATCATGACATTTTTATTTTATTATGTGTAAAAACAATTAATTTTCAAAAAATATTCTCTCAAGCTGTGGGATTCGATACCATGCCCCAATTTTCATGCGCGACGTTCGGACGGCTTACACACTGATCTACGAATCCACTTGAGAAAAGCGATATAAAAACTTTATATAATTTAAATAATACAAAGCAAAAAAAAAGAACGCGTTTTAAGTGAACTAATAATGACATATGTGGGTGAAATCTTGCACTAAACGATTTTGAATTCCAAGATTTCCACCTGCAGGGTTGTGAACGGCTATATAGGGCTGCTCAATTAAATATAATAATTTAATTAACTATTTATTTATATATATACGAAAAATGGTTGTTAGCAAACTTAAACATTATTCCAAAAAATAAATAATTTACGAGGTCTATTTCTGCTAATAGGAAAAATAATTGTTAGCAAACTTAAACATTATTCCAAAAATTAAGTAATTTACAAGGACTATTTTTGCTACTATGAAAAATAATTGTTAGCAAACTTAAAAATTATACCAAAAATAAAATAATTTACGAAATTTCTGCTTCTAAGAAAAATGGTTGTTAGCAAACTTAAACATTGTTCCAAAAATTAAGTAATTTACAAGGACTATTTTTGCTACTATGAAAAATGGTTGTTAGCAAACTTAAACATTATTCCAAAAATTAAATAATTTACGAGGTCTATTTCTGCTAATAGGAAAAATAATTGTTAGCAAACTTAAACATTATTCCAAAAATTAAGTAATTTACAAGGACTATTTTTGCTACTATGAAAAATAATTGTTAGCAAACTTAAAAATTATACCAAAAACAAAATAATTAACGAAATTTCTGCTTCTAAGAAAAATGGTTGTTAGCAAACTTAAACATTATTCCAAATATTAAATAATTTACGAGGTCTATTTCTGCTAATAGGAAAAATAATTGTTAGCAAACTTAAACATTATTCCAAAAATTAAGTAATTTACAAGGACTATTTTTGCTACTATGAAAAATGGTTGTTAGCAAATTTAAACATTATTCCAAAAATTAAATAATTTACGAGGTCTATTTCTGCTAATAGAAAAAATAATTGTTAGCAAACTTAAACATTATTCCAAAAATTAAGTAATTTACAAGGACTATTTTTGCTACTATGAAAAATAATTGTTAGCAAACTTAAAAATTATACCAAAAATAAAATAATTTACGAAATTTCTGCTTCTAAGAAAAATGGTTGTTAGCAAACTTAAACATTGTTCCAAAAATTAAGTAATTTACAAGGACTATTTTTGCTACTATGAAAAATGGTTGTTAGCAAACTTAAACATTATTCCAAAAATTAAATAATTTACGAGGTCTATTTCTGCTAATAGGAAAAATAATTGTTAGCAAACTTAAACATTATTCCAAAAATTAAGTAATTTACAAGGACTATTTTTGCTACTATGAAAAATAATTGTTAGCAAACTTAAAAATTATACCAAAAACAAAATAATTAACGAAATTTCTGCTTCTAAGAAAAATGGTTGTTAGCAAACTTAAACATTATTCCAAATATTAAATAATTTACGAGGTCTATTTCTGCTAATAGGAAAAATAATTGTTAGCAAACTTAAACATTATTCCAAAAATTAAGTAATTTACAAGGACTATTTTTGCTACTATGAAAAATGGTTGTTAGCAAATTTAAACATTATTCCAAAAATTAAATAATTTACGAGGTCTATTTCTGCTAATAGAAAAAATAATTGTTAGCAAACTTAAACATTATTCCAAAAATTAAGTAATTTACAAGGACTATTTTTGCTACTATGAAAAATAATTGTTAGCAAACTTAAAAATTATACCAAAAATAAAATAATTAACGAAATTTCTGCTTCTAAGAAAAATGGTTGTTAGCAAACATAAACATTATTCCAAAAATTAAATAATTTACAAGGACTATTTTTGCTACTATGAAAAATAATTGTTAGCAAACTTAAAAATTATACCAAAAACAAAATAATTAACGAAATTTCTGCTTCTAAGAAAAATGGTTGTTAGCAAACTTAAACATTATTCCAAATATTAAATAATTTACGAGGTCTATTTCTGCTAATAGGAAAAATAATTGTTAGCAAACTTAAACATTATTCCAAAAATTAAGTAATTTACAAGGACTATTTTTGCTACTATGAAAAATAATTGTTAGCAAACTTAAAAATTATACCAAAAATAAAATAATTAACGAAATTTCTGCTTCTAAGAAAAATGGTTGTTAGCAAACTTAAAGATTATTCCAAAAATTAAATAATTTACGAGGTCTATTTCTGCTAATAGGAAAAATAATTGTTAGCAAACTTAAACATTATTCCAAAAATTAAGTAATTTACAAGGACTATTTTTGCTACTATGAAAAATAATTGTTAGCAAACTTAAAAATTATACCAAAAACAAAATAACTAACGAAATTTCTGCTTCTAAGAAAAATGGTTGTTAGCAAACTTAAACATTATTCCAAATATTAAATAATTTACGAGGTCTATTTCTGCTAATAGGAAAAATAATTGTTAGCAAACTTAAACATTATTCCAAAAATTAAGTAATTTACAAGGACTATTTTTGCTACTATGAAAAATGGTTGTTAGCAAATGTAAACATTATTCCAAAAATTAAATAATTTACGAGGTCTATTTCTGCTAATAGAAAAAATAATTGTTAGCAAACTTAAACATTATTCCAAAAATTAAGTAATTTACAAGGACTATTTTTGCTACTATGAAAAATAATTGTTAGCAAACTTAAAAATTATACCAAAAATAAAATAATTAACGAAATTTCTGCTTCTAAGAAAAATGGTTTTTAGCAAACATAAACATTATTCCAAAAATTAAATAATTTACAAGGACTATTTTTGCTACTATGAAAAATAATTGTTAGCAAACTTAAAAATTATACCAAAAACAAAATAATTAACGAAATTTCTGCTTCTAAGAAAAATGGTTGTTAGCAAACTTAAACATTATTCCAAATATTAAATAATTTACGAGGTCTATTTCTGCTAATAGGAAAAATAATTGTTAGCAAACTTAAACATTATTCCAAAAATTAAGTAATTTACAAGGACTATTTTTGCTACTATGAAAAATAATTGTTAGCAAACTTAAAAATTATACCAAAAATAAAATAATTAACGAAATTTCTGCTTCTAAGAAAAATGGTTGTTAGCAAACTTAAACATTATTCCAAAAATTAAGTAATTTACAAGGACTATTTTTGCTACTATGAAAAATAATTGTTAGCAAACTTAAAAATTATACCAAAAACAAAATAACTAACGAAATTTCTGCTTCTAAGAAAAATGGTTGTTAGCAAACTTAAACATTATTCCAAATATTAAATAATTTACGAGGTCTATTTCTGCTAATAGGAAAAATAATTGTTAGCAAACTTAAACATTATTCCAAAAATTAAGTAATTTACAAGGATTATTTTTGCTACTATGAAAAATGGTTGTTAGCAAATTTAAACATTATTCCAAAAATTAAATAATTTACGAGGTCTATTTCTGCTAATAGAAAAAATAATTGTTAGCAAACTTAAACATTATTCCAAAAATTAAGTAATTTACAAGGACTATTTTTGCTACTATGAAAAATAATTGTTAGCAAACTTAAAAATTATACCAAAAATAAAATAATTAACGAAATTTCTGCTTCTAAGAAAAATGGTTGTTAGCAAACATAAACATTATTCCAAAAATTAAATAATTTACAAAATTTCTGCTATTACGAAAAATAGTTGTTAGCAAACTAGAACATTATTCCAAAAATAAATAATTTACAATTTAAATACTGCAGGGCAGGGCTGTCGATATACGCCCCGAGATATTTCTTTTACTATCAGAATTTCTGGATTATTCAATAAATAGGTTAGTAATTTATTTTTCACGCCAGTAACTTTTCTGACTACTTAAAAATGCAACAAAAATCTCTCCGTTGAGGTCAACGGGCTTACAGCTAGTTATGTTTAAATTTTAAAATATTTGACTCGTTGGCATAAACTTTAACTTTTTTTATATATTAACATTTTAAAAAGAACTAGCGTGTAGACAGACTACTTTTAGAAGGACGCACGCCATGTCTCATGGCTTTTCTCAAAGTACTAGTTGTCTTGAAAATTCAGTTTTCCAACTATTATATATTGTAGAGTAATTTCTTGAAAAGTATAAAGAGTCAGGTGCATAGAAAACTTAATGATCCAATAATGAATTCGAGAATTAAGTTTTCACATATGAGTATTAAAAAAAATATATCATTAAATATTTAAATGCAAATTAAATAAATATTCACCATGAAATAATTCAATCAATTCCGTCATTAGCAAATGCTTCATTTATTAGTAACGCTGTTTTTCAAATCATATTCCAAACACACGCACGGCTATGACAAAAAATATTAATTTTCAAAGCCTGCCGAAGCAGATATTTTTGATTGATTTACGGACTGCATTCACTTTGTATTCAATAGTAAATCAAGATAATAGTGAAACATGAAATATTGTATTTTGCTGGGAAAGATTGTTTCCATTCGATTGAAAATTTTCAAACGAGCTGTTTTTGTTTCGATGCACAGTATATAATATATAAATACTTATATAACCTTTTTTTAAGCATGTGCTTAATTTGAGGAACACGTATTTCTACTATATCGGCAAAATTTGTTGTTTGTCAATCTCTTAAACTTAGAAAATATTAGTATTTTTTATATTAAGTATAGAATAAAGATTAGCGATTTTCAACACTTTAAATGAAACATACATATTATATATTTGAGGAATTAGATTCACAGACGCTTATCTAGAAAAACAAAACTTTCAGTTTTTAGTTTACTTTAATGCTTCTAACATTATACTTTTATTTTTAGATAAGCCCAACCGTATCTTGTAAATGAACAAGAAATAGTTTTGTCATATCATGCCCTTGTATTCATATATCGCTACCCTAAAGCAACAGTGGGATAAGTCGGAAATACTGATGTTTCGAGATGCATAATTGAACTTTAAGGTTTGTTGCGTTTTTAAATAGCAAATTTCGGTTTCATTTAGTTTCTTTTACGGTTTATGATAAAAGATAATTGTAGGTTGTTTTTTTACTAATATATGTATCTAGTTATTTTACTAATCTCGCTGATGCTTTAAAGTTACAGGGCAGTATCAATAATTGTAAATATAAGATTTTTCTCTTAAATGGGGCACATTCTTTTTAAATTACAAATATTTCAGTGTTCCGTTATAAAAGTTTACATTCAATTTACATCAGCATCGATTGGTACATTTATCTTAATTGAAATCGACTTTTTTCACTTCATCACACTGTATATTTCAATATATTATGTTGAAATAAATTACGAAAAATCCATATTATGAATGAATGATTTTCAGGATGGCAACGACAAAACTGAAACTCGCAACCCAAATAATAAATTATAAATATAAAAGACAGGTTTAATCTATAAAGTGAATGATGTTCGAAATAAAATTACTAGTCATAACACAATGCTTTGTTTAGCATTCACTTAACTGCATACACAGCGACATGAAAAGCTAATTTGTTTTAATGTTAAATAGATCGGAAACTTTAATGCGCATGCATTAAACGATATAATAAATTTTAGCAAAACATAAATCGGAAAATTCAGAAACGGGTGAACAAGTTTTTCAGAAAAAAACTTTACCTCTTCGTTAAAATGTTAAAATAAATCGAAAAACTAAGAAATTTTCCCACGTATTTATTTGTATGTTTTTCAAGGCATTTTATACTATCGAAAAGCATCGGAATTCGTGAGCGAAAAATTGATCGTAGACATTTGAAGGGTTTGGTATCATAACTCATAATATCCACGTTTGATATTTTTGAGATAAATATGCCAAAAAAATATATAAATGGATCACTATATATGTATGTCAAAAAATAGTTGGGTATTAAATGTTACTTTGAACACTGTTAAAACTACGGATAAAGATCACTATCGATTGCTACATTTTTAAATGAATAATAAATACATGGTTAGAAAGAACTGTATTTTTTATTGAGTAATAGTATATTTTTCATCTTAGTAAAGTGCTACTTTTCACTTGCGATAAATATCTAAGTTTATTATTATGTGATCCTGTGGTTTTTGGATTATCTCTAAACTAGATTTTTTGAGATTATGACTTATGATAGCCTCATTCGCGAGAATTTAAATAAATAAATTATAATATTAAACTAAAAAATCATTATCATATCACAATATATAAATTGCCAACTTTCAAATTCAGTTTTTTCATATTATGATTTATGAAGGTACAATATTTTAGCTCTTCTTCTTTGACTACTTGTAAAGTAAAACAATATGATTTATTTTGCTCTGTATTCAACTCATTAGTGCCAACCACACGGTGTGCATATGGACAAATAAATGTCTACCCCACAAGTGCCCAGGTAAAGTTTTTGATTTTTTTTATTAATTATTTGCTATTACATTTACACTGTGTGTACTAGTAAGGCACATAAAGGTACATTATTATTTTATAAAAAAGAAAGACACTAGTCTAACAGTTATATTACAAATATTGTGCTTCTTATACATTACAAATATTATAACTTTTGAATCATAAAATATAGAGGTTTTCGTTACATTTTCCGCATTGCGTTCTGTCTGCAGATTGCTTTTTTTGTAACCGATTCCTGCACATCTTCGTTTGCTTTCATTTTTCCCTTTTAAATGATTTCTTACATCTAGCCTTACATACCTGGGTAATCTTGCATTCGTGGAAAGATTTAAAAATTCTAGTATTTTTATATGGTGTTTTGTATTAATTCAAATATCCACCCACATCCACAATCTTTTTCATTCTGCAGAATATCTAATACCATTTTTACAATCAATTTTTTAATATATATATATGAAACTTAAATAAAAAATAAGTAAGAACTGTTACATATTTTTTAGGAAATTCGTAGCGTGTCCATATGGACACCGAGGATTTTCTGTGTTATAAGAACATCTAAGCGTAAAAAATATACATTGGATATTTTCATTACTAAGAGCATATCTTAAACTATTATTATTATTTGTATTTTATAGGGAAACAAATTAAATAAATATTGACCTACCAATCGCCGAAAGTCATATTAATGGTAGAATTTATAATTATTTAACATTGTGTAAAAAGCTTCAATATAACATTAAATAAAAAAATATTGTTTTTAAAAGGAAGATGATAAGAAGCATAGCATCTGTTACCTATTTATACAAAATGAAAGACATCAAGCAAAATGCAACACTGAGGGTGACATTCGAGGGAAAAAACCTAAAATATTCTTTGCAAGAATTTGTCATTAGATTCGTCAAAATTTACATAAAAATACTACAAGAGATTCCGTTTTTTTTTTCAAATATACGATTGACGCATAATTAAAAAATCTTTTATTTTCACGATACTTTATTCATTTAATCAAATGTATTTTAATGTAGTTTTTCAGTGAAAAAGAAACGGTTTAAAATTTATTATTTTTAGATCCATCATGTTCATTCTCCAAATCATTAGCATAGATAGATAATATGGATTTTTTTTTTATTATTATTCCATATCTCCAGCCAGTCTCCTTGCTTCCTCCCAGGTCATCCCAGCGTCCCGCAACTCCGATGAGTACATCCTGAGAATGGTCATCAGTGGCCTTCCACGACGCCGGTATCCATCCGGTTGGAAGAAGAGACAGGCAGGGTTCAGGCTCTCTTGAGGCATCCTTAACACGTGTCCAAGCCAGGACCACCGCCGGATATGGATTTAAATTTAATATAATATATATTTGATGAATAAACGTTTGTTTTCAAGCGTAGCGATAGTCAAATGACGCTGCTTAGATAGGCGAAACAAATTTGTAGCTCAGCAAGTGGAATAACGAAGTTATCAAATTTAATTTAATATAGAAATTAAATTCCATAATGTTACCGCTAAATCTATAAAAATACAACAAGAAATCAGTTCAATCATTGTGTAAACTTTCTCAAATGGTGACGTCATCGTGAAACTGCACAGTACTGTATACCTTTTTCTCAACTACAACTCAAGCACTGCGTGGCACATATAGTCGGTATACACAATATATTTTAGTGTACACTGTATAAGTTTAGTCGTAGTATGGAATTTCATATTGGCTAAATGTGTATTTACTATGTGTAAAGAATTCGCAAGAGCGACAAACAACATTACGAAAGACATAAGACTTGAGGAGGAAACTTTTTTGCTTCGTGGCGTAGCAATAAAAAGTTACTTTATTGCCAAACGATATTTCCTCCGCTAGGATAAGAACTCTTAGCACAATTTATTTGAAGGCTGAAATATTTGGACCATGCTGTATTTTTATTTAAACTTGATTAAATGTTCTTCAAGTACTCTCTTATCTTTTTCAAGCACAATAATTTTTCGGTGAATTTAATATTGCTTGCTATAAGCTCTCTGTTTTTTATATTATAAAAAATAATGATATATCGTTGGAAAGTTAGGCTCAGTGGTCCAGCGGTAAGCTTTACTCGAGATATCAAATCGTCTGGGTTCAATCCCTGATCAATATCAAATTCAATCTTCAATCTAATATTTGAGGTTTTGGGGATGGGTGCTGATAATATGTTTCCTCCTAAATTTAATCTTTGACTATAAACTACCATTCAAATAATCTTACTTGAATTAAAAATCTCATCATATTTATTACCTTGGAAATGATAAGTTGTAAAGCAAAACTATTTGTTTTTGTATTGCAATACGAATATCACAATTTCAATGTATTATATGTGTTGGCTTTTTGTTGTCATACTGCCCAAGTCATTGAGAGCCAATCAGATTAAAAGATTTAAATCAGCTGTCTGAATGTCATTTAGAATTTTGTATGGAATGTAAACGTTTATTGTTTCATAATTTGGCGTGTTTTTCGTAGGTACTAAAGTAAATTCGCAAAACTTCGTTAAAAAGTTATCAAACAAACTCTTGGCTCTCGTTAAGAATAAAGAGAAACTGACTTGGCAGTGTTTGATAGAATACATAGTAATATTAAGTGATGAGGTAATGTAAGTGGCATATTAACAAATACTACATAAGTAAATTATTTACTTATTAATTCCACATTTTGACATAACGGTTATTTTTATTATACATATTACTGTTTCATTGTATTTCTTATCAGTTGACAATGCTCACCATGAGCGAAACCGGTCCTGATCCAATAAATTTAATGTGGAAAAAGTACTAAAAATGTTTTATTATTTTTATTATAATGCCATTCCACCAAGTATTGACAGTGAACACCTTAAAAGTGATTGTTAGAAATTGAAACCGTATATCATAATAATTATATAAGCAACATCTTTGTTTCGTAAAATATACGCCAAAGAGAGTATAAATACTTTATTTATATTGTACAATTGAATGTTCAAAAAAAATGACATTCAAGTATAATTGAATGTTGATTCTTCCATAAATGACTCACAAAGCTGTTTGTAAGTCATTTATGGAAGAAAGCTGTTAAAATTCCACGTAAACAAGACACGAAGTGTATTTTAAGGTAGCGTTTTATTCTTGAAAGGGCGAACGTCGTTTATAATAATATGCTTTGTTTGATCACAATGAATTGAATACAAAATAATTATTATTGTTCATTCAAATATTCTACGGCAAATTTGTTAGTATTTCGTAAAATGATATTTTGATTACAAACAATATTGGAAAAGTCTATAAATGGAATTTTAAATATAAGCTCTCAAATATAATAGACTTTTTGATGTAAAATTAAAGCTGAGTAGCATCTTGTTGAAAAACATCCCAGTTGATAAAGGTGTTACTTATTTAGGTAGATGGTACAGTGGACAACGTCGTTGGCTTCCATGCCGGACCTCACGGGTTAGAATCCCAGTACGAAAAGCATTTTTCAGACAATCAGAAGGCATGTATGTTTGTGACGTCTTAAAATCCCCCCCCCCCTCCCCCCAAGCGTTCAAATCCTAAAATAACGTAGTACAGCGACAGTGATGTCACCACTAGTCCTGTTCCAGCCATTTCCTTTCTATCCGCAGTTCTCGTACAAAAATTTATGTTGAGGTACCTCCATTAAAAGGCCATACCGTCCACATTGAGAGCGGACATGGATATAAATTATTATTCCACAGTTAGATGTATGTTTATAATATAATAATATCTCCACAATATTTATTTTTTCAGCTTTCATTAGATATTCATAGCTTATTAAGTTTTGATGTAGTAACTGTTAAGAAAAATAGTAAATGAGTGTACAACATTTTAACTAGGTACAGTAAAACCCCCATTTACACTAATGTCGGGACAGTGTAATTCGAGGTAGTGTTATTGGGGGAGTAAATCTCATACAAAATTATGGATTTGGGTTTTTCCGCAAAAAATGCAAAACTAAGATTTCCCTTAGTTTTGCTAAAACAAAGATATATAAAATGCAAAGCGCGCCAAAATCCAAAACATATACAGTCGCCCGACTATACGTGTACAGCCTGGCACGTGTTGAATACAAATAGGCTAGCCAACATTTGACTGTGTGCGCCGCACAGACGACCGTCTCGTAGCAACAACAATGGAATGCGACAGTGCAATTGGGGGATTTGCGTCGAATATTTCAAGCCAGCGCATAATTTGGGGTAGTGTAATTGGGGTTCCATTGTATTCAAATTTCATCAAGCACTTTCAGTCGAAGCGTAAGTAATACTTATGAGAGGTTATTATATTTGAAAAAATAGATAGTGTGTTTTGGTGAAAATAAATTAATGTATTAATCAAAAATAAGAGGTCATTACTTAAGCAAGCTACAGGCTTCATATTTATTTTATACAGTAAACTCGTGTTGGAATAAAGTAACAACAAATGCTGTAATTAATTGGGATGTTTTGAAATATTTTGTAAAGCAAAATATTTACGTGGATGTTTGTATGTTTGTAAATAAAGTAAATTAACAATTTTCCTTATTGATAGCTGTCGCTGTATTCCTTTTTACTCACTCTGAAACGTTTTCATCAGTTCCATAGTTGAGTATCTATTTCTCTCTACTCAATTGAGTGATCAATGGCTTGAATCACTTAATGGACAATTCTTCGCGATTTATGGTTTTGTGTACAAATGTACAAATGATAGAATGTTTTCATTATTTTTTTTCCCAATTTATATTGGTTCATGTTCATGTTTGATGTTTTTCTACTCTCTCCAAAATATATTGACTGACGTACAACCAACGGTACCAAATGTGCACGTGTAAAGTATAATGGATAATTGGCCAAAGCATCGTTTACAAAAACGTTGCGGTGAACATTTAAGAACATCTGGAAGCAATATGTAACAAACACCGCATTTTTTTAAAATTTTTAATATTTCAAATAAAACAAAGTCTCATGTTTCAAAATACATTTAAACCATCTACAAAAATGTCAGCTAGATGCTGATTTGTTGTGATAATATTTATTTGTTTAAATTTAGCAAAGGGCTTCACGGCCTACGTAAAACTTAACAATATGCTCACAAAGAAGGGCTCGTCCAAGTCGCGTTCAGTTCACCCCTGCGTACAACCATTTCAAATTAAACGTTTGACATATGTATGTATGTCAAACTACGTTAACCGCTTGGCTAATGTAGACAGTATTCAATACATCATTGACCGATAGACTATTTTTTGTCTTATGATGATGATTAACCATTAAAATATCTCGATATTTGATATTGTAGCGAATTACGCCATTTAACTGCAACATAAATTTACTTTCAGCAAAATTTGTTTATCAAACAAAAATTCAAAAATATCCATGGATTTGCGAACGTCTGCGAATTTTTAATACAATCCCCGTTCATAAATGGCCGTCCTTATTACAATTTTTTCCAATTTCGTTTTTTTTTCTCTCAACGGAAAAGCGCGCGCTGGGCTTTTAATATTTTCCCGACCGGCTCCATTGTAAGATTTCCTTGAGAGTAATTCTTCCTTTGAGCTAAGGATTTTATGACAAACACGAGCCAAATGTCGTCAATGGTATGAGATTTCGGAATACTACAAACGGAATCGGCTCACTCTAGTACTTTTACGGTTTTATTACGTCTCAAGGAATCGAGAGAATAAACTGATCGAATTTGGTTTTATCGCTAACACTTTAGTGATAAAATTAGTACAAATCTTTTACTCTTAGTATTATGCATACCGTTTCACTCAACCTAATTGGATAAATCGTTTAAATAATGGTGTTTTAAAGGACAATTTTATATCGTAAATAGATCGCAGAATATATTATTAAAAATTGATATATTTTTTTATTCTCTTGTAAGGTGTAACAAGTGTTTTATTTTATTGATTAACACACTTTGTCTCTTAAATATGTTGTTATCTGTTTTGTTTGTTCTCTAATTTTTCATTTATTTAATATGTTCATTGCTGGTTTCGCTCATCAAGATCATTTGCGTGTATAACTGTATTTAATGTATGTTCTCATTAGCTGAAAATGTTGGTGATGAATGAAATCGGTTCTGATCTTATTAAGTATGTGTGGACGTGTTTCTTTTTTTCAATATAATGCTTTTCCAACAAGTCTTGACAGTGGGCACCTAAAATCACATAAATTCATTCAAGAAATTAATAACTTAGAATTATTGAATATCATAACCTAAAAATATGCCATTATTATTTATTAAATTTTAAATATTATGAGTTTTATATTTATCTTAAAATGTATCCAAACTAGCGTGAAAAAGCGAGTGACTACGAATTTATTATTAATAAATATAAAAAAACACGTGTTTATTTTAGTTGATATTGAAAACAATTTAATACAAAATAGTAAATAGCATAAGTATTTCCATCATATCTACAAGCCTGAGAAAATCTTTCCTAATATCTAACGTGAAATTTTCAAAGGCTTAGAGCCAATGCCAACGATATGTACATATTTAATTTTATTTAATACAATTTATTGTGTTTAAAGATGATTCTCAAAGTAAAAAACATGTAACACTCAAGAAGTGGTATACATACTGGAGTGGAAAAAAATACTTCATGAATCTTCATGAAATATTTTATATTATTTTTATTCATAAAAGTGTTCACAGGTATAATAAGAATATTTAGTTTTTTCGCAAAGTTTTTGAAGTAATGGAACACAATATACATTTATACCGTTTGTAATGAAATAGTTTGCTTTGCAAAATACATTTTAGGATAATGATATTTTAAATAAATATGGCCTGAAAAATTGTTACTCGTTTTTAAGAGTAATTAATACCAATGCCATTAGGAAGTTTTTAAAAATTGTAAAAAAAATCGTCCAGAGCATTTAGCGATAATGGACGTCGTTAAAAGCTCTGGACGGTGCTTTTAAAAAGCAACGATTTAGAAGTGGAAACGCAGTATAATGATAAACGTCGTTATTTAAGTTCGGTTTTGTTTTATAGCCGAAACTGGACGCAGAGGGCGATTTGTTGCTATCTCATAAAAACTACATTTATTTCTAATGTGGGCCATAATTTTAAATGTTTAAAATAGATAATTTCTTATTTTTTACTTTTATTAAACAATTTTCTATTAGCAGAGTAAAATTATTTTTAAGTAATTAATTTTCCGCCAACGTTGTCGACTGATCAAAGTCGTTGGCTTCAGTTACGGAGGTCACGGGTTCAAATCCTAGAACGGACAGTTTTATAAATTGATTTTTCAATCGATTTGTGACTTTTCTGGCATCGATGTTTGTGATGCCTCAAATTCCCCCTACCACCCACCCTATCCTAAAAATTACTATCCGTATATTACTACCTTCTTTCGAAAAAAGAGAGGTTGAGCAACTGAGTAACAAGCAATTCTTGTAGAAAAACTTATGTTGAGATAACTCCATTCAGAGTATGCTCCAACGTAAAAAGAATAAAACATTTTGTTTTTACTATTTTTAAATCAATACAATAGATAATTTAAATGTTCAGTTGAATGCATGTCTGTATGATATGAATTTTTTATCGAACTCAAAATCATTTAAATCTTGATATAACTACTCTAAATCTTTAAAACTATTTTCAACTTTTTAAAAATAATGTTCAGATCTCTTGAATATTTCAAATTTAACTTTCAAAAACTTGTCTCACATACATTTTAGAAAAAAAAATCCAATCTGTCTGGTTCTATTTTTAACTTTAATTTCACGCAAAGATATTCTGCACCCGAATAATCGAGAATCAAATTTTATATAATAAATGTGATAATAGAAACACAAAAATTTGATTGCTGTGTTATTTTTCGTTACACTTATGAACCGAAGGTTTGCTGTAAAATTAAAAAAAAAACGTTTGGCAGAATTACTTTAGTTTGGCTAGTGTGAAGAATAATTCTAAAATTGTAAGAAATGCAGCCTGCTATAGTCAAGAGTTGAAAAGCCACTTAAAATGAAGTTGCAAATCTATTCTAGATGAGGTGATTATGAAGGTACTTAAAAATGATTTACTGTAATTGAAATAT
The DNA here is from genome assembly GCA_031772345.1 of Himalopsyche anomala. NCBI lineage: Eukaryota > Metazoa > Arthropoda > Insecta > Trichoptera > Rhyacophilidae > Himalopsyche > Himalopsyche anomala. The sequence continues at coordinate 13,172,040 of CM062830.1, forward strand.
GAAAACATTTTTCAATAGTTCACGTTTTGTAATGGCGACTACGATTTCATAGTCCATGTTGCTAAATCGCTCGGAACATTCCCGGTCATGACCGTAGGATCGATGTTATGCGGACGATGTTTCGCATGGTAAATTATTCAATAACAAGCAGCTCACAACATCCTTCCTTGATTTTATCGCTCTAAATGTCTAAATATTTAACATAGTACAGCTGAAAAGGTTGCCATTGCTCTTAGCAAAATTGGAAAATATTATCCTTTCCCGTTCATGAGCGCGTTCCATATACAAATTGTAATGGAATATACTCTGAGTATTATGAAAATATATTTAAGCTGCAACTGAAACGAGTGCACAAACAGTGAGTGTTTTTTTATTGTTATTATTAACCATACATCATTACCCAAAAAAGTTCTTCTTTATTTAATTTACATTGTTCTGTAAAATGCGTTGGACAACTACTGCTTTTATAAGAAACTAAATTTTAATTATTCAAAAATGCAAACTTACTACTACATATACAGTAAAACCACCATTTACACTATAGTCGGGACCGTGTAATTTGGGGTGTGAATCTCATACAAAATTAGGGATTTGGTTTTTTCCGCGGAAAACGCAAAACTAAGATTTCCCATAGTTTTGCAAAAAAAAAATATGAATGAAATATTTAGTTTTTGTAGTAGTAAATATCCCGCACACAGACAGACGCCCAGCTATGCATGTATAGCCTGGCACGTGTTGAATACACAGACGCTAGCCAACATTTGACTGTATGCGCGACACATACGACCATCTCTTAGTAACGGCAATGGAATGCGACCGTGCAATTAGGGAATTTGTGGCGAATATTTCAAGCCAGTGCGTAATTTGGGGTAGTGTAATTGTGGGTTCCACAGTATGTGGAAGTGCCAGCTGTATACGAGAACATATAAAAACTCATTTTCTTTAAAAACATGGAGACAGCCGTATTTGTTTCTCAACCCTCAAGTCCCTAACATGAAAGTCGTCCAGTAAAATTATTCATCTTTTAGAATAATTATTTTCGATTTTTATATCTTGGCTCTTATGAATATTAATCCAGCAAAGAAAAAAATGCAGAAATGTTTGACGCGATAACAAATGATAAAACCGTTTATGAAAAATGAAAAATTGTACTAGTAGATATACCTTTACAGATATCATTTCTTCTTAACCGTTTGATTGTAAGGACTATCTTTTTGAAGAATTCTGTTCGATTATACTACAATAATAAATCAAAACCTTTGAATGAGTGACTTTGCCTTAACAGCAGAGATGAGAAAACTTTTCAACATACAGATTATATTTGAAAAATAAGCAAGATTTCTCGTATCGTACATTTAATTTTTAACTGTATTGCAAAACAAGTTGAATGTCCATATAAAGAAGTTTCGTTAATAAAATTATTTACTGTAAATTTGTATAGCCACAAGTGTTTTCAGAGTAAGTTACGGTCCGCGAGCATGGGTTGGCCACGTATGCCTTGAACCACCCTATCAACACTTTAATGTAACATCTTATCACTAATGGCGGTGTGATTTTCAGTAATAATTTATTCGGAAATCCAACTGTTGCCTTTCTTGTCCTAGCCATTACGAGCTGAACCGACCCTAGAATTTGCAATCAATTTAAAATGCTTCCTTGATTACTTTGAGATGTTTGGCTCCAAATTTTAAGACGTCAGTGCTGCCAACTTTGTGGCAATAAAGAAGTTTAAGTCGAGCTTTGCAAAGAGTAGCATGCATTAACCTTGCTATTTATTTGATTTGTCGCAAAGATTTGGCATATTGTTGTCTGCATTCTTGTCTAATAATATAGGTTGCCAGCTTACTCTTTTACAGAGAATATTTTTCACCGATATTTTATATTTACAGACTAATTAATACAAGGACTGCCGGCTGGGTGGTAACGTTCGGTCGGGTACAGTATAAATTGATTTTCAATTGATTTATCAATTTCAGTTTAATTCCCTCTTTCCTATCCTATCCTAAAAACAGAGGAAGCAAGAACAATTAGCTAACCACTAATCTTGTTTTGCACTATCCTTCTATCCGTACTCTCTTTGAAAAAAGAGAGGCTGAGCAACTGCTAAACTGCAAAAGCTATCTGTTGAGATTAATTCTATGAGGAATCCATATGCTCCATATTGGGAGCTGGCATGATAAAAAATCGTAATCTAACTATATTGGGAGTCCGTATGCACCATTCGTATTCTTACCGCACCACCGTCCGTATTCGTTGGGAGTGGAGTGGACCTTGCTTAAAAAATATATACAAGAACTCTGATTTTATTAATTGAAAAAATGAACGTAATACGCCTTTGTACTAGTTCAAAATAATCAACAAACAACAAATTGTTGTTTAAATTAAAAAATATATATATTTAAGATTATTAACAAACCGTATTTATGTAATATTGTTTAATATTTCGAATAAAACAGATCATTCATCTAAATCTAAGTTATGTATTCAATTTAAAATAAGCATAAATTTTTTGCATGTTTGCGTGATTAACACGATGAAAGGATTAACTTTTTTTTCAATATAATATAAGCAGTAAGTAAAAACTATGTTGAATTTTGTGCTTTCTCTACTTATTTAATTTTAGCATTATTGTTTAATAAATGTAACAATGACGTGTTGCCAACTTTTTTTATAATATAATCTTATAATATATTCTGTGACTAAATTCATTAATATTCGACATTACATATAACTATGAACTCCTCTATAGTGTTCAAGATTATATATATTTCATCTGCGGGTAATTGTTACTTCTTGAAGTTTAAATCTCGTTGCATAAATTCAATAATTATTTTTATTCGCAACGGGAAGAATTCCCAGCGAATACTTTTTTAAAGAAAACCAGAGCGCGTTGGCGCGTCTGAAAATTTCCATACAGCATAATTCACAGAATAAAAGAAAACGTACGAAGTCAAAGCAACTCTCATTTATTTCAATAGCATCAGCCAGGGACGGATGAAAACCCTCGGAAATATAATATTTTATTATTAACGTTGGTATGTTGGTTATCTATGGTATATTTTAAAGCACCGTGTTTATCGACCACATTGCTCGTTACATTCGGTAAGTCGAAGAGATGAAATAATGTTAACAATTGTTTAAGGTTATGAAATAAAACACTCGATTCCGTAATGTGTCTCTATTTTTCGATCCGCAATCGGTTATTAAACACAGAACTGTAGCTATTGATAAAGTATTCAGAATAACAATGGAAAAACGACTGGTGGAATTTACAAAATTCTGTGAGAAACATTCGAGCATTCCAGTAACGCTGCGAGTGTGTTTAAGTTATACAAATTACTACAAAAATTAATCCATTTCACCATATAATATTTTTTTCGACTTGGCTTGCTTTATCAAAACCTTAATCGTCGATTACGATAGTTAAAGAATAGAAGGTCAGTTTTGGCACCCGTGCAAAAAAGAGGAGTCTCAAGCTCGGCAAATAGCAACATGTCTGGATTATGACAAAAAGAGAAAATGTATTAACTCTATACAGTATAGGTAAATTACGTTCAACTAGCTTCTCATCAGACATTGATCTAACTATCTGGAAAGAGTAATATATTGAAGGGTTGTGAAACAACTAAGTGCCAGCACTCATCCAACACCTTGTTATTGGGATCAATTTTGGTTGGAATGAATGTTTACATCACAATTAAAGAGGTAATAAAGGTAACGAAATACGGAATTTATTTTTGAAATTGAGATTTTTTTATTTACTTAATTGAAAAATTCATAGAACAGTGTCCGTCCGGAGATTCAAGCCCATGACAACCGCAATTGAAATTATATATCCTAATTATATCTTAATTATATATGTGAACATATATTATATATTTTAATACTCCTTCTTTTCCAAGTTGCCTATATAGCCTGTTAATCGGAGTTAATGTTCTTAACCTTAATGATATCTAATTGTATTATAAGCAGTGGCGGATTACCCTATAAGTAAATGCGCACTTGGGGGCTCCGAATCTTAAGGGTCTCAGAAATAGCTTATTTTATATAACTCGTATACTTTTTGTTCAGTCTTTTTACTATTTTTACTATTTCAATTGAAATTTTCTCTCCAAAAAACAGGACTTTCAAATTTTATTACGCATGGGGTGTTCCATGTGTGCTTAATTCGCCACTGATTATAAAATTATTTTTCAACACTACATTGATTAAATATTAACTTACCTACTACAAGAATGGTAGTAAGGTTAAGTAAGTAATGTATTTAAGCTGTGTAATTTAGCGAGGCAGTGTTTGGTCGCAAATCCTCCCCTGTCATCAGCCACCGACGGTATCCCAAGTGTCCTAACTTTCGTTGAAGTGGGTTCTCGGCGCCTGTTTTCAAAGGGAAGTTGGTTAATACATTCGATATCGACGTGTTTCTGAAGCAAATACAAGGAAACGACCACAAAGGGTCAAGAGAGAGTATGTCTATATTGTTTGCGTTTGTAAGTGTTTGGGAATGGGAATGGTTTCCATATGTTTGTTTGTTTATCTGCAGCTTAGCAAGCGATCTTCTTAGCATGTCATGCCGTTGCTTATGATTGTACATATGAACCTTCAAGAGGTGAAGTGAGCCAACTAGTAAAATGCTAAAACTTTGCTTTCGAACTTTTAAGTACAATCACGTCATTACTTGGTGTTTTGGTGGATTGCATATTTTTATCTCACTAACTACTGCAATATGTATTAACTGAGGTGACTTCACTTTTACGATAGTTTAAAACGTGTTGAATTACAATGCTTCTATTTTTTTTTTATATATAAAATACCATTTCACCTCTAATGGGGCAATCAATTTTTATAGTACAAGAATAACTTGGTTGTGAGAAGTTAGCTCATTCAAGTTAGTCGGTTTTTCTTACCAATAAAATATGCGTATTATTTCAACCAAACCGCTTATATTAGTCAAATCCTTTTATAGCACCAGCTAAACAAGAGTTATTTCAGTTTGTGTATACCACTTTGCCTGACATAAGAAAAGCTTCTTCTTCGTAAAAGCAATTGCATAAACTCCTCCTTCCTACTCACTAGGGATTCTGTGTCGAGACGTCCCAGGACTTGTCGGGTTTTTTGCTGTCTTAAGTCCCGGGACTTTTTTGGAAAATGTCCCAGGAATTATGACTGTGATTAATAATATGCATATAAATGTTTTTTCACTATTTAACAAAGGTACCAATGTCTCAATAGAACAAAAATAGTCTAAAAGCTGTATTGTGAAGTTACGGTCATAAATTTACTCCTGACGGCGGCTTCAATGATATTTTTCATTAAATGTACCGTTATCATCCCTTCTTAGTAAAATTTAACCGTAAGCATTGCACACATCCATTACATAAGAAAAATAATAATTATTAAACATCGTATTAAAAAAACGCGATTTTTACTAGTGCGTACTTTCAAAAGGCGCCGAGTGTATGTAATACATAAATACATACATACATGATAATATTTAATTGTAATAAAATTATAATTTTATTGAAGGGGAAATAAAAAGTCTCGAGTCCCGGGATGTCTCGGGACTTTGACTTTATCACGCCTCGAGTCCCGGGACTTTGAAAACCCCGAGACTTCAGAATCCCTACTACTCACATAGCATGTAGGTATAATACAATATGAATATATACCCAACCGCCTCTTAGTTTCATTTTATGATACATCCACGTTTGGGCTAAAATGAACTGTAAAAGTAACGATGAGGGAATAATCATTGCATCCCGCCCGCTGTGGTCTAGTTAGTTGGAGCTTGCTCTTCCAACCAGACGGGTCTGGGCTCCATTCCTGATAAGGTCAATGTCAAATTTAGATTTTTCAATTTAAATTTGAGGCCTAAGAGGTGGGTGTCTGTGATGTTAATTTACCCCGAATGACTTCTCATCAAGTTCTTCTCGTATGATCTTTCAACATTAAAATATTTGGCGCATTGGCATTAGCTGTAATGTTAAATATATTTTTAATAAAAAAATAATAATATATAATATAATCAATATTAAAAACATTACAAATTATAGAAAAATACTTTTGTTTAATTATTCATTCCTTATAATTATCTAAATGAATTGGTATTATAATTGTTTAAGATGTTTGTCAATTAACTTTAATCGATAAAGAATAACAACGTTTTTGTCAATATTACTTATGAGTAATTAATATGGAATTATTGCATAGTATGAATACGTCACAAAAATGTAGAGTTTTAATAGGGAATTATTATTTTTAAATCAAAAATTACTTAATAAAAATTGAAATAATATATTATTTAGTATTATGCCGAGTCAAGAGGTTATCTTGCAAATGAAAAAGTTGCCACTGGCGAAATATAAGAGATGATTATTAAGCATGGCGGATTAAATTGTACAAAGCTTTTAATTGCAGTGCAAATAAAATCGCGAGAAATATGTTAATGCATTTCTATCGAGTTAAAAACATTTGTTAACCGAAGCATACCAGTGCATATTTGTGTCTTAATGTGATTTTGTATTATAACTGTGAATAGCTGACATTGGTTATATAATATTATTTACCTATAAATACGTGTACACCATAGACATTAATTTGAACAATCACACTGTAACATAATATGAATAATTGAGCAGCAAAAACCTTTTTGGATGAGTTTTTATGAAAATGACATACGGACGCTAAATTTTTCTTTAATTGAAATTATACCTGTAAAGGTGGGTGTGGGCTTAAAATTTCATCGTATCTGTTTTGAAAAAACACAGTTTGAGAACTCAGTTTCAATTTTTTTTTCAAACCTTTGATATACGTTATCTGCATATAAATTAAATGGTTATATTACATTTGCTAACACATAAATATGTGTATGTTACATATTATGCAATGTCAATGCACATCAGTTATTCGTCGCTTATTCAAAACATTTAAAAAATTCCAGGGTGATTCATATTGTCGATGTAAAATATATTTTTTGTAAAAATAAATTTATATTAATATTTTGATAGATTTATCGAAGCGAAATATATTATACCAGTTTCAGTCGAAAGTGTCATACTTTTCTAAGTCAACTCTTTTTGCTATGACATGCCGTTTTTATTCTACATTTTTTTACTGACTTAAATTATTTCACGTCTCGTTTCGGTTATAAATTTCGAACTAACGGTATTTAAAAAGTTTCACACTCAAGAAATATTATTTTTTTCAAATAATATGTCCAATAAAAACCGAAATTACGGAATTACCTTTGAGTTAAAATTAGATTTAATACGCAAGTTTTAATACAATAACTTTTATTAGCATTTTCGTATGAAGTGTGTCAAAAAAAAACTGCATGAGATATAGGTTTGATTATGTATTAATGAGTTTTTTTAAAACTTTGTTCATAAAAGAATTTCTTGTGGAAAATTATTCACAAATATTTGCTTTTGTTTCCTTTTCAAATTATATTGTCATAAGAGCTTCTTCCACGTGAACATTTACGACACCGTACAAATGTCAATAAGCTGTAAAGCTTGCTCAATATTACTTTAAAATTTATTTAAAAAAATCGCAAAGAGTTATGTAGCTTATTTTCGTTTAAATGGATATGATAATAAAAAAATATTCGATTCTGGGCAATACTTTCATGAGGTGCATGTAAGTTTTGATTTAGAAAAAGTCACGAAACTAGGTGTGAGTCAAGACCGACTTTGCAAATGCGATGGGAAATAGTAAACAACAAAAAAGCGGTCAATCAGGAAAATATTTGTGATGTGACCATCATATTAAAATAAAGATTAAGTAAATCGGTATATCTGGGATAGATTAATGCGGGATTATTTAATACGTTGTTTGGGCTTGAAATGGATCAATGGAAAATAAACAATTCATGCGGGAAAACGAAGAATACAAGAACAGTAGATTCGGGTTCCACTGTATTTAACTTCCCTTTTAGACAGTAATTAAACATTATAAACTCTCATCGCAAACAGGAATCATTACGTATCTGCATAGTTAATTGCAAAAAAAAAACAAAATACATAAATTGCCAGTTAAAAGAACTTATTGTGATGTTTTCCATACACATAATAAATAAAATTACCTTTACTTATAAAATCATACCTGCACCAGAGTACCCTCGTTATCCTTGTAAAACCACTTTCCTTCTACCCATTTTCAATATGGAAAATATCACTTCAAATCAACATTATTTTTATTTATACTATAAAAAAGTTTCCGAAAAAATGCGACCTCTTAAGAGATTGTAAAGATGACCGGATCTATTGCATTTTATTCTTTATAGCTTCGACAACAGTTTCCGTACTCTGTACTTAACAAGACGCCAAGATAAAGCATATCGAGTCTGTAACTTTTGCCTAGTACTTCGTCGGGGAATGACAATGCGAGGTCTTTTGTCGTAGCAGAGCAGCAGTTTCAGTGCTAACAAAAGAAAATCTCAAACGTTCCTTGGGGAAGTCCCCGCAGTAATGTAGATACCTTTTTTTCAGGTGTCACTATTTACGAGTCACATACAAAGGAGACTAAAAGCATCAAAGAAGTCGATAAAATCGTGAAATTTATTACTGCGGAGATATAAAATAAACGAATACGCACCGGATTCAAAAGCTCTTTTGTGTGCATTTATGAACACTCACTTCACATATTCACAAAATCGTTGAACTGTCAATTGAAGTGTGATAGGTACTGTGTATAATATTACAATATAATTCCTAAATCTGTACAAATCTTTAAAATAATATAACTAAATAATAATAATATCTATAACATGAATTTAGAGGTAACCAATGATTGCAACTTTTCTCTATATCTGTATTAGTAATACAGTGGAATCTCTCATAACGAGTAATTCTACTTTACATACTAAGTTTACACTTAATATTTATACTGCCCATTTGCTTAATAAATACTGACCATTAAACTAATATACTGACCAATTAAATGCAAGTTTAAAAAATAGCTGGTGAAAAATTTCCAGCATAAAAAAAAACACGCACATACTAAGGCGATATTACAAATTTATGGAATAAATAATAAACGTGATATTTTATCGTATTAAAAATAAATGTATTTTATTTCGCCTCAAACGAGTCACACGAAAAAGTTTTCTTTGTAATTCATTCATACAACTCTCTTTCTCTCGTGCTGGAGGTAAATTAGCAGAATTAGGTTACGGGAACTGGATTGTTATTTTTTCATTTCGGTCTGCTTTTACGGAAATTGTAACGCAATTAATTACCGCATCAGAATCAATTTAACATGGCGGAATAATAATTATAAAAACCACTTCAACCAAATAAAGTATTGTCTTCCTTAAGGGATTTTTAAATTACAAAACGGTTCATTTTCATTGTCTTATCTTTAATTACAATCTATAAGAATGGTATGAGGTGTTTCTAATATTCTTATATTATAGTGGCGAAGTGATAATTTGTTTCGTAAAAAATATTTGATTTTAAAGCGTCGAAACCGTTAGCAAATTATCACGAGTCATTTGAAGTCTGGATTCTTGTTATTTTATTTCTTCTAAAAAAGCAGTGGCGGTTCCTGACCTAAAATCTTGGGTGGGCTAGAGAAAAGCATATTTCCACTTCAACCTTATACATTAATCTACAAGCAAATTAAGAAATACTTCGATACTTCTACAATGCATACATTATTATATAATAAAATCAATGCTATAAATCAGTGAAATAACAAGTACCTACTAAAAGCAATACAGAACTGTCAGTGAGAGTTAATACCTGTCACCTTTATACTATTCTATGAAAGTTGTATTCAACGATATTGGTATTTGTGTTTCAATGCATAAGTATGCGTAATGGACTGAATCAGTTTAGCCCCCAACGAAGACAAAATTTTGGTAATTTAAAACACAATCGCGTGTGTTTGATAACGTTTCCGTACATACAAATACAAAAAAAATCTAATCGTGCTTGATTGCGCCCCAGTGTAAAGAAATATTGTCTGTGGTTACGGGCTAGACATCTGTAGCCCCTGAGTGGTGTTGCCAGACTGACGTGACGTTGCCTGTTCTCTATGAAGTATTTATAGGGTTATTGTTTTTTTTATGCCGGCTCAGTTTAAAATTGTAATACAAAACACAATCGAGAATATGATTGTAGGTAGACGTAACATTGTCTTATATTGACAGAGGAAAATTAAAACAAAGATATTATATTCATTTGGGCAAGGTTAGTTACGCTTATAAATGTATTTATTTTGTTCAGCGGCCGAATTGCTGTTCATTTTTATTCAGCCATCTAAAGTTTTGGGTGAAAAATGCAGGTCGGGCTTAGCCCACCTAGTCCAGTACCTAGAACCGCCACTGTAAAAAAGTGTCTACCAATTACACTAAGCTGGAGAATCCTTTCGCATTTTGTGACCCTTAAATATAGAAACAATGTACCAAGGATTAAAAAAATCGTTTTATGATCTAGTATTGTGTATCTTTATGACCTTCGTGAGCCCTTCATTTTACCTCAGGCATGCTCCCCGAAAGAACGACACTATTAAAATTATCATAATAATACGACACTTTTAAATAAAGAATTTACTTATTATATAAAATAGAACAGTAATTATTGAAACTTAAAATAGAAATTGCATGCGAAAATTTTATCACTTCGATGAATTATTTCCTGGATAATTTTCTTTTAGACTTTAATTTTCTGTTTGTGTTTCGCAATACCTTAAATTACTACACCGAAAAATAAAATATTGCATACGATTTGTCTTATATTTGGGTAGTCAATTTGCTCGATAATTATGCGATTTCTTTAGGTATTGGGAATATGAATTCTGTTCTGAAAAAATATCTTAAGAAGCTCAGTCTAAATCTACAGTTGTTTTTTTATTAATTTAAAATTTATAGATAACTTTTTCGAAGTTTCTACGAATAAAATTGTTGTGATTTAAATAACAATTATCAAATTTTCAGCCGGCACGCGTTAAAACTGTCGTAACATTGTGATAATATGCTCATTACACGCATAAGAATATATAAATATAGGAAATTAAAAAGCTACTACCTAATTATCAAAAAAAAAAAGAAACAAAGCGAGTATGCAGAAATGTATGTACATAGAACATTTCAACATACTCAATTTTTTTTTTGTTCTTAGTACCTTTTTTTATTTCTATTATATTCATATTATATTAAATTTTCAGAAATTTTAAAATGGTAAATCTGTGTTCAAGATAACTATATAATAACACATCGTTTTTGGTTAGACTCTTGAGAATTTCCGGTAAAGATCAGCAAAGCAAGGGAAAATAGCGTGTTTCTTTAAATAACTACAGTTCCTGAAGTGTCAGATTTTCTTTCATTTTTTTTAAAGTATTTCAATCGCTCTTTTTCTAAACGCTTACGTATACTTTTTAATTTTTTGGTCAAAATGAATATTTTGATCAAGTCAAAAGGCCACAGCAGGGTAGCCAAGGCCGCAGGTTCCCCTCTACTGGCATGGAGTTACAATAATTATAGAAGTTGAAAGAATTCCAAAAGAAAAAATACTGAGTTAGCAGAACGTCTGGAATAAGCACAATCAATTTTTAAATCAATTGTTGCCAAGAAGAATGAGATCTGTGACTTATTCATACTAATAAATTTTCAATAATGTCTGTTACGGAGTTTAGTTTCGATGGACACAATATAGAGTATGAATGAGTATGAATATGAGTGTATGCAAAGATGCAAACGACGAAGCGCGGGGTCCCACAAGCTGTGTACGCTGTAACTAAGGCACATGGAATGCATATAGGTATCTGCCATGCACGGTGCTCCGTTGTAGAACTGACACAGATTCCACGTGATGCCTGTACATTTAGAAGTGTTATTTTGATTTTGCCACAAAAATGACCAAGAAACTAAATGAATTAGAACAAACAGAACATTGTTTATGTGATACTGCTCATGCAAATTACGATTAAATTAAGAAGTTATTGTGTCATTCACTGAGATGCAGCAATCACAGCTTACGCTTGTCATACATGTCTGTTTCGACTGCCTGCACCTGCCAATTCTGTGCTCAGTTTTTATAAACATACATAAGTGTATCATTAATTAAATTATATTTATGAGTCAAATTCACATTTTTTTATTAGTCTTCATAAATGCAAATCTTACTTTGACTTTTGATAAGCAATGATTTAAGGAAATAGTCTTTTTCCTTCTACACACAATTATATTAATGAAAAAAAAAAATTCTCAATCACCTTTAACTGCTTCATCAAATTTTGAAGGACAATCTTCAATGGATTCGGCAGTGACTGTGAAAGTTCATTTTTAATATAAAATTATTTCATAACTTTGCACTCCCAGTTGTTGTATTACAACATGAGACGCGTGTTTCGCCTCGTTGAGAAGCATTATCAGACGTAACATTGCAAGGTGTATTTGTAAACCTTGTACACAATTCATGGAAATAATTTGATTTTTTATTTTGCTTCAAAGTTTCTAGAATGTTTCAGGAGATTTCTATTCTTATTGCACCACAGTAAATCACCATAGACAAGCGAAACTTTTTTTAATGATTTTACATAATGCATTGTTGTTAATTTTTGGATGAAATATGTTATCAAAATATTGCAAAAACTTAGGTCGTAGATAACTATATTTTTTAAGTTCAACATTCCACTATACAATCTTAAATGTTGTTAACACGTTGGTTGGTGAAGACGTGCCTAGCATCTATATTCTAGAGACCTGGATTACACGCCTGCCACGTCAGCTGACAACCTATGTTTGTATCGAGCGGAATCTTGAGCAGCGTCACTGCAAACGATATATTACACGCGTAGCACATTGCATGATGTATTTACTGAAGGATTTGCACTAGGATCAGTAAAACAAAACCTCTAATAATTTCATATTTTTAATATAGTTTGAGGGCTTTGAAAGTCGCTATTTTTTCAGCATCTCACAGTTAATCGTGAAGACTTTCATCATTTGTAGACTAAAACATAATACATTTTCATTTTAAGGAAGATTGGTCGGTAAAAAAAATATAACATTTTATTTTCTATAGTTTTATTAGGCAAAAAATAACAAATGTATTTATTTATATATTAATTTTAATTGTTAATGCTATATATTATTACATGTAATACACAGAGATAAAAAAATAGCTAAATTATAATAAAAAACAATTAAGCCAACAATTAATCATGTAGAACAAATATACATACGTGAACATGCTGAAACGAATAGTTTTTGTCGTAACGGGCAACTTAATACATCAAAAATTAATCTACATCAAATTTAATCATACACAGATCTCTAACTGAATAGAATATAAATGCATCATGTAGAAAACATTATAATCAATACTTTTTCACTCCTGAACTATTTCTGTGATACACACAGCGTCATAGTGGGCCAGAAGAAATATTTTTATTGTTTACTCCCGCATAATTTTGAACTGCATTAATCTTCGTTTACACTGATCAGCATTCCTAAAGAAACATAATAATCTCTGTGCAATCTTACATATCTAAAAAAGCAAATGATTGTTAAAATATATGAATGTTATTTTCTGATAAGCAGAGTTTTTGTAATGAAATTATGTCAGATTATATCCAAAATACAGTCATCAGGGGAAACGGTAAATCTTGTTATGCCACACACAAAGTTTTTATTACACAGTAACTTTACTGTGTGGCAAAATTAAATGAATTTCCGTCGAGACATCCTTGCGAAGATTCTTTAACTGGTGTCGTAACAAAGCATAAAATGTACAAAATAAACAAAAGTTATATTTATTTAAAGATAAAGAAACAACAGATAATGCAGACGAATCTCTGGGTGTTTTCAATATTTCAAAACGATTGCTAAATGTGAACGATATATAAATTTAGAAGCGATTTATTTCAATGTTTTTATTATAACTATGAAAAGAAATAATTTCAAGCAAGATTTTTTTTAACTGACTGAATACGCAGTAACAATAATTTAACTCTATAAAATGCCTATCATAACATTTTCATGTGCAAATTTGTAATTGAATGCCAATTTATTTTGCTTTTATAAAATTTACCAATGCAAAAATACAATACTCAAAGTTGCTTAGCAATTCATTAATCGTGTTTCACTTATACAATAGTGTACTTTAATATGTTGGTGAAAAACAGGCATATAAGATCTAGTGTGTTGTTTTCGAAGCGCTCGGTAACTGCGGCAATCCAAATTCATCGAGAAGTACTCCGTCTTTATTTTTGACGCTATCTGCTCCGGGTTCCTTGTCGGGCGCCTCCGGTGCACTCACAACATCGTCCAAGTAGCTAGTATCGTCATCCAAGGCAATCTCATCTCCTGCAAGATATAAATAATCCATTCAATTCTTGTAGAGGGTGTTTTTTGTAGATATAAACTTCAAAATAAAATAAAACACACAAAAATTGTAATACTGGTCATAGTATTGGCTTTATTGGAAAGATAATTTTATGCCATTAGTGTTTAAATATTATTTCGGGCATGTGGGCGTGGCTGTGGCTGGCTCGAAGAAAGTGCAATCTGGAAGTCTATTTTTCAACCACTTTTTAAAGCAGCTTGGGCCATATGTCAGCAATAATGAGGCAATTGTTGACTTCCAAACATTCTATCATCTCTGATTTATTGGCGTAGACTAGCGACTTTACATATCACCACAGAAAACAGTCCAAAGCTATTTCCATTACGTGAAATTATGCAAACATCGAACGTTCCTTCATCATTTTTGAAGAAATATGGACCAATGATTCCACCTACCTATAAAGCACACCAAACAGTAGCTTTTTGCGAATGTAATCGAGTCTCAATAATGAATGAAGGCTTGTGAATTTTCTTCACTTCAAATGCGACAATTGTGCTTATTAACGTAGCCATTTAAACAAAAATGACAATAAAACCAGACACTTAGATAAAAAACATAAATAACATAAGAAAAATTGGTATATGAATCCTATAATTTAACTCATGTCTGCCCTGATTTGAACTATTAACCTTTATCTGCCTAATGGTCCCGTACAGGACCGCAGATTTAAGTCGTTCATTGCCCAATGGTCCCGTACGGGACTGTTGATTATGGTTCATTTCGCTATCCGATTACACTGATTTATGATAATATTATTAAAGATATGAATATTAGCTTACATAAATAAAATCTTTGAGATACCGATCCATAATTTTATTTTCGGTATCGATAAATATTTTTGTCATACGAGTAATATAAACATCTGCGATATAATATTATAATCGATAATAATATTTAATTCTTTTATTTTAATTTGTACAATTTAAAAAAATACAAATAAAGCTTTTGTAAATTATAAACAATCTTTAATTTTGATAATGCTTTTTATTTTACTCAAATAGGATGACTTGTTTTAGAGATATAATTTTTTTAACGGATGCGGATAGCGCGAATATTTCAAGAAAAAATGCTCGGGCAGTGTGCTACTTCTTTTACGCACAGCGCGCGGGCGTTTAAAGGTTAAAGAAGTGCTTCAACAGTAATAATTTTTAAAGGCTCTAAGACTTTAGGTGTAAAATTAAAATTTTGTTAAAAATAGTCATTTCATACGGACCTAACGCATCAAGTTCGGCGGCGAGTTCATCGTCATCTATTTCTGGCATTCCATACTGCCTGCCGAGTGCTTCTTGAACTTCATCCGCTTGCTCTAACATATCGGCCATTTCATCGTTAACATCCTGAAACAAGTTGAATATTGCAATTATCTAGTAAGTAATTAAATGGGCCAGTCATTTGATAGATACATAAAGTCACAGTTTTGTAACATTTGAAGCATATTATTCATAGCGATAAAGTAAAAAATATCCATTATGCATTGATTATAATAACTGAATAAATGAATAGTGCTGAATTTATCTTAAATTCAAGGTTCTGAATTTTTAACGAAATAAAAGTAACGAATATCATTTATGGACTACCTCATTGTTACTTTTTTTTGCAAATAATCTAATAAGAACCCTGTAGTTCTTGGATCGTGAATTGGTTTTTTTAAAAAGAGAAATAGGTTTTGTAACTATTTATAGACGTGTAACGACTATACTAAGAATTTTTAAAAGAACTAAATAATATTATGGATTCTTATTATTGTTACTTGTTCAAATGTCAAAAATGACGGTTGTTATTCGGCACAGTTGGGGAGTTACACATTTTGATATTACGATTTTTCTGATCAGATAAATCTCAATTTACATGGATAAATAATTAACAGCACCAACTTACTTCTATTTGATCAATATTAATTTTCTTAAATTCTTTTTTCATTTGTGAAAGGCCATCTTTCATTGCTGTAACCGTCGCATGAGTATCTTTGAGGGTCTGCGTTGCATAGTTTGCTTGCTCCATGTTAAAAGATTGCGAGTGTAAATTTTCAGATTGTTGCTCATACCTAAAAAATGATTAGCTGATTGGACATAGGTGAGATAAATATTAATATTTTTCATGAATTCCCCATTGATATGCTTAAAAAAATACTGCTCTAATTCTGATTAAAATCTGATTAATTTTCTAAAATCTCTAATCTGATTAAAAGCAATAACTGATATGACCAATGTACCAATGTTGCGGAAAAATACTAAGTTAGTGTTTTAAAATTTTTAGTATTATTGGCTTTCTTTCATTGGATTTCTAATTGATAACATTATGCACAATTTTATAGTCTTTCAAACGCTTATTGCAATTAATATAAGCATAATTAAATTGGACATATTGGCAATGAGATTGTTTCTTAGATTAAAAGGAAATGTAAACTTATCGGTTTTTACTTTTGAGCACCTCAATTTGCATAGAATTACTTGCAGTCATGATTTAATTAATTTGTAGTGTGGTATTTTGGAGCCCAGCTATATTGTGCACAGCTCTTAAAAATTAGTTAATGCTCTGTAATTCAAACCAGTTGACGGTAACACAGAATGTCACGGAGAAAAGCGGGACACAAAACCTGATGTGTTGTAGTATATTTTAGAAATTTGACCAATTCCAAAGTTTGTTCAATTAACAGTATATTATCTTTACTCTAATAATATTGTAATGGAAAAAGAACAATTGCTAAAATTACTTTATATCGGTCGAAATAATCATGAAAATTCGGTTATCCTTTACTTTAGTGTAGAAAACTCACTGACAGATATTCCATCATGGCCGCCGCGTCAATGCTACCAATAGAAAAACATACGTCACTTAACAAAACATTCATTATTATAGTTATTATAATTTCATTCTTTATGTCAACATAAATATTGTTAGTTTTCAATTTACCGTGATGGAAGGTAGACCTCAATCCCGGAAAGTTATCGTAGACGTGAGTGAGTTGATTCGTTTCACACTCTGCTTAGTGGTTTTGGAGTATTTCTAACGCTTCTTAAAGACAATTACGCTTCTTAGGTATGTAAAATAAAGAATGAAATTATAATAACAATAATAATAAATATTTGGTTTATGTGACGTATGTTTTTCTATTGGTAGCATTAACGCGGCGGCCATGATGGATTATCTGTCAGTGAGTTTTCTACTCTAAAGTAAAGGATAGCCGAAAATTCTTACTTTAAATCTTTCTTTAAAGATGTAATATCTTATGGATAAACCAGATTTGTTTAAGCAATCAGTTTGGAAGGAATCTTGGTAAATTTGTCATACTACATCGTACGGACTATTGCGGCGAAAAACTTCACAAACTGAGCTAAAAACCACTCCACGATTTAAAATTATTATCTGAGATCATGGGAATCGCGTTAAAACCACACATTATTAAGAAGAACACTGATAAATAAATTATATAAAGTATGACTTCATCGCACGGACTATTACGGCGAAAAACTTCACAAACTGAGCTAAAAACCACTCCACGATTTAAAATTATTATCTGAGATCATGGGAATCGCGTTAAAACCACACATTATTACGAAGAACACTGATAAATTAAGCGAAATGTTACGTATTTCGCTTAATTTATCAGTGTTCTTCGTAATAATGTGTGGTTTTAACGCGATTCCCATGATCTCAGATAATAATTTTAAATCGTGGAGTGGTTTTTAGCTCAGTTTGTGAAGTTTTTCGCCGCAATAGTCCGTACGATGTAGTATGACAAATTTACCGGAATCTTTTAGTACAAATTGTTGGAATTCGGATTTGATGTTTGTTGTAAAAGAATATACGGAATACTTCACATATAACTGTCAAAAGTAATGTTTACATGAAATATAGCCAATCAGGCTAGTTTAACTTACATAATACTAAGTCATATGAATACACGAATACGAGGTACTAATAGCTATAGATGAGAAAAACTGAGATTCTTACATTTTCCTTTGCTTCAAAACACGCATAGCTTTCTGTTTCACGGCATTCTTGGCAGGTCCCTCTCGCATCTTTGCCATTTGATCCTTGTATTTACGCAGCTCGAGATCTAGCCGTTGAATTTTTTTATCAACATTTTCTGCTCGACTATCCACCTACAAAGAAAACATCCTACGTCAGTACACAATCGCCCAAAATTGAAATGCGTAATTTGTAATAAATATCGTAAACTCACGCCAGCAATACAGTCGTTAATGCTTGGGAGGGGTTCCTTGGGCTTTGATGTACCGAAAAGTCGATTCATTTTTATAAATTTAACGAAACTTGTAAGAAAATGAACACTATTTCTCGCAATTTAATGGCTCACGTCACAACACAAATGTTGGATTCAATGACATATAAACCAATAATTGCCAGTATACAAAATATATAAATACTTTGCTGAAATAAATTTACTATGGAAAATAAAATATTGTTGTAAATTTGCATTGTAATTGAAATCGACAACAATTCATTAAATTGCTTCTTTATGTGATTTAATATCAAACTAGTTCACATTTTAGATTACATTTTATCTCGTTTCTTATAGCCATTGTATTTAAATTTATACCTATCTAAAGGCACTTTATTGCACTACATTCAGGGCTACCAGATCTAAAGTTTAGAGTATTTCTACGACATCTACATTACAGTGAACGCACTTCTTATGACATAGGAGACTTTTAAAATTCTCAGATGTCAGTATGAAACAAAATTTAAATAACGCGTTAAAAAAATAATATAATACACCTAGGCCTCGTATAACACGGTTTTATACAACACGGTTTTATACAACACGGTTGTATAAGTTGTGGTATATTTTTTATACAACACGCTTTATATAACACGGTTTAAAAAAAAAAAAAAAAAAAATGTTTAATTTGTACGTCCGTGTAATGTGCACATGACAAATCTTACTGAGCATGTCGAGACATGTCAATTTTGTTTGTTTCGATAAATTGCAGTTGCGCTCTGGCAGTCAATGGAGCAGTGCATATTTCTTCGTAATCCGTAGATTATTCTGGGTTATTGTTTGTATGTATTTATACACTTTACATATTTCATTTTATCATTATGTATATGTACATAATAACCCTTTATAATTTATACAAATTTTATAGATTTAATCGTATCAATTTATTATTTATTTGTAGATGAAAAATATTTAAACCCCAAAATGTCGACAGTTACGGATAAAATTAAAAAGAAGAGAAACTTTATTTCTATTGAAAAAAAAAATAATATCCTAGATTGTCTTAAAAGGGGGGAGAGGCCGTCATCACTTGCTAAAATTTTTAATTTAAATGAAGCAACAATTAGGACGATACAAAAAAATGAAAACAAAATTAGATCTATAGCTTCAGCAGGAATTTATGATAATTTAAAAAGAACTGAACAATCGTCATCGGAAGATCAAAACTCATCTCACAATTTTTCTGCTAGTAGAGGATGGTTTGAAAATTTCAAGAAACGATTCTCACTACATAATATAAAAATTCGAGGAGAAATTGCGTCAGCTGATATAGAATCTGCTAAAAAATTTGTTCCAGAATTCGCAGATATTATAAAAAATAAGGGCTACACACCAGACCAGATATTCAATGCGGACGAAACGGGATTGTATTGGAAGAAGATGCCGCAACGAACCTACATATCAAAAAATGAAAAACACGCGAAAGGATTCAAGGTGGCAAAAGAAAGAATATCTTTACTATTCTGTTCTAATTCTTCAGGAGATTCCATAATGAAGCCATTACTTATTAATCGATCCTTAAACCCCCGAGCACTAAAAGGTTATGAAAAAAAGAATTTACCTGTTTATTGGAGAGCCAATAAAAAGGCTTGGACCACAAGTATTCTTTTTAAAGATTGGTTTTACAATTGTTTTATACCTGATGCAAGAGATTATATGAGAAAAAAGAATCTTGATTTTAAAATATTATTGATATTGGACAATGCACCAGGACATCCGCTCGATTTAAAATATCCTAATGTGGAAATATTATTTTTACCACCAAATACTACGTCTTTAATCCAGCCCTTAGACCAAGGTATAATTTCAACATTCAAAGCCTATTACATTCGTCGAACATTTGAAAAAATATTAGAAGACATCGATCAAGGTGAAAATTTAACACTTACTCAAGCTTGGAAAAAATTTTCTTTAGCGAAATGGGGTCGATATTGTTGCTGCATCCGTTAAAGAAATAAAACAATCAACTTTGAATTCTTGCTGGAAAAAACTATGGCCAGAAGTAGTGTCTGGAGCAAATCTTCTACCACCAATAGAAGATGAATACCAAAGGACAATAAACATTTGTCGTGGTATTGGTGGAGAAGGCTTTAATGACATGGATATTCATGACTTCCAGATATATTGGAGGATCGTATGTTGAACGAAGAAGAATTAGTCGAAATGTTAGATGAACCCACCACAATTAACGACACAGAAAGCAGTTGCAGCGAAGCAGCTACATGTTTCACATTAAAAACGATAGATGACGGTTTGGAATTGGCAATAAAATTAGAAAACTATTTTATTGAAAAGGATCCTATAATGGAAAGAAGTTCAAAATTTAAGAGGGAGTTGCAACAGATTTTGGAACCTTATAAGGAAATACGTAAGGATTTATACGCTAAAAGCAGACAATCGCTTATTACCGAATTTTTGAAGGCTAAAACCACAATAACTCCAGAGTCCTCCGATGATGAAAACGTACAACCGATTTCGAAAAAGAGTAAAATATATAGAATTATAAGTGATAGTGATGACGAATGAATGCTATATTATGTTATTAGAGTTTTTTCATGAATATGTAAATGTATATTTGTTTATTTAAAAAAATAAAGTATATATTTATTGAATTATCTTCGTTAATTTTTTTTTTGGAACGTAACCCCTAATTTTGTATGAACTTCAAACCTTGCATAACACGGATTTGTATTACACGCTGTTTTGGTGGAACCATATAACCGTGTTATACGAGGCTTAGGTGTACATAATTTTATAATAATTTAGAGATTAGATAGCAAAATCTAATATTCGTTGATGAATTCATTTCTTTAATATTTATTAAGAGAACTGTTTTAAATTTAGAGATTGGCTGATTCGTTCTTGCAAATTTGTATTTTAAAAAAAGGACAACAATAGTGGTGTATTTCAGGAAATTTTAAATATAAACATGTAGGTATTTCAAAGCATATTTAAACCACAATGGAAAGGAATAGGTATATTGGACATCTTAAATTAGCAAAAATATTAAGATATCAAGGTTTGACATCTGGTTATTAAATTATTATTGAGACTAAAATCTTAGGTTTGAATAAATCTCTAGTTTAATCTTTTTTAGTAGAGGTCACGTATTGTAACGGCTATTAAATATTATTGAACAATTTGAGATTCGTAATTTGAGTTTTTTGATAATTTGAAGCTGACATCTTTTTTGCCATTAGAACTAATGTCAAATCATCAATATTTCCCTAGAACGTGGGCTTTTTATTAGCTTTTTTAAAGATAAACTCATGCCTTATTCAATGTGTAATCATTTTTCGCTACACACTTTAATGGACAGCTTTATAACTTGTTATTTATACGGCTTACATAACCACATTTCTACATTTATAACGCATTTGTAAATCATTATTAATGACAATTAAAATATGAAAATATTGATGGCTCGTGTCACGCAATTAAAACATTCTTTGACCTATTCCTACTGTAAATAAACTTACTATGCTGAACAGTAAGATGTCGTAAAATACACACTTATATGGCATGATTTGATTAATGAAAACCGGCGCCTTATCTGTTCTGAACATAAAATAGTCGTCAAAAAAAGGATTGTTTTTATCATTCAACCGAACTGAATTATATCAAATACGCTAAAATTTCTAAGTATTAAAATGCGTATAAATATAGTGATTATGTAATGGATACCACTAAGACAGTAATAGGTAACCCATGACATGCATGCAGTGACTGATTAGAAGCAATACGATTAGGAGCAGGAGGCCCTGTTTTTTAAATAACAGGATTTCATGTAAATTTCATATAAACTTTTTGTGAGTGGTCAACGTTATTGGCTTCGGTTACGAGGGTCCCGGGTTCGAACTAGAGTATACAATCCCGGATTCCCGTTCAATTCTGTTATCCCAAAATCCCGGGATTGCGAGAGCTTTTGGGAGACCTACAAAAAAAAGTCCCAATATGGTAATTTTGGGAAATCCGCTAAATCTTAAATACGGGCGAAGCGAGAGTGATTAGCTTACCACTAGTCCTGCCCTAGCCCTATCCGTATATCCCTACTTTCTTTGAAAAAAGAGAGGTTGAGCATCTGAGTAACAAGCAATTCTCGTAGAAACACTTATGTAGAGATAGACTCCATTAGTAGTCCATATTCTCTACATTGGAAGCGGAAGTGATTTAAAAAAAATGCTGTTTTGTACAAACTGGTATAATCAATTCACCAACTGATTTATTCCGGGCAACGAAGATATATCAAAGAATCTATGTTAACTTGTACTACTGTATTATTTTTGTCAGTTTTGTTAGCTACCAACTTTTGCCAAAATGATGAAGACTTATTATGCATTGAATGGCCTTCAGTACTATTATCAATGGACTCCATAATAGTTGGTTAACTTTCTTTCATGTTACCTGCCGGACCTTCGATGGACTGCGTCTTAGTATTGGATTACATTGAAAGTAAAGTAAGAGTAATTATTTTTACTTACTCCGTTACTCCTTTCACTATTTACTGCACTTCTTGCTAAGGCGTTATATTGCGCATGTTATTTTATTTAAGATTTTAGCATAAGCTTTGTAGCCAAACGTGGTTCATTTGTTTATTTATGATGGCAATCAGTGTTGTCAACATACCAATAAAAAACCTACAGTACAAATTCCCAAACCAGTCGAGAAGAAAAGAATTTGACGTAGGTATAAAATAGATACATTAATAATACAATTATTATATTTATAACTTACTGTTACTCAGCGCTGCCAGTACGTTAACAAGGGGCTCGCTTAATCTAAAAGCAATTCTCGGTGTTCTGGGGAAGAGTGAATTTCTTTATCACTCCTAAATAAGCAATCGATTTTTATGTGTATAATATGTAACAATATACAGTTTACGGTAAACTTATCAATCAAAATGGCCTAAAATGAACTACTGAAAATAGTATACGATTCTGAAATTGCATTTATATAATAATTTGATTTGTGAATATTGTTTTCTCTTTAATTAACAAGGGGCTCGCTCGAGCCCCTCCGAGCCCACCCCTGCTGTTAATAACATAAATAAACATAAACATTTTATAAAGTTATGCTAACTGGTTGTTTCCGTGGCACAGTGGTCAACGCCATTGACTTCCGTGACGTATCTCACGGGTTCAAGTACCAATACGAACAGCATTTTTTCAATCTTCCTGTTCGAAGGCATAGGTGTTTTTGATGTGTAAAAAATCCCTACTACCTTTTCAATCATAAAAAAAAATAAAGGGGCGTAGCGAAAGCGATAAGTTAACCAATGGTCCTATCCTAGCTCTATCCTCCTTTCTCTAGTCTCGTAGAAAAAAAAAAACGGTTGAAATACTCCCTAATGGACCACATATTTTACATTGGGAGCGGAAATAAATTAAAAAAAGGGAAAACTTTATAAATAAATATTCATTACTGTGTAAGCCCGAATACAATGCGATATCTTTGTACGTAAAATATTTTGTTGTAAATAGCATTCTATTATAGCTATATTTGGGCCGTAATGGAAAAATTATATTGGGCTTCTCCATCCACGTGAAGTATTCTAGTTATAAAAAAATCTGTCTGCCGCGTTTGGGTAAAGAAGCAGTCCACGGGTACTGTCTTTCTGAAGTCGTTTCGCATTTAAAGCAAAATGAATTACGTACAAATGAAAACAAGTGTTGATCATATTAGAAGAGTTAACCTACAGTCAAATCAATATACATAGATATTCGAAGAAGGTGGAATATGAACCAGGGCTATGGAGTCGGAGTCGCAGTTGGGAATCGAGGAGTCGGGTGTTTTTTTTCGGGAGACGCAGTCAATGTGCCAACAAGAAATGTTGGTATGTATATTATGAAAATTATATTTCTCACATTGCCAATGAAAGCAATACAATCATATTATATAATGTATATACTGATTTTATATTGCGGATTTGTTTGATACCCAAATCTCTATCGCATTAGGCGTAATCTGAAGATTTTTGTTATTTTTACGAAAAAAATGGATAAGATGGTTGATTAGAGTCAAGCTATACGCAATAAACTATACATTAACCTTTTAACTGCCAGCAGGTGTATGTATGGCGGTACCTCGCACGCCACGAGTTTAATTGCAATTATATATATTTTTTAATTTATCGTTTTTGAAAATGTTTTAAAGTTTATTTGTTAAAACTTACCAAATAAATGAAGAGTGCGCCGATGACGATGCGATTGTGCCGCCATTTATACATAATAACAATGTTAAAATGTTTATGACACATCAGGGTTGTCACAAATTTTTTCATAGAAAATACGCGAACTAAATATTATTTCAAAAGTAATTGTGTATTTGAGTTTAATTTTTAAAATGTACACACACTAAGTTTCAGAAAATTAATAATCTTCTATAGATAATATGACTGCCACCCCTGAATTTTGTGCCATCTTCATACTCGGAGACAGACTTATTTCAAATTACATTTCAAGTAGTAAAAACGAAAACTGTTTCAATTGTGAGTATAGGACGATATTCCCAATAGATGTCGTTGTGTGTTCGACACAGTTGTATGTTTAACATAATTGATTTACGTTAGTAAAATCCCGTTCAAAGCGCGCGTCCGAAGACGTCATTTTATGTATGATTGGCGTACCGTTCACGGAAATGTTCGCGCCTTAAGACGCTTGTGGCAGCCATCCGGTTAACCACCGCTGTAAGATGCCAATATATTCGTATAATTTTGAAAACCAAGAAAATATTGAGTAAACAAGCATAAAAAATTACACTGTAGAAGGCCATGAGATTATGACGAAAAGTGAACAATACCTTTCTGTATTATTATTTATCATACTAATTGTACGGGTATTTAAAATATGTAAGTATTTAACGAAGGACTAGTTGTTTTCATACTTACATCATTTCAACATGCTTAATTGCATCGTAAAGCAGTTGCATTTGTTTTTTTATAATTGTGATTCAATCTTAACCCTTCTAAAATATATTTTTAATGGCGACTGATTCAAACCCAATAAATAAACGTAAAAACTGATTTTTCGTTTTGAAAAACATTTTTTGGTAACATTATCGGCAAATAATTTTGAAATTATTACTTACTACAGACTGACAATTATTACAGACTGACAATTTATTGGCGCCATATCGAAACCCTAAAAAGCTACCACCACACTAACGAATATATTTTTTTTTCACCATTTTATGGCTTCACAAAATTATTTTCTTATATGTCTAGAATGTATCAAATTCAAAAATTATACTGTCCTTCAAAACTAAGTTTTATATGTTTTTTTAACAGCTACGAATTTTTTGGGATTATAAGATCGATAAAAGTGTATAAATATACCTAAAACTCTGATCTAATCATTGTAAGAAATTAAATGATTTTAATGAAAACTTTTGCTATCATATTATACGTGGACATTAAATCAAGGTTTTTTTACTTCATCCGGGTTTGAAGGGTTAAACTTTTTGGGCTTGGTTCAAAATTTTCTAAGCAAACTGGCGGATTCCGTGTAGTAAAAGTGTACAGAGGTGTTGATAAATTTATTATTGATATATAAAGACAAAATAAGGTTTTATTTAACAAGTATTTAAGGGAAAATCCGCCTTTTTTTAATATGCAAAATTTAATTTACCATGACGTTGGACGTAATTAGCGGCTAAGAAAAAGATTTGCATAATATTATATTATAGATAGCTTTCTGGGAGAATCCTAGAATTTTATTAACATAAACAAAAAAATAGACGTATACGTCTACTATAGTAAAACATTATGCCTGCCCTTTTTTTATTTATTTATCTCAAAACTTTATTTTTTGAGATGTTACACTTTAGAACTGAGGTATCGATATTAACAGTAATCCACATATGGATTTCATGCTGCAGCATTATAAATGCTCTGTATTTGATTCGCAAATCGATTGTACCATCGGTTGCTCGAGAATGCCAGCGATTGGATATTAAAGAACTTCCGCTATTTGCAAAATCGAAAGGCGATTCCGGTACACAAACAAACGGACTTATACTCTAAATAAAACATAAAAGACAACATAATAATAAGACAAAAACAGGATTTCCACTGCAAATTAAATAGCAATTTTCCATTGGTATTACATAATCGATCCGATATAACATTACACATTATGCAATATGATATGTATAATGTTCTCGTATATTTTACATTAATAAAACTTTATCTGAGTGTATATTACATAGTACACATTTATAATATAATATATATGGAGCTGCAACTGGGATCGTAAATTGACGGGGTTTTATCCCCCGCTGCCATAGTGGTTAAAAAAAAAAGAATTTTAAAACCGTATAACTTGCGTGCCCAGTTGTAATAATGTTTTCATCCAGTTACCAAATATTTTTTAAATCCTGAAAAGACTTGCTACACAAGTTCTTGATAATGCGTCTTACATAAAGAAATAAAACATCTTTAAATGTAGAATTTTAAGTATGGAAAAATATCAATGTAGGTATGTATTATATTATTATTTTGGTCGTTGAGCAGAACTGCTCTGGGTCTAAAACGATTCTCAGGCAGTGTCTCGTCATAGTTGTGGAGATTAGAGATCGTTGGGTTAAAATGTTTTCCTACCTCGCTGTGAAACTTTTGAACTATGACGAGACACTGCCTGAGAATCGTTTTAGACCCAGAGCAGTTCTACTCGACGACCCTCCATAGATCTTATATCGTCTAAAATTGTCAATTTTAGAACGAACTTACCATCACGAAAATGACTCTCTTTGTTTAAATTTTGTTGTGTACTGTATGTGTGTATGTATGTATGCGCATGTGTGTGTACATGTACGGATATACTATGGAGGAAGCATATGGAATGTGATTTGCAAAATAATGCATATGGAGTTCCCGTGAACTTCTTATCTCTGTAGTGATCGCGCCCTTCCGTCTGCAAACGATGGTAAGGGGATGCAATTAACAATTTTTCAAAATCTTTATCGATGAAGGAGACTTTAAGAAAGTTGACGCTGGCGCGTCCTGGTACTTGAAGCTCCATAAATTTGATATCCAAAAAAAAAAATGTATTATTTTATTATATTATTAAAGAAAAAAAACAAAATACCATCACCGCTGAGAATTTTCTTGTTAAAGGCAATTTTTTTTTTAATTTACTGTGGTTTCGTGTAAATTTAATTCGACAATTTCAATCATCTTAAAAAGTATATTTTTTAAATGGCTTTTATGTGACCATTCCCATATTTTTGAAAATGCTTCACAAATGAAAAAGGCCAGCCTGGGTATAAATTAAATGAAGTCTTTTTTTAGTATTTTTTTACTTTCTTTTTGATTCCGTCTAGTGTCTTGGAGGCAAGTCCACAGCAAGGATCCTTAATGTGAAGAATAACAAACCACTGGCGTATGTTTCTATAAAAGCGTTGTTTTAATCTGCCGCTTATTTTTGTAACATAAATTCATAATAAAATAATTAAAACTTCTGATTTATCCGGCTTAATATTGCATTACAATATATCTTTTTTTATATTATGTCAAGAGAGTCAATAGCCATACTCCAAATATTTGATAAAATTTAGGGGTTACTTTTTTACTGGGAGGAAGTCAAGCGATTGGAAATGAAATTCTTGAAGGAATAAAATGAAGTGACAATTTAACCATTGAAGAAAGACACATCAATATTAAAAATTCTTGATTTATTTACTTTTAATCGTATTTTAATAATAAAAAATAACGAACATAAAAAAATACCAATTACAATAGATAAATTGTTCAAACATTCAAAATGATTTTTTACAAAGTATTTATCGAATAACTCGATTTAATATTACATTTAAACTAGTTGATTTTAAGCACAAAGAAAACTATGTATCCGATACATTTATTATTTATGCAGTGAAGTGAGAATTTGGATAACTATCGTGAGTTCTTTACCGATTGATTTTTTTTTAAAAAAGTAACTCTTCAAATTAATCAGTGTAGGAATTTTTTGCAAGTACTTTCAAATTATAAAAACCAGCTGCAGTATTATAAAATGAAAACAATTTAAAATTTCGGTGGATTCGGCGGTGAAAGTTCATTTTTAATACAAAATTAAAATTTATACTTAGTTTATTCTACAGGTTGTGAAACGTAGAATAGAAATCGAGAAGCATCTTTAGGTAATTATATTTTAATTATTTACTTATGAAATTACAAAATGGGGATTGGGGATTTTTCCTTTTTACTTGACGTAGGATGGGCGTAAGATATATACACTAATAATATTACAAAAAAAATACTTATATTATATGAGGACAGGTAAATTCCAAAGAAAATAAGTAAAAAAAATAGTGGACCGCTTGTCCTATTAATAATATTATTTCCTAATATTTAATTTATATTTATGATTTTATTAATTTCCAATACTTCTAACCTGTTCATTCTCAAGCTTTTATTATTTACGTTGTGGAGTTTTGCAATATTTTTCCACCTATCGTCCGGTAGAAAGGAAAAAAATCCTAACCTCCATTTTGTAATTTTATCAGTTAAGAATAACAATCAAGTTTTAGTTTGTTCATAAACAACCTTACGATAATTTGTCGGAAGATGCTTCACAAAGAGGCGAAACACGTGTCTCAATTTGATTAACAGCCTGTGAAATAAAAAAGTTATGATTTTTAATTTTATATTGAAAACAATTTATCAACAAAAAATTCTACAGTTTCGCATCAGACATAATAATACAATAATATATGAAACAATTTCCAAAACAATGGTGTTACGTCTCATTGCATTTATCGGTAAATATTAAAACCATGCGTGTTGCTCAGTGATTGAAAGGATCTTTGCATATTAGGTATTTATTCTGTTTACTAGTATAATAAATATTTAACAATCATTGCGAGTGATTAATAAATAGTTATGAATTAGCTCATGGCATGTCGGATATAAGATGTTCGATAAAGTGTTATTTATAACTTAAAATCACATGGTATTTATTTCAATAAACCTAGAAATATGTACATTAAAACGTGTTTATGAAAAGCTAAAACCGTTTCCTTTTATTTATTTAGATTCTAATCACTTCCGATTGTGATTATTTGTATGCTTTATTGTTTATACCAGGGCTCCTAAACTTATTTTTTCCAAGATAGACTACGTTGTATGTACACTTTATTTAACAAATACTGACATCTTACCAATTGTTTTATAACTAATTACTAAAATACCTAAATAACTAAAGCATGTTTCAATAAAAAAAAATTGCAATCCATCTATTCCTCTCTCTAAAATTCCCATCCAAGGAGGGATCCCAACTGTTTGGAAACACCTGGTTTATGTAAATTCGCATTACTTTAATTCATAAAAAAGCTATGAATTATGTGCTTGCGATATCATTAATATCGGTATATTCAATAATCATCAAACATTGGTTGATTTTTATAAAGGTAACTTGAACGTAATTAAACTAAACGCAAAACAATATTTGAGATTTTGAGAGACTACTATGAGAAAGGGATACGAAATAACTAATGGTTATTACTGATTTGACATTAGGCGAATGAACATGTCTTTTAATTGTAGATTTTTTTTTCTTCTTTTCGATGGATTCAGCGATAACTTTGTGGTAGTTTATTTTTAATATAAAATTAAATTTGATAACTTTGATACTCCACTTCTTGTTTTACAAATTGTGTGAAATCATTATTTGATCTTAAGAATTAATTTCTGACATCGCCAAGTGGAGTGACTTTTCAGTTGAACGATCAGGATTAAGTTGTCAATAAAAAAAATACGAAATATATAGAACAATTGATCTAAGCTGTAATCTATAGAAAAAGATAGCGTCCGGCGAATTGTAAAGCATTTAAAAACTTTTTGTATTGTCAACAATCTGCGTAGAAAAAAGAGTGATATTTTAGGTAAATAAAAAAAATATAGTGATACATATAACAATATATAACTAATGCAGAGGATAATTCAAATATGTCATCAAATTTTCTATTTATTTTTAAATTTATTAGTACACAGATCACGTTATATTTGGGGTATAACGATATGCTGGTTCAATTTCTATAAATTTTAGCACGTTAAGTAAAATATTATAGTCATTAACATAAGGACAGCCTGCAATCGCAAATCGATCGACTATTAGCCATTGTAACTTTTACAGCAATTACCGCAAAGCAACATTAAAACAAGTATTATTACACTGAAAATATATAAAATTTTATTCTTGTGGTTTTTTTATTCTACAACGTTTTTAATAATAAAATTCAAGGACTTGCAATAATAATCTACGTGATGTTTACAAGTAAAGGTGTTAAAATAATGGCAATTAGAATGCTTGTTGACTATTTCATTCAATTATCCTTGCACCAATTAACATGTGATTTTTTATTTTCTTTATATGATTAAAAAAAAATCATTTTCAGACTTATGTTTTGCTTTCAAACAAAATGGTTTCAACTAACTAGGTTCTGTAAAAGACGATAAATATCATTGTTGTTTATTTTTTTAGTTATATTAGTCTTGCATTGTATTTGTATGAAAATGGTTTATGATACATATGTCATTAAGATACAGTGTTAAAAATATTTGTGAAAATGTTCAAACTGTGTATTAAATATACACAAATCAAGTAAAGATACTGTAAAATCATGTTTGTAGATATGAACCAATTAAAAAACAATAGCAAACTAGCGAAGTTGTACCTAGATTAACTATTCTTCTTTGTATATTATGCACACGTTAAGCACATGTAACTATTTTTTACTAACATTCATTCGCCCTATATATTTAAAAATTTGCTTTCAACCTTGTTTCATATATATATATATATATATATATTTTTTAAAACCATGTCCGCTCCCAATGTGGAGCATATGGACTCCTAATGGAGTTTATCTCAACATATGTGTTTCTACGAGAACTGCTTGTTACTCAGTTGCTCAACCTCTCTTTTTACTAAAGAGAGTAGGAATAGAAGGATAGGGCTAGGACAGGACTAGTGGTTAGCTAATCGCTCTCGATACGCCCCGTTCATAGGATAGGATGGGTGGAAGGGGGGAATTCAAGACATCACATACATCCATGCCTTCGAACAGAAATTTATAAATCGATTGAAAAATCAATTCATAAAACTGTCCGTACCGGGATTCGAACCCGGGACCTCCGTAACCGAAGCCAACGACGTTGACCACTCGACCACACAGGCGGCTAAATATACAGAATGTTTCATATTACAGAATTGAATTTTTATTCCCGCTGTTTTTTACATACCAGCTCATTAAGAATATTGTTTGACTGGTAGCTCTTTATTTTCTTTTGTAATCTTATATATCTGGAGGTGAATATTGAAGTATTAAATCGTTTTAATTTATTTAGAAATGTAAGTAATTGAAATCCAATGCCCAGTCTTCTTGGGAGTCCAAGTTCTATCTTCGTTGAAGTGTTTATAACTTGATAAAAAAAAATAACGAATATAGAGCAACGCACAAAGGCCCAATATTGTTGAAAACAAGAAATTTAAATTACACTTGATAACTTGCCCGTGGCTTAATGGTAGATGTTGCCAACTGTAAGCAGTAAAAGCTTTCATAAATAATAAGTATTATAGGATATCAACATTGTTGTGTAATGAAATTAGATACATAAATATAAAAGGAGGTAAGAAGCAAAGTAGAAGGAGGTAAGAACCATCTTGAATAAATTAATCTACGGATGCAGAATCATAGAGCTAAAGATTATTTTCAGTAGCAAATCTGTTCTTCAAAAACGTTCTTTTGAAATTTGCTTTAGAAAAAAAATCTGCTTCTTAATTCTTAACGTGTTGTCGAATGCTAAATGTTTGCTCAGCACATTTGACGAACTCATTGTAAATTACAATATTCTACTGTCAGATATAACACACTTCAATCAATTAATAATGCTTTTTTCAGTTTTTTACATTTTTCTTAAAACGATTACCATGGGAAAATGCTGTCTTTGCTTTCGATTCCCTTGTGTGTACTTTTGTATATAACATGCTAGGAACGCAAATTTTAAGACTTTTAAATAACAATAATTGTTATTTTGATAAAAAATTATGTGTATTTATTTTATTTTATTTATTAATGGCACACTTTTATGAAACATATTTTTTAATTCGTTGGTGCTCCAGGCTTTGTTTCGTGAGAAAGCATTATTGACAACATATTATATAATTAAAATTAAAAAAAACAATAAGCACATTTTAATGTATATTATGTTTATATTATTTTTTATCAAAAAAAGAGGTTGGCACAAGTAAATATTAAAGCGACGCACTCTCTCTCTAGCTGTTTTTTTTTAAAAAATTAAGGTCAGCGAAGAAAAATAAAGCTATCCATTCTAGGGAACTGAAATTGATAAATAAATTAATAAATAAATCAATGTTTTTTTTCGGGGGTATCAAGACGAAAGGCGTATACGAAAACCCAGCATGCATTAACCACTTTTACGGCAAATAAGTGGTTCTGTGATTACGAACCGAACTAAAAAAATCGAAATAAAATAAGTATCCCTGATTAAGACCCTTGCAAAATGTTCAATACCGGTTGTTACTCAACCGCTCCATTTAAATAGAATGCAAGAAGAATCGGTTTTAAAGTAGTCCTTATGATACACAACTTTCACAAAACTGCTCCAATAATGAACGCCTACCTTCGTATAAAAATATCATTTTAATTTTAATGTCGCGGACAGACAGAACGAATTATCAGTTCGAAAAAATGTATCCTGCCTGCACGTACTTTAAATGTTCCTCTAAAAAAAAAGTTGTTTATTTATTTAGTATCGATTCGTCCAAAAATCCAATATTTTCTATACAACCAAATAAATTTATATGTTCACCTTATTATGGTATTTTAGAACCAAAGGAAAGCTAGAGCTCAAGTATGCTTTATTTTTTTAATCATTAACGACAGCTTGCATAGAGTTCAGCTTAAAGATATAAGTTATACTTAATTCTGAGATATCATTCAGCCGGACCGAGCGTAGGTTTGTTGATCATAAAGATTTTCGGTTATTTTCATGTCTCAGGATTTTTTTTCGTCCCAAAGCCGTAGAAGTGTAGCATTTCTATTTTTATCAATTCACATCAAATATTTCTATGGATCAGGAAAAGTAGTATACAATTTTGTTTTTAGCAAATCAGGAGAACTTATGTTGAATGAACAAAACCTAATATATAATTTGTATCAAAATTTTTGAAACTGGCAAGTCTCGGGTTATTTTATTTAAATGATGTAAACTGATACTGGGAAAAAGCGTTGATTTCCCAGGAATTTATGTGCGGGTTGCCTCAACACAGAATCTCTATTACAGGCATGGGCAACCTTTCCTATGTCTGGAGCCAAATTATCATTCTGTCTCCGAGTCAATGGCCGGACCAAATTATTAAACATAACAAAGTAATATTAAATTAAATAATACACGTTGCTATTTCTTATATGGTGGTGATCATGAACTAGTAGCGTGGAGCCACTGCAAGCGCCCGTGTCATCTCCATTACTTAATCCCTTCCTGAAACTATTAATTTCTTTCTCTAATACTTCGAGGGCCGGACAAAATAGCTCGGTGGGCCGGATCCGGCCCGCGGGTCGGTGGTTGCCCATATATGCTCTATTAGATACCCACTATTACTTTTATTTACATTTTCATATTCGATTATTACAAATACAAACAGAAAAAAACAGATATATTATATTTACCATTGCTTTATTAGAACATTTTATCAAAAGCTGTAAAAAATCTATTCATTTTTTTATATATTGACATCAAATATATAGTAAAAATACATTTGGCTATTTACTTGCCTTTGAAAACTATCGTGCATCCCTAAAAGCCACTTCTACTAACGGATGTATCGGGTTGTATGTTGATTCATAAATACAGACCGGTTTCATATTTGTTTCTTGTCGTGTAATCTTAATAATCTATTATGCAATCTTTACAAATTACAAAAAAATAATGTCACCGTGCTAATTATTATTATGTGACTGTGCTTAATTTCACTGCACTTTATGCAATAGTTTGCACTGAATATCTTTTCGTATCCCGCCAAGATGCAATTATTATTTACGCTCACGATGAATATTTTCTTTCTCAGTCAATAGAGAAAACACATTCACTTTGATGACAAAAACTTCGTATCGCGGCTGCAATATGTAGATTATTAAAAGCCTACGGTATTTTACTCACAATAAGAAAACAACGCCCCTAGATAGATTCGATCATGGATTAATCTAAAAGGAACGTTTTGCGCACAGGTACATACTACATAGTTAGGTTACCATTATATAAACATCGATTTAACACTATAAGCCCCGACCCAAATTAGGTCGTGTGCCGGCGTATTTTTGAAGAATTACCGTTTTTCTTAAGGGATTTCGATGAGTGATATAACTTTAAAACTACGAGTCAAACCAAATAAAACTTTTTGTGATTATGCAACTCTTTGAAGATTTAAAATATTTCATATATTCGTCGCAAAATATATTTTCATTTAGTAACATTCAAAAGTTCGATTTTTGTTCAGTTTCAAAACGGATATTTCGGTGAATTTTCACCACCGCCAGCTTTCCCTTACTAATATAAAAAATAGAAAACAGTCGAAGTTGATTTTGTATTATTTCATGAGTTAGCATTATTTATAAATATATAAAGTAATGGCCTACATTATTTTAAGCTAACGAAAAAAAATGTTCCATCAATATTATTTTTCAATTAGTTAAGTAGTAAGTAGATAATACAATACTTGTCGTAAAAATAATATAATATATACATACCTACTTGTTGTGTAAAAATCACAATATTCCAAAAGCACGACATTACAAAACATTGAGCATAATGAAAAGTGTCGTTAACATTCAATCTGGTATTGTTTTACTTGTGTATTGGACATGTCTAATTACTTAACGTTCATTTTTCATTATATAATAGTTTTCTGCAGTTTCCACACGATGTGAAATACGGGTGTAATTAGTTTTCTACGTTCATCTTTCTCAATATAAGAAAATAGTCATGCAATTGAAAACATGTGTGCAAGAACAAGGTCTACGCGTTGGTTTTGAGAATAATTTCATTGAAATTTCAGTTGACAGCTCCTTCTCTACTACCTATACTACTTAAACAAATTTTCAAAAATCGATAACAGATGGCGGAGATATCTTAATCCTGAAAAGTGTTTCATTTGTTTTGTTTAAAATAACAAAATGTCTTCCTGGTTGGTACACAAAATGAATTCAAACATCGCACACGATTAAACTTTGTAGAGTAAAGATAGTACAGTTTTGTTAAATAATATGATAATAAATAGAATACATTGAGACGGTGTATTTGAATAAATAATATGAGTTGAGTAAAATGAAAAATATTACATTTGTTAAAAATATCCATATTTTAAAGAAACGACAGAATAGTAATGATGTTCTCAGTATATAATTCATATTAATTCGCACAGTTATGACGACAATAGGAAGAAAATAATTAAGATTTTGACTAGGAAATAGTATAATAGTCCGCTATTTTTGTTATGATGAATGCTTCTCATGTAAATAATTTTGAAAAAGCAGCAACTTTTAAATCTATTTCCAATGATTATTATAACTATTGTTGGTACTTTCCTGTTATCGCGAATATTTTTTTCATTTTTTTTTTAATATTTTCATTCTACATATAATTAAGAAGAAAAATGTTTACAAACGAATGAATGAATATTTTTTATATGTAGGTATAACAAATGAAAAAAATGACCGCTTTAACAGGAACGTACCTTTTAGTTTAGTACCTTAACAAAAAAACAAAAAAATAGTTAAATAAAAAAAATGTTTCAATTGAATTGAACTGATTTCTCGAGACCGCTAAAGATTCGATTTTAATTTGATCAACCCATTATCCCAGCGGACTTGTTCTTTTCGTGTTTACGCTGCAATAAAAATCTGCTCTAAAATAGTTTTAAAATTAGAAGTTACCTATTATATAATATTTTTACGACAGGATTTTTTATTGTTTATTAAAACTCATCTGTCATTTTTTATAATACTACTAAAATATATTCAATTGAATCATAAAGTGTATCGAATTTTATTACATAAGTATCTTTTATGGTTGTTTTGCTACTTCACTCAAGTCGTTATTCAATAAAAATCAGACCGAATATAAAATAAAATAATTTTGTTTATTATAAAATTCAAATTAAATCATATAAAATAACAAAAAAATGACCCTACGGGAACTGTCAAGTTGATATTGTTAAAAAATTAATATTAGTATTCGATTGCAATGGAATTCTTCTAAGTTAATGTTTCAATAAATAGTATGACCATTTGTAACACTTAAAAAAAGGTTGTTTAATTGAATTTTAAATTAAATCTAAGACAAGATCGGACTTTATAATTAATGAACCTAGCGTACGCACAGCCAAAACTAAGCTTGCTTTTACTTTGGACTTATATGAAGGCACTCATAGACATTGTTGATTATAGCAATCCTAAGATAAATAGCACATACATTACAAAAGTATAAAAGATTTCCGCAAAAAAATAATGGATACCACTAGAATCCTTTATATATCGTTATGTACATATATGACAATGGTTTCTTGGAAATATCACATCTTTATTAATCGGCATACTTAATTGTGTGTTTTAATTTAATTTGTGATGCCGAACGATTTTATTTGAACGAGTAGTACACTCACAATTTCTGACCCACTGTAAAAAGAGTCATATTTTAATTACACAAATTGTTAGGATATTTTGTGCACCATTATTTATTTCTGCATTACGCCATAATATCATTTACAACATTATAAGTCTAAGATGCAATTTCCCTTGTAAACATAAACGTGTACCCATAATTGGTATACCTACGTCATATGTTGTTCGGTCGTGGAAAAGAGCTTGAATTGTGATCTTTATATGTATGTGTATAATAGCTAACATGTAGATGGTGCATTGTGCATCCATAGTACAATGTACTGATAAATAATCTAGATAATCCATTGACAAAGAGAATAAGTGAGACAAAACAAAACCAGGCCTAGTCCATTTGGAGAATGCTAATATTTTCATTGTTTTTTTTTCTTTCCGCGACAAGATAGATAAGTGTAGTGATTATCGTAATGCGTTCCCGACACCGCTGCACGCCGACTTCTGACAGTCCTGACTGCTGATGTTTGAAATGCATTTGCATCATCGTAGTATTCAACAAAAGACAACCTGAAACATATTTCAAAACGGTGTAGATAATTACTAGCATTATGTCATTTATACTAAACTGAGTAATGTATTACTTTGAGATAAAATAAAAAGTGGTGACTTTTATTAGAAAACTTATCTGCCAAAAATGGAATATGGAAAATAATCACTGGATCTGGGCAAGTTGGTTTTAAAGCGGGATTGTACTCGTGGGTATGGTGAACAGGATATTTATCAAATTTTATGTGAGTGCTCTGAGATAAGTCCAGAACGATCCGAACTGTTTGCTGTGGTTCGTCCTCACACGGGCTCAATATGCCACACAGACTAAATTGCAACTAAGACTGACTTCGGAACATTTGAAAAGTTTACTCATTTATTTGGGGATTATCATAACCTTGATTCTTCACTAAAGTCAATAAATTCGTCTAAAACGACGTACTCTCACGTAGACACATTTTCCTGTCGAAAACGCTGTGGAAGGTAGCCATAAAGCGTTGGCTGCATATACACCAGTGGCGGTTCCTGACCTAAAGTCATGGGTGGGCTAGAGAAAAGCATAGCATTGTATACTATTTACGAAATTGTGCATGTTTCCACTTCACCTTATACATTAATCTACAAGCAAATTAACTAATACTACGACACTACTGCAATGCATAAATTATTTTATAATAAAATCAATGCTAATGTAACTAAGAAATAATAGAATAATATTACGGAACCCTTAAATTCGTCTCTTTCAAAGTGAAATATCAAGTACAAAAAGCAATACAGAGCTGTCACTGAGAGTCAATACCTGTCACTTTCATACAATACAACGATATTGGTATTTGTGTTTGAATGTATGGGTCATGGGTAGATTCAATTTAGCCCCCAACGAATGACAGAAGCTTGATAATTTGAAACACCGTCGTGGGCGTTTGATGACCTTTCCGTACGTACAAATACAAAAAAATCTAATCGTGCTTGATTGCGCCCCAGTTTAAAGAAATATTGCAGGATATTATCCATGATTGCGGGCTTAAAAGCTCTAGCTCCTGAGTCGTTAATACGTAGGTGTTACCAGACTGACGTCACGTTGCCTGTTCTCTATGAAGTATTTATAGGGGAATTGTTTTTTATGCCGGCTCAGTTTAAAATTGTAATACAAAACACAATCGAGAATATTATTGTAGGTAGACATATCATTGTCTTATATTGACAGAGGAAAATTAAAACAAAGATATTATATTCATTTGGGAAAGGTTAGTTATGCTTATAAATGTATTTATTTTGTTCAGCAGCCGAATTGCTGTTCATTTTTATTCAGGCATCTAAAGTTTTGGGTGAAAAATGCAGGTCGGGCTTAGCCCACCTAGCCCAGTACCTAGAACCGCAACTGAATTATAAACAACGAGCGATGGCGAAAAACCAACGTGTATTATATGTACAACATACCATAAGTATCAACAAGCTTAGAAAAGATAGTTAATGAAACGATTTCTTCCATTTTGACTTGCAGCTACACCAGCAAAGTGTTATTCACTCACTGTTTTATAATCGTCTTTTTCTTCTTTCTATAAATATAAAACTTATGTAAACTATTTTTTATAAAAAACATGGATATATACCGTAGAAATTATGTAACAGAATTTTAACATATTCCTGTAATTTTGTCAATTTTCACTTTTCCCATAAAAATGATACATCAAGAATTGAATGTAATTATTAGTTACACATAATAATTATTACTCAAACGCGAAAACTGACACTGCCGCTTCTGTCGCTGTATTAAACTGTTTAAAAGACTAATTATTGTGAAAACTTTCATTTGCAAATGGATTTAATTACTAAATTTCACAGAAAACGACTGTGAAGAGAAGGTGTTGTGTAGTAAGTTGCTTTATCTTCAATCAGACTAGTTGACTAGATTTAAAAAAAAAACACGCTTTAAAAAATGATGTATTGTTATTTAAAATCAAACACATTTATAATTTTTTTGGTTTAATCATCCAAAAAGCTTCAAAATTTATGCAATACTATATTTACAAACACTTTGAGCTGTCAAATGTTTCTTCGTTAATTCTTATACAAAAACTTTCCACCAAATGTTCTAAATTTAAATATGCACACAGTGTTTAGGTTTTAAAAATAACAACGACAAGAATGCTTACTGTTTATAAAAAATACATTATGATATATTCATGTTATGTAAAGTGCCACTAGCAACACTACTGTTACGATAAAATGTAATGTTGCCAAAAGTGGATCGATAATAATTAATGATCATTTTGCAATCGGTGTGGGATATTTTTAAAAATTAAGATCATGTGAAATCTAGGCAAGGCATGACTTGTTGTTATGTGGGCAACGATGACCGAAACGCATGATCTCGATACGAAAAAACGGGCTTGTCAAAATTATAAAAAAGTTACATCACATCCCAATGAAAAATCGTTAAAAACTATGAGATATTCATAGTTTAAGATGCTTAAAAAAATATAGATCGATATATTAATGGGTCACTGTTGGTTTTGTGATCTGCCCTTCTCGGTTGCGCGGTTAAGGGCTCGAATATACCAGAAATATTTACACATTATATACAGTCAAAATCTTTTTTATAGCGGATTATAAATATGTTATGTTATAATAAATAATTAAGTGAACGCTTGTGGATTTTCGTTCTAGGACTTGTGAGCTAGTGTTGGAGCACTGTTGTCACCTATAAGAACCAAATCATCGTCTGTGATGAAAGCAGTGAAACGTTTGACAGATGAAATATGACCACATAATACATAATAACAAATATGACTTGTGTTATACCAACCGTCAAAAGCTTTTACAAAAAATATTAGAGTCAACGCAACGATGTTACGTATTTCAGATTGTCAAACATAAGTATCTAGAATCAATATCCTTATACACTTGAGAATAATACAGCT
Source organism: Himalopsyche anomala (assembly GCA_031772345.1). Taxonomy (NCBI): domain Eukaryota; kingdom Metazoa; phylum Arthropoda; class Insecta; order Trichoptera; family Rhyacophilidae; genus Himalopsyche; species Himalopsyche anomala. Next base: position 13,212,731 of record CM062830.1, read on the forward strand.
GATACATCAAAAGTTTATTTTAACCATAATCGTCACATCAATTAAATATTATGAATTATGATTATCAACTATTGAAGTGCTGTCAACTACATTTCAATTAATAAAATATGCCATATTTAAGACAAAAAAATTATCTGCCGTCCATATTTATTTATTGAACAAGCTTCGATGAGAAATTCAAAATATAAATGATGACCTCAAGCACATATCATTATATTTCACATCTTTTGATTCCAGTTGACAGTGCTCGCAATGAACGAAACCGGTCCTGACCTTTTAAATAAAGTGGAATAAAGTATAAAGGAATATTGTGTTTTTATTAATCTGTCTAATTTTTAGTTAATCGATTATTTATGTTTAAAACCATAAATAATGGTTGTAATTGATCTTTAACTATATATTTTAAATGCTCATTGTGTAATAGGACATCCACTTAAAATATTATATTATATTTCCTATGTCTAAAAATAACTATTTTTTCAGTAAAATTATTTTATTGTGGGGAAAACATTAAATGTGATATTTATTAAAAGTTATATCGCTAGGTGAGCATTTCTGTAAACATATTTTAAGGGAATAGAGGACTTTGTCGGTAATTTTAATACATTGAGTTCTCTACGAGGTGGTATCAATGGTTCTCTTTATACGAAAAATGAATATTTGCTTTTGATCATCAAGTAGGTCAACAATAGTTACAATACCAAAATTACTGACGACAGTAATATTTTAAAAACTGTGTAGCCTTTTTTATATGAGAATTAAATATTCATTATATTTTTTAGAAAACAAAAGTTAGTTTCTTTGCTGCTGTAAAATATGATGTTTACATTTTCGTTATTTTTAATAGTGCGATAATTAATTACAATTTTACATTTGAATAAAGTGCTTCCCATACTCTCACTAAAAACAATTTTTGTCGTAAGGAGAGGGTAGGCGTTAACGCAAGATGAGTTCTCATTGCAATATATTGAGCAAGAAAACGATTTGCTTTGTTTATATAATTATAACCGACCATATCTAAAAAAAATTTTTTGAACAAACATTATTTTTAAAGTATTCAATATTTAAAAATAAAAATAAATTTTATTCCAATTTTTTTTACAAATTTAACCAAAACCTATTTAAATCATTTCTACCATTATCAATAGAGGATAATCACGATAACCGCAATTACTCCAAAAAAATAAATTTTAAATAAGGAGGAGAAGAATTTGCCAGCTTGCTATTGTTTTGTTTTGTCTATTTGTGCAATCCGGTACAAAAAAGGTTTGTTTCTTCAAATTCACAGGGAATGTAAAATTACGTCAGCGATAATCTCCCTACAAGTAATTTTACTGGTTTTAAAAAAACGAATACGGTAGTACATGATAACGTCATATATTAGAAAAAATTAAAAGCTGTATATCTTAACTTTTAAAGCAGAATTATCACTCGAATTGTATTAAGATTCTTAGTGATAAAAGGGTCATCTGTTAAAATTCTCGACATTTCTTTGCAAAAAGACACCAATTGTAGTTTTCTTAACGACAGTTAATGCAAGTACTGCTTATCTGCTACAAAATTAATGCATTAAAATTTCACATGGTCATTTTATCAATTTTCTTAGTCAGTCTTTTTCATTAGATTTTGATAACGTAAATACTAGAGTGTCCAATCCCAATTTTTGCGGATTTCCCAAAACGAATCGACGTAAGACCTTTTTTTAGCTCTTCAGGGATTTTCATATTAAAAAACCCAAGAATTTGCGGAATTCCCAAAATAAACCAATGTTTGGAAACTTAGCCCTCGCTCAACATTCTCTAATTTTCTCAATCCCGGGATTGGACGGGATCCCGGGATTGGAGCCCCTAGTAAATATATCTATAACATCGTATTTTCACAGTTCATGTAAAAGTATCGGTTTCGAAATCCTCATTCAGGGCACTGGCATGAATTACCTTTTCGATCAATTTAACAATTTATATCATGGAATTTCTATAATTTTTTCAGCATTTTTGCAGGTATGAGACCTTCTAACCGGGTATGAACCTAATTTTGCTATCTTTTTTAGAACAGTAATGATACTGAAACTTCTGTAAAGTAATGTTCGAAAATATGTGATTCACGAGGATATAGAATAATTTTTAATTGAGTGACACCAATGCATAATTCAGTTTAAAAACATGTATGTTATAAATTTGAAGAATTTTGTATGCAAAATTTTCGTTTTATTTTAATACTGCATTATAAATACAAATTGGAACTAGAATATATGATATATGCAATTCTCAATTATATAAATATAAAAACAAACATTTTGAAATCGATTAAAGAATCGTAGACTTTAAATAACTCTCGATATCATAGGAATAAAAATGTCATATTTTTTATATTGAATGGCAAATTAACTTTATTAAATTCTGGTTTCCAACAGATGGAAAAGATGTCAACTTGCAGCAAATAAAATAGATAACATCAATGCTGACCTACAAACCGGCAGTTCAAACCGTTTAGACGCACCTAGTGCAGGTATAACGTAGATTTCATTTTTTTTTGTCGTAGAGAATAAAAAAAGGTATACAATTCTCGAGAAGCTTTTCGTGATATATTATTGAGAACCAAAGAAAACAGCTTGAAGATTCTATCGTAATTATGACTACCACATATTGCACGAGCTATACACCGCATTCTTAAAAGCGATGTCAAAAAGAATTTTGCTAGGCTTTTTTGGTTTGGGATTTTCTGAAGAAAAAAATAACATCAACTTGGTTTGGTTTAAATGTTTTTTATTCATATCAATTTCAAATAAATACATTTGATTTCGAAAGTCTACGTTTCCGTCATTCGATATAGATGTGTATTGTTTATGAAATATATACTGTAATCTTTTCAGTTGCTAAGAGACTTAAACACACACAAAAAACTTGTTATAATATCTTAATAAAACACAATAATCCTTTGTACTTCATTCCACTTTATTTAATATGTCAGGACCGGTTTCGCTCATTACGAGCATCGTCAACTGTTTATTAATATAATAAAACAACTGTTTATTAATATAATGCCTTTCCACCAAGTATTGACAGTGAACACCCTAAAAGTGTTATAATATCGTTGTAGGGAGACAATTAGAAAGTTGTATTTAAATTTATCAAATAAAAGGTTAAAAAAATACAATTGATCTGTAAATGGTAGCCAAAATTACGTGTGAACATTTTAAGTCGCTACTGTTAACCGTTTGGGAGGAGTTATTATGATGAACATGCACTGTGCGTTTGTTTAAAGATTGAGATACAAATATTTAATTCTAAGATAATATTTGGTTATTACAATGATAATTCTATCAATATATGTATGTATTATCTTTGGTCTATTTTCTATATCTAACGCGGGTATAGTAACTTAATAACTAGGGCTTGTCGGTTTTCAAAAACCGGTTATAAAAACCGGTTTTTTGGGTAAATTTGTAACATTCGAAAATAGGTTTTTCAACTTCGTAAGCGGTTGTGCTGAATTTTCCATAAACGAGTCTATAAACAAAAGGACAGAAAATTTCGATATTTTATTTGATGGCTTAAAGACCATATGCCCTACATCATTACCCAGTGAAAGGGTATTTTCGATATCAGGAAATTTTGTTACAAAACGATCAATGGGCGCTTTGTGTTTTCTTAAATCATATTTTCTGAAGAGTAACAACAAATAATTTCTTGTTGTGTATTATTATGTATATAAAAAAACAACAAAAACATTGATCGCTATTTTAATTGAATTATCCATTTTTTGTAAAATTTCCAAAACCGGATAAAACCGGTTTTCGGAAATATTGACATTCGAAAACCGGTTTTTTCAAAAGTCGGTTTTTGTATAAGCCCTAGTAATGACATATTTGGATGCTTTTTATATGAGAGACGTAAACCATTTTCTGGCTGTTAATTTAAATTAATATGTAGACTCTAAGATTTTAGCGTCTAAAATTTAATATTGTAGTTCCATAAAGCACAGTGATTTGACTCAATTATTTATGTAGAATAGTAGGACAAGTTAAGATACGATGTAACAGATTATATATTAATGGGTTTTAATAATTTTGACTTATTCATACAACCTAAGACAATTATTTAAATTGGCTACAAAATGTTTTTATTCTGCGTCACTAATATCCTCGTTGGATTTGATAAATAATTGATTAAAACAAATGCATACTATCAATCAGCTTATGATGTTGATCCGCCTCAGAATAGTTTGGTAAGACTACTTCTCTTAATTGAGATGCATTTTAGATGTGTTTCTGGGATGAAGTGGCCCAATTACTGATGACTATGACGTGCAAGGAAAACTCTTCTCCATTTGTACTTAGGTTCGATTGAAATTATAACCAAGACCACGATCTGGGTATATTTGAATATTCCAGGCTGCTGAGACTCATCCTGGTTTCCTGTTCGTGAAGTATAAGAGACAAAAATAAACTAGCGTTTATTAGAAAGCTATAATGGTAAATTTATATTTTTTTGCTTTTAGCTGGCAATAACTCTTAAGCTAAAATGATTTTTCGTTTATCATACTAATTATTATATTTACAACATACTCGTACATTTAATCGAGTGAAATGGAATATCTTTAAATAAGATTTTTTGTAAAATTTATATTAATAATCATAGCCTCTTTCTAAGGTACTAGATTCAACAGTGACATTAAAAACATAGTCCCTATTCTAGTGTAAATTCATTGTACAACGTCCCCTCTCCAATTGTAATACAAAATTTAAAAATTACACTATTGTTACAACATATATGTTTACATTATTGTTACACAATGAATTTGAACCTACAATCAATATTAGTAAGGGGTTTTTCTTAATATTTCTTTGCAATCAGCTCCTTTAACTGACAGAATAAAAAAAAAACTTTATGTATATCCGGAAAACTAATAAAAAGACTGTCTGTATCCACCCTCAACGAAAATACTGGTATCCGTAAAAAAACGTGAATACTGGTGTCTGTTGCCATATAATGGTAGTCGATTTATAATCAATTTTAAAATATATATATAATGTATTAAAATGTTTAATATTCCTGGCTATCGAGGATAAGCATTGGAGAGCTGTAGTTTTTTAAAAGTAATCCGGTTTGACTGGCGAGAAATGTAACAGCAGCCGACAGCTGGTTCTTTACGGCAGAATCTGCAGCTATCGCGTTATTGTGAAGTAAACAAGCAATTCCATTTATTTAGCAAGTCTCAAAATGAAAAAAGAGAGAGAGAGAGAGAGAAGAGCCGGCTTGCTCGTTGATTTTGATAGCTTTTAGATAATATTTTGACTAACGCATAACAACAAACTTGTTAACAAAGTTAGCAAATTTAATATACTCCAAATCGTTTTTATAAAAAGAAATATCGTATACTATTCGACAAATAAAACGACTATGTTGTTTTGCGAATAATTCAACAATATTATGAAGTTTAAACTGAATGATAAGCAGTGGCGGTTCCTGACCTAAAATCTTGGGTGGGCTAGAGAAAAGCATATTTCCACTTCACCTTATACATTAATCTACAAGCAAATTAACAAATACTACGACACTACTGCAATGCATAAATTATTATATAATAAAATCAATGCTAATGTAACTAAGAAATAATAGAATAATAACACGGAATCCTTAAATTCGTCTCTTTCAAAGTGAAATAACAACTACCTACTAAAAGCAGTATAGAACTGTCACTTGCTGTCACTGAAAGTCAATACCTGTCACTTTCATACAATACAACGATATTGGTTTTGTGTTTCAATGCATAAGTATGCGTATTGGGCAGATTCTGTTTAGCCTCCAACGATCAACAGAAGCTTGACAGATTGAAACACTATCGTGTGTATTAGGTGACGTTTCCGTACATACAAATACAAAAAAAAACTAATTGTGCTTGATTGCGCCCCAGTGTAAAGAAATATTGTATGTGGTTACGGGCTTGAACGATTTAGCCCTTGAGTGGTGTTGCCAAAGTGACGTGAGTTCCTGTTCCCTGTGAAGTATTTATAGGGTTATTGTTTTTTTATGCCGGCTCAGTTTAAAATTGTAATACAAAACACAATCGAGAATATGATTGTAGGTAGACGTAACATTGTCTTATATTGACAGAGGAAAATTAAAACAAAAATATTATATTCATTTGGGAAAGGTTAGTTACGCTTATAAATGTATTTATTTTGTTCAGCGGCCGAATTGCTGTTCATTTTTATTCAGCCATCTAATGTTTTGGGTGAAAAATGCAGGTCGGGCTTAGCCCACCTAGCCCAGTACCTAGAACCGCCACTGATGATAAGTGGTTTTTGTTTCGTCGAAATAGTATAGATTTTGTATGTTTATTTTAATTTAAACTGTGCATCTTAAACCAAAACGCATTATTATCTTAGCAGGATAGTGAGATTGTTTCTGATTAAAACTTATACATATTAAAGCAACATCCGCTTCCAGTGTGGATCATATGGTATCAATATGTTTGTATCGCAATATAAGTATTTCTACGAGCACATCTTGTTATTCAGTTGATCAACCACTCCTTTTTTCGAAGATAGTAGGGATATAAATGACAGGAAAAGAACAAGAGTATTGGTTAGAGAATATCTCTTTTATTTTAGAATAGGAAAGGTAGCAGAGAAGGGACAACACAAACATCCAATGCCTTCAAACAGAAATCAATACATATATTTAAAAAAAATGTTTGTACTTGAGATCTATCACATATGCTTACAACGTTGACCACTGCACCACGGATCTGACATGAGAGATTACCACACACGTGTATTTTAAATGCTCATAATTTGTATCCATTTTTTTAATAAGAGAATTAAAAAAAATGTTTTCCAGACTAAACCTGATACCCTGAAAATACCCGACTTCCAAATTATTATTGCAAAATAAAGATAATATAATTGATGACACCTTCAACTGGATAAACCCATCATGATAAAATTTAGCAGAAATTGATTTGTGACTAACTTATAGTCATTCAATAAATCCGTAATTTCTTAACACATAGTTTTTATTTGGCGAAAACTTAAGACTTCTTTGCCGTGGAATGATGAAGGATTTCAAATAATTAGGCACATACAAATAGATGATGCTCACATAAAATACATAGTTTTATGTATTATTTAAACAATAGTAATTCCTCTCGGGATCACCGTTGTGATGGATAAAAAAATCGTACATATTCCAAAATTTTCGTTTATAGAACAAGACTGGACTTTCATACTACAAATTTAATGTTATTTTTTTAGATTTTTAGATTGTGAATCAATCTTCATGTAATTGAAAGTTTTCAGTGAATAATGAACTTGATAGAACTCGCCGGCTTCAAATTTGCCATAGCGATAAATTTGTTTGTGTTAGAGTCAAAGCAAGAACAATTATTATTTTTTTCAATATAAATTTGAAATCATAGACATAGATAGTGTTTGTTATGTCTGAATTTTGATCTCGGGTTAATAATTCTGATCGAACTTATCTCGTATGATTTTTACAATTTAATAATAGTTGGTGCATTGTCATTAGCTGTCATTCCAAATATCTTCTTAAAAAAAACAAATGAGGAGCAAACATTCAAAAAGTGATTGGTCACACAAATATAGGGCTTGGGAAATGATGATTTAAGTGTTGGAGAAATCACAGTTTACTTGAATATGTCAACTTTATGATTTAATTTTTACATGAAAAAAACCTTTTTTGAACACTCATTGTGATTTCCATTCATAGATTTTATTTTATTATGGACTATTCAGAACTGATATGAAACGGCATTTTTCAAAAATGTTGACAAATCAATTTTTGAATTTTTACTCCTCAAATACGTCCGATACAAAATTGAAAAATATTTTGCGAGTTTACTTTATTTATTTAAATCATAAGAATATTTTTTAATCAAGGAGAAAAGCCAAGCCATACACCCCTTTCCAAGACCTTAAATATTAGATTGATTTTTTTGATTCGATAAATACCTTGTTAAGGCGGGAACCAAGATCTATTTGATCAGTATGATACTGCTTGTGTTACTAGTCTAGAGAGGTCGGTAAATTATAACTATTGAACCCCACTTCAATAAATGAAATCAAGAGTTTATTTTCAAATTAATATCCAGTGCACATTTAGACCGTCGTAAAATAGACTCAGATACTTTTGCTTTTCGTGTGCCGTAATCTATTTAGTAGATCGAAATTATTATCTCATCTGCCTATTTAATGAAAAAAATCACGCACCGGCCCAAGTAGTTAAATAATATTTTAAGCCTCTACATGCACAATGCAACTCGGCGAGCGCGTGTCTTGCAAAACTGTAGGCATTTTTTACAAGCATGTAATTATTTAGTCCATCTTTGTATAGATTAATCAGAATTCTAGTTATGTATCATAATATCATTCTATTGTTTGTCTGATGCTGAATGTTAAATTTGAGTTCAAGTATTTTTTTTATACAAAATTTCAATACTTCCTCAAAATGGTATTCACAGAGTGGCCTGAAACGGTGGTTTCTATTTTTTATTGTTTAAAAACAGTATTTTACAGAAACATATAACTTATTTACGTTTTAAAAATAACGGGTAATTGATCTAACCGGTCACCTAATAATATTTCAATATATTATGCCTTCTCACCCAATATTAACAGTGTACAAGTGATCAATGTAACTAATAGGTACGGCTAAACTTAATGTCTTATTTAAACAATATAAGTTGTTAGGTTGTTAAGCGATTCAGCATGTTTGATATATTTAATAGTTTTGATACTAATGTATATTATTATCAGTTGATAATGGTCGTGATGATGACTGATTAGTCCTGATCATAAAAAATAAATGTTAAACTATGTAGTACAAAAGAATGTTTTATTGTTTTAATATAATGCCTTTTCACCAAGTATTGACACAAATACATTAAAAGTGATACTTCAATATATTTTCCGGAATGGGAACGAAAATGATTAAACAATAAAAAAAAATATGAGATTGGTAAGAATTGCATTAGGATAACATGTTAATCAAAAACTTCCACTATTTATCTCTATAGAAAAATAATATTTTACACTTAATTCTCACATATAAATGGTTTCGCAATGAATGCGATATAACCACGGAAAGTCGATAAGTCGCAAAGTAACAAAAAGAAAGAATCTTTGGGGTGTAACTTTACCCAAACACGGGAGACAGCTCTTGCGATAACAATAATACGACGTGTAAGAGGAGAAACTCAGTATGTACATACATAAATTCGTATGCCGAATATTATTTTTTCACTAAACACCGAACACATTGTTATTGCTTTTGACAACAAAATATGTAAGGTAATACATTTGATAACACATATCTACCGCAGAAAAGCAAGATAACGTAATTTACACCTAATTTTTTTACAGGAGACACAAAAACGACAAAACGTTAAAGTGTACGATGACTATTAAAGAAGTGTTCTATTAACTTAATCTAATATTAATTTATTAAATTGTTTAAGAAAAACCTTTGTGTGGGTCATTTTTCATTTTCGCAATTTTCGCAGGGCTTTCTTTTTTCAAACACAAAAGCTCAATTTAGATACTAATTTGACATTTGCAACTTACATCCTTTTAATAGAAAGTGTATTCAGTTATTATCGAAAAAAGCTTTTTTAAAAAAAAAACTGTTGGTTACGTTCATTTGCCTTTCTACAGCCGAATATTATTACTTAAAACATTAACCATGTAAATCCTACTGTTTCATTAACAATTTCATAAATTAAAAAAAATAAACAAAAGTGTAATGTTCATATAAAAAAATAATATGATAATTAACTAGCGTTGAATTAATTTACAAATTTTACCGTTCTAAAAATAAATAACGCCTTGTTTTCATACTCAATCTATCATTTGAAGAATTTTTTAAACATTTTTTTATCATTAAATTACGACACAATCAGTTTCTTTTTTATAATAATTTGATTATAATCTTAAATATATATATAACTCAAAACCTTTTTTATGTATTCGTATTCATAATTAACATAGTGCTAATACGTTGTTATTATTAATTTACCTCATATTATATTTTGTATTTTACACGTGTTTTTATTGTATCTAATATATAATCGCTGAATAATTAAGATTATGCAACTATTTAATAAAAATCAAATGAAAACAAATTTTGCATAAAATGTCTAGGAAAGTAATTGATGGTTTAAATCCACACTAAGAAACATGAAACATTCAATTAAAATTAGAGTGTTTTATTGAATATACTCAATATAGTTAATATCATTATCAAAAATTGTGTGAACGAAATAATGTTCACATTATATGTTTATCCAAGCGCGTTTTATTACGCGTAATAATTTCATAATAAAAAATAATCAAATTAATTTTTCTTATATATTAATGAATTATATTTATTGCTAGAGTTGTTATTGTTTTGAAATAAATTCACAATATTTAGAGATGTATTTTTGAACCAATCTTTAATAATATCATGTCAATTTTGCTTTACTATATACAGGCTTACGAGAAATTAATTTAGTCATATAATATGAATAACACATTTTTTTTACTTAGATAACGGTTTTTTCAAGTAGAATAAAACCATTATCAAATATCGCAATATTATCTAAAAGATTTATTGTTTACAAAATTAATTGGTCCATTTAATTATACTAAGCTGTGCTTGTATTGCTGCAAAGATCAGCTACTTATTTTGAATACGTCTGAAAACTGCATGTTCTCAATGCTACAAAAATGTATAAATCATTATTTTTTCAATATTTTAGAACCCAAAGAAATTCACAACAAACTATCACGCAAAGAAAATCGTAACGTTTTTTACAGATAATATTTGTTTGGTAAAAATTTAATTTATTTACTCAATGCGGTGTTTTTTGTACCTTACGTTTATGAATTCGATTAAAATTTGTATATTTGATATCTATATTCATAGCAGGTAAGCTGCACTTTGTCAAACATGATTTTTTTACTATGGCTGTTCGAACCTTCTTTGTTAAGATCGTATTAGAAAATCACTGGGTTTATTCTACAATTTGTATTGTAGAATATTTGTTGTACACTTGAAGTATTTTTCTACAATATAAATAGAAAAAATGTCACGAGGTATACTAAACTAAGTCAATTGTTTTGGCCAGAAACGACATAGTTTACCCATGTACAGATATTTGTATTTATTAAATGTTTCGTTGTCATTTGTAACTTATATATTTTATGAATGTAAAAATTAGATATTATTTTGATAGTCAATTAAAAATCAACAACAAAACTATGTTATATCTTCCACATTAAACATAAAAAATGTTTTTGGTCGACTATTATTGAATCTTGGTAAAAGACTTATACAACAATTAAGATGATAATCTACTCATAATATCAAAAAGACCTTGGAATATTCTTATAAGTTTCTCATTTACATATGTTCTATACTAAAAAACTGATAGTATAATACAGTCCTCATTATTATTTTATCGTAAGCTTCTTCTAGACACTTCTGTCATCTCAATATATTTTCCCAAAAAATCCATTTTGCATACAATTATGAAGTTTTTTTGCCACACGAGATAAAGTGACCAAATTCATAAAAACTAAACAATTATTTAAAATCTTACAAACACAATAAGTTTATTAAAAAAAAACGTGTTTCTCAAACGGTTGTTAAAAAAACGATTTATTTGGACATTTTACTGTTTGACACTTGGTCAAGTTCTTCTTTATGACAACGCTACATTAAATGCTTTTTGAAAATTTTGTTGTTGAAGGTTTACAATTTTGCAATTAAGAAAATTGATAAAAACATTTAAAAAAAATAATTTAATAATTTTATTTAAGTTACGTAACTTTCGTCCAGGCGAGTGTATTGGATGCCGCGTGCATTACAGTCGAACCGAGCCTACCACAAAGGTGGCCCACAGTGTTGAAAAAGAGTGGCGGCTCCTCATAGCTATAAGTATTGCTCCTAAGCACTCATCTCACCATACCGTACTCAATCGCACAACCGAAGACTCGCGAAAATAAAAAAATCGCTGTCGGATAAAAAGTAAACAACTTCTTGCCAACATCCTTAAACTATCGATCGGAAAACTTTCCTTAACAAATCTAGTGATAAAAAATAAATGACTTATATAATTCCATGAAATTGCATCACATAATTCATGTTTTCAATTCCTATATTGACTCTTCGTTTTTTGAAAGTTTCGTTTTTATAACACATCCGTGCGTGGATTATTGATTATTTTTTACTAGCCGGACGTTTGCGTAACATTGTTTTTGGAATCTTATTATTTTCTATTTCTTGCACTTTAATTATGTGATAATTACCAGATTAGATATGTATTTGCTTCAGATTTAACAATCAAACAATATGAATAAATATATTATAAGAATTTCAGTGATAATTATTTTGAAATCCAATCACACTTTGCTTGATTTTCAAAGATAAAGTATGTTTGAAATAAGTCGTGTTTGTTGACATTTTTCTAAAAGAAAAGTGTTTTTTTTTTGTTAAATTTCAAGCTCTGTTAACTCAAGCTTACTTAACATTTTTTAAATGTAGTATTATTATGTCTTATACATTATTTGGATGAGAACGTTGACTTTTTTACGCACAGTATTTTTTTAACTGCTTTATTAGTTTAATTAAAAAATGCTGCAATACGCATTTTTTTAAATTTGATTGTGTTATCACGAGAAAGTTAAAAATATATTTACCAAATTCTACGACATATTTTATCAGTTAATAAAATATCAATGTAAAAGACAATTTAAGACGTTTAAAAATTGTTTTGATTCGGACGTATTTAATTTAATATATATAAATAATGTAACCTTAATTTTTCAATCTATTCTTTTTATTCAAACTTAAAATAAAATTACTTTCATGGCTATTTCAAACTGTATACTATAAAGATTTTTTCAATTTGATTATGTATCTGTAGTTGCATTGCATTTTTCTCTACAATCGTATTTTCACCGCATTCATCTTTGTTTAATACAAATGTTTTCTTTGGTGAATAAAGGATGTAACATTTTTAACGATTTGTGTTTATAAATTACCTCTCGAGACTTGAAACTTGAAAAATTTAAATGTTAGCACACCTAAATATCTCCGGCGATGATTCTTCACCTCCCACTTGCAAAAACCCCAAACACTCTCTTTTCGCCGATGCAGATTCGAATCAGAGTGCCGCCTCCAAAACGGCCAATTTCTTTTTCTCGTGTCATTCATTGACTATCAGTCGACCGCTTTTACCGAGCCTTCGACCGAGTCTTTCACTCGAAGCGATTCATTCGAATCAATACACCGACCGCTCGTACAATCTAATCAATTGGCTGGGTAATTTTTCACTCGATATGTTTTTTACAAATTATTCTTTTATAGGAGTGAACAGTGTCAAAGAACTCACAAGTGTCTAACAAAAGAACAGTGCTACAAGTTTGAAAAATATACTAAGGATTTAAGCAGATTACTACCAACATGAAGGTGAGCGTTTTCAATTATTTTCTCCTCTTTAAAATAGACAAAATGCAACCATATTTATTGGTTCACTAAAATGGATTTAAACTGAATTTTAACGACAGCAACATTATAAAGTTTACCGAAGCGTAAAGCAAAACTTACATACTCTAATCACTTTTAGAGTATTCACTGTCAACACTTGGTGGAAAGGCACTATATTCAAAAAGTAAAATACTCATTTGTATTAATTCCACTTTTATTTAATAATATCAGGACTGGTTTCACTTATGACGATGACGCTCATAATCAGTTGATAATGCTCGCTATAAGCGAAACCGGAAAAGTGGAATTAGTATATAACTTTTTTAATATTTACTAATCATTTAATTTGTGTTACATAAAGACTTTTTATTTCGTAATTATCAATATGTTTGTGTATACATATATACATACGGATTTATATCCTCATGAAAACACATTAAATAACGGATCCTCTTCACTAAATGGCTTTTGTAAATAAATGTTTTCAGAAAAGCCTTTATTTACAATATTTAACCCAATATTAGAGTAATGAAATCTTTTATTTTTATATTTTTTTTTTAAATAAACTTGGGTCGTTTTGATAAACAATTAGATGTGAAGAAAATCAAAAAAATATTTTCATTTTTTAAACATATTTACGAGTATTTTAAGCTATACTTTTAAAAAGTTGTACGTCATTAGTGATAATAGCTTTGTAATTCAAGTTAAATTCTCTTGAAATTATAAAATGTTTTTAATTTAAGTAAAATATTAGATAGAGAATATTGTAAATAACAAATAAAATAAAGTTCTAATCAAAAACATTCGTGAAAGGGTTGATCTTCTACTTAATAAATTCAAAAAACAAATTAGATAAAAACAACCAAATAGTAGTTTAATTAATTATAATAATTAATGATGCATTTTACTGCTATTCAAATTACATTCAACTTGATAAATTATTAGAAGTGTAATATCTAAAAGTAATCGTGTGAATGCGGTATTTGGAACGGTGAAGAAGATCTCTCAAATTAAGCAACACAATTAATTAGATTCTCAAGACTTTTTAACAACGTAATTAACGCCAGATAATGATCTCGAAGCACTATCATTTTATTCACTTTATATTTCTTACAATATCATTACATAAAAAAAAACTGTCATATTATATTCTGCAATGGCTCAAATGCTTTTATAGTATATTTTTATACAAATCCAAAATATTAAGAAAACATTTAATAATTAATCTGGCGCGAAGAAATTTTCTGTGTCAAATTTCTATGTCAAGAATACTATTTTTAAAAAATATATTTTTATTGCAATAAAAAATGCTGACTGTAATTAAACTCTGTATTTAAAAACACCATCTTGCATTACCAATTTACGATTTTTTAAAAATTGGTATCATGTTTCTACGTAAAGAGATTAAGTAAATACAATTTTTCTTAAACATGAACCAATTAATCATAATTTTTGTATTGTTTGAATAGGTTGGAATCCGTCCTGAGCAATAGAGTATCTTTAAAGGTCTTATAATTGAAAACAGTCATTCAGAAGATACACTTTGCCATCACTATGGAATTTTTCAAAATTTATATCACACATTTTCTAAAAGTATTTTCTTGATCCCAATTTACAAGGCTTAGAGATAATTTAATAAATGTTTGAAAAAATGATTAAAATGGGATATTAACTGTAAAACACCAGGACTTATTTAATAATTTCAATGTTTCATTGGCCTTTATGAGATTCCACAGAATGCTTCCAGCTAATTCTTCAATGTCTCTTAAATAAATGCTGGTTGTGTCAGACATCGTGTCACATTATCAATCAATTGAAAATGTGTAAATATCATAAATTCAATAAACTTCATGTAGAATGTTCTTGTATGCGATTATAATAAAAGATTGAAATGTATTCTCCATTTTTCGCTAAATAAATGCTAGTTTGTCTCCACAATTTGAGTCAAACACCATTTCACTTATTCAATTTGTTGATGTTTGTTTAAAGATCTACGTGGCTGGGTATTTACCTGTACAATAAAATGCTTACCCAAAGCGGATGACGATAGGCTACATTGTATTTATTTAAGTTAATCTAAATTTCTAAAAGAATATTAAAATAATAACAAAAATACCAATCACTTAAAAGCATTGTTATTTATCAAATGAAATAAGGCCTTTTTGATACCATACAATGTAATACTAAAAGACGATCTTTGTTATAAGTGCATTGTATTTTTTTAAAATATCATCAATAGATTTGCTAATAGTACTTTTAATCGATCTCTCATTGATTCAAATTTATCAAGAAACAAGTTCTGAACGAACGAATGCCGGGAAAGTGTCGTATATGAGGCGGTCAATACTCAATACCTGCTACCAAGAATTCCAAGCAAACCGACTGGGAAAAGTAAAAGCGGATTTTGTATAATTAATATTACTTCAAACAACCTAAGGATCCCTCACTAACCGGATTCTTTAAACTGTCGCATAAGTATGTCAATGCAATTTGTATTCAATTATTCAGCGAAACGTCAGAATTATTTCAATATTTAAGAGTGAAACTGCCACGCATGGATACTGTTTTGGATATTAGAATCAACAATGATTCATTTTATAAAAAAAACTTATCACACTTTCACTCAAACAGTTTGAACTCTGGTAAATTTTGCAATAGCTCAGTATAGGATTAAAAAAAACTGTTACGGTCATAGATGAAACCATAGATATTTCAGCGTGAGTTTTTTTTTTGACAGACTAACCTATTAATTTATAATTAAACATCAAAAGATTAGTTTTATCTATGATGTAATCGTACTATTGCTATTTTGAAAGTAATATTTTCTTTTGGCATACCATTGTGTGTAAATTCATAATCACAATGCAATACAAACCGACTTAGTACTAAATGAACAAAAAAATATTTACCTTCTAAAAATTTCCGTGTCCAATTTATACATACCAAAATATGGTCTCATACTAAATAAATTATGCTAAAGGTCCTGAAAAGGTTAGAGCAAAACATGTTATAATATGAATAATTTTAGTTGCCGGTCCATCATTTAGTTTGTGTAGGGAAAGTTAACAACATCATCAATTGCAGTATCTTTTGGATACACTGCATTTAAATATTAGTTTATTTTTATATGTGTAATTAAAGTATGTAATCTACTTATCAAGTAAAAATATTACCATATATAGCCATAAAAGTAAATAATATCCATTATTCATTTTACGGCTGATATCATTCCAATTTTTTTTTTACAAAATGTTTTGGATTTACCTTCTTTGTTAATTTTTCTAAACAATGATATCAAGAGTAAACATGTAAAAGCAATTAAATCATTTTTAAATAACAAACATATGTACATAAAAGTACAAAAGAGTTATTTACACTATTAGACAATTGTTATATAAATAAAATAACTTCATAGATTAACTTTTATCACTGTCGGATTATTTTCAAATCAACTTATTAACTAACATTCACATGTCATTCTTATAAAAAGTTTAATCATTTTGTCATTACAAAAAAGGCTCATAAATAAAACACAATATGTAGCTACAATAATCCTGATATAAGCTTGTTACATAATATTATAAATGTCATAATAAATGATTTGTTTTCAAATCAGATAAGCTTACGTACACGTGTTTTAGTTAAATTTGCATAAAATTAAGAGCACAGTTAGTCAATTCGACAACGCATCGATTACAAAACCAGTACAGAAGAAGCACTCCGAATAACAATCAATTTTACACATTTGTAATTCATTCATAATAAATAGTTACTGGTTTTTTTAGATACAATGTTCGCTGTACATGTAATATTACAATCAGCTCATGTTTATTTAGTAGATACATTATTTTTACTTTTATAATACATTACTTCAGCCATATTCGCTTTTTGCTAACACGCCAGTATTCACCGTAACATTCCCTTCAATCATTTCCAAAATAAATCATATAGGACCGCTAAGTTCATCAAATGAATAGTACCCGGCGATCCAGTAGGATTCCGGAGACACACAATTTGGAAGAACGAATTTCGATTCCGAAACCATCTTTAACAAAATTACAACGCCTCTCTGTCATCACCAACATGTCTTGTCCGTTACAAAGCCTCTCAATTACTCTCAAAGTAAAAACACCTCACCCACCAATTATAACAAAAGTAAAATAATTAAAGGGTTTTTATGAGTATGCTAATTCCATAATTTGCTACTGTAAATAATATCTGGTAGAACTCGGTCATTTAATAATTCATTATAATAGTTGAAATTTAACTGTCCCGGGTATTAAAAAATACTTAATAAATTAAATGAATATTTAGTAATTATTAATGGACAGTCTTGCATTGCGGACGGTTACCACTTTAAATATTGCCACTATATGTAGGCTAAAAAGTCACCTGATCACAAATATCATTAATCTTGTGGCCGAAATACAACTTTTCAAAAATCGAAATAAAATCTTAAATAAATTATTAGAAATGGGCGTCACCTTAGCATGGCACATCATATTTCTGAAAAATAAAACAGTCTTTTCGAGCGCGTGTGAGTGTGCGTGTGAGTGTTGTGTACTTTCGATACATTCATATTGTGGTCGGATGACGCCGACTGGTCCAAATACCGCTTTTGCGCTGGGCCACTTTTACTTCTTGCGACTCGTATTAAAACGCTGCCTCTTGACTCGTCAACACTCTCTCGATGCAAATTTCTTCGTTGTTTACGTCATGGTCAGGAATCTACAAGTGCAAGAAACAAAGACAAAATATTTCACAGGTAGCCCACCACACCCAATGACTATTTTTATATATAAATTTCTTACAAAATGAATTTAAATCTAGGAAAAAATAGTAATACGAAAGCTTCTTTCAACCAAAGTTTCGATATAAACTAGCATGGGCAGAATTTAGGGTTGTCAACGTTTTTTGTGACGATTCCGAGACAAAAAGATCAAAATTGAACATCATCATCATCATTATCTGTCAGACATAACTTGGTTTTATGAGGAAACTTTTTGTGTATGAAAACATTAAAATACATTTTTTTTATTTTAACTATTATAGAAAATTAAATATACACCTATACATACATATATTACATAATAATAGTAAATCTATATTTTTATGACTTTTCCCAATAAAACTTTTTCTCACTTTTTGCTGCAACACCATTTCTTTCTCAAGTGAGTCCGTATTTAAAAAGTTCTCAAATTCTGCACACGATTCACTTTTAAGTCGTAATTGTTTACAAACGCTCCGAACAGAAGGACGTGTCAAATATAAGCTGGGGAGGGAACGTACGTTTTTTGCAAGGGATATACACGATGTCAATTTCAATAATAATAATAAAAAAATGGAATAGTTTTCTCTAAATTTCCGGGAAAATTTAGCATTCATCCGGGATACGGGCCAGCGATTCCAATTCCGGGACAATCCCGGCCAATCTGGGATGGTTGGCAACAATAGTAGTATTGCGTTTGACCGATATAAACCCTTTTTCAATTGAATCATACAGCAAAAATACATATACTCTTCATTTCGTTATCACTTTCACTCTCAATATTTTGAATCCAGTTTTCAAGTTTGGAAAGGTTAAAAAAGATTCAAACCATCACATAAACATATCAATGTGTGCAAACGTTAATTTGGATATAACCTTCAAGCCACTAACAGATCTAAAACCTGGACATGTCGACTTCTATGTCCAAGAAATATATATATTATCTAGTTATAAATATATATATTTTTAAAGACATTTTGTCATATCAAACTTTTTTCGTTACACCAGCATTGAACTTAAATAAAATACAATGTGTGAATCATTTTTACCATTAACAAAAAAAAATTGACTTATTTAAAATTATGTATTATGATTACGACCGGTTACGCTCATCGCGAGAAATATCAATAGATAATTTGGTTTATTTATACATAATTAAGAACTGACAGTGAACACTTTCACCAAATTAAAAAAGTCATTCAAAAAATATATTTTAATTAGCCCGTTTTGCTAACGACTTATTACGATATATAAAAATAATGAATTATTCTTACTGGCTTTAAGCTAATATTAATTTGACAGGTCAGCAAAATTATAGATTGCGTTAGTAAAATCAAGTAAATGTAATACGTCATCACCAATGTCCAGGATGTGCCATCGCTGCCTTTCGAAAGCTTCTCAGTCACATTTATCCAAATGATTTGGTATCATTCAACGCAGCGTTCTGAAAGGAGAAGCAATATAACTAAAAACATTAAATATTTTGGATCACTCGTCAGTATGCTTAGATTCTTTTAAATTCTAGAACGTTTATAATACAAGTTGTGCTATTCGTTAGAAATAGCTGTTAAAACAAGAAAACTTTATGATTTACATATTATGTTCTACATAATAGCATATTGTTTCAGTATTTGTTTAAACCACAAAGCGATGTGTGACTTTTTCATATATGCCGCTCATTGTGATAAAATGTTTTCTAAGGTCGAATCTCGTTCAAATAAGCCATCCATTGTTATTAGTATAAAGACGAAGAATATCAATTCTAGAGAGTAGTCGAAGTAGCTGATCCGATGCACATAATTTTTAAAAAGGCGTTTAAATATAATATCAATTTATTGTTTGCTGGTTTCTCTCAATCAAGTTATGTTCGAATAAAAACATAACCGCTAATACAAATACAATTGTGTAGTTTTTGAACATACGACTCAAGATAATATATATTCTAGGTTAATAGTGTGGTATTTTACAGCTTAGAAACTCGTATTGATAAACAAATTCTAATTTTGACGATAGATTAGTGATAAAAAAATACTTTTGTAAATCAAGTAATTTTATAGAATTATATCGAACCTCCATTTTTATGCAATTGCAAGAGAAAAAATACGTTTCGAGTAAATGACATAGAAAGGTTAAAAATACCATTATTTACTTTGTCACATGCTTCCACGTTTCTAAATAAATAATTGGCTGTTAAAATAAAGTCTAATGATATTGGTAGTTGTCTTTACCCATTACATGGAAAAGGGATTTTCACTCTTGGTGAGATAATAAAAGATAATCAGATAATAAAGTGTGGGAAAAATAATAAGAATTCATATTTAGGTATACCAAAGGTATCAAGAGTATCAATATTTATTAGAGTTTTAATCTCTTTATTCAATTATCTCTGAATGCCACGTTTTGACATTTCAAAATCATTTTTTTTAACTGGGGGTGAAATATGTGTTCTGAATGTTTTATATACCACGTCGTTAAACTTATGTTAAACATATGTTTCTCTTCTACACGTGTGTTGATAATTCTACGTGAGTTTTCGGCCGAGTAAAAATTAGCAAAACTTTCACGAAGCCTTGTGTTTTTTAATCGATGAACAAAGGTTCGGAAATACGAAATTCAATATCCTTTATTCTTGAGCAAATATGGAAAATATCGCGTGCTGTATTTTTTAACATCCGTACAAAAATGAGAACTGTGCGTAACGAAACATTGAATACTATTTGCTAACATTTATAAAACATTTTTTTTAAATAACCGAGCAAATATATGGAAGTATTTAGTGGAAAAACGCCAGTACTTCACACACAGAAATAATAATCGTATGGCTAATTTTGTTCAGCAACATTTATAAATATTTGTATAAAAACAATATTTTCAAATTAAAGTGATAAGAATGTTCTACTCTGATTCATATTGGAGGACAGTATTTTTTATTATAACCATGTACATGTACTGGAATCTATACATAGTTATAATAAAAATAATAAATAATGTTTTTATTTGAAATTTGGGGACAAAGATTGGACAGAGATAGGAGATTTTATATATCCGTGGTCCGTGGTCAATATTATTGGTCTTAGTCGCGGACAGCTTCATAAGTCATTTTTTTAAATATTCATGGATTTTTTTTTCGAGATCCTGGTTGTATGTGATGTCTAAACTTCCTTTCCAATCATCTGATTATAAAAACAATGTGTAGGGATATCGATTAGTTGACCACTAATCCTTTTCCAGTTCCATCTTTTTATCATTACTCCCACTTCAAAATAAGTGATTGAGAAACGAAGTTGCAAAAGGATCTTGTAAAAAACAAAATTGCATATGTCCCACATTTAAATGGTGGACATGATTATTTATCCCAGAAAAATCATTTCACAAAAAAAGCTTGATGGAAAACGGTCTGAAAAATACGATTATTAAATTATATTGAGTAAAAAAATAAATTTACAAATACCACATATTTTAGAAAAATGTAACTTAACCAACTTAAAAATAATGTGAAAATATTTCAAAACTCATGAAACTGGCCAACCAAAGATAACAAGTATCTTTTATTTTATATTATGACTTATGTGTTGTTATTTTTCATTAGGACGTTTAATTTACACATTATTGACATCAAAAAAAGATTCCTTTAATGAAAGACATTCAAGATTTTCCAATATTGGAAAAAAAGCTATTTTTCAAGTTTATCAACATCCTAGATACCAACAATTATGATATTATTGCATGGCATAAATTAAATACAATTTCGTTCAAATCGCTCATTATTGTAGAAATTCAATGCTTTGGAATTGTACGATATAATGAAAATCGTTGCGTAGTTCAGATGTCAGATTAGCAATAAATAATAGCATGGGTATTTAATACCGTACAACTATACTATGTTAATTATAGTTAAATTACTTGTTGAATACTAGGAAACGTTGTGAAATCATATCTGTGTCAGATTCAAAGATATTTTATAAACACGGGAAAGTTTTCATTAAAAACTAGTAACTTAATGAAATTTTCAATCTAATATCTAATATAGAATTTTTTGATAAGCTGCAGTTTATAAATACACAAAATTTGCATAAAAATAAGCAATGTGAGATTTTCATCGTTGGGAGTATGTTATATGATAATTTATGTAGGTTTTCTTTGGTGTGTAATAAGATTAGAAATCTTTTTTGAAAAAACGGAAATGAAAGAAAAGGAAACGATTTCAAATGATAATTAACTAGTAAACGCATTTTACCCATATATCGTTAACAAGATATTTTTTAACACTATTTTTTCAGCAGAACCCCGAAGATTCTTGGAACACAATTTGCAAATATCCGTTCTAGTCTTCTATGTCTTTCTTTTATAATAACTACACCTAAAAAATATTTTTTAACAACTCGTGTCAATTGAATAAATACCTGATATTATCTTTTTCAGTATGACAACGGGGAGTTCGATCCATGAAACTATTGCTTCAAATAACTTTTGTGTTCCATATGACAATCGCATACCATTTAAATTAATTAATGATATAAACGTTTTTCCGCGAAAAATATTACACAATATATAAATAACAGAACGAAAATAATAACACAGTTAAACAAAGTACCTTTACTCCGCTGTTAAAATTTCTTTTTTTTTCCAAATTATAGCTTATTAATAAAAACGAATTTGTCAATCATACTATAATATAACAAGTGGTGTACTAATATCTCGTTTGTTTTTTTCGTTTAGAATTTTTGAACATAGAATCACAATCATATACAAACTTGTGATACAATAAACGATTGAATTGTCAGAATATTGTCATTTTTTATAGCAGAATTAAAAACCTGCCATTGTTTATTAACAGTAATAAAAAACAAAATTAGATAATAAAAACGTATCCCATTAATTTTAAAATAAGATCACGGAAATAATTGTTCTTGTTTTACAACTTTCTGTAGTGAAATTGGCCGTGAAATGTTATTTTACATGATTATTTTTTTATATACATAAAACAAATGATAAAGCATTCAACACGTCATTAATAAGTTGTTTTAAAATTTGTGAGATAAATAATTGTATATTATTCTTAAATAGTGCATATGTTTATTGTTTTTAAATTATTATACTTTATAGCTAGCTATCTATACCTTTTAAAAAATATTGTTAAATTACAGTAACGAGAAAATGCTACTACTTTACTGTGTATTTTTTATTTAAAAAAAAGAATTGCTGTATAAATATTTATTTTATAGTATTACATTCAGTTATTCTAAAGAGGCCAACAACTGCCATAATATATTAATGGATTTAAATCAAAGACAGCTTTTTAAATATTCTAATAAAGATTGCTCAATTGCGATAAGTATGTAATGTTTTTTTCAAGCATTTAAAATGAACATCAGCTGTCATCCAAACATTTAATGAAGCGCATTCACATTAAATATGTTGCGCAAATACTAATTCCAATGCAAAAACTAACAAAAAAAAGATCAATAACTTTTTATGTATTGAATAAAAGTATACTTGTGGAGAAATTCTAAGAAATAATCTATAATGCAGAAAGTCAATGAAATATTTTCTGCTACTTCTCTATGCGCCATTTTAAACGACTGTGGAATGTGTCAGCTTTTATTTAAAAGACTCGCAATGTTTATTAGAATCCATTTTTGGATATCCACATGAAAAATGGAATGAGTTAACAGCTGGTAAATCTTCATCACAAGTTGTGGCCATTTTGTGTTATCATTTCGTTTTAAAAATATTCAATTGAATTGAATAATTCTACAATAGTTTGAAAGCAACTAAGTAAAGAATATTAGACAACCATGGCTTTATTCATCTTTACTAGGTATGGTGAAGCTACAGCCCATCGTATATTATTGTGTGGCCCGCAAGCTTTAGCTGTATTTGCTGAAAAAGTTACTTTCTTAGTAAAACAGTTCAATTCGTTTTTTGATTGTTAGAGAATTGTTTATTCTTCTAAAAATAGTCAATTTAAGTTGTAAATTACTGTTATGTCTTGCTAAAAAAGCATTATATATATAAAAAAACATTATTTGTAGTTAGCTCCACATTTTTTTATAAAGATCGTAACCGGCGTTTAAAATATAAAATACTATATAAAATACTATATAAAATAAATGTAGTATTTAACATACGGCCCGTTTTTTATTTCGAATTTCTATTGCGACACTACAGCCAAACATTTTGACCAGGTCTGTTCTATACCCTTTTCACTGCTTGATTTCAACATGTTATATTGTTTACCAAAATCTAATGAATACAATTTACAATCAATTTTAATTAAATGGGATATTTATTTATTTAAAAATTAGCAACAAAAAGAGTAAAAACCCCAATAAACGGTATTTTATTACATTAAAATACGAACATAAATGTTCTTATTGAATACTTCATTTTACAATTACAAGTTTTTTTTATAATTATCATTTAACCATAACTTGAATAAAAATAATATGGCTTACGAAATAAAAATAAATGATTATCGATAATTAAGCATTGCTTGAATAAATTAATCAAGTTTTTTTTATAGTACTTTTAATCTATGATCTTATGTACGGATAAAGAAAGATGCATAACTGATATATTGCGATTTAAACGCGAGACTACTTTCTTCGAACTTACAGGTCAACGACCGATCCGATTTTAAAATATTAAAAGAGCAATGTCCAGTGTGCTTTTGTGCACTTTTTAAGCAATAAGATTTTTTTACAGACAAAACACCATTATGTCTTTATGCATTCAAGTTAATCGTCTTACTTCGTTAGATATATATATATATATATATAAATTCAAAATAAATATTATTCAAGTGTCAGATGTCAAATTTTGAATTAGGAACAAACTAACGTAGCATTTTTCACTGTAATTTAAAATGTGCATTAGCATCGTCGTTCGTTTGTTTACATTTAAAATTGAAAGCGGACATTTTGTTTAAAAGAAATTTATAGAATGTTGTAGAAATAGCTAATAGTTGAGGGGTCAGCCTCATCATCTACGGTTATGGTGGGCACGATGCGGACACTTTCAAATTATTATTTTTTATTTGATTAATATATTTGTATTCAAAGGCATATGTTTATGATGTTTTCATTGTGTTCACAATACAATACTAATGTTTCAATGATTAAACTTTTTTAATGCATATGATTTATGTCAATTTTGAAAGGATATATAAAGCAAATAAAATGATTTTGAAATAAATCAAAAAATGATTTGATATGCATAATTCGTTGTTGTATACACTTATAAGCAAGGCAGCTTATAAATTTAATAAATATTAACACCAAAACTGAGTATTTTATGGAATGATTTAATGTGTTTTTCCACTAACATACAAAAACCGAAAAACACTGATTTTGATGAAGGTATATTAAAACTTTATTCAAACTATCTAATATTAAATATTTTGCGAAGGATTGATAAAAAAATACGATTGAACATAAACAAAATAACAACGGTTGATAATGCTTGTGATGACCAAATCCGGTCCTGATATTTATGAATTATGTGGGATTAGCACAAAAAGTGCTTTTTTTAAATATAAATGATTTTCACTAAACATTAAAAGAGGCTATAGAATATTTATAAATTATTCGTTGTTGGTTTTGCTCAGTTGGTGAGCTTTTCACCATCAAATAGTTTTACAATAATAATTAGCTGACGTTAGGCTCCATTAGGAGTTCATATGCTCCACATTGGGAACGGACATGGTTAAAAAAAATGGCTGGCGTTTATTTGTATTTCTATACTTCTTCTGGTTCGTAAACCTGGATTAAAAAAATTAAAAAAACATTTTAACATTAATACAAATTTACAATAATACTTAAAAATATATCTCGACTATTTTATAATATACATACTACATTTTATTGTCAATCAACTTAACACATTTAATGCATGTTCATTAGTAGCAAACAAAAAAAAAATGAAGTTCTTCCTTTGCACAAATAAGTGACTTTTTTTAACGCAAACGTTCGAGCATGATTTTAAAACGAAAATAGCATACCCATCATCCTTAAAGAATTAATTTATTGTTTCAGTCCAAACAAACTTTCACTTTCTAAATATTAGCCACATCAAGGCATAGTTTCATATTGCAAACTTGAAAATTACTTACTGTTTTTTGCTTTCTTTAGAAGCTTCCAACGGAGCTATTCTTAATTTTAGTAGAATCTTAACATTATGTAATTAAAGGAGGTCTCTAATGTTTAAACAAATAAAATACTTATTTTAATTGTTGATCATTACCATAAATTTTATTAATCTAATGTTGCTATTATAAATTAAATTGTAAAATTTTCCAGATTAAGAAATACTTTCGAATTTATTTATTTATTGCCAGTGACCACTTTAATTTAAGTGCCTTAAGTGTGAAGCTACGACTGTAATATAGTGGGATTTTTTTTTGTTCAGATCTTCCATACAGTTAAAATTTGGATTTGATTGAGAAGTTTCAACGATATTTCTTTGTTAATTTAAAAAAAAACATTCTTTTAAGATGTAAGCATCTTTTTTTAAAATATGTTATCAAAAGAAAAATAATAAAACACTATATTCCTATAAAATATTAAATATTAAATGAAACGAAGATATTTTTTTATAAACGTACATAATAATAAATGTACGTCACTTATATTCTGTAAAACTAATCACAAGTAACTTCAACGATGGTTGAACCATAATCTAAACACTCTAAACTCCAAAGAGTATTTAAGTAAAAACAAACCATCAGTAATACACAACGCCTTTTGACCGGATAACTACTTTCTCTATGGTCCATGCCGGAACTGAAATGCACTAGAGAATAAAGATCATCTCGGTTACCTCTCTACATTTCTTACGTAATATTATTGCGATCGCAAGATATTATAACATTGAAATCACGTTTTACTTACAAACTGTAAAATTATATCTTCTTTATCAATACATTCTCTTTATACTTTTAACAAATAGAAAGACAAATATTGCTGTTGGACGGATCGCGTAACAAATGCTTTTATTTTTAAATTATTATTTTCATATGATATTTAATTTTAGATTTACAACAGTCGATGCAAATTACTAAAGAAAAATCATCATTTTCACCTTGTAAAAATATCATTGATTAGATTTAAAAGTCAATCGTTCGTTTTTGTAATCGAAGTTTTTTTTCAATTTTTCTTTCCATTCCGAATTTTATTTGCTAATTTTAAGCATTGTATTCTCAAAAAGACTTCAACGAGTGGATATATCTAAAACTTGTGACAATTTTTTATCGTCAAATCTTGTAGTTACCATAAATAATAATGTTTCAAGAGAGCGTAAAATGTGATAACAATAAGATTTGATTGCAAAACAAACAAAAAAAAACAGTTTTCTTGTCACATTCTTCCTGTACAATACAAGCGTTAAAATGATAATTAAAAAATATATTTTTTAATTAGAGACTAAAAGCTTATCTAAAAAAGAAGTAACTGTTTAAATTTTATTTTTAGGATTATGGTAGCTAAAATCACTTCTGCCCAATCTATTTATTTTTCTTTTAACAATGTATTTACTTTTACTTGCATTTATTATTATTAAATTATTCTTAACTAGTACAACAACAATAAACACAATAGAAAAAATATTTTCTAAATATTAGGCACATGTTTTTTTTTTAATATATTGAATATAGCAATGCCAAGTTTAATGATATCAATAACGTTGCGTTGTATAGTGGGATTGTATATTTTCGAATGTCAAGATTAATTCGACCAATTTCTCTGTGATCCAATTATTTTTTTATGCAAGGTTACTCGCATGCCATTTATGTTTCACTAGTGGGCAAATAATATAGAAAAAAACAATTACTATTACATTGCAAGCAAGCACATCGCAAACAACTGAAAACGACAACAATGGTGGCTATTTGTTTAAAAACTCAATAACAAGATAATGATACGGGTATATAAATATACTATATAACTGAAAGTAGTTTCTTCTTTCATTTTCAAATAATGACAGCCGTGCTCCAGGTAACTTTCATTTTGAAAATAATTTATTACAAACTCAGGCACCTTAACTTTATAATACTATTACGTATGATTCTTTTATAGTAGGAAATTCAGTTAAAACTATTTCGTAAATATTTTATTTTCATTTATTATTAAAATCTAAATAAATAAATATATTATTATTCTACAACTATTATACAAGCAATAAAAAGTGTGAAATAGTCGGTCTCTACAAAAATTCAAAAAAAAACTTCATCAAAATACACCGGTCCTTATCTACAAACTTACACATGTATGTATTATCAACGGAGAGTACTATAAAAGAATTATTACAAAGCACATAAAAAACTTATATAATCTTATTTTAATACAGCCTAAAGACAACGTTTTACCAGTGATAAATAATTGAATAACATATTTAACCTCCATACTTCAAACTTATTAACTTAGATGTAATAAAGTCCATTTAATAAATTCTCATTGAATTAATTCCCTCATTATACAAAGATTAAAATAAAGCAAAGAAAACATATATACTTCATGTTCGTTTCATACCATCTTATACCATTTTAGAACTACTAGAAATTATTACCGAGAGACAATGCCACCTGTCAGAATTTTTTAAAAACGCTTGATGCAAACGACGCGTTGACAGAAAGAATGTAATAATTAATTTTAAAATGAATAATGAAATATGTATTAATTACTTTTCAATATTTGACGTTAAAGCCAGTTTCAATTTTAATACAGGTATTATTTTAAGAAAGTATTTTTAAAAAGGTTCATTTTGTTATTAGACTTATCTTTTGCCACTAAAAAAAATACGAAAAACTTTCTCGTGTCTCATTTAGCACCAAGTTCTAAACAATTAACAATACAACAGCATGCTATCAAAAGTTGCCCAACAACTTCGCGGTTCAAGATTTTTTTAACCTTGGCAAACGAAATCAAGAGTAAATCGTCAGAAAAAAAACTTCATGCATTTTTTTTAATACGGTGCGGCGATACCGTTAATATTTACGTTAAGTTTACATCGCTGTACTTTGTTTAAAATAAACATCTATGTGCGTGCTTATAGAGAAATAATAACGACTAAAATATGTTAAATTATTCGTTATTCTATTGATGGTAATATGGTAAAATGACTAGGTTAGTAGAGGGCTTTTTTTATTTATACGATTGTTAAACGTGCTGACTAAAACGTGATGTGAGACAATTAATGTGACATCATATTTATTTTTCTTCAAACATTACTTTTTTAAGTTATAGATATTGTGACATCAATAAAAAAATATATATCACGTATGTAAAACATTGAATTTTTTAATATACATATTATTAAATTTTAAGATCAATTTCGACTTTCCATAAAATTAAATTAATCAAATGCTTTATTTTTCAAATTCAATTTATTACCCATTTTCCAAAACGCTAATAAAATAGCTTAAAATTTAAATAATATAGCACATTATTTGTGCAATAACTTTATTACGTCAATATGCATACGTGTGATTGTACTTAAACAAAATTACTTTAAAAAATCGTTAATGAGAAATATTATTTATCTGTTTTCTGTGTAAAATCATTTTAATGGTGTGTTCAATTAATTTATGAAACATTTAACGAGGGTAAAAATATTCTTGGTTCTAAGATGTGATGAAATATGCTACGACATTTATGAATATAAAAAAAATCCATTTTTTATACTCTTATATAATTATACAATAATTATTTATAATATTTTACTTAAAGTGTCGACATTTATTTTTTTATATCATACTTCCATTTTAAAAATCGTAGATGAGAGCTAAAATTTATTCCTCCATTTCAAGTTTGAAATAAAAACGTTAAATTTACAGTTAATTATTCCACGTTAATATATATTACAAGCCATCTTAAATCCACTAACCAGATTCTGATATATAAATAGAAGTAAACCATTCGTTCAATTCAGAAAATTAGATGAATGTTTTTGAATTTACTTGTTGACACTTTTATGACCATAAATCTGACTCGATTTTATAATGATAACGTAATACTATTTTGTTATTTATGTATGGTTTATTTTTTCTTTAAGCAATAGATGTTGGCTTAATTTTAATTGCTTAAATACACGTTTGCATTTAAATGTTTTAAATTAATTATAATTGCTCAGATTGTATTATTATGTATCGTATAATCATAACTTCTACGTTTGACATGAGACAACTAGGTCCATTGCTCCGTGGAGATATGCGTGTAACTAATTTTCGTATTTATTTACAGAACAAAACTCAAATGACATAGTAGAGGACATATAACTCTATATGTTACGCATGAGTCACTATTAGAAAGGGAACGCTAGAATTTCGCTTGTTTGTGATACGTAGAATCACGGAAACAATATGTACGATATGTTATATTATGCAAATAATATCACTGTAAATTGATAGTATTCGTCAATACTGTAATGTCGTAGTAAAAAAGTAACAACATCAATTAATGTATTCGATAGTGCATCATATTTGTTTTCAAAATATCTATCATGGAATATGTAACGGAACGTGAGACGTCACGTGTAGTTATTATTTTGAAATATTAAAAGGCTTTGATTTATTAATTCACTTGCTCTTTGAAAAGTTCATATAAAAAAATGTTTTTAAGTCAGTTGTCAATTTATTTATTATTTATTTATTAAGATGAGAACTGGTTATCCTCATCACAAAAAATTCCAATTGATAATTGTTGAAAATTTTCGTGATGAGCGAAACTGGTCCTGAACTCAATAAATAAATTTGGAATCATTACAAATGAGTATTTATTTTTTTAGTTATGCTATTAATTTACTTATTCAACCCACTTCGTCCAGTTGTCTGGTTTCGGTAGAGAAAAAATGATCAATAATACCCTGTATTTGACTTGGAATATGTATAAAGTGAATAATTATTCACATTCAGTTAAAGAATTTAAAACATGTTTGTTTGTTTTATTAACTTTGGGTTGGAGAACAATAGTTATAAATAGTTAACAAAATCATCGTTATATTTTAATAAGTATAATACTGTCTAAGTTTTTAATTACATATTGGTCGACTATGTTTACGTCAAATAGATTATACGAATAATAATAAATTTACATTTTAATCTCATAATAGCACAATCCCAGAATATATATAGTTATACTCATCAAAACTTCATTAAATCTTAAATATTGCGCAAAAGTAAAATTCAAGCTTCGAAGAAGGCCAATTATACTTTTTTTATAATATATAATTAGTGCACATTTTTTGCATTTTTAAAGTTTTGCAACTGAAAATGAAATGGTTTATCTTATTAATCCAACCTCGAACTAAATTTATCATATGATTGATGTTATCTGATAAGATTTTACAAAATAATTTGTTTGCTTTACGGTATTACAAAATTCGTTATTAAAAATTGAAGAAGCAGTTTAAATTATTTATCAAAGACAATTTTTATGGGTAAATAAATATTGTTTTACCGACGGCAGCAAAGCTATTTTTTGTAATGTTTCACGGTTTTGGCCTTGCTCTTATTTTATTGAGTATGTATGAATGATAAAAGTTATTTCACAACTGATGAATATTTTTGAAACTAAAAACTGGTTTAATTTCACAAGTATCGTTAAGCAATTTTGCTTTTATTTTGTGTCATTATTACGCAGGTGGACAAACATTGTCAGTATTTTCATATAAATCTCTTATCTTCAAAAAACCGATCGCTTAACATCTTGACTACAAATTGTTGGTTAGTTATGTAATTAAATAAACCAGATATATTAACAAGTTTTAACTTTATTTATTTACGGTTACGCAATTTCATAATCGTATTTTAATACGGATAGAAAACGTAAGATGAAATATTACATTAATTATTTATTTTGTTTCTTACTAGTTTAATAAAGTTTCTGTTATGTAAAAAATATTATTTTCAACTACGATGTTACCGATTTATATTTATAAAATACTTTCTTACAGTTTTTATTTACCGCGGACAAGCTTTTAGTCAACCACTCCAGTTGTAAAAATGCTAATAATAGAAGGATGTAAAGTTTTAGTGAATTACTGATAGGCAAAGCTTGATTGATATACATCAAATTCTGGGACTGGTGAAGCCGAGCTTCAATTTTACTTTCATCTGGTGTATTTTGATGTTGCTTTTCCCGCGTAGCGTCCTGGATTTACCTGGGCGTAGGCGGGTGCGTGGTCTTTGGTTTTTGTTTTGTTTTTGTGGTGGTATTAGTTCATTCGTAGGAAATAATAAAGCTAATAAGAATGATGTATAAATACACAGTCTATAGATACAATTACTGATTTTTTTTAATCATCTTACTCATCGTTTCGATGAAAGTTTTCAACTGTAACCAATAACGATCGGAAATTTTCTTAGTATGGGAAACATCAATTTTTTTTCAAAATTGAAGCAATTCGATAACTGTTTTGACTTGCAAAAAAAACAAGATTATCGGAAGTTTTTAGTATGTATACATAATATTCTTAAAATAAGACTGGTTACGTATTTAGTTTAATCATATTTTGGTAACCATTGTACGATTAAATAATGTATATGTACTTTATTTCTCCTATTTTAGGATATTATTGGAAGTATTTCACAATTATTTTATTGATATTTTATTACAGAAATCTTTATTTAATTTCGTTGTTTTTTTTTCTTCACAGATCGCACTCTGCATCATGAGCCTCGTGGCTGTAGTATCATGTAGCACTTTCAACTATGCTAATAAGCCAGTAATAGACCTGGATGTCATTGCAAGAATGACAGCACAGGAATTAGACCAACTGGCAGGAGGATTAGCCGCTGAAGAGCTGATCAGGTGAGCTTTTTTTTTGCTATTTTTGTATATTTACTGATTTACACATGATCGCTCAAAAATATTTCAAAACGTGTTTGGTTTTCCACAATTTCTAATTAGTCAGTATTTCTTCATATCTATATTTTTTATGAATCTTTTTAAAAATCATTATTGTTTTTTAAAAAAAATATATTGTTCATTGGTAATCTTTGTCAGGTCTTTGGCATATCTGACGATATCTTCGGTTTCAGAAAAGATGCTTAATAAATAGAATTTTCCGTAGATCAAGCTTGCATAATTTTTACGACAAGAAGTGTATCTAACCAGGGCTAGCTCGAGTATTTTTGCGCTTATGTGCGTGGCACCTGTGGTTCTAAGCAAAACTAGAATTAAATAAGTGGATAGTGCTAAGATCGTGCGTCAGTGTGTGCCGCACACTTTGGACACGCCACGTGTCGGCCTTGTATCTAACCACTAGAAGTGCCTTAACTCTATTCTTATAACTTTATTCTCTTTGAAAAAGGGTACGACTTTATGACGAGATAAGCTCAAATAAGAATACATCATGTTGGAAAATAATAATCTTTGGTGAAAAGACATAGTAAGATACCACGAAGACTTATTTACACGGCGCAAAAATCCTTACACAATCTATTTTGTCTAGGACGAAGCGTTCAGGATCCGGAGACATTCTTGGACAAGTAACCAAGTCAATCTCTTCAGGTCTGACGAGTAAACTCAGCCTTTTAGGATCAGCATCTGCTGGAGCTTCATCACTCTTCGGTGGAGGATCGTCAAAATCGCACTCGAGCGACAATGGATACGAATACGGACCTCCGATGGTATGTCATGCTAAATTGTATACTTAATTGACTTCTAATGCTTTTTATCGTTAATTAAATTAACCTAAACGTTTTGTCAAAGAAAAACCATTTCTGGAATGGTAATTTTTCGCTTCAACGTACATAAATTAATATTGTGAAAATTATGCAGCAAATATATGATTTTTATTTTGAAAAGTAACAGATTTTTCATCGGCGCTTAGTAAATAAGCAGAGAAAATTAGTTTTAAATTTTGTATAATATTTTTTTAAGAAAATGAAATTGGAAACTAAAGTACATATTATTATGTTATTACTCTGTTGCTATATTGGAAATTAAATCGAAAAGTTTGTTTATAAATGGTAATTGTAAGTAAGGTGTATGTTTAAAAATAGATAATTTGACTATGGAAAGGCAAAAGAAAGTTAATTTTAAAGGGGGCACAAAAAACGTTTTTTGATGATTTTGAGACATACATATACATTCCATGAAGAGCACAAAGATTAAGAAACTGATTTTTTATTGACTCAATTTAATATATTTAAAAAAAACCTTTGTCTTTATCACAATATATACAGACCCTTTTTTCAAAGTTAAATTAGATATTAATTCGTCATTTTTTGATAGAAAGTGTCGTTATATACATTGTGATTATCAAAAGAAACTGTATCGAAACTAGGTTATATCCTTTTGCCATTCTAAAGAAGATATGATGTATAAATGAACAAGAACAGAAATGGAATTAAAAGAAGCTCTTAAATGGTGCAATAGTAGGCTTCCTTTTGAGCACGATATAATAGTTTTGTAATACTCATAAAGGTTTTCATTTTAATTAGCAATATTTCCATAAAAAGGCACCGACTTATGTGCATATTTTACGCAGTAAAAATCAATTACTGCGTACAATCGTGTAGAAATTCAATAAGCAAAAATTATTTGCGGTCAGAAAATTAATTTAATTGACGAATTGCGTAATTTTTTCAGCATAACAGGGTAAATTAAAACGTGAAATTTTCTTGTCAATTTTGTAATCCGTTTCTATGGAACAAGACTTTGTAATGTGCGTAAATTGTATAGTTTAATTAGTAAAAAAATGTTGGTATACATTAACAGTATTAATAAATAAATGCACCTGTGTGAAATATACATAATAATTACTATTTGCAACATATTGCACTAGTTTCCTTCAGAACATAACGATGTACGAATTGCAAAAAAAAATAATAACATTTTCCAGCTTAATGGGCTGACATGTGAAAGAAAATACACTTTACGTTGAAGAAATGTGACAAATTAATAAAAACTAATCAAGCAAACATACATAATCATGAGAAAATTATGATTTACTTAATAATAATAACTTATCTGCAATAAAAAATAATGGGCTTTGTAATATTGCTTAGCGATTCTAGTCTTCCATATTCTTTGTATTTTGTTTTTTTTTTCGAAATTTCAAGAACAAAACTTCATAGAAAAAAAACAAATGAAAACCAATTTTATAGTTGATTTCATTGGCATTCAAAATTATTACACAATAACTTTATCATTATTTATACATATATGGAATTTAAAAGACGAATTGTCTACGCAGATAATTTTTTATTGATACTGTTTCATACCAAGCAAAATTACCATTAATATTAACAAAACACATTACCAAAGCTTTTACGGTAAGATAACGTTTCAATGAGGCAATAAAAATACGTGTAAACTTTTTTACTACTTATCAATAGCCAATATTGCAATTAAATTGAAATATTATTTTTTTAACTGTGTATGAGCGCAACTATTAGCGAATATCATAATTTATGGTGCAAGTCCATTAACACCATAACTGGTTAATTATGTCACTAATGTAGTCTAATAATAATTCTGAACGATTAAGAAGTGCATTGCTACACCAGGAAATGCAACGGTGACAAGAAAATCTATACTCTGCCCCCTGCATAAATATAATTTACCTGTAATTTGAATTATTGCATAATTTCTAGGTAGAGTATTTACATGTCACCGTTCTTGCATTATACAAGTGGGCGATATTTTTTTTAAATTTTGATGCACTTTAAACAATATAATATAATTTCACTTAACGATGGTAAATACTTTCTCATATTTGATTATGTTATTACATTTTTGAAATTTATTTATTGGTAGCAATTTGGCAGATTCTATAGCCAAGTAAAAAATATCCTTTTGGTTTTGTTTAATTGTGCTCCACAGTTAAGGTTTTAAATTGAACCTGTATCTTTTAAATCGATTTGTATGCAAATATGAATATTTATTTGAATTTGAAGGATTCTTTACTTTATTGATGATTATCACTTACTTACTTAAGAGTTACTGATAACACTAAATATTTTTGACCACACTACTTTCAATAACGTTCTATAAGTCAATATATGTACAATACATTGGCATAAGAATATCTGGATAAAATAAATTACTTTTATTAAGGTATATTGGCTGAGCTCTTTTTACATTAAAAAATAAGATGGCGTGTATCCTAAAATTTTCTTTTCTCTAGTAGCATAGTAACAAAGAAGAATAAATAGTATTTTCAGATTAACTAACATTCAAAACTAATTTTATTTAACTTTAATCTATATTCCTTTTGTCGAACTTTTAAAATTGCAGTCTTTTTCTTAGCATTTTGAACGTACTCATTAAAATCGTTAACATCTTGCGCGGTAACGTTTTATTTCATTTTTTTGATTCATTTGCCCGCGTTCTATGAGAAACAAAACCAAAAAATGTAGTTTTGTCAGATATATTAGTAAAACTAAGATTATTTAACCGCTGAAGTAATAAATCAATTAAATTAACTTACATAACTAAATTAAAACGTCAATTTCTAAAACCCACGCCCCTTTCGGCTGTCGAAACGAATCAATCTTCTTATAAACGATTTTATCTCATAATCTCGCAATAAAGTAATAATCTCGTCGTAGTTAACTCAAGAACAGCAAAAACTTGGTTTAAATGAATCATTACAGACCAATCGTTATAATCTCTGTTCTCAAGTGACAGTTACGATGAAAAACTACATAATGAGTCTAGACAATTTTCGAGATAAAATGTTGTAATCTCACCGTCGGTACTCATGTTATTAGTAACATTTTACTAATCTCGTCAAAATAACGAAATTTATTACATTTTTTGTGGACACATTTATTTATTTAAACGTTGATTCAATTACTCTCACACATGCAAGGTCACATTCACGTAAATAATCATATTTGACCGTAATCACTCAATGAATGTACCGAATTACAACCAAAATTTTACAATCATATAACACGTGTTCACAATTTTCTTTTACTCTGATGTTTGGTATACTTAACGTGACCATTTATTTTTTCCCCAAACCAGGACACTTAATAAAATTGTCATACAATACAATTTACTAGGTAGTATTTTTTCTATGTCATATTAAATATATGATATGAAATTATGTAAAAAATACAGTATGTAAATTGGAATGTATTATTTACCGTGCGCTTACGCCCATGTCCTCATCTATTAGTCTAGATCAGGGGTGGGGAACTTTTTAATTTCTAAAGGCCACATTCATTTATCTGATTCAACATAAGGCCGCAGTAAAGAAAACGTTAACCCCCCCCCCCCTTCCGTTTTCTTCGACTGTCGAACATATAATGGGTTGATTGCGCTATTTTTCCAAACGCTTGCGTATAATTTTTAAATCATAATATTCACATTTTGATCAAGTGAAAAGGCCGCATCAGAGTACCCAAGAGGCCGCAGGTTCTTCTCCACTGGTCTAAATTCTACCGTCAGGATTTTTATGTTGAACTTTTTTAAATTGTTACTGCGAGTTCTTCTTTTTTATAAAACGGGACATTTTGGCGTCTCAAAGCTGTGTTTGGGACACTGGAAAACGCCGCCTGAAAACGGGACGTCTGGTGACCTAACCAGCTTAACAAAATCGGGTGTGGAATTTTCTTTGATGAATGAGTTAATAAATTAATGATATAAGACTATTTTTAATGTAATATTGATTACTTTGGTACGTAATTTGAACCTTTTAAAAGTATTTTCATACTGCTTGAACCATAATCCAATCTCTCGAACGCGAATTTACAAATCATATAAAAGGCAAATTGTGGAAATTTATTGTTCATAACATGACGTTGCTATCTTTTATTTATATTATTTAAAAAAAACATTTATTAATAATCATATTCAAACCACTTATTAAATATTAATAAACTCTTTCTCAATTTTAGTCCAAAATTATTATTATATTTTACGAATATAATACATAAAAAATAATTTATAGTACATATTTTTATAAGCTTCTTGTTTAGATACTTTCCGATAAATTTTGACAATGTGTGCGAAACTTACAGTCATAAAATATATTATATTCTTGTATGAATTCTCACGCGTTCTAAAATTATAGCAATGCAAAAAATAAAAATATATTTCCTTACTATTAATAAACACCTTTCTAATCATAAATAAATCACTGAAAATAACTATTATTTATCGCAACTGATAGCTTTACTATTTTTGAAGTATTTTCTTAATTTAAAAGGCGAAAAAAATAATTAAAAAGTTGTTGCGATACTTTCAAAAAGAATGTAAAGAATATCTTATATTTGAAGTGAAAGGAATACAGTATCAAGATTTTATCACCTTCACGTGTAGTTCTTCATACTTGAAATTATTTTAAATGGCTAACATAAATATTTAACGTGTATTAACATTTACTATTAAGCAATGTCTCCATCATCATTACGTCAGTAAACAAAAAGTTTATAATTAGACTGAAATCGGCACAATGCCATACAAAATAATAAATGACAGTTTGTCAATAGACGTATTACTTCACTGGAAAATTACTTTTATCTTAAGAACAATGGTTCAATGGCGAATGCACTTCAGTTTTATCCTAATGATAAAACTAATGTTTGCAAAATTAATACTTAGCTCTTTTTAGTTATTCAAATGGTAAATACAAAAAACTCTTGTGATTAAGCTTTTTGATCTTTACGTAATTAATTGTATAGTTTTTTTTAAAGTAGGACAATTTTAAATATTCATTGTTGGGCTGTGTTGAAATCAATAAAGATTTTAGTTTTGTTCCAAAAGTTTCCATGAAAATAGTTATGAGTACATTGATGCTCTTCAAATTGGGTGGGACTATAAGTTAAAATTTCGTGGGAAAAATTACGCTTTGCCGAAATAGCCATCTTTGTAATAAAATGTTAATAAAACATCATACATTGATATTTTTTACCTCACTATCACTCGATGCTAATTGTATCAAACAATTATGACGATTAAAACTAACATGCCTGCCTAAGTGGTTGAGTTTATAGTAGGGCTGTGTAGTCGTAAACAAACAAGTGTCATTTTTTTTTCATTTAAATTAAATACAGACAGTTATGCATTTTAGTAATTGAAAAAATACACAAAAATCTACTCGTTTTTTATGTAAAAATATTAAATTGTAGACAGTATCATTTGTAAAACCCAGATTCGAAATCATGGCTTATTTTCACCTCTCCACAGTCCTGGCTTAGAGTCACTTAAACTAAATACAGGATATAAATATTTAATTTGAATGTATTTAATACTTAATATTTCTTTTGAATCATTTTATTTTACCGCTGTACGTCGCTGTACAGCTGTTTACATATATTTTAAAATAAAATTGTTAGGCAAACAAATATCAGTTACACAAAAAGTTTGTCATGAATTACAAATGTTTTGGCAGTGCATCGTTGTTAGAATTATAATAATGTGATACCAAAATAGTTGAATATTACATAAGTCTTGAAGAACTGTGTTAATGTTTAGTTAAAATAATAAAGTTCTTTTACGTCAATGGAAATTCAATCAATAAATGATTTATAAACATTATTAATACGCTTCACATATATTTAAAATCACAAATAATATTAAGATGAACAGCGGTAGGTAATATAATAAGTCATGTTCTTGAAAAAGTCGCATGTCATATAAAAACGTATCGTGAACAAATCAACAACGGTACAATAATTTGTTCCTTTGCAAGCGATTGAAAGTCTTATCAAACAAATAATCAAGTGCACATAATGACTTCTAAGCTTACTATTTGTCGCCATTGCTATACTTTCTCTATTATAAAACTGTCATAACAAATGTCAATGTCTCTTCGCAGCCGTTAATTTGTGAGAACACGGCTATTGGCATACAGATTTTTTTTTAAAGTTGGTTTGAACAGTATTATTTAATTTAAGAATACAACTTCATATTAATAAAAACACAATATTCCTTTGTACTTCATTCCACTTTATTTAATAGGTCCGGACCGGTTTCGCTCATTACGAGCATCGTCAACTCATCAGTTGACAATGCTCGCAATGAGCGAAACCGGTCCTGACCTATTAAATAAAGTGGAATGAAGTACAAAGGAATATTATGTTTTTATTAATATAATGCTTTTCCACCAAGTATTGACAGTGAACACTCTAAAAGTAAAACTACTTTACTCGGATATTGATGTATGTGTTAGCCTTAGCACACATTGCATCAAAACTTCAAATGCATCAGCGCTTATAAATGTTTTCCAGTCTTTTAATTCAATATTTGAACGAATATCTAGATCAGAGGTGGGGAACCTTTTCTTCTCTAAAGACCGCATGAATTTTTCTGATTCGACATAAGGCCGCAGTAAACATTGACTAGGGAATCTTTGGTCGAAAACAGGAATTTACGAATTAACATAAATTTACAGAATTACAGACTTGGCCAGAAGGCCACACTAGAGTACCCAAAAGGCCGCAGGTTCCCCACGCCTGATCTAGATAGTCCTCTAAAATAAAGGCGATAAATTTACCGCGAGCTTTCAGTTTTCATTGATTGTTGTTGCTGTTTAAAATAAATTTATTAAGCTACTAATTCAAAACACTTTTTTTTTCTCATTCAAAGCTGATAAACTTTATTTTGTTTTGTACAAATAACGCTGTAACATTGTATTCTATTATCAGTTGATAATGCTCGTCATGAGCGGAAGCGTTCCTGATTTAATAAAATAAAAGTGGGAATTAGTAAAAAAACATTATTTTAATATAATGCCTTTCCACAAAGTATTGATATTAAACACCTTGAAAGTGGGGCTATTGATTATTCAACGTCGTTATCAAATAGCCTATTTAATAACATACTATTTTCGTTTAATATGTTTTCAATAATACATATTTTACGAATATTTCCGTTACGATTTGTCCGGCACTGAAACGCGTAATAAACAACACGTTAGACAGTTGGGAAAGTATAAAAAAAATATGCATTGAAAAAAACAGGCAGACCGTTGACGATTTATTCAACTGTGAAATAATCAATGAATCAACAGCCCACTCGTTAAAATAAAAAAATGCTTTACTTTTCTATGGCGGTGTATCGTTTTTCAGAAATTCATTGATGTTAAAGAATTGTATAAAGATACAATTTACGTAATTTTAATATACATACACAATTCGCTGTATTATAACTAAAGTATACTGTCATTATTTTGTCGGGTCTAATGGCGCAACAGACAGCGATGTTTTTTCGATCGATTTATCTATTTCTGTTCGAAGACATGGGTGTTTGTGACGTCTAAAAATTTACTCAATAACTGGACGTAGCGGCAGCGATTTGTTAACCACTAGTCCTGTTCTAGCCTTATCCTTGTTTCTCTACTACTTAATTTTGAAAAGAGAGGTTGAGCGACTGAGTAACAAACATTTATCGTAGGAAAAGTTCTACTGAGATACCTTAATTAGTAGGCAATATGATCTACATTAGAAGCGTACATACATGGATTTAAAAAAACACTATTTTAGAATATATGA
The DNA here is from genome assembly GCA_031772345.1 of Himalopsyche anomala. Taxonomy (NCBI): domain Eukaryota; kingdom Metazoa; phylum Arthropoda; class Insecta; order Trichoptera; family Rhyacophilidae; genus Himalopsyche; species Himalopsyche anomala. The sequence continues at coordinate 13,254,438 of CM062830.1, forward strand.
ATATGCAAAATGAGTTGATATTCTTAGATTTATAGTGTTGTTGCAGTCGATACAATTTTTGCTTTCATGCATCAAATGCAACAGTCAAAGCATGTCGCATTTAATTTTTCATAAAAGTTCAATAAGATACCGTAATAAATAAGTTTCGGAATGGATTGTTCAGGTATTAGTTGATTATAATTATATAAGACGCGATCTTTTTACACTTAACTTTGTAACTCTTGGATGCTTAATTTCGCAATATTTCACCCACTTTTTATATAATTCGATCCAATTAAGTAAATGTGGTTTAAAATGACAAAATGATAATCCAGTTTTTCAGTGTTACTTTCCTTCAGACCAGATAGTTTATGCAACACAGTCGAGATATTTCAATACTTACGGCATTAATTGGCAGTCTTGAGGTTTAAACATGAGAATCCTGTTTATTTCGTCAAATTCAATTTTTTCGTTCTAAAACCTGTTTTGCTTTCACATTTCTAAAGAATCAACTTTCTGCAAGCAACAGGCCGCCATGATGTCTCACTAATATTATCCAAATTAATTCTATCTATAATTGACAATAATTAAGGTCCAATAAAAAATGTTATAATATTATAATTTTAAACATCAACATACTCGTTGAACTTCTACCAAACAGAATGACTTTGACATCATAAATATGTAAGAGTTATTCATGAATAAATCATACATAACCGGTGACAACTATAGGAAATAAATTTGTGACCAATTAGATTAAGCTTGTCAAGCAATTTCAACTTTCACAATTAGTACTGAAAATTTCAGCCAAAGTATGTAATATTTTTTATATCGTAATACATTTATGCGTCGTTTATTGGCGTTTATAAAATTGGATTATAACAGAAACATTAGTTGTCATGTAGAGAGATTGAATTAATACCGTACCATAATGTAATATTTTTTTATCCATGTCCGCTCCCAATGTAGAGCATACGACCTCCTAATTGAGGTATCTCAAGGACACTCAAACTCTCTTTTCTAAAGAGAATAGTGTGGAAAAAAGAATAAGACTAGGACAGGACTAGCGGTTGGTTAATCGTTCTCGCTACGCCCAGTTATCGAAGGATTGTAAAGGTGGGAGATTTTTTTTAGTTTTTTGACATCTCATCGCAAACACCCATGCTTTCGAACAGAAATCGATAAATCAATCGAATAAATGTTGTTCGTACTGGGAATGAATAATGTCATATTACTTGAAAAAATTCCCTCGTTGATCATTTTTAGTAAAAGTCCTCCGAAGAAAAATGTTAACATATTATAATTACACTTTTTCCATTTAAAATATATCTGTCATATATATTTATAGGTTGAAATATTCCGAATACACAAGTATGAAAGGCAATACAAATAAATCACCTGTTATTAATTAGTACCTAAATAAAAAGTATGTTATTTATGAATGTTTGAATATTTTAAAAAACTAGATTCGCATATTTAAATTATCATAATTTTCGATTTAACTAAATTTAATTTTTCAATTATTTAGAAGGCTAGTGTATTTATTAAATAATATATATTACTTATCGAAACAAACTATAAATTGTCTTTATATTTCAGACGGTCCACACAAAATCATTCGATTTCTGGACACTTAAGAGCTCCATCCTCAACACGCTCTTCCAGGCCGTAAAGGCTATCACCGGAGGAGTCACAATCCTGAAAGGTCAGCTGCTGAAGGGAGGCGGCGCCCTCGTCAGCGGAGTTGGCAGAATCGTCTCGAAAAAGGGAGACACTGTCACCAACTTCGGCAGACACATCGTCAACTCTGCTTCTCTCATCCCCAAAAAGTCTTCTCATGCTTCAGCCCCTATTCATGCGACAGCACCAGCTGTGATCCATCACTCAGTTCCATCTGGTAAACACATATTTAAAATATAATTCAACATTAACAAGTGTTAAAATAAGATTGATATTCTAATGATTACCTAAGGTATCTGGTATTATTATTTTGAAAATAATATTTGATATTCTAAGGGGGTGTTTAAAAACTAATCTTGTTTGTAGCTATAAAATTAATATTGATAACTTTGTTATTCCACTTTTTGTGCTTCTACTTATGACACGTGTTTTGCCTCTTTGAGAACCATCTTCAAACAGACTTTCGCGACGTTTACTAATAAACTAAAAATTGGTTCAAATCCTATATTATATATTACAAAAAACAGTCTAAGATATTCCTTTTCTACTGGACACAGGGAGGGGGTAAGATAGAAATTTTGATAATATTAATTAAAAACTTATTACTTTCATTATGTGTGGCGAAATCCAATGGATATAAATTCAACAATATAATAAGATAGAGATCTCAAAAAGTCGAAACCAGTGTCACAAATTGTAGCACAAAAGTGGATTAACAAAGTTATTATGTTTAACGTTACATTAAAAATGAACTTCCACAAAATTACTGACGAATCTATCAAAGATATTGTTTGTAGCTCGCTACTGTTGTTCGAATGAAAAAGTCAACTTTAACGTAAAACAAGTTGACTTTTCTTGTCCTATATGGTTATATGATACATAATTCAAAGAATACAACTAGTTGGAGAAATATAACATGTAATTTCTGATTTTAAAAATACTTGTTTTCCAATAAAAATGACAGGTCTGGAAGTAAGGATGTGGCACACTTTGTGACAGAAATAAATTACAGTCAACCAGATAGGCTCTATGTAGTTATTCTACATATATATGCTAAAAAACAACTGTGATGTTTCTCCATTATATTATTGTCTGTCCTATGAAGCTTTCCTTTCACTCAAATCAATATTGACTTCACGGCATCATAGTTGGAAAACTTGTTAATTACCCATGCAAAGCCGTCATTTGTTTATGTAAAATAATCATAATTATTTGATAAATTTAGAGAATTCGCTTAGCTAAATGGTGAAACTGCATTCTGAATATATAATTAATTTTATTACAGAAATGCATGTAGATAGGTTTTAGAAATCACCTGTAAGGCGAGATTGTATTTTAATTTATTTTAATTCTAGGCTGGAAAATGCTGTGATCAGTTAGTTTCAGTTGGTTTTACAAATTACATAATCTTAGACTAGATTTACAAAATATACAAGATATGTATTAGGCAACATTTATCTGCCTATTCATGAATTCCAATCTAATTTTTTAACTTTCCAAAACCAAACATTATCGAGACATTATTTAATATGTCTTTTAACAAGATTTACTTATTTATTATGTATGATTCAGATGAATACATCATGAAAATTAATACTTGAATAGCTTTCAGAGAAGTTCATTACAATACATTTTCCTCATTTGTCTGAAGATACATATGTAAAAAGCAAACATTCAAAAAGTGATTTGTCACACAAATACAGAGCTTAGAAAATGGTGATTTGAGTGTTGGAGAAATCACGCTTTGCTGAATGTGTCAACTTTATAATTTAATTTTTGTAGGAAAACACCTTTTCTGAATACTAATTGTGATTTCCATTCATAGATTTTATTATGGACTATCTATAAAAACTAATATTAAACGGCATTTTTCAAAATTTGTGACAAATTACTTTTTGAATGTTTGAGTATAGTAGTGGAGATTGGGTTTGTAGGTTATACTATTTGTCAGATTTTGTCATTGACTTAGAAAATTCTTTAATGAAAATACTAGCTGTTTGATATTGCTTCCTTCGGAATCACGGATTCATTGTCTCACCCAGCTGTTCATTTGACAATGCTAATCAATGATTTTTGGAATAAAGTTATAATAATTATATGTATCGTTTAAATTTCAAAAACAAAAATCAAATATGCCAATAACGTCAAAGAGATAAAAACAAAACTCATGCATGAAATGTTTCTTTCGATTCTTACATATTATATACGATTATGCAGGTCCATCACTTCCAGTAGCCAACTACGGCCCACCCAGCGGCCCTTCAAGCCACTACAGCGCACCACCAACAATCCACTACGACGCGCCATCAGGCCCAGCACCAACTTACCAATATGGTCCCCCGTCTCACAATGCCATATACAGTGCCCCGACCAAATACGCTTCTCCATTCGAAGGTATAAAAAGACTTTAGGAATAATAATATCTAATGATACTTTTTGTTTCTTTCTTTCAGCTTTCTTGTTAGGAATTTATAATACATAAAGACAGCTCTTTTTCTGTGATAAATTTGACTTAAGCTGCCATTGAAGTGAAAATATATCGAATTATTATTTAGGGATTAAAAAGAGTACTTTTTGAGTCATATAAACTATCAAGTAAAAGTTTTCATACAACTTGATTTGAAGTATTTACGATATGATCTCAATTCTTTTACATTCACCAGCGAAAAAAAGAGTTGCTCAAATAGAGATTTAATTTCATAGTGAGCGAATACATAATTTTAATCATAACAGTAACGTAGAAATACTCCATCGAGTAAATAAGAAAGGCCTTAAAATGAATAGTCTAGAATTTCTAGAGATAAATAAAAGCATTAATAATAAAGAAACATTATTAAATAATATCTTGAATAAATCAGGTGGTTCACCACTGTTAAATATATTTTCAAACGGTTTAACCCGTCGTAATTGATGCAACTCATTAGATAATCATTTCTTAATGTAAATGTCATTTTGTATTACCTTTATCGTTTGTTTGTTTCCCCCCCCCCTTGCCACCCATTTTTATTTGATTTTTGTTATAATATATCAGAATAGTAATATATTTTCTAGCGGTTTAACCCGTCCTAATTGATCCAACTCATTAGACAATCATTTCTTAATGTAAATGTCATTTGTATTACCATTATCGTTTGTTTGTTTTTCTATCATCCCCTCCCATTTTATTTTGATCTTTATTATAATATATCAGAATAGTAAAATTAAAATCATTCGTACTTAAGCAAACATTTGCGAAAGTAGTTGTCTGAGGATGTCTCTGAAAGAGGCGAAACACGTGTCACATTTTGATACACAATACGTGGAATAATCAAAGTTATTTTTATTTTATATTGAATTAATGGTTGTTACAACAAATTCGGACATTATTGTAATGTTTAAAAACCTTTAACACTAAGTTTTATGAAGCCAGGCACGTCATTGTTAAGCAATCAAATCAAAATTATGTGATCGTAGTAAAATGACTATGTACACAATTAAAGATATTTGGAAGTATTTAAAATAATTGTTTTGCATATAGTAGGAAAACAATCATTTTCTCGATAATCTTCCATTCAAGTCAACGATTGATTTTTAAAATTCTTCGCATTACAGTCGTAATTACTGCATGTTCGGCTTACAGAATGAGTTAAATAATTCATACATTTATAATATTACAATAAAAAAAACTGTAGTAATCTATTGCGCGTCGGTAATTTTTTTGTTGCCTATGTAATAAATAAATAAAAATTGGTCCTTTTTAAAATGTACGAAGATTTTTTTTAATCCACACTATTATAGAAGACATATCTTTTGCGGTGTCATACAATAATGTTATTAATTATTGAAGTTTAAATTGAGGCATTAAAAAAAATACTTGTTTGATATTAATTCTTGCGGTAGGAATAAACTTTTTTATAAGATAAAGTCATTAACCACAAAAGTTGCCAAAAGCAATATAAACTATTGACGTATTCTTATTTATAGCTGAAATAAAAATAGACAGCTGCAATTTGCTGAAAACCGATGTAATAAAACAATTTGAACAAAAAAAAAACTTTACATAGCGTGGTCGCTTAATTAAATATTCGGTTTAAATATCTATAAAAAAATAAATGCAGAGCATTATTGTATTGTAGTTTTGTGCATAGCTTGATTAATGAACCGAAAATTTTCCGTCAACTTCCGCAAAGTTTTTATTAAATGCAGCGCGGAATTATATATTAATTTTGTTTTTAGTATAGTGCACCTTGACTCACTAAAAAATTTCTAATTTTCTCGAGTTTGTTCAACTCTCACTTTTGGATTTTAATTTGTGTAAATGACAACTTCAGCATTGAACTTCTGCGGTTGGACATGTGAATTCATTCTCGAAACACTTCTCCGGCATACTTTTTAAGGTCAAGAAGCGTTTTATTAACGTTTTTTTTTATTATTATTGAATTGGTGTCTTTTTATAATATTTCATGCATAAAATACGCCCATTCTCGTTCCATTTGAATAATATTATAAATACATAATTTTAAGCTGGAGATCATTCAAATTCCTTCAATTAATTAATAATCATTTGTTTTTGATACAGTCAATACGGGTAATTTTGGCGATCGGTATATCAAAATATACTGTATACAAAATATAATCGTATTTTATAGCCCAGCCGTTTGGACGTAAAAATGTGAATTAATTGTATTGCAATTGTATTGTATGCGTTGGCATCATATTTGCTATTGTTGTGGAATTTTATCAACTGTCGGTTGGGTGTCATATCATATTTTAAAAACTTGGGTCGGCAATATTTTTTATGTCTATTCCTACTCTATAAAAAATGCGTTATATGTTTTCTAGACTACAATTATGTAAAAAAAAAATACACGAAATTGTAGAGAAAAGTTGCAAAGACTTTCAAATTTTTGAGATTATAGTAAAAATTGTGAATATTTCTGGTATGGGCCAAACTTACCAATCTAGAGTGCAAACTTTGGCCCACACTGTTTTTTATATATCGAGCATAGAAATATTTCAAAAAACGTTTTGTTATATATAACATACCACACATAATTGTAACGGCGATTTATAAAAATACAAAAAAACTTCAGAGCCGGCCTAAAGTCACCTGCGTTGACAGTAATCCATTTGAATATCATTAATTTATTCATGTGTCTGTTGAATTTGCTTGAAGCTATTGAGATTTTTAAAAATACATACATATATCTGATATTCTGTATCCAAAACAACTTTCTTAATATTAAATATTTTAGTACTTTTAATATCTTGGACTTAATATGATAATATGAATGAGTCTTGGATTAAAAGAATATTTAATTAACGAACCTATTTTTCAACTTTTTTGATTACTTTTACTATTTAATTGTTTTTAGCTTGAGATCGGTGATTTTTTCTTTTATTATAATTATTATTATATTAAACTAAGTTTTTAAACAGGGAGATAAACGAATATTACTAATACAGTTAAAAAACTGATAATATTCCAGTCTTTTATGCAGTCGTACAAACATAATAAGAAACATTGATATACACATTAGTAGATTGCCACCACATTTTCATTTTAAAATTTAAAAAAAATTCACGGTCGCAGCATCATGCACATAAATTACGTATTTTTCTAGACTAGAGAAAAGGTGTCAATTTATTAGAGGAAATCGAAAATATTGCCACATTTCGATGTTTTCTATATTAGCACGTGTGACGACATTTTTCTATTTTGGAAACACTTTCACTTTTTTGAATATTTATTATGTTCACTGTCAAGCAAAACGAATTATGAGGCCGATATGACAAAATAGCGCATGATAAAAAAATGGCATCCGTTATCATTTTAAATATATTTTAGATCAGAGGTAGTGAAACTTTTTGAGTATAATGTCTGCATTTAAGAAAATTTAATTTAATATGATTGTGAAGTTGTTTTTTTAAATAAATGACATAGGGCGCGTGCTTGGGGCCTCAAAAAAGGTTACATTTTTTATACATAACTGTTTTGCATCTGGGGTTTCCCAATTGCTTAATCAGTCACTGTGTATAAAGTAGTTTATTTTTTTATTAAAAATAGCTTATAATTCAGTTGAACGCATCCATTGAATATGTTTTATTATCCAATGTTTTTAATGATGACGTAATACAAATTTCAAAACATATGTGGATAAACGAATCCAAACTATAAATATATTATCTATGGAACAATGCCCTTAGTAAAAATTTACCAGAGCTTTACAATATAATAAATTATCTATGCGTTATATCATTTCTTTTCCCTTTTATGGTCAGACTATAAAATTTTCTCTCGCGGCTTTTGCGTTTACCGCATCGTAAAACAAATCTAAACATAGGTTTAACTTGCAAGAGATCTTCCTTTTGACATTTTTAAAAGCTGTAATATCTTAAATAACAGTCCTTATTTGATGTTTCCAAAACCACATAAAACCATTTATCGATCTTAAATTATTCAACCATGGCATAGCCTGTTTAACTATTTAAGAACTTTTTAATACGACCTGACAAATTGTATTCATATCGACTGTGGAAAGGAAGAAGGACGTAGCCCACAGTTTTTCCAAATCAGCTTTTTTCGAAAATCACAATGTATACAACTTGATACCCGTTTTATCAAAAGGATGTAAGCTGAAAATATTTAAATTCGTATCTAAATTTAGCTTTTAAGTTTGAAAAAAGAAGGGGCCTGTGGAAATTGCGATCAGGAAAAAAGACTTAAAAGTGGTACATTTTGAAAAAAATAATAAATTTATGTTAGATTAAAATTGATTATATTTGATTAAAAACTAGTTTATCAGTCTCCATGCACTTCCAGGTTGTGTATATTTCATAATTTGCATTTGTTCCAAAATCATTAAAACACGTTTTTTGTAAAATTTGTTATGAGTGGGTTACATCCTTTTTCCTTTCCACAGTCGATATATAATATTTAATATTACTATAAAATGTATTAAATCTTGATGAATATTGTGGAGAAATAGTCATGTCACACCTTTGAAAATAGCTCGTATATCAATAGAGTTTAATACATATGGTAGGAAGATACCATTTAAAAAGGACGGTTCACAAACTTTATTTTCTGTGTGGAAGATTTCGATAAATATTTCCCATCTCTGCCCACTTATTTGATCAAAACAATTAGTTTTTCGCAGGTATATTTTTAATATTACCTTCTACAAAAGAATAAACGACTGAATAACCAACAGGTATTGTTCAATGACTTTTGTTGAGATGCTCTTTTATGAGTCCACCTAACGATATGACTTTTACAATATTCAGTTTTAAAAACATTTGTTATGGTATTTTGAATTTAACTCTTATCGACAGTATCTGAAACATCATACAAATTTGCTATGAAAATGACCCTTAAGCAATACGATTTAAAAAAATATTTTTCATCTTTCACATCCTTCTCTATCTAAGGTAAAGAGCGATATATTGTATAGAATAATAAGAGAAATTTTCTCTCAATCGGAAGGTAATAGCTAATAAAAGAAATCGTGAAGAAGAATTCGTGCACACAATAAAATTCCATAGCAAAGCTTAAACGAAAAACAATAATGTTCCAAATTGGTAGATATACTGAATATTTGTTTTTTCAAAGGTGTAATTTCAACAGTAAAAAAATAAGAGCAGTCATAATACTAGATTTTTTCACTATTTCTTATTGTTTATTTTACTTTAGTACTTGCTCTTCTCACCTTAATTGAATTATACATACCTTGAACTTGCGAGCAAAAGAAATGGTATAGCACAAAAGTCTCGCTATTCATTTGTTTTTCTTTTAATAATTGATTATGAATAGTCATGGCTTTTTTACGTCCGATAGCAAGTGAATCACGCTCTCGCGTGTGCTCGGAAAAAGTGCTCTGATTTGGTGAGAAATTTCAACAATATTTAACAAACGTGTAATTTTCTGTCACAAAGAGTCAAATAAAATTTATGTCATAAAGAGTTTTTTTTGACTCTAGTATGTTGACTTATTTTAGGGAAAGTTTTTTTTACAAAAAATCTATTTTTGAAATGTGTTGACACATATAGAATCAATTCTTTGAAAAAAAGAACACGAAAAATATTGTTGGTAATAATTATAAAAAATGTACTTCTCAATGGCAATTATCGTCTCATTTCAATAAGTATATCGACTGTAAAAAGGAAAAAAAACAAAAGCCAAACAACAAATTTTACAGGAGACACAAAAACGTTTTTTAATGATTTTGGGCCAAATTAAAATTATGGAATATACACAACCTTGAAATGCACAGCGATTGATAAACTGGTTTTTAATTAACTTTATCTGATATTAATTTAAAATTAAAAAACACCTTTATTTATGTATTTTTTCTAATTGCAATTTCTAAACGCCCTTCTTTATTTGAACTCTATAGCTAAATTTAAATTATTAAATTTATTATTAAGATGTACTCGTGTGCATCATTTAGCCAACCGTTCTTAACATGATACAAATTGTGAGATTTACAGATCAGTATCCATTCGTATTCATTCTACTGCTATCCAAACTGAGACCCAGAGAAAGTTGTTACACTGAAATTTGAGACCGTTTCAATGACTAAATAATGCGTAAAATGACCTTTGATGTCACTTAAATGAGACAATACGGAACATAAAAAAAGACATTACTTTGCGTTTATATATCCTGGTCTAGAATTTACAAGATTTATGCAAATGTCTGTTTCTTTTACGGTTCAAATAAATATTCCGCCAGTTGCTTGCACTACAGTAAACAATGTGAAAAACACTAAATTCTTTTTGATTATTTGCAATTTTATCATGAGTGTTTTGTTATAAAAGCATCAAAGCTTAACGACAACGTCGATCAAAGTTGAGAATCAATACGTTAAAATATTTTCATTATTAAACGTAAAACGACCTATTTTTTACTGACTATTAAAACGTTAATAATTGAAAACTCAGTCACCATTCGAAGAATATTAATTTAAAGGTTTCGTTGAAATATTCACAGGATATTAATCGAAACAGTATAAATTAGGAATATCAAAAAAAAATGTACATACCTACTTAGAAAACAGCAATTAAATGAATATAGTAATGTTGTAAGCACAGGAAGAGGAAAAGCACCACATGGAGCACAAGCTGGATTCATCCTACTTCAGCCGATAGACTCGTCGTCTAATGTCGCTTCAGACTCACACAGCGCCCCAACAGGACCTCCAGCTTCGTTTGTTTCTACTGCACTTCAAGCACTAAAAGGAATCATAGGATCTGTTGGCGGTACTCAATCAGGCTATTCCACAGGACACGGAGATACTGGACCGTCGGCACAATCTCACTCGAGTGACACCCTTTACCACCCTCCACCACCCCCAGTAGAATCTTCATATAACTCATACTCAAACAATATTCCATCTTTCAAACCTCTCACTGCTCCTTCGGGAGGCGATCATTCAAATACTCAAGTCAATTCATATGGAATACCCATTTCTTCTCATGATACTTCTGGTCCTTCTTCTAATAATTTTCAATCTATGGTAGATAATCTTGTGGTTTCTCAAATGAAAGAACAAGGACCTTCATTTGATTCCTACCTTCAATCCTTCCCTCAAACTCAAAGTGGATACAATGAAGTACAGCAAGGACAATGGAAACAGCGATCGCTCAGTCCGTTGACATTGAGTAAAATCAATGCAAACATTGATAAACTAAATGAACGAATCGATAGAAATGATGGTTCAGTTTTAAGTAATTTCAACTTGTACCGCAGAATGGCTATAGCAAAAGAAGATGTAGCTAATGATAATTTAAAATATGAAGAAGTTTCCACAATAACGGAGGAGGCGCAAACTACAACGACGACAACGGAAGCTCCAGAAGAATATTTTGACAGCGGAGCCAGAACATATGTCGGAATCGAAAAGTCAATATCTTATGAATTAAGAGGGAACAGGATTGTTAGATTGACCGACGGTATCGCGGACGTTTGACTGACCAACTGACACTAGACACAAGGTAACGAAATATCATCCGCTGAAATGCCAAACAACTCTTCTTCCTCGTTTCCCCTTCAATAACATCGCTTTTATTACATCATCTTCGAGGAGTCGCCGTCTTCACTATTCATGACTGTTGACCTATTCTGACTGACCTTATTCTAACTGACATAATTTTTAATTTCATATTTATAATCTTCGATTACCATTGTCCATTATAATTCTGCATCGCTTTTATAATTAATTATTGACAACACTTCAAATTATATTTCAACCACTCTTATTCATAAATATCTCGTTGTATTATACTCCATAAACTTCTTTCAAAAATTCCCTGCTTCTTTTTGTAATAATACGATTGTTATATAAACATATTTTAGCTACCCTTTTTTCTTGTGAATATAATAGTCTATTACACCATTATTAATATTTAATGTAAATTTGTACAAATTTCTCTTTCATATATTTTTTAGTAACATATATATTTTTAATTACAACTTAACCAAAGTCAAGAATTAGTAATAACTGAATCAAACATCTTATAAGTACTAATTTATATTTAATTTTTCTTTCCAGATAATTACTCAAATGTTGTACATTGGCAGAAGTAAGGTGGAGTTGGAAGCATCATCCCTGAACGAGAACTCGTAAACATTCATCTTGGAAACTCAATTCAGTGAATCTCATGTATATTAATTCCATAACCCACGCACACAAATAATATTCAAAACTCTTTCGCCTAGTACAACTTATGAAATTTATTTGAAAAGAACTTTAATCTAATCTTTTCATATATTTCTATATAAGAAATCGTATGATTATTTATTTCAGAGTTTAAAAAAAAATCATTCCAACCTACCTACGTATAAAATGTTTTTTGCACAATTATAAATGGGACGATTGGATCAACGCTCACTTCATGCTTATTATTTAATGCTTCATTAAGACTTAAGGTGTGTTCTTCTCAAAGTCAGGATACGAAAGAAATACTTTAAGTATTTTAAAATTAGGATTATGTTTGTAGATAAGGTCGTAATGTGAATATTTTGTATTTTGGTTTATTCAAAACCTTTCTACAATAATAATTGTGTTATAGCAATAAATGAGAGTTTAATTTTGATATTTGCTCAATATACAGAACTAAGTTTTTAAAAAAGTGCAGCTTTACATGTTTCATTCACAAACACTAAAATATTTTCAGTTTAAAAATAAATATTTTTTTAATTGATTAACGAAAATAAATTATTTGTATTTATTCTAAATTTAATTATCTTTAATCCATTCTATTTTATAAACGTAATAAATATTGAAAGTCTTCTATAAAAGTATGATAAATTAATTACTTTACTTGACATTTAGAACTAAAATAATTGTTTATAATCATCATGTTATTTGATTTAAATCAAGGAAGTTTTGCTTTAAGCTGATTTTATTTTAATGTTTTGAAATAATTAAACACGATAGGATTAAAAATTTCAAAGTTCATTTTGAAACCAGTATCATGAATTTATTTGAACATTTAAATACAATTACGAATATAAAAATTTGCCATAGTTTATGGAATGATTGTTAAAAGATAGAGAGAGAAATAAATGAGAATTGATAATATATTTGTGATAAGTTTTATCATTTGAAATATATTGGAACTGTGTTCAATATTAAAAAATCAGGCTAATTTCTTATTTTAGGTATTTTCAATTTGTATTGTTAAAACGAATAAGCTTAAATATTAAGGTACTGTACAGTTTGAGGATAACTTATTTATATACCTTTTAGATATATGTTTTATTTTATTATTTGTAAACTTAATGATATTAGGGTACTAGTTACGCAGAAACGTTACCTTTTTTCATTTATTCTTGACATTTATTTGTACATTTATACTTTTTGTAATAAAGACTTCTTAAAAAAACTTTCCAAATATTATTTCCATACCTTTAAAAAGACAATCTACAGAGAGTTCATAAGACCTTTCGTTAAAAAAGACAACGTGTGACTACACAGAGTTCATAAAAATTTTCGTTTTCCTTTACCGCTACTGTGCAGGGTTAACCTTGACTTCCTTAATTAAAACTCTCCATTCAATTCAGTCCTCCGCCTTCCTACTCCAATCCCTGACCTCCAAGTCCTGTGAGACCCCATCCATGACATCCGAAATAACTTAAATATAACGTATGCAATTTGTTTGTCAATTACATCAAATGATTTCCTAGTCATCATTATTTTGACTGTTGGGACATCTGTTGGATCTGAAAATACAGATAGTGATTTGTGACTCAAAGAGTCAATCAACATTTTTAAGAAGAGTGTGATTTATTGACGTAATTATTTTTAGGAATTATCATACAACCCAATAACTACTACTTATATTAGGGGCAAAGGTTTATATGCCATTCATTTAACAAAAATCGACTAAAAGAGAGGGGAGGGAGTAAGAGCCAGACATTACATTGGTTGTATTCGTTAGCGTTAGATAATAAAAAATACTGTCAAAAAAAAAAAATTACTACATTTTTTTAAATTTCTTTTCCATAATACATATCGACTGTGGAAAGGCAAAAGAACGTAACCTACACGTAAAAAAATACAAAAGGCACAAAAAACGTATTTGTTGATTTTGGGCCGACATCAAAATATCAAATATACATGACCTTAAATTGCACGAAGACTAATAACAATAAACTGGTGATTTATTGACTCAATCTAACATAAATATAATAAACTGTTTAAGAAAAACCTTTTTGTAAGTTAATTTTCCCATGACCTACTTTTTAAAATTTAAAAGCTAAATTTAGATACTAATTCAGTATTTGCAGCTTACATCCTATTGATTGAACGTGTATTAAGTTGTATTTTATACATTGTGAATATCGAAAAAAAACTGAAAAATTTGTCGGCCACGTTCTTTTGCCTTCCGACAGTCGAATTATGATAATTGATGAAATGAAGATAATAAGCCTTAAAGATTGCATACGATTGATACAGACCAATACAAATAAGCTTTGAACTAATATATAATAATTAAAGCAAAATTATAAATGATCTCAATCTCAAATAATAAATAAATGCCAAATTATAAATATGAAACGTGTTTCACCTCTTTGATAAACATTTAAATGCTTGAACATTATTTGTCTTGAAACATAATTAGTGAAATAAATTTTGTAGAAAAACTTCCGTTGAAATACCTTCATAAAAAGACGAATTGCATCGACGGAAAAAGACTTCTCAGGAAAATCCCTCTTGTGAGAGTCTTTTCCTCTCATCCTCTTTATGTCAGTCGTATTGTACCTACGTATTACCAATATACCGCTCGTGCTCATTTTCTTTGCAATTTTATTTCATATTTCGATGTTAAAAAATATCCAAGGTTCTGAAATCCCAGTTTCTTTACCCCGGTAATGCGATCCTTATATTAATTACACTACATTTATGCAGGGATGTACCACCCGTGGCCCGTTTCGATTTTTTTGGCGGCCATCGAATATGTTTTCTTAAAATTATTTTTTTATCGTTAATGAAGAAGAATAAATCGGTTCTTAGAAAAATGCTTACTGATTTAAATGTTGAATCAATATTGCGGCTTATTACTGCAATATAATTTAGTCAAATTCTAATTTAATTAATTTTCAAATTTAAAAATATAAAGATCATAATTTTAACTTTTGAATTATAAATAAAACATAGATATCTAAATATTTGAAAATAAAACCTTTTTTGTAGGTAAGTACACAAAATCCTCTTTTTGCACGGTATTTTTTTACAATATTTTGAAATAACGCCGTCAAATAATGTAATAAAACCAATCATTCATTCATTTATATTCACTTTTTTTGAAGGCTGTTTTACATGCAACGTATCCCTGTGAAAAAGAATATCGAACGTATTTTAAATTTTATTTTTCATTGCGGTTCTAACACATTATAAATTGTATTTATGCGGCCCGCTAGAAGAAAAAAGTTGTGCATTCCTGATCTAATGCGAAATTTTTGTATTTGATATTATTTCCGTACAATTATTCTACAACCGTATAGATATATGTATATATATGTATGTAGTCTGAACGTCACGAAGTTTACATAACGATTACATCTTGCTTCTGTTTTAAATCGTGTGCTATTAATTAAACGAGTATAACAAAAACTGCAATAAGGAAACAAAAACATTGGATACATATATAAGCAGGCCCTAAATGAATATTTTGAGGCCAACCCCTATAATAAAGCAAACTATATAAAAAATAAGTCAGTGAGCATTACTGGTGATTAATTGAAAAGTCTAGTCGAGTGATTTCCAAACTGGAATGGCCAAGCCAAGGGAGGCGCGAAAAGATTAACATAAATGTAATTTTCAAAACATAATATATTTTTAAAAAAGTTAACTGTCATCATATTCTAAGACAGCCGTGAATGAATGATTGTCTTAACATTTCTACACATTTAATTATCATTGAAACTTTTTATCAGAAGTTGAGCAATTTAAAAGGTGGTGTGCTCTAATGCTTTGGCTTGCAAATGGAGTTCTGCATTCCTTTTTAAATAAAATTTAACGAAAATGTAATGCGCAGAAACTATAACTGAGAACTCTGTGAATGAGTGTTTTTTGACTTCTTTACAAATTTTATATTATAATTTGATTAAAGTACTTTTGATCATTTGAAATGGTGACAATCCCGATTTGGAAATCTTACAGCGATGAGCGCAGGTCAAGTGCTATTTCTTCCTGCTCTCTTATATTTCCTAGGAGTCTAGGTAAGCATGATATCGTTTAACCCTAAAATCTACTCCAGGCTATGATTCTTGCGATGTATTGTATTCGATATATATGTATTTTTCCCATAAAGCTTTTTGAGAAGTATTTTGTTTTTCGTTTTTTTTATTGAATAATTACATAGCAGCAATGCATGATGAAAAAATACTGAATGATTAATAAAAATAATAAAAGATTTTTAGTACTTTTTCCACCTAAAAAAATATTTGATCAGGACCGGCTTCGCTCCTCACGAGCATTATCAACTGATGAGGAGCTCGTGTGGAGCGAAACCGGTCCTGATCAAATAAAAATTTAAGTGGAAAAAGTACTAAAAATCTTTTATTATTTTTATTATAATGCCATTCCACCAAGTATTGACAGTGAACACTTTAAAAGTGACTGAATGATTACATTATATAAAACTTGGGCCCATTAGAGATGAAGTGATTCAAGTGGTATTTTAGAAAAAAATAAGTTAGATGCGTTGTAATATTGTACACGTCTTAAAGTATCGTAAAAGTGAAGTTACCTTAGTTAATATACATTGCAATAGTGTTATTTCCGTAAAGTAAAAATATGCAATCCATCAAAACACCAAGTAAAGACGTAAAAGTACTTTTGATTTATGTTTACACATCATTAAGAATTTGTGTATATAGGGTATCTTATTGTAATTAATAATAGTTAAATACATGATACATGTAATGAATATGTATTTAGAAACCAGTCTTGAATATCTTAAAAATGTTTTTAAATTACTTTTGAATGTAGGTGTCAATTAAATACGAGCATAACTGCCGAATAGAGTTGACATCGAACTGCAATGTTAAAAGACGAGTTTGTTTATTTAGATATATATATAGGAAACTATCGTGACTCTTCTTTTATGTTTACGGTATCACTGTTGTCTGTGGAATTACATCTGTCAGATTGACTTCGGAACGTTTCTAAACGTATTCCGATATGTCATATCACACAACCTATTATGAACGCAATTCTGTATGACGACGATAATATTCGTTTTAATATAAACGACCCTCGAACTCCGATTGTAAAAGACGAATTAATAAATTTAGGCATATTCATATTTAATACATTAGACGTTTTATTTCTACAACTCAAATATGCTCTGCTCGCAGCGCATTGATTTGAGAATATTAAATTTTATCCATAAATACGAGTCCTCAGAATATCTGTCGTCTCACCATTCCCTCTTGACTGAACATGTCATATTGCATGCTATAATGATCACGATTCTGTATGACGACGATATTGTGTTTTAATATAAACGAGCCGCTGAGAACCCGGTTCCGTTCCGATTATCTAAAGACGACAATCGACATTGTGAACGATTCATTGTCGATCTCGCACAGTTTCGCCCTCTCCCGATATGCCTTAGTTATTATTATTTAATTACAATAAATGAAGCTTGAATGGGGAAAATTCTAAATAAAATTGAGCCACAAAATCGAAATCCGGCTCTAAAATTTTAATATCCCTCTGGACAATCGGTTGAGTGTGATTCAATTTTTTCCGAGACTTTTTTTTTCAAAGCTCGAATGAAAATAAGATAGAACGTGATACGTTTTATTTTTATAGATCGCATCCGACCTTTGCGAATATGCTTAACCTTAAGAGGAGTATAGACGTACGTGTACGTCGGCGACATTTTTCTGTAAACGTGTATAAAACTAGTTTAAACTCAACACAGGAGTGTCTTTCTATACAGTGTAAGCGTACATATGCTCTGATAGTATAATTTACATATTGGGCGAGAGTGACAAAATTGTCACGTTAAGAAAATGCGGTAAATTAAAGTAAGGTCTATTCACTACTATGAAGCTTAATTTTATTTTATTTTATTTTATTTATAAACAGGAGTCCTCGGGATCCTACCTATTACTCTTACTTTTTGTCTATGGTACATTCTTGTCTTTTGTATTGCATACGTCACGTTGACTCTAGACGTTTCGAAACGTTTTTCGATATGTCACATTGAATTCTATTATGGACACGATTCGATAAAATCATGAGCCACAAAATCGAAACCCGGCTCTAAAATTTTAGAATCCTCCTGGACAGTCGGTCAAGTATGTTTCAATTTTTTCCGAGACATTTTTTTTTCAAAGCTCTCGCATAAATTCAAATTTCAAGTTAAAAAATTGAAAACCGTCTGTAAATTCTCCAAAGTGTCGTCCGCGTGTGCGATAAATCGCCCGCCGACATTCGGCGAAAAACGCATTTTCGTCGGGCCGCACGAATGCGAATTTTATCGAAACAACGGCGACAGCGAGTCCTGCGATCGAACGTACGTCCACCCGAATCGTCACGGAGACCCTCGACCGGCGTGGTCTGTCGAAAAAATTTCGTTGAATTACTTTTTGCTCAACGTCGAGGTAGAGTATAAGCTGGTTCAAGTGACTTTGTTTTGCTAGTTGATGCGAAATTTTAAAAACGCTATATCTCGGCCGTTCGATGGAAAGTTGTAGAAAAAATTGCATATTCCCACTCGGCGTCGCGGTCTGCGAGACGATCGCTGAAAACCGCGTTCGATTATCTCTAAATTGGAGTTTTCGAAAATATCCTTTTTTTTTTATTCTTTCTAAAAATCTGAAAATTGAACCCTGACTGCGCCGCGTCCTCGGAAGACGTGTCAAGTATCATTGGATCGATTCCGTTCAGCGGATCGTCCGGAAAGTGCGATTTAAATGCAAAAATAACCCTAGAAAACATCGCAAACGGCCGAATGCACGAGGACCTGTCGACGCAGGCGGTCCGCTACCGTGATATGTGTATATATTAGATAGCTGTCTCGAAAGGAAACGCTAAAATAGTTCTGGCCCTATCGATAAAGTTCATATTCATTTTCTTGTACCTGCGATCGAAACGGCTCCGATCTGTCATTCGCATGCGTGACGTCACGGCTGAGAATTTTTCCGATGTCTGTTTTGAAACTTAGCATCGATGTTTTCAACTCGCATTTCGAGTCTCGATAATCAGATATCTGACAGAATACTACCTTCGCTATTTGTTTGCGACTTACCCGAACGCCAGGCGTTCGTGATCAGCAGAATGACAGCCAATTTAGTCTCGGACTTTGACACAGATTTCTGACTGTCAACGCTCGCTTCGATCGGCGTGGAATCGCATGATATCTGATTCCATTCGATCGAAGGCTCAGCCTGATGCGTCGGTGACGTTGTCTCGTCTGAAACGACACCGATTTCGGCCAGCGGTCTCCGCATTTAGCGACGCACCGATCGACCGACATCAGATGTCAGCGTTTGCAACCGAATCTGACGCTCAGAGTGTCTCTTTGCGGTCGTTTTCCGAGGACTGTGAGCATTACTAGGATCCTCACGCATGTCCCCGGCGACACGATGCTACGGTCCAGGGCCAGGGCCAGTGCGACACCCGTCCCGGTCGAAGACGACCCTGTCCGCTGACCTGAGCCGAATCGTGAAGATTGGTCTGAAATCGAATATGCATACTCATTTTTTGTTCGATTGTCTGAAATCGCCTACCTCTAGCCTAGACGTGTACCGTCAGCCTGAAATCGACGACCGCATCTCGGTCAACCGAGACCGTCGAGAGACAGAGATTCGTTGGACCCGAATTGTACTCCGATCGAGTTCGATCGTCTTTAAAATACCACACGTGCCTCGACGCATGCCTAGACTTTCATATCATATCAAAAAATCATCGCTTTCCCTATCATTTTCGTGCCGGCAGAGCGTTTTCCGTTCGCGCATACCGACCGATTGTATGGCGGTAAGCCGATTTCGGGAGCTCGAGGAGCCGATCGGAAAACACGTCCGACCCGTTCCTTAAATTTCTATCGATATTTTTTGTAAAGGGAGATTTTTACATGAAAAAGGTGTTTGATAAAGTAACCCATATAATATTATTGTATTTAGTATCTGAATTGGTGTCAAAAATAATAGCTCGTATAAAATATCTACAATCGGAAGATGATTAAATTGTGCATCAAATGGTATTTTTTTATTCTAGAAGAAAGTAAGAGTCATCTGTCAAACTTCATTTGAAAGTGCATACATAAAACTTTCTCCAAACCTCTTGTTCGGTCATAAAATGCATATGACTACCAGTATCAATTAATAATGTTTTATTCAAAATGCATTAATGAAGGTTAGAGACTTTCCTCGTTAAAATTAAGTAAGATATTATATGTATATAATATAAAACCTCTTTATGACAATAATAATGGGCTAGTTTGTTAAATACGTTCCTTATGGCATTGATAATATTTATGGAAGAGTATAAAAGCCAAAAATTGCAATTTGTTCTTCCTCTCTACGCTCAAATTAGTACAACACTTGTTTTTTAATAATAACTGATTTTTTAAAAAACTTTTTAAAAAAATCTAAAGGGGTTACTTTTGAGACATTCTCAAAGGTCAGTAAAAAGTCGTGCAAGTTAAATAATCAAATTTAACTTACGATCGAAAAAAAATCTGATAATTTTATTCGATCAGTATTCGTAAGAGATTTTCTTAACATTTTTCCCCTTTTAAATCTTTCTGGGGACACAACTTTCAACCAAAGACAGAGCGTATCGACTGTGTGAAGGGAAAATGACGTAACCAACAGCTTTTTTGTTAATCGCAATGTATACAACTTGATACATGATCTATCAAATGGATGTAAGTTTAGCTTTTTAGTTTGAAAAAAAGGGCTGTAAAAATTGCGACCAGGAAAAATAACTTAAAAAAGCGTTTTCTTGAACAATTCATTAAATTAATATTAGGTCATGTCAATTAAAAACCACTTAATCAGTCACCGTGCACTTCAAGGTTTTGTATATTTCATAATTTGACTGTAACCCAAAAACGTCAAAAAATGTTTTCGTGTCTCCTGTAAAATTTGTTATTTGTTAAATTACGTCCTTTTTTCTTTCCATAGTCGATATTTTATCATTAGTAAATGAGATAAAAGGATGTAAACGCCCTCTACCCATCCTTTAAATATATAATCCTGGAAACTGAGAGATTTTTTCAAAAGATTTACATACTTCAGTGTATAAATAAAAATAGGAAATAGCATCATAATAATTGCCCTGCTTGTAAAATACGTATCTACACTGCAAAGAAATCGTATTGAATCAAATGAAATTAGTAAAAACACAATATTCCTTTGTACTTCATTCCATTTTATTTAATATGTCAGGACCGGTTTCGCTCATTACGAGCATCGTCAACTGATCATCGTCATAGTCATCAGTTGACGATGCTCGTAATGAGCGAAACCGATCCTGACATATTAAATAAAGTGGAATGAAGTACAAAGGAATATTGTGTTTTTACTAATATAATGCCTTTCCACCAAGTATTGACAGTGAACACCCTAAAAGTAATCAAATGAAAGTCAACAAAATTGATGCAACTTCTATTCTCTCCTATGATTTTCATTTTTATTGGTCCGCTACAATGGTCCTTGAATATAGCTTGATTGTTCAATGCTACCGTACCAATGCACTCTAAGAATTTGTCGTATTAATCAATTTTCAACGCTTAGAAACCTGCGCCTGCACCAAACTGATTTCGTCTTATTGAGTTGATTGTATTTTGTATACTAGCACTTTCAATCGATTAAGTGCGTTAACTTGTATACAAAAACAATTTAATTCACTTTCCTTTGTCTAGCTATGCCAATAGAATCACCAAGGGCCACAAAATATCACGCTATAAGCATACTCGTTAGACGGTGCAAACTTTGTATGAAAGTTTGCAACGTTTAAAGAATTTGCTATCGGGTTACGGTGTCGATTATATAGACTCGGTGGATTATGTCAACAATAATCTTTATACCCGAGTGTACTCTATCTAATCACTCAGTCTTCTCTGTTTAATAAGAGGGATAATAAAAACTTAGTCACGATGGATGAACGGCTAACTTTTCCCTATACGCTTGCTTATTTAGGTAGATTATAACAAAATGAAAATAAACAGTTTAATTCTAGTAAACCTTTAGTTGCAAATTTATATAATGATAAAGAAATAAATAAAAAATCTCACTTAAATATCATTGTCGTGTTGGTGAGTCAAGTAAATATTTTTTTGTTATAATAAATGTCGTCGGACACAATAAACTTCTTACACGTGTGTCGACATTTTCTATGTTCTTCAATTATTTTGTGGAATGAAGTGGAATTTTTAAGGAATGAAGTGTTCGTAGTGTATTTGTAATATAACTAATATGAATATAAATATCCAGCTCATAATAAATTATTATTTGAACATCTTAATACTTAACTGGGAAGACATTTTTTAATAAAAAATAATTCATTACACTGACATCTGCTTTATCACTAAAAAACTTTTAGTGATTTTCTTTATTCAACCATATAATAAAACATTTTCTACATATCAAAAAGCTTTGTTGAATCGTTGGTAGAGGCTCCATATTTTCTTTTGGTAATTTTTAATGGTTTTAATTGCGTTAAAAATCATAAAATACAACAATAACATTTAAAACATTCTTGCGCTTAAATTCAAATTACATACAAAAAAACACGACTTTGTTCACGTTCACAATTGATTTTTAATTTTTCTATTTTTCTATTTTGCTTAATACAATGTAAAATTTTATATCACACCTCTTTTTGAGTTTTTCAATGTGTTTCAGGGCTTAGGGTTCACAAAGAATAATCTTATTTATTTTTGTAAATTTGTATTACAGAAGATTTTCTTCGTAATATTTACATTATCAAAGAAAAAAAACACAATATTCCATAAAAAAATATTAAAAACGTTCATAAAACTGTCAAATTTTAAAACAAGTGATCAGCGTATAGGTATATGTCAAGTGATTCAAATAAGGTATGTACATTCAACCGATAAAAAATAATCTAAATTATTGTAGATAATAGATCATTGTCATGTCATTTTAAATTATCTGCATTGGTAACATAATGTAAATTTATTAATCTTAATTTGGTTTATGAATTTAATTTCATTGGAAAATTGACTTTGGTATTTTAATAGAAATGTTTTCTCTTCTATTTAATTACAAAATGGCACGCGACTGCTCGCACGACAACTGCCAAGATGTACTCAATAAAATGCTAGTTACAAATATATTCAATAATTATCTTTCTTAGGACAGTTAAGTATTTTTGTTTTAGTTGTTGTTAAAGTGGGGGAGTGAATCTCATACAAAATTAGGGATTTGGTTTTTTCCGCAAAAATGCAAAACTAAGATTTCCCTTAGTTTTGCAAAAAAAAAATATGGACGAAATATTTAGTTACTTAGTGATAAAATGCAAAGCGTGCCAAAATCCAACACATAGACAGTCGCCCGGCCATACGTGTATATCCCGGCACGTGTTGAATACACAGACGCTAGCCAACATTTGATTGTATGCGCCGCACAGACAACCATCTCGTAGCAACGATAATGGAATGCGACAGTGCAATTGGGGGATTTGCGCCGAATATTTCCAGCCAGCGCGTAATTCGGGGTAGTATAGTTAGGGGTTTCACTGTATTGAGTATGTAGAAATATTGGCGCTCCTTTTTGCTGGACCCTCATGCATTGCATAACTCTGCTATGAGATGGCTACGTCGCTGGAATTGATAAATGGAAAATAGTTACACATGGCTTAATTAAGAGTGTAGGTTTATTGATTTTTCGCTCGAGTAAAATAAACGAAGTCCTCACCTACTGTTGACACGTTTACTCCTTTTTGACGAATAGATAAATATATTCCCACCGAAATTTAAGCCACTTTAACTAATTAAGAAACAATAACAATGACAAATGTTTACATTGAACAAAACATAACATACCCTTGCGTTCTACGAATGAAATTATTTACGTGATTACGGACATATTTAGTTCTTGGATGGCCCCAGGCGCAATATAACTTGGAATCCGTGTTTTCGGATAGCAAAAATGCATCGGAAAGCTTATTCTGCCTAGCATGCAGTGGCAACACTATGGACTCTTGTGGTTTGAACACACATCATTAAATATATTTTTGTGTGTGAGTCGTAAGACTTTTCTGTCTCCAACTCGGGACAAAAACCCCGACTCCACGACTCCAGACGCTGACTCCGCAGCTCTGGTTATATTACCGATTACTATGAATGTTATTGGTTTTTAAGATCAATTTAGTTTGTTCCACACGTGTTATTTAATGGCTATTTTATTATGCGGATAGTGTAGCGGTTATGGATGTAAACAGATTGGCATTGTTACATCTTTATAATGAAGTTCTACTAAAGGTAATATTAAAGACATGAAGACATTTTTATAGGTAAATAAAAGGTGTGGTCGAGTGGTCAACATCGTTGGCTACCGCTACGGAGGACACGGGTTCGAATCCCAGTACGGGCAGTTTTATTAATTGATTTTTCAATCGATTTATGAACTTCTGTTCAAAGGCATGGATGTATGTGATGTCTTGAATTCCCCCTCCCACCCATCCTATCCTATGAACGGGGTGTATCGAGAGTGATTAGCTAACCACTAGTCCTGTCCTAGCCCTTTCCTTATATTTCTACTCTCTTTGGAAAAAGAGAGATTGAGCAACTGAGTAACAAGCAGTTCTCGTAGAAACATTTCTGTTGAGATAAACTCCATTAGGAGTCCATATGCTTCATATTGGGAGCGGATATGGTAAAAAAAAAAAAAAAAAACTGGTCACACTACTACTGCAGATTCAAAACGGTCAAAGATTTTGCTTGCTGCAAAAACATTTCTGTATTATGTTTGTATATAAACGTTTTGTGTCATTTTTTTTCTCAAGATAAAACCGAATGCATGCAGGAAACATACTTTATTATATAACATACGACTTTTTACACGAGGTTTTTCTACACAAACAGGCTCTTCGCAGCCTTTTATATTGTACACTTATATACATAATAAAAACTCTGAGTCTCCATACTCCTGAAACTAAATACCTGTTGAATAATGAATGATAATTGAAACATCGATTGGCAAATTTACTGCAGTATTTTGATAACCGTTTTTAGCTTTGCTGAACCAGTAACTCTCTGCTATATATTATATTATCTTAATATTTATTGCTCGGAGCTTGCTCCATAAACCTAGATTGTCTACTTTGAGACTAGTCAACCACGCCGTGTGTGTAATGGTATTCTACTTGTCTTGGACAGCCTTGCAAAACTGAAATCAAAATTTCATATCGTCATATTATCTTGTAACTCTATGAAAATTCAGTAACATTTTTAACAGTATTTGTGGCACAAATAGATATACTGATATTATGATAAAAATATTTAGAGCTTTATCATTTATTTTCTACTCATTCGAGTATAATCCTTGAATGCTTAAGCCATATAACAATATATACCAAAGGCCCTGAAAAGTTTCATTAATTTATAATTAAAAAGTTTTCGACTGTAATATTTTATTTGACATGATGGTTATAAAAGACTTATTAATTATACAGGTTTAATATTGAATCCCAAGCGTTGAACGCATGCAGTATGTAAATAATCAAAATAATAATATTTTAATTGACATATTAATATTATTTCGATTGTTTACATCACATATGGGCAACCTCCGGCCCTGACTACCAAATCGGTGAGCTAAAAAAAAAACTAGTTTCGGAGATAATCTGGGGTAAAAGTATACCAAATCGAGGATTTCAAATTCCTCGGTGAGCTAAAAAAATAAAAAAACGAGGCTAGCAACATTAATAATTTGGTCTGGCCCTTGACTCGGAGTCTGTATGATAATTTATCCCCAGGCCTAGGAAAGATTGCCCATAACATACAAACTACATGGATTCAACGATAGGGTAAGGCAAAAACCTGTGCTCGCTTAAATAATATCATATTATAATATTTAGTATGGATTTGTCAACAGTGGTGCCATCTATATGTTATCCTACGAGCTTATTGAGTGATGTGTTAATATATCATTATTTTTCAACACTTTTACCATCTGCGGCCCGCGAAAGTTTACGAAATTGATAAATTGGCCCTTCTTTCAAAAAACTTGTGCACCACTTGCTTAAGAAAAATTAAACAAAGACAAATGTAGCTATAAGTACAGTAGAACATTACTATCTTATCAAACTGTCTTTTCATAGAATTAAATCGAGGAAAAAGTAAAATATGAAGTTCGTTTTCTTCAATTGTTTTCACTTTATAATTTTATTCTTTTTCCTATCGCTAATTAAATGCGAAAAGTGAATGTTTCGTTTAAGGCAGTTAAATCGAACAATTTTCTGACAAAATTGATTTCACGTAATTATAATGGAGGTATTTTGCTCGCCAAAATTATTAATTATCATCACGCGATGCTGCATTGTTTTCTCAACATTCCTTTTGACAGATTTGAAAAAAAATGACCTAAATGTATTCATACTTAAATAATTACAATTAAACGAGCCCCGCACAAATAATTTATACGTCGCATTCATCAAAAAACTTTCCATTTGAGATGTTTATAAAATCCTTAATGCGCCAACACTCCACCTGAATGTTAAGTGACTTTTCGAATTTATAAATTGAATAGGAAAAACAGTTAATCCTTACATTTCTCGAGTTAAGAGAATATAACCATTGACGAACTTAAAAATTTCAAACGAGGTAATAAGTGCCCAAAAATCAATTTTTCTATATTTAAATAAATTATAATCAATATTCGATATATTTGTGTTCTTAGATTACATGATTAAGGGATATGTTTCATGTCACACATCTCTTACGAGTTTTTTTAATACGGATTTTTGTCTAGATCAGGCATGCCTAAACCTTAGCCCGCGAGTCACATGTAGCCCTATTGAAGGTTTTGTGTGGCCCTTTCGAGGTTTTCAATTTTCTACACATTTTGTTATTGGTATTTGTGACAAATATTATTAATATAAAAAGTATCATATTTTTATTAAGGTATTTAAAATATTTATGTGTGGCCAATGCATTATTTTATTTGGCTCACCAAGTGATTTCAGTTTGGTATCCCTGGTCTAGATATATTTCTTTTCCCATAGTTTTACATTGAAAATTTGACACTACCTTATATACCTACCACGTCTAGGTAAACTTTTTAGTTAAAAGGTCGTAGGAATTTTTAATGAACACGCTAATAGAAGACGATGTTCAGACCTAAATTATGTATTGTAGTAAAAAAGGTATTTTAACATATAAATAAAGTAATTTTCTAATAACTATCAACTTAATACGACGAATCGATTGCACAAAAAAGCGTTTATGAACATGCATATCACGTTTAAAGTTTTCACTGTCAATTCTTGGTAAAGTGGCATTATATTATAAAATAAAAACTCTTTTTTACAATATATTTTCACACCTGTTTGTTAAGATCAGGAAGCCGTCACGAATGAAACTGGTCATAATATTCATAAATAAATGAGGATTTAGTGGAATATAACTCACATAAAAGGTTGCCTAGAAAGCTTTAAACATTTTTATTAAATATATCGTTGACTGTACGCCATTGACTTTATATTTGCTTTATAAGGCAGTCATAATTATCTTAAATGTGCATCGAGTGTAGAAAGTAAAGAGAAGCAATGCTCGTAAAAACATTTTTTCTTCATTAACTTTTTATAAATAACATTCGCATAAAAAAAATATATCGATTGATAAAAACTTTGGCAAATGCATAAATTATAAGTCTTAATTCTATGAATAATATCAAAAATAATATTGCATTTTGGGTTTGTCTCGGGATCCAAATAATCTGACGGTAATGTTTTTGTTTCTTTATCAGATAAGTGGATAAGGTGAATAATTTTAATACTCAATCATCTCAATATATTAAATATGTAAAAAAATACGTGCTTTCTTTTAACAAAGCAAAAATACAGTAAAACTTTGATGCCACTGACTTCGGATACCGAATTCAAGTCATAATGTCGTCGTGCTTGTAGACTGAAAGTAGCACTGACGTTTGCAACGCTGGCTGCTGATGCACACAGCTATACAGTAGTTAATTTGTTTTCTTGAAGTGAATGGATGCAATAGTTATTACATTCGTAAATTAACATTCAAGCACTTCGTCGTAATCATGTAAAACTCATAAAATATCTGGTCAAATATATCTTCCGAAGACAACTATATAAGGTCTCCTTTGGGGTGTTCACTCTTCATACTAAGTGGAAAGGCATTATATTTTTAAAAAAACACGATACTCCTTTGTACTTATTTCCAATTTTTAAAGTGGAAAGATCCATAACAGTGGAAATATGTACAAATTAATATTGTCACAAATTAAAAGGTCTCGTTAATGTTGTTTTATGTTTTTTTTAACATTCTACTTATTTACACATAATGTTTATTTTCGGAATATAATACATTATTTTATTTATATTTGATTACAGAAAAATAGTTTTTTTTATATAATTATTCTTGTCTAAAATATCGTAATATTTTCAATTAATTTAGAGGAAAATTCAGTGGCGTTCTTTTTTAAAAACAACGCATTCGGAAAATCTACTTTTACACAACTGAAATTCGGTTTTAACGGATACAACCTTAACTATATTTTTCTTTTTTTTCGAAGACTTTCTGTACTCCATTTTATGAATATGCAATTTATTTTCACTTAAATGTATTATCCTATCATTTCTTAATAAGGCTGAAGTATATCGCTTAAAAAGTATTACGTATTTTTATCTAATAAATCATTATTATTATCACGTCATGATTTTTTTTACTGTTAGTAACTAACGGGTACAAGTTTTTGCGCAATTCCATTCAACTTATAATTTGACGAACCCACTCTCGCTTGTCGTTGTGCTTTTCACTTTCTAACCCAGTACTGCGGATGATGATTGTAGTTATTTTGCAATAAAAGAGATATCTCTTGACAACAAAAGCTAGGGACTGTGACAATGGTGGCAGCTTGAATTGAGGCATAGCTTTTGCTAGCCAACTCTGAGCGTGAAATACCACGTCATACCATACAGACATAATATTGTTTGATTTGATTAACTACAAAAAACATGTTCGACCTCCACAGAGGTGCAACAAGACCCACTAGAACCCTATTTTAAAAATATTACGTAAACCAACAAAATAAATTTAGTTATCACAGTTTTTATCCCTAGAATTTTAAAACATTTTTAAATTATCATTATACGTATAATGTAAAACAGAAACATACCACCCGCTGAATTTATTTAAGGTTGTAAATCAATTTTATATTTTTTTAAGTTTTTTAATGGTTTTAGAATCGGAGTCGTAAAAAAACGCAACTCCAACAATTTTTTTTAAAAATTAAAAACAAATATAAAAGATTATGGTATTTTAGTAGACATATGCAGTCAGTAAAATTTTGCATAAATAAAAACATATCGACTGTGAGAAGGAAAATGAACGTAACCTACACATAACAAATTTTACAGAAGACACAATAAACGCTTTATGATGATTTCGGCCAAATTATAAAATGTAGACAACCTCGATGTGCGCGGAGATTGATGATTGGTGTTTAATCCTCATCTAAAAGTAATTTAATAAATTGTTAAGGGTAAACTTTTTAAAGTCTTTTTTAATGATTGCAGTTTCCACAGGCTCTTCTTTTTTCAAACTTAAAAGCTAAATTGATATACTAATTCGACATTTTCAGCTTACATCCTTTCGATAGATTGTATATCAAGTTGTATACATTGTGATTATCAAAAAAAAAAACTGTTTTATACTGTATTATATGGTAATGGTACTGTACTATATTATTTCAGCGAACCGTTGAATCTATTCAAGAACGTTCACCTAGCCTATCAACTCCGAGTTATTTTACCCACCGCATATAAATTATAGCGTTCATATAATATTATACTCACTTGCTACAAAATAATACATTAAAGCTCAGCATGCTACATAGATCTATTCTACACAAAAATCGTAGTCATGGAAATCAGTTTCTTAAGTAAAGAACTGCCAAAAACATATTTCATAAACCGAATGACTATTACAAAAATATATGTTAGGTTATTTTAAAAAAATCTAGAATGAATATCTGGGAAAATAACAAATACTTTTCAATCAACGCGTTGCCAAGGGCAACAACCATAAATAATTATGCATTTTTCGGAAGTGAGATTCATAGAGAAGCTTAAATGCCATAAGAAACTGGACACATATTTGTATAATTTGTAGGTATTGACAAATGACATTGTAGTATGTTTGTTAAAGCAAGCTTTTAGTCAATGTATAAGTTAACTAATCAATAATTACGTTGCCTATTCAGTTAGAGCAGAGAACAAATAAACACTTAAATTCTTCAATGTACACATTCACTACACAGACGTATTTAAATTGTTCACAAACTTAAAAATAATCAAGAATATTATTAGTGTTGCAAGCCACACTGCTGGGAGCGTGCAATCACGCAGTTGTGTTTTACCGTCGTTTAATATTTTTTTACATAACATCAAAAATTTCAACGTGTTGTTGCCAATCTCACCTTTTTCTATTCAACATGTATAACCTTATCTAACCTTAGACGTAATATCATTTCTACTTAAAGCAGTACTTGTCAGTTTACTAACGTAACCTAAGCATAACGTCATTTTTATTCTGTCTAGCGCCCATCAGGAAGATTACATACTTACTAGTTAATTTATTTTATACATTGACAATTCAAATTCAATTTAATTAATGTGACATTGAAAAGATTCCACACTTTTAACTGTATTATACTTCAAAAATAGTATAGTGAAATTGCGTAAGTCGAGAAAAATGTTTTCATATTTGTTTATTGTATATTCTTAATTGGTGTTATCGTTTTTCTTTTCTTCCTCAAGACTAACCGCACATTGCGAGTAAGCCTATAATAACAGCACACAACAAAAACATGTCGGTACCAGTATGTAATGGAAGTGAATATAATTTAACATCGGCAAAACATTGAATTTGCTGTTATGTTTTGTTGCACTTTGCGCTTTACGATTACCGCTTTTTCCAGTCGCTGCGCTGCTATTCCAATACTATACGAGAGCGTGGTCTTGTACAAATATATAATTTACGTTAACTGAGAAATTAAACAACAAATTAAACCTTGCCAAGTCATTTTGCTGTGACGTTTATATGAAATAGATAAAGTAAAACAGGCATTTTGATTTAACATTGAATTTTTCACTATTTCACAAAATGGGCCATCAACAACGTTGCTATGTAAAAATGAGGGCTGAGACACACTGGGTTGTCATACTTACTTAGGACTGCTAATTCCACGATCAGTGATGCCATATAAAAAAAACTCGAATGCAAAAGTTTAATTAAATTTTGTACAGACAAAATAAAAATTGCTATTATCGAAAAAGCTATAAATTAAAAATGATAACTTCTTTATATTCTATTCTACAGGTTGTGTAAAAATTGTGACATATATTTTGCATATTTAAGAAGCATCTTCAGACAAACTATCGAGGGTTATTTACGAAAAAACTAATAAAATTCGATTCTTATTAATAAATGAAGAATGGGTTTTTTTCATTTTTACTGGACCAGTTAATAATAAATATATGAGACTTATGAGTCAAGAACTTCTTCTTCAAGAATTTTAAGAAGAGTTATTGGGAATTAATATAATCATAAACATAAATAAAATGTTATTTTAAATAGACATACTATTGCACATATGTTAAGTTTATTTACGAGCAAACCAAAACTTAATTCTATTCATGATAAATTAAATAACATAACTTAAAGCTATAACAAACAGAAGCATTACACAAAAATCTGTTAGATTTAATTGAACGTTTTGAAAAGTGAAAACGTTAACATTTTCGCTAAATAACTACGTAGTAGATAAATTTAAAAGTTATCCAAAAAATGACAGACACAATAAAAATTACATTCATCTAGTAGCAATGTCGATGAAAGTTGACCACACAAATCAACACTTTCGATATTTACGCTAAGTAAAATGCTCAAATTTATACTTATTGGTTTATGTTGTTGATATTGTTACATAAACTCAACAGCTGCTTGTGTTTTTATTGAAATTGATCGTTCAATCGAGGCTCCGATAGAAAATAATTGACATCGGAATTTGTACGGTGCATTAAATGAATATTATTTTTACGACAGTTATGTAGCTGCTGTATCTCAAAGACACTAATTGCCGTGGGATTTAATTGGCGTAACTATAAAATTGACGTTCACTTACCCACTTAATAAAAACAATCATTTTTTTAAATTTTCTTCTACTCTAAAGATTAACGTCTTATTAAAAAAGTATTAATAATAGATATTTAATAAAAATAATAATTTTAAGTACAACAAAACATTTATTTTCATTATAAAGCTATTTTGGCATCGCGCCATATTTTTCTATTTTTATTTTAATGGAGTGCTATTTTATCTTATTCAATTGTACAATTTTATTATTTGTGTAGTTAAGAGGATAAATTCAAACCAAATAGTGTTATACTCATATAAGATCTAACTATTATTTTCTTACATAAGCACTTAGCACTCCTAGTTTTAAACTAATACAAGTCAAAATACATTTTGAGTAAATAATGAAAGGTTCAAAATATCACGATTTACCTTTTCAAAGTCATTCACGAGTGTGGATGAATTTGTCACTGCCAAAAGAATTGTTGATGATATTGGTAGTTTTTTGTACCACTACTTGAAAAAGTAATATTTAAATAAGAAAATGATTTTTTGACAGATGATACCAGATAATCAGATAACAAAGGTTGGAAAAACAAAAATAAATATCAAAATATACCATAGGAACTAAGATAACATTGCAAGCAAATAAACAGTCAATATTTATTTAAAGTAGTTTGAATGTTGAAATCAAATTTTCTATGAATATCATTTTTTGATTTGCCATAGTTTAAAAATGGGGGTGCGACCTATTCTGTCTGTCTATTATTTTCTTAATACAAAAATCACCCGGCAAAAACAGACACCTTCTCACCTGCATCGGTCAGTTATATCACGATCTTCCTCTACATTTCAAAGTTCTACAATAAAAAAAGGAAACATTTAAATACTTACATAGGTTTTATTCAGTAAATCTTCTTCACCTAATAATTAAAAAAAATATAGTTAAATTAAATTAATTAGTTTAAAGAAGTCATTATACAAAATTTTTTTTTGCTCCCCAATGAACTCTAAACCTTTTAAGTACTTACACTTGGCTCTTTTAGTCCAAGACGTCGCCTATCCTTGGTATATACTATAGTGTATATTTCTTCTCAACCAGTAAATAAAGCAAACATTACGTTTAAGCACAGTTCTAACGATGGCTTGAATAGATATTATAAACCAATTAAAACATATAGATATGAAATTAAACACTTAGTTATTTTTACTAAACTATATTGGAGTCATTAACAAGTAGATACCAATAAACTCATTTTTTTAATATTATATGAGTTTCGTTACAAGCTGTCCGTCATAAAATTGACTTTCTATCTTATCAGCGTTATCTTTAACAGCTGCATCGGTTTGAACGTGTGCCGGCCGATTATACGATGTTTTTATACGATTACCCGCACATCACATTTGTAGGTTAAAAATGGTACGTTGACTGAAACTATTTTTTTATATTTTAAAAGTTGAACCATTTCGCGATGCTAAAAACTGATTAATGTCGAAACGATGTGACAACAGACATTTTGAGTTATTAAAAACAAAATAGTGTTCAAATGATAGCATTACATTTAATTTCACTTCAAAATGTCAACGGAGACGTCTCTCATTATCGAAAGGAAGTGCAAAGATGATAAATATCGATATTAGAAAATTAATACAAAATACGCACTTGCTGACAAATTTCCCACAAAGTGATTAATTCAATTAATATTCCCACATATATATAAAAATTCATCATGGCGGACTTTACGACCTATCAGTAAAAATCCGCTACTCTAAACTAATCCAGTCAACGAAATACATTTCACACGGTTTTACTCTGGCAATTTATATGAGAGCGAAAAACAAATTAAAAAAATATTTATTTTCATAGCCAGTCATTTGAGTGAATTTTTTTTGGCTTGATTAAAAAAATGCAATAATTCAAATTTTATGTAGACAATTCAAACTTTATGGTCCCAATTAATTAATCCTGAAAAAATAATTCTAAATATACAATCCAGACCACCTATTTCACAGAGTTTTGAATATTCATCATTTGATAATCAATTTATTACAGTAAAACCAGAAGCATCTTTTCAACCATGTCCGCTAATTGACATTGAATTGTAATAGAATATCTAAACAGACGTTGTTTTTAAGAGAACTTTTTTGGAGAAGGCTAAACGAGTGGTAGAACGATAAAAAGACTAGTAGTCAGCTTATCCGTTAATCTACAACATGTTTTTAAGATCGGACGAATGATGAGGGAATATAACATCCTAACATCTCCTAATATATAGAGATACCTCCACTCAAAAGAAGTTTATTCTATGAGAACTGCGATTGTTACTCAATTTTTTCAACATCTTTTTTTCGAAGAGAGTAGGAATTTAAATGAAGGGACTGTAAGTGGGATAGAATTAGAAGAAAATTAATTTTAGATCATTCTGGATGAGCTTAAGCAAAATAATCTCACGGCGTTTCATTTTGGGAAATCCGTAACATTCTAGGATTTCAAAATCGCCGAGCAAAAATTCATCAATCCCGAATCCCAATTTAAATACGATTTTATGTTGAATTTTCAATCCCGGGATTGGAAAATTTGTCAATCCCATAATCCCGGGATCACAAAAAGGGTCAAATAAGGGTTATTGGACAATAAATAATAATGTATGTTTCGAAAAATCAATTCATATTAACAATCCAGTTAGTTTTCAGAGGAAATCAAGGTATTGAATGCCTTAAATACAAATTTTGTGAACTTTTTGAGTAACGACAATATAATATCATTACCCTCTGGAAAAATGGTTTAGCGACTTGTTCATCTAGATTTAATTTATTGACTGTGAAAAGGCAAAAAGACGTAACAATCAGTTTCTTCAAAACAGCTTTTTTAAATAACAATGTATACAATTAGATACACGTTCTATAAAAAGTATGAAAGCTGCAAATACCAAAATAATATATTAATTTAGCTTTTATGTTTGACAAAAGAAGGGCATGTTAAAATTGCGACCAGGAAAAATTACTTCAAAATGGGTCTTTAACAATTTATGAAACTACTTTTAGATTTAGATTTAACACCAGTTTATCAGTCTCCTCGCAATCATCAGGATTGTGAATATTTCATAACTTGCCTTTGGCCCAAAATCATCAAAAAACGTTTTTTGTGTCTTCTGTAATTTTCGGTTTTTTTCCTTTCCATAGTCGAATTACATATAAATCATTTAGTTAAATTTAAGTATTGAAAAAATATTTCTGTCATTTTTTCTGAGTACACTGAAAATAAATCAATGGCTGTCATATAAAAGGGAGCTTACTATCAATTTTATTATCATCTTTCATTTTGAAATCTAGCATCTGTGTATAAAATAAATGTCAAGTGTATTATATTGGGATGTTGATTTTTTAGAAATTTTAAATTCTTCATTTACAAATGCAAATCCACAACTAAATTCTCGAATCGTCAATACCGTGTTGAGCAGTTATGATCATTACTTTATTTAGATTCCAAAATGGCAATTGATCGAAAACTTTCATTGTACAGTTCAATTACAAATGAAGGGAACGCATTAGAGTTAATTATTAACATGCTTTAATCGGTTATGTAAATTTCAAATTGATTTAGAATGCATTTTTGATATGTATTTATTATTCACGCGTAACTATTAAACGTTTTGGAAATTTAAATTTAACCACATTTTCCAATCGCCAATGTATAGTTTAGGTGGATACTTTGATAAAATTTTGCATTATTGTACCTAAATAGAGTCAATGTACTTGCCATAGAACGGTCAATCAATTGGAAAGACGGGGGTAGGAGAACTAGTATAAGAGTCGACCGTGACCTAATTGTATGTCAAACGTACTTCGAATTTCGAACAGGTGGCGCTGCAAGCATCTGCGCATGGTTCAAACATTTGCCGTTTTTAATTCTTTTTACCGCCAATACAGAAAAAAATGACAATCAATTTATGAAAGCCGAATATTGTTTATGGTAAACAAGTGACTAACAATATTACAGTAGTGGATACTTGTGCTTTTTAAAACTGTTACGATTAGTGTGTGACGTGTGTTTAAAAACAATTTAATTGAAACAATATATTGCCTGCTATTTAAAATGAAGGTGAGTTATTATTATTTTTATTTTTTTTTAATAAAAAATACAATAAAGAGTGCTTAAAAAATAACGTAGTAACGTAGTTAATAAAAAATGTTCGATAAATTAAATTAAACGTTTTTTTTGTACCTATGTATTGAATCATTTTCTTTTTATTGCTTCTGTGTTTATATTAAATGCTTTAAGAATGTTTCATGCAAGATTGTTAAGCATGAAAACATAATTCCAACACCAAGCGATAAAAAGTATACAGTTGCTTATCTGGGCTAGGCGAAGGATTAAAGCCAATGACACCGTTTGCAGTAAAGTTAATGATGGCATTGTCCATATCAAAAACATCCAGGATTAAAAACTGTTGTTTTTTTTGTATGAAAACTATTATACTAGTTCCTTAAGTCCCTTTTGAATGTAATGTTTATTGAGTGGTTAGTAAACCACTAGTCCTGTCCTAACTGTATCCTTCAATCCTAACTCTCTTGGAGAAAAGGAGAAGTTGGGAGAAAAAAAAGAAACTGAGTAACAAGCAGTTCTCGTAAAAAAAACTTCCATTCAGATACCTCCATTAGGAAGCCTAGTGTTATTATAACGAATTATTTTTCTCAAACCAATACAATTGTACACTCTTGAGTTGAGTTAATGCGCTACGTTTTTATACAACATACATATTTCAGTTTAAATATTATTTTTCAACCATTTCCCCTCTCTTGTGTGACAGAAACATCCATGCAGGCGAACAAATATCTACTTTAACACCGTAACTACGACAATAAAACATTAGTATCGCCATAGCAATTAAGATTACGTGAAATAGCTTTTGGACGCATAAACTTGATTTGATTTTTTACTTCCATAATCGATTCAAATTTTATAGATGTAATAAACACAATAAATTGCTATCATAGATTAAATGAAACGTACCTTATGATAATTTGACAGCTTCTTTACTCAACTTACAGCAATATCCAATAACACTAACAGCTATTAACAGTTAAAATAAATTTACATATAAGCTAAGATAAAGCTACGCGATTATCTTGGTAAGAAAGAGTGTGCAATAAATTCATGAATAAAAATGTTTCAATAAAGTGATTGATTCCAAAAGCGCAGTTTATTACGGTGCTTTCTACAACGCATCACTTGATTCCATAAATCATAATGCTTTTCCTCTATTTTCACAGTTAATCAATCAGTTTTTGTTAACAATTGATCTACAGAGAAATAAAATTATAAGACAAAGTGTGAGTGTGTTATACTTTTTAAATTATGAAGAATACTTTACCGTAAAATATAAATATTATATTGAATGGATGTAGCACAGTCGAATTATGCAAAGTCTTTGCGTTTATGAAACAAAATATTATTGATTTAGTTTTAATGTCATGCAATTTTATTAAGAAAACTATTCAATAAATCAATAAATATTTTCAATTAAGAGACGCTTCGGCTTTAACGCGTTTTGAAATATACTTATTTGAAATTGTGCTTTAATATATTATATATAATAAATGTGCCACATTTATTTGTGGAAAAGTAAACAGGTAAAAATACATACTAGTAGTCACCAATGCATTCTCCCATACACGGCATATTACAGAGTGATAAAAGATGTGTTGAATTAGTGGATTTCACATACAAAATACAAATTTAAAATGTTTTATTTAAAGTTTCAATAGTACGTTTATATTCACGAAAAACGGTTCTCGTACTGAGGTACAATATTTACAATAAAGTTTCGACAAAAGTTTTCATAAAAATTAATCATGATCTAGATTATTTTTCAAACTTCACGAACGTTTATTATTGATAAATGTATCTGAATACCTTTTTCTAAGTCATTATGATAGGTTTAAAATATATATAATATAGGGAAACAGCAGCAACTCTGAGCTATTTTTTAAAAAACGTCGTTTTGTTTTAATTTTGTCTTCAATCTGACAATTTTTCAAGTTTGCGGTGAAAATTAATTCCCTACTTTTATTATTAATAATATCAAAATTTTAATAAGCGACTGCAATATATAATATCATAATGAAGACATCGATCATAAATATAATTTGTTTATCTGAGAACTTCGAAAACAACGAACTTCTATATTATAATATAAATAAATTTAGTCACACTGAATAATACTTTTTACCGTATCTCTGATAATATATAATCTAATGATGATACCAAACGACTCATATATAATCTAAGCATTTATTAACCCAGTTAAACAAAAAAAAAATCTTTAAAATGTTATTGGAATTTTAAATTTACAGTTGTTTAAATTTTAAAAATAGTTTTGAATGTTTTTATTATTTATTATCAACTGATATAATATCATCTGATGTATCAAGGCCTCATGTTTAAATATATATTAAATTAATTTGTTTCGTATTTCCGCAAAACTTCAAACAGCATCATTGCGCTACTTCTTATTTTCAACTATACCATTAATATTTAGATTGATGAAGATTTTATGGATGTTAATGCGAGCTGAATATTTTATTTGCAATAACATTATTTATTTTATTTATATGAGCTAAACGAGTTTATAAAATATTTATCATCAATGCTTTAATGTTGTATCCTAGTGATAAAATATCGATAAAATATATTTAAAAACAATCTCCTGTCCAGGGGTGGGTTGAAGGGGACTCAGAAGGGCTCGCGCGATCCCATTGTTATGTTTTTATTTAAGTCAGCGATCTTCTTGTTGAATTAAGAAAAAACAATATCTTCAGGTCAAACCATTTTCCGCTTTATATTATTTACGACGAATTAAGTATAACGTTTAAAAGCATTAAATTGTAGCAAAAAGAAGAGTACCTTTCTATTTCTGCGTTAATTTAAGAACTCTTCACTCTTGCAATCTGAAGTAGGTAGGTACTTCAGCTATCGATATTAATTGTTTTACGTTTTATTGCGTATTTTTACATAATGTATGCATATTAAGTAACATTCGATATGTATATATAATAGTTATGGCGTTTAACTTTATAAGAGTAATTAAAAAATCTACCCCTTCACCTGTACATCGCGAATAGCTGAGATTTAGCGAGCCTCTTGTTAACGTATTGGCCGCCCACTCCTTCTCCTGTCATTCTGAAGTCAATAATCTCCGATGAATTTTCTTTTTTGTTCGTATTTATTTACACAAATTGATCGCATAGCTTTTTTTCAACGAATGTCCTTTTTTATAACCATAAATAATTACCTTACATTTATATGAATAATTGACTCAAAACACTAAACCCCCTCTTTTGGCAAACACATTTAAATTGTATCTCACAATTCATTGGTTAATTAGCATTTTGGTATGGTGCCTTGTATTTTAACTTACGATGTACAACCATTTGTTTTCGATTTTTTTTAAAAGAAACTTAAATAAAATGATTGTGTAATGAAAAAATGATGCACAATCAACTGTCTAAAATCGCATTTATTTTAGCCCACAGGCTGAATACAGTTTTTCAAAAGGCTATTTTTTTTTAAATTAGCCATTGACAAATTTATGTTAATATCTTTGATATCAACATTCGATAATACTCTAAAGAACAAAAAATATATGACACTATCTGCAATGCAATGTGTAGTTAACTTTTAGATTAATGTTTTCCAAACATATATATATAAAAATGAATGTATTGCTTATTTGCTTCCTTTGCCAAATAGATAGTGTATCACTGCTATAGAATAACTCTACTAATGATTTTACTTTGATCTTTACTTAAAAATGTTGAAATATTGGATTTACAATTATTATTTTATGTATCTATATTATTTAGAAAGTGATAAAAGTTGTCAGTAACAACAGGCTTATCAACATGTCATCTAGATTTAATTTGATTTAATATTGAATCAATGAGTTGTTTGTTTGGTTTGTTAACGAGGTAATTATCGTATAATATTAATTATAATAAGACGACTCTAGCGTTATTAAATAAGAAATTACTAGTTGACAGCTTTAACTATCACAAAAAACTTATTATAAAAACAAACAGTTTCACTGCGGCGACTTTGCAGTTCGCGATAGCTCGTATGTCTATAATAATTATTTTTTTTGTTAATAGTAATCATATTTGATAAAACGCATACTTCGTGATAAACTTTAATACCAATTTTATTGAAAACTTTCTACAAGATTATAATAGCATAGCCACTTACACGACCATTCGTACACATTACACACAGTCACATTATCGACATTTACATGAGCTTTCATTCATCCGAGGTACATTTATTTTTATATCTTCTTGATGAAACATTAAGTTCTAGATCGTGTTAGCGGCAGAGTTCTTCTTTATCACTGATTATGTATATTATTTATTTGCATTCATTTTCATTGTAGCCGACAGAAAAACGAAATCACTGCATAGTGAAGCCAGTTCACATGAACGCCATAATACCATAGTACATAAAAAAAATCAAAACGAGGAAAGACATTTTTATCATGCGAGGGGTCAAGCTTAAGTTTTATAATTTGTATACTTGTTTCAATCTGAGGGGGGGTCGTGGAGCAGAGCTGCTCTCGGTCTGAAACGATTTTAAGTATTGTCTCGTCACAATTATGAAAGTAAAACTGAAAAAGTTGAGTGATAGTGTTAATCTACCTTGCCGTAAAACTTTTGAGAGATTTCACGAACGAAATCACAAATAATAGGTCATTTTATGCCTCTATGAGGCACAGTATCAAACTTCCATAATCACTAATTAATTCAATTTTAATCGGTGAAGGTGTAACGGTTTTAGAATAAATATAATTTCTTCTGAAAAACTTCGTGTGATATAATTTATAGTCGACCTCTTATGAGTTTACATATTTTAACTATTATCAGAGATTAAATGGACACAATCAAATTGAGTTAAACTTACCATACAATTGAAATATGTTTTTTACTGTGTCAACTGCTTCGTTTATGTATGTGTTTACAATTTAAAATTAATCACTCTTGTAGAACGAAGAAATGCTCCAGTTAATATTATACTATGGACGTGAAATATTTACGTTCATTGAACCGGAAGTTATCTTTAAAAAAACCAGTTTGTAGTTCTTTTTTTACAATGACTATTAGAAAAAAAACGTGTGGCCTTGAAAATACAACGATCAACTATTAAAAAAATACCTTAGGTTTATTTATTATGATATTATGTGGTCGATAAACTTTCACATGTTTTCTGACAGCGATTATAATGATTAGTGATGGCGCTATTCTAAGTCAGTGTAACGACATAGATCTTTTTTGATAAATTGAAATAATAGTTGAATATTTGAGATTATTATCATAACAGTTTTGTAGAATGGTATTTCGAGCTATTTTGTACAATGTTACATACTTTTTGCAACTTATAACAAGTGTGTTTGACTCAGTGTTGTGCATTATGACTTATTTAATCTGAAACTATCTATTTATGTTTGAAGCATTGAAGGATTGGCTTAATTAAATGAAAACAAGCCATCTTTGAAATGACAATACATATTTTATTTAATTTTAAACTTTAATTTTCAACTGAAATCCATGAAAAAATTTTATGTTAATTTATTGTAAAACAACCAAAAAAGTGAAAAACAATAATTATTATTTAAAATAAGGGATAAAATTAAACATGTTTTTTGAAGCGGAGAAATTTTACTTTTCAACCCAACATCTCATTATGCGTTGAGGATCAATCAGAGTCTTTTCTTTTCTTCTTCTTCTATTCTGTCGCTACAGTCCGGGTCGCCTCAATCAATCTCTT
Organism: Himalopsyche anomala; assembly: GCA_031772345.1. NCBI lineage: Eukaryota > Metazoa > Arthropoda > Insecta > Trichoptera > Rhyacophilidae > Himalopsyche > Himalopsyche anomala. Next base: position 13,296,709 of record CM062830.1, read on the forward strand.
CTACCTCCACTCGGTTCTGCGCTTTCCTACGTCAGTTGCAGACCTCCAGCACTCACAATTCCTGTTATCATTGACAGATTTATCACTTGGAACCCCCAGCTGCAACCAAATTTGAAGATCCTGTTTTTGAATTATTAAAACTGAATTTAAAATATTATGTGTTTTGTAGCATACATGCTCTTTTGAGGCCCCTAAGATAGGAGGCCCAAGCGCGCGACTGGTGTAATATGTCACTACTTGTGATACCCCATCCATCAAATTCTTTATTCTAACTACAATAATTTGAAAGTTTATAAAAACATATTAAAAAAAGTTTAATAAAATACTATCTCATCTTAACTTATCAAATATGATTCAAGTTTTGTATTTCATTACAATTCCCACTTTTCTATTCACCTAATTCTCTTCAACGAGATACTTTCAAAATTCTGTGTCATCCACATTATCCGAATAACGGTTCCGAACGTATTATCATTCTACTAACAATAATTAGTATCCTTCAGATTTGACGAAGAGACCAGCGGTTTTTATGGTCTAGATAGAATAGTGGTTCTTAACCTTTTCGAAGTCACGGTGCACTTTTGACCGTCGGAAAAAGTGGCGGTGCACCAGAATTAAGATATCGAAAAAAAATTGTGGACATAAATTTTGTTGACTTTTTCGGTTTTTACTATTTTGCGGATTTTTTCGTTTTTACCAATTTTTTCGCGGTGCACTTGTAATAAGCTCGCGGTGCACCGGTTAGGAACCACTGGTCTAGAAAGACATTCGCAGTGTGCGCTCCAGTTTTGGATCATCTTTTTTGTTTATTTTTTATTTTAGAATCCATAAAAGGCTTAATATTCAGCTATTAGCACAGAATCTCTGACAAAGTTAAGTAAAAGTATACCAAATCATCGCCTAAAAATTCCAAATAATCATCGAGTAATAAAGATAAAAGTAGTAGACAACTAACCTTCATATGCACAACATTACTTTGTATTATATTTGCAAAAACCATAATGATACTACTTCTTAGTTTCCGTTACATTTACGATCATTATAATGTAGCATAATAATAGGCAATAAAATCGTCGTGGGAATTCGTTTAATTTACAATATTTCAAATAACATTAATTTGTTTAAAGTAGGTGGTGCCACGCTCAAAAATGGTGTTAAAGAATTATACATTCATATTGTTTATTACATCGGTACTCCTTTTAAAGCTCACTACTGTTTTCGGTATAAATATGTAGATTAACATTTAAAATGGTCGTCGTTTTACTGCCAGGAATCATTAAGTGAAATTTCGATCAAAACTGAATTATATGTCACAATGTACGTATTTTGTCATGCTTTACCCGTTAAACAAGTCTTGATTTCAAAAAATACGTTTTTGATGCTTAATTGAATACTTTTATAGTCATTCAGCGCATTCGTTGCTACATAGTTTTTGCAAGAACTCACAATCGAGAGATATGTATGTGTGAGAGTTTTCGGAAACTTTCAGATTAAACATGGCAAAGAATTTATTGCTTGAATTTGGATATAACTAATAAAATTTCGTGTAATATTTATAGTCGATTGTCTCAGAATCATCAGTTTATCATTTAATGACTTCTGGCAGTAAAGCGATGAATGTATGTCAATACTTTTAACTGATTAACTTAATCTGCGTATCTTTCATTTTTGCATTACCGGTTTTTAATACGAAATACTATAATATCGATATTGATTTATTCGTCCGGTATTGCAATCCTTACTCTCAATAAAACTGTTTATTTGTACAACATCAACAGTATCCTTCATATAAACACTTTTGCAAACAAATCCTAACGGCAAACCACATAAAACTAAAGTACCAACTACAAGCAGGTTGCCGTCCCGTTCACACTGTTTTGCATTATATTCAACGCACATTTAGATCGTATAGCAGTAAAGTGTTTCCTCTTTGAAGTTACGTCGAAAAGCTTACTATCCAAATACATCAAGATCTTGAAAAAAAATTTAACACTGGCATTATTTTATGTTATCACTGGACTGGAAATGTTGTGAACTGAATTAAATATTTTGCATTTAAAAAATGTATTCGATAAACAAACCTGGTTTCACTATAATACCGGGAAATAAATTTAGCCTTCTTATAAAAATATTTGTTTAAATGAATCATATCAGAGAAAAAATAATTGTTTATATAAAATAAAGCTCACAAATAAGTCTCGTAAAAATATCGTTACATTCGTAAATCCATAAACTACAACCTGATATGAGAGTGTCATAAGTGTTTTCATAATAATTAGGGGGATTATATTTTGTGTGCTAAAATATTGGGGAATATTTTATCTACAAGCCAACACTGTAATTCTTACGTTTCTGAATTCAAAATTGTACATCCACATAAACTTCAAATAGTATCGATTTATTTGACACTTCTTGGATTCTAAAATCGCGGAAGTATTTCTTTTCTTCCATTTGACGGCCTTCGGTGTATCGCTGAAGAGTTTATTAGAAACTATTACTGCATGACGGTGTGGAGAGTTGATGGTTATAGAAAACGTGATAGAAAATAGCCAACCGGCCAAACCCACTCGCTTTGTGCACATCGGTGCATGTTTTCCAGATGTTTGCAATCACATTCTTTGTCTCTTTGATCGACATTATATTTCAAATCACGACATCATTAAAATGGCCGCGAAAATTATATATACACTATCTTTTGCTCAGATAATGAATGTCCATTTCTCATAATATTCACTGGCTAACGTATCATTTAATTTCCTTTTTGTCAGCTTATTCCACTCTCGTGTTCATTATTTCTATCCTTTTCATTGTATGCCGCAGATTGAAAGAAAATATAGGATTAAAAAAACATAGAATAAGTAATGTACACTAGATAACGCAGTGTATGACTGCAAACGTATGACATTTTTAATAGAGTTTTATAATTATTAGACATTATAGTATAAATATAACATTTTAATTAAATTAATATAAAACATTGGTATACGACATACGTTATTGTTAGTGTTTTCCTCTGAAAACACAAACATTTGTATATTGTCTTTGAATGTGACTCAGGTCAGAACATCAAAATGATTTTTAATTTAAATATTGCATGAAATGAAAAGTATTTTCTATGTGACATCTGTCCGATGAATTTGTGTTTGAAATTTATTTGTAAGTGACAACGGTGAAGTACGTAAAATAAGATTCTGGTTTTATTTCTTGAACACTTAAATATTTTAAACCTTTGCCATTAATTTCAATGTACATAAAAAATATACATTAAATGGTTCCGCCTCGATTAGAACCCGATGCCACTGGCACGGTATGATAAAGAAAAGCGGTAGCTGATACTCTGTACCTTAATGATCGACACATGTTTTTATTGAAATCAAATTACGGTAATTATGGTTCCCGTAGGCGCCACATTATATATGTATATAAATTATTAAAACACGAGTTATCAACAAACAAACATATTAACTAATTTATTAACATTAATCCCACTGATTCTATGAATAAATTAATGGATACATTTAGATGAACTATCATTAGAATTTAACTTTTGAATGAAAGAAAATTTTACGTCACTTTTCGCTTAAATGAGCTGTTTGCTTCGCTTATTTGTACGTGTAATGTTACAATAAATTTAAATCTAAGATTCTTAAAAAACTGATTTACCAATCACAAACAAATGACACTGTCTTTTGAAAGATAGTCTTATAGTTTACAACAACAAAAACATAAGAAAATCTATTTAAGAAAATCTATTCAAGAACGTCATTAAAATTTAAAATTATATCCTTAGATAACATACTGATAATTGTATCACTGCATTCCAATTATTTTACATTATGACCGAAACGTATCGACAACGCTAATATATAATTTGATATAATTACGAACATATAAACATTAAATGACTCTAATCATGAACACACTTTCTCCGTTGAAAAATATTTCCATATTAATTGGATTTATTATGTTCAAAATCACGGACTTGTTCGTTTAACTATTTTTTTACACTTTCACTTATATCCAAAAAGAATTAAACCATAGCGGAAAATCTAACTAAGTTTTTTAATGATTATTTTATTTGTTACTAATCAAATTAATGGCATCTCGTAAATAACTAAAAAAAATAATCTTATCATTACGTTAAGATTCTATAAAAATGCGCATGGAAGTTGTTAAATCGTTATAAAAAAAACCTTAAACAAAAATTTATTATGAGTTACAGTTTACGGCGATTAAATCAATATATCTGTTAATTTTAAATCAAATTTATAAGCGTTTCGAAAACCCACTAAAACAATTTATCTGTCAAACAAGCATCGGATAGAACAGAAATCTACTAATATTTCATGACCATCGTCGTGATTATACGTTTTCCAAAGAGAATAAACAAAAAGAAATTGATATTGATCACTATTCCAAATTTTAAATGCAACTCTTTTTTTTATTCTTGAGAGATTATACAATTAAATTTTGACTGACCTAATGTCATTTCAATAAATAATTTTGTGCCGTGTAAGATATTCTTAACAAGCTTTTAAGAGATCATCAGCGCAATCAATTTTAATAATTATTACTGTTTTGCATACATTTTGTAATATCAAATATTTAGTCAAAAAATTTATACAATATTATGTCATAAGAAATAATCACTAATTTAGAAGCTTTATTCAAAGAATAAACGTTTATTCAAAGAATAAGACACTCATTGAACTACGTTTATTTGTTTTTTTAAATGTTTTTAGCTTCAAACTCGATACTTAGAAATATAAATATAGTGTATTATTAAAAATCCTGATTCTGGAATAATTAATAATAAATGTTTGTTTACTGCCTCTGGAAATTCTCATCCCTAGTTTTTACAATATTCTCGGAACAAAATAGAAGCATCGCCTCTATGAGATTTACGATCAATCGACGGTTGCTGAACCGGTAATATTTGTATTTTCAACGTGCTACAAGTAATAAACTGTCTGGTTTCTTTTTCCAGATGATGTTCACGTAAGTATGTGGTCGCCATGTTGTGTTTTGAGAGTTATCTAACGTTTAAAAAGTGGTCCAGTTAACGATCACATGTGGACAAGAAACCTTGCCCCTGGCGAGATCGCATCGAGATTGCATTGAGAATTTCAAAATATCGACCGACAATATGTGGGTAGCACACAAAAAATATCCGCCTTAGAAATCATTGCTTAGCTATTAATACGACTTACGCAAATCCATTTACACTGCACTCAATCAAGACAGTTTATGTTTAACACTGTCACACAACTAATTGCTTCTTTGTCTGTACAATACAATACACTTTCAGCTTAACACAGTTTTTTTATACAGTATGGCATAAATTTACTATTTTTAAGGACCTATAAAAAAACAATGAAAGAGGAATTATTTGACAAAATTCCCATTTGCCAGGACTAATCAAGTAATAATTATAAATACGGGAAAACAATGAATGCAAGAACGACAGATTTTGGTCCCACTACAGATGTATATACGCATGTTAAAAACGAAGAGATGGTTTACCTATTATAAAGTGATTTTGTATGCCATAAATTTATCAATATATAATACAATATTTTTTATGACTTAAAAACAAAAAAGGAACACTTTGTATCATATAATATATGTGTATAATCTTGTATGCAGTCTTTCATTTTATATTGAGTGATTGTGTCAATTAATACACATTTAAATTACATGGAATTTTTTGTTACCAATATACCGATTAAAATGATGATGATAAAATTTAAGGTTAAAACTTTAATAAAATGAACAATATTTTTATAGAATTTTTGAATATTCTCACCGTCATAAAATTACAATAATAAAACGAATAAGTTTATTATAAGTCTAGTTACATTTTTATACAAAACATAAACATATAGGTAAGTCGAACAAAGTATAACAAATAAATATCTCTTTTCCACTGTCCGACTTTTAATATTCTGGGAGTATGTGGCAATGTTATAAAAACTTTACCCGAGCGATCAGGTGGGCTTATATTTTATATATCTAGGCTCAAGTTCTAACTAACATGGTTCAATATCGAATTTTCAGCATAAATTGTTGATCTTGACCGTGGTTGGAAGTGATGTTTCTCTACCACTAGTTGAGTTGTTTTATTAAATAATAAATATTAATTTATAAAAAAAAAATTGAATACATTTTTTTTTCATGACTCGTGATTGCTGGATAAATTTTAGTGCCTTTTATTCTTTTTGAGTGTCTTCTTTTTCTATCGAGTAAAATAATATAATAGTTCCCTGAATGAAAAGTTTTTCTATTGTACTTACTTTTACCGAGACAGATTAGAAGACGAAATTAACAACGCTTTCAATAATACGGCAGCTATTTAAAAACACAAAAAATGACACTACATATATAAGAAATTTCACTGGCGTTTTTGAAATGCCAAATATTGTGAGTCGTGACTCCTATAATTTAACAATAAAGTGGTCAAATAAGATGTTATTGTTATTAAATGTTTCGTCAGGAAAATCCGCTTAAAAGAAAGATATTGTAGATGCTAATGTTATATCTATTAAGGGAATAATTAAACGAACAATATATTTTTACGTCAACAAATATGTATTTCACATTTGAATTATTTTTATTCTGTACACTTCCATAATTTATTTTGTCGATAACGACCCGGGTTTCGCCTTTAGGCATCTTCTGGTTTTATCCAGTGCAAGAATGCACTCGAACTGTCGTTACCGACAAAATAAATTATGGAAGTGTACAGAATAAAAATAATTCAAATGTGACATTAAATTTCCATCAAGCATCTTTAGTCGAAATTCTAAAATATGTATTTAATTAATTAATTAATATTCGGTTTACGACTTTGAGTAGGAAACATTAAAATCCGCCGATTTATTTTATTTTATTATTTTCTGTGTTAAGTTAGCTTACGCAACTGTATCTAACATTAAATTTGGGCTTCATATAGCGCAATTTTTATTAAATGAGACTCAAAAAGAACCACGGACCCAAATACGTTGAGAAACTATGCTTTATAGTGTGTTTTATTCAATTATATTATTAAAATCTTTCAAAATAGAATATTTAATCAACTAAAACGTAACATAATGAAACCAAACATGCCCTTTTCCTTCATATAAATACATCTCCATTTATCTATCGGTTACTTTCTTTAGCGACCAATTAACGTTTTTCTGTATTATGGTGAGTAGGCTGAACGTAAGCAGCTGATGATGCCTTCACCGTGTTACAGTAGGTTATGCGGCCATTTGCTCTGATTCCTGTTTTTATCAACCAATGACTAGATATTTACTTCTGACAAATAGCATGATCACACTCACATACAGACATTGTACATGAACACACTTAGCCAACGTATACTGCGCCGACAAAATTACAAACAATTCAAATGAAAAAAACGTATATTCTAAAAAATATAGTCTATCTCGGTACTACAAAAGATCTTCAAGATGACATTTACAGTACCAATAAAACCAGGAAATTGTTAAAGTGTATCTATAGAATCAGTTTGCTTAAAAGCTTTTTATCTCTTACTAACCTTTTTATATAATAGTACACATTTAATCTTTGAGTGGCATTGCAACGCATGCCGGGTACTCGTAATTTTTTGATAAAAAAAGTTGATGGTTTTCACAGAAGGACCACGATATAGTAACCAATAATAGTTAAATAATTCCTTCCCATCATTTGAATCCCAATATAACAATGTGTATCAAGAGCGATCAGTTGCCATAGTAATATTTTTTTTATATTTCTACTACTACGAAAAAGATAGGTTGAGCAACAAACCGTTCTCATATACAAAAAAAACTCATGTTTTACTCTCAAAAATTAAAGGTTCGATTATAAAGTACACCTGCATCTTTTATCAATTATTTCTATTCACTGTGAGATATGGGAATTTACTCTGTACTTGTTTCCATGATATAAACATAATAATATCTTCATGGGTGCCGTTTATATAATTGCAGATATGAAAGTGATATAAAATATATTTTTACGTCGATTAGGGGCTTCATTCATAAACCATTTACTTAGTATTACATGCTTACATTCTCACACTATACAACAGTGCTGAATATTCTATTGTTTCAAAAAATACTATGTTTTTAGACGACCGTAATCTTTTCTATAATGGCATAATTTGGTCAATTTCTGTTATTATTATATTAAATTACAAATCATAATCCGCCTATTGTTGACGAAATTATCAAAAATACTTTCACGCGATTATTTAAATGTGAATTTTCATTGTATTAAAAAACAATCGGCGCAATTATCAATGGCCGTCCACAGACGACTAAACTAAGATTTTGATCGACTGCAAGTTTAGTTCAGCATTTTCTCGCTCCAGCGACCAGTTCCGCTCTGAGCGGTGTGAATCATTAATGCATACATCGTTAAATAATTATTTCGAATTATGTCTCGATAAAGAGACCGGCGAATAAATGGAAATATGAGTGCATTATCGAACTATTCGATTACATGAACACACAATTTATTTCTAAAGTTGAAATCTTATTCATTTTTACGTGTTCGAAGGATTAGTTGATTATTTTAAGAACAATTATGTGCATCTTGTTTATAGGTGTAACGGGTCTTTTATTTCTACGAAAAACATCATTCTTTAGGCAAAACTATTTATATTGCATTTTTTGTTTACAGTAGAAATCGCTTCCTTAAATTAAAATAACTGAAAAAATCTAAATTCATTGTTTTTCTTAATAAATTAGAATGAAACGAAGTAACGACATTATGTACTGCTACATGATTTAAACCATATGTTACATTGGTGTAAGCCAGAATAATTTATATTTATCACTTTCAAGGTGTTCACTGTCAATACCTGGTGGAAAGGCATTATATTAAGCAACGAAACATTCCTAGGTACAAATTTCACATGTATTTATCAGGATTAGTACGGGTTTCGCTCGCCACGAGATCAACTGATAACTTCCATCAGCTCAAAATGCCCGTGATGAGCGAAACCAGTCAGGATCCTAATTAATCATTGTAGAATCAGTACAAAAAGTGTTTTAGTTTTTAATAAAAAAATATTTATCAAATCTTGTTTATCAATGTTTAAAAAATATAATCTTTTAATTCAATTCAAATCCACTTTTTCCAAGAAAAATCTTCGGTAAAATTATTCTGAATAGTAAAACTGTTGTTATACATATTTATGTAAATATTCATATCGTGCGTCTGTGAGAAGAATGACAGATTAATTCTAATTACTTTTGTTAAAATTTTTGTTAAAATTTTTGTTTAACTTACTTTGTTACTTTTGTAAAATCTTAATCGCTGGTGAGGGCACCAGACCAACGCCACTTTTCTTAATTAAATTAAATTCCAAATTTACAATTTGCAAATTGAAAATCATTCGCCAAATTCTGTTATTATTCACCGCCGTTCATAATCATATTTTGTCGTTTAACCATAGAGAAATAAATCGCTGACAGTCGTATTTTCTTCAATTGTATGTTCATTAAACTTATATAAAAGAAACAAACTTAAACAGATAACCAACTATGGTTAAGTATATATTATTATGTCAGCTTTTTTATCTCACCTGTCGGAAGTTAAGAGTATGATGCTTGCCGGATATAATATAAATATAAATTACTACGCTAAAGACGTATCCGTTTTTTACAGCAAAAAAATAGAAAACACTTACATATATCACACTATAAATATAATATTTTAACTCTATTTCCACTCTATTCTTAATACCCATTAATATTTTGAGAGTGGCACGTTAAAAAAATTAAGCACGATTTAAATAATCCCAATACTTTATTACTCAAATTTATTGCTTTTCATATTCAATGTTAAAGAAAGTGTTCTGGTATTTGGGAAAAATCTCTCCGAGCATTTTGTTATATTGTGTTCATCAGTTTGTGAGCATTAGAAATTTATATGTGAACAAACTATTTTTGCCGTTTGAATGATTCATCAAAATTTAACAATGATTAAATAACGATCTTTGTTTATTTATTATACCACTATAATTGCATAAAAATGGTTTACGATTATAGTATCATTAATGACACATATTAAAAGAAAAATATATTTTTTATTAATCGGACTCGTTTCCTTTATTTATGTTTGATGTAATGTTTTGTGAGGAACTCGGAGATTAGGGAAAATACAAGACTGCGGCTTGGTATATTAGTTATCATGGAAAGACGTTAGAACAGGCTGGGTCACGAGGTTCGTATGTCTATGAAGGGTCCCAATTTTGCTTGCCTCTTCTTTTGACCAACGGAAATCCGGCGTCCCAGACGACCGTTGAGTACTATTCATAAGATGTATTCGGTGGAACTGAGAGATGCTCGTATTTCATGGGAGTAAGCAAGCAATCACCGGGAGACAGGGAATCGTGGAGATGTCGCGTGGCGGACATATGCTCTACATAAGGAGCGAATATGGTCAAAGAGAAAGATACATTTTGATTTTTGAAGTTTGAAGTTTTATTTACGTCACGTTGTAAAAGTAATGAGCCGTAAATTGTAGATGTTCGTTATATTTATTGTATCTATGAGTACAATATATGTAAGCAAATGCTCGAAAGGAATCAAATGATCTTAGAAAGAACGTTATGAAAATAAATAACTATAACACCAATAAACACTACACTCACCAAAGTCCACTAATAATGTTACTATTTTTAATCAAAGTAAAAGGTAACATACTTCATTATAGAAAATTTGCGCTAGAACAAAACTTGTTTATTGAACTTCGTTATTTATTCATATAATAATATAAAGCTAACAATTTTTCATTTTAATCTATAGAACTACCTTTTTACCAACCGCGTATATTACAATACTAGCAGAGAATATAATCGTCAGATGATGTTTTAACTTTTCTGTAGTTTGCTGCTTTTTTAAATAAAACGTTTTTTCTTTTCTACGATTCATAATAATTATGAATTATTACCATAAGCTTGGTAAAAACCAAAGCGTTTAATCAATTAACTCTTTATTCTTATATGCAACAGTAGTCATTGATATTATCTATAGAAAAAAATGTTTTTAATTTGATATATCATGATTTATGATTAATGCTCTGCAAAAGAATAAGACTTACCTTACCAGTAGCAAAATTCGAAACATGCATCGGAATTCGGAATTCATCGCAATATAATATTTTAAAATATTCGTAAGCTTTTCAAAAAATTTGCTTGATGTAATTCAATGAAAAATTGAGTAAATCTTTGAATTATCTTATTTAGTAAAAAAATCGGGTCCTATGGCGCAGCGGTTAGCGTTGTTGGCTTCCAGGCCGTAGACTTCTCGAATTCGATTCCCGGTACGAGCAACATTTTTCAATCGGTTTATCGATTTTCGTTCGTAGGCATGGGTGTTTATGATGTCCCAAATATCCCTCCCACCCTTCTGATCCTTCAATAACTGGGCGTAGCGAGAGTGATTAGTTAATCACTAGCCCTGTCCTAGCCTTCTAATTATATTTATACTCCTCGCTTTGGAAAAGAGAAGTTGAGCGACTGAGTAATAAACAGTTCTCGTAGAAAAACTTCTATCAAGATACCTCCATTAGGAGGCCATATGCTCCACATTGGAAGCGGACATGGAAAAAAAAAACGCATCTTAAGAAATTGCTACTTTTCACTTGCGATACATATTTATGGTTCTGTTACATTATTTTTACAATTCTGAAAAGTTGTGCTAGTGAGTTTTTTTGTGATTTTCTCTAAGCTCGATTTTTGTTGAATTTGCTCGGATGTATGATACTAAGCTCCTCATTTGTCAAGCCCAGGGATGCCCAACTGAAATCTCTTCATGGGCCAAATAAAATAATGCATGTTTCCAAATATTTGAAGACTTAATAATAATTTATTTTCTAAATTAATGACTTATGTATGACCTAAAATAATTTGTATTGTTTGTAAAAATCTTTTTACCATTTATTTTTATTATAAATGTTTTTTAAATGTCGACCGGTAATTTGGACGTCGCGCATCACAGTAGATTAGTTAAATTTTCATCAGTCAATCTGTTTCGATTTTAAGATTTTCAACTTTGATAAAAATTACTCGCAACGACATGTGGTGCCAAATACAGCTATAATGCACATTGCTAATTGCCTTAATTTTAGAAAATTATTTTCAAGGATATATTTTTGATAAAATTCATGCATTATATTTTGTATAATGTATTTTACCAATAATAAAATGCAAAATATATAGAAATTTGAAAACCTCGAAAGGGCTACACGAAACTTTCAATAGGGCTACATCTGGCCCGCGGGCCAAGGTTTAGGCATGCCTGGTCTAGCCTCTGTTTTACTATAACTTTCCAAGCGGTGCTATTTGTATACCTCTCACACTTACCATTAAATAAAGAATAATAAACAAAAATGCGGCGACTAAACACGTAAATCATTCATTCAACAGGTCGTTAAATGTATGTTTTTGTATTTAATTTCAGTGGCAAATTTCACTTCTGTGTCTTTGCACATTGGCTTCGATTGCGGAGGCGCAGTTTCCGGGGCAATCCGGACTTTCGTTGCGATCCGCGCCTGGCAGACCCCGCCCGAGATGGCCCCCAGGCGCCCCAGTCTCTTTCAATACTCAGTACATGATGTCTAAAGGGCCCCCTCAAATCTACAGGTAAAATAAATTACATCGATTATGCTAATATAGTTAATTTAGCGTAAATCCCTTTCCTATTAATATTTTTAAGTATCCACTGGAATAAGTTACTTTCTATTGATATATTAAGTCGGTATTGTTTGGGAAAACCATGATAACTGATTTTTCAAACGCTGTTGCATACAAATTTTCAAACATTTCAACCCACAGATTTTTCAAAACAGCTCTTTTTCAATAATCACAACGACAACTTGATACACGTTCTATCAAAAGGACGTAAGCTTTAAATGATAATTAGTATCTAAATTTAGCTTTTAAGCTTGAAAAAAGAAGGGCTTGTAAAAATTGCAACCAGGAAAAAGTACTTAATAAAAGGTTTTTCTTCAACAATTTATAACTTAAAATCAGTCAATTCAACACCATTTTATAAGTCTCCGTGCACTATAAGTTATAATTTGCCTTTAGCCCAAAATCATCAAAAAAACGCTTTTTGTGCCTCCTGTAAAACTGGTTATGTGTGGGTTACATCCTTTTTCCTTTCCACAGGCGATATGTTATGAGATTGTATAATAAATGTTTGCGAAAATCCTTAAAACTAATATAAATTACATACAAATAAGAATAATCTAAAATATGAGAATGATATTCTTTTTGAAAGTATACTATAATACTATAAGCCGTGTTTAAAACAATCAATTTGCATTCATAACTCAAAACACCCAATTTTTGACTTAACGTTTTTGCAGTAAACCGAGGATATTTTAGTGAAATAATATTATTTTGCAGCAACTAAATATTAAAGTGATCTATATGAATCGTGTACACAGTGGCTTAGATATACTAATTTATACTATTCTACGTTCTTGGGAAGAAAATAAAAAGATAATAGTCGAACGAATATTTGGCACAAATTTCGCATGTTATTGATAAAAGCAATACTCGAAAGTTGAAGAAAAAATAATCATAGATCAATCAATATTGTATCTAAATGTATTTTGTTTGGCTAAATTCATATCAATTACATTTCTGACAGATAACTTTCCTTTCATTCTATTGACTTAAGAACCATTTGATGGCGTTATATTTTCCATATGCTTTCCACTGTTGAACAAATTGTATAGATTTTACTAGACATTTGCTTCTATTCATAATTATACTCGAGCGTTAATCGTCTTATCATTTTTACACCTTGATTATTTTGTTTCTATAATAATAATCAGCATTTCTAACCGCCGAATTTCTACATGAATTGTCAAAATTGATACACCTAGTAAAATTTGAATAATCAGTACTATTTCGGAAGTTCTCATGCGTATATTTTGAGAATTTCTGTGATTTAATAATAATATAATGAATTATTACGCACCGAGACAATTTTTCACATGTGGGTCTTAACGTTCTATCAACTTTGTATAGGACCCCTGTGAAAATTCATAAATGCTTAAACAATGGTATTAAGTAGTTAGTTTATTCGGTGGCAGCACTAAAGTTAAATTAATAATTGTTACAATTGTAATTGAAAGAAAATTAAAATGAGAACAAAATTATAAAAACATAATGAAGTTAATGTTGAATTGGAACTGCGGCTACTATTACAGCTATTTGAGTTCTAAAAGAAATAAGCGTGCTTCAAAGAAATCTGTATGAAAAATTCTTTAAAACTTGATTGCATGAAAACGCTGCAATATCGGTTTTACCGAAACTGGCCCTAATTTATTTATGGTGCTTTTTTCAATACCAAAATACCGGTTTTAAAAATGAAAAAATACTAGTATTTATATTAACCAAAATCGATTTTTTAATCTAAAAATACCAACCATTACATATTTTATTAAATTGTTCGCGATGAATTGAAATATTTCACATCTGCTAAAAGTTGTATCAATATTGACAGGTTGCATAATTGATGCGTCTTTCAATATTATATATTATTATTTTAAGAAACAGTAAGTTATTTATAAAAATCACCCGTTCATGAATAAGATTTTTTTCGGACGGTGTTTTAAATGAAATATCAAAATACAGATTCTGATATATACTCGCCAGGCATTGCTATCCCAATCGGCCGTTCTTGTTTTAGTTAACCGTCTTTCGTAATACCGGTATTTGTTATGAAATTACTTTTAGGTCGGGTACAGGACCTCCGAATCGTGTTGCCTAGGGCCTCCCAATTGCTAAATTCGTCACTGTTTACATTAACCACATTTGAATCGAAAATGGTTAATAAAAGGGTTTTGGGATTTACAAATCAATATTATAGTTTTATTTTCTCTGTCGAGATATTGGTGAGTTTATAAATTATAAAAATATAATATACACATTCCTACGTTTGTTGATTAAAATAACATTTTATTTTTGCGCAGAGGGCCGAAACCTGTGATCAAACTACCCAACAAGTACGGCGGCGGCATGTGGAAGATGCCTCTAAACTTCCGCCAGCCGGGAATCAAAGAACCCTTCAGAACACTGCAACCTTCCTCCGCATCGATGGCTAACACCCAGCACCAACTCCTCTCGGGACCTCCCAAGAACTTTATATCGGGAGCGTCATTTAATTTCTTGCCGGGGCAGACTTCTGCGCACAAACTGTTCACAGGGTATCAACAGCCATACGGATTCGTCGGTGGACCGACGCAGAAATACATAGCGTCCCTTCAGCATAAGCCCATGCCGGCATCACAACCGTCTCACAGTTACTTGCTGAGCCAGGCTCCAACTCTTCATCTGGCACAGGCTCCAGCGCATAATCTGGTTGCAGGTTCGGCGAGTGTTCAGAATTTACTTTCTAGCCATGTTGGCTCTCTCAACAATCAACTTGTGGCAGGACCCAGTGCCCAGGCCCTCACTCGGCCCATGGCTTACCCAATAAGGATCGACGGTGACGGAGGTTTCTATATTTGATCACTTGTATATATAGTCACTGGCAGACCAGCACTGGACACAACTTTTTTTCAATCACTAATCACAATCATAGAATTGCCGTTGAAAATATAATATACTTTATAATATATTATATTATAAAACATATTTTCAAAGGCAATTGAATGGTACAAAGTAAATTTTTACACAAAAGTAACTTAAACACATTTGCTTCTCTCAATCTATACTTGTAGTGCAGTGTTTCTTAACAGTTGCCACTAACTTATGCTTTGTAAAAATTAAGATACGCACCATAACAGATATAAAATGTCATTTTTTACTTGTATATCTACCATCTTTTAAGGAAATAATTCAAAATCTATTGATTGAACTGGCATTTACTTGGTAGAACTCCATTATAATAAGGTCAAAAAAATGTATTTTAGTTCTACTAATTTTGTAATTTTCTAAATGTCAAAAAAAGGAATGTTGATATTAATCTATTAATTACTTAATCTATCTATTAATTATTAAACACAACATGCTGAATATTTTTGTACTAATAATAGTGCGTTTTGGTTAAGATAAATTGTTTTATTGAAAAAAAATAAAAAGTATGTGAATAACACTGCTAATTTTCAGTAAACTAGAACAGTAAACGGTGGAATAAAATAATAAGGAATGCATGTATCAACTGGGAATGTTATATGTAGTTTGTAAACAAGTAACTTGTTTTTTTTTTCTTTTAAATAGATGTCGCTGTACACCTTTTCACTCACCCTTAACTGTAAATGTAGTGACAAGATTCTAAATCTATAATATCAATCTTTACACTGATTGAAATATAAAAATTTGATAAATCACCGAAGGTTGCAATATTAGTGTCTGATACTTAAACAAAAAGTTTACTTATTTATAATGTCTTTTATTTTTCAGGACCAATCCATACTATACCAGCTCCTAACCTAAGCTTGGCAGACAAGCCAATAGTTGTTCCTGAATACAGCAATCATATTGAATCTTCAAAATCAAAATATCAAAATAAGGTACTACACTATTTCAACGATATAGTATGAGAATTTATGAAATTTGTTCTAGGAGTGTGCATTAAAAGTTACTATTAAATTAATGTAAATTTATACATAGAAATAAATCATTTTTATTAAATTCATTCTTGGATGTACCCAAATGTTCTCAGTTAAGAGGTGGCCATACATATGAAGTAACTGAAGACACCAACGATAAGACCTACCAAGACCACCAATACAATGATCAAAATAGTGTATTTGGCTTTGATCAAAGCAGTTCACAAACAACAAAACTCTCTCCGTCCAGAAATACCTTCTCTTCAGTGACTAAGCATCATTATTCACCTCAAACGGCAGCCCTAAGAGCACAGGTGAATAAATAATCATTCTTTTGAATGATATTATCACGACAGTAAGAAATAATCTAGGTTTATTATTTTAAATAAAAATATTGTAAAACAAACAAATAAGGTGATTTGAGACAACAAAATTATTCAGATGTCAACTCAGCATTGAATTCATTGGACAACAAAGTGTATGAAAATCTAAAAAATATAATAATATTTAATACCAGTAGCGTAGCAAGGGGGGTGTGATAGGGGCGGACCGCCCCAGGCGGTATTTTCAAAAATAAATACAATATTTAGAGAGAAATTATATGTATACATAAAAAAATTAAGCTACCTGTGGTAAAAACTCTAAATTCATAGTTTATAAATAGTTGAAGTGATTTAAAAACAAAATTAGAGAATATATTGGGAGCGGCAAATTCAAGGATCGCCCCGAGCGGCAGGACTCCTTCCTTCTCCACTGTTTGATACAGTCTGTCAGTACTTACAGTTCTGTTTGAAGTAACTTCTGTTGATAAGAAACAAAATTTACAAAATAAATATCGGCTCTGGAAAAACTCAGTTGGCACATTTATTGTGCAAGTTTGGCAAAAACAGTATTTTGTTTCAACCTTAAATATTATTAATGCAGATTTAAATGTTGGCAATTTTCCCTGCTTATCAGTTCCTAACTATACTATTTTCAAATTGTCATGAATGCATCTGCATAGTGATATTCTTATTATTTATATAGCACAAAACATCAAGACACGATGATTCTAAAAGCTCAAGCTCTTCATTTACTGTTTACTCAAAACTATAGCAGTACGGTGACGATATTTTGAACATCCAGAAAAAAATTATGCCTGTAAATTTATCTAACCTTAATTTGGGTGTAGTAATAAGCAAGGTAAAGTTTTCATTTCAAGGGGAAAAAATATGCAGAAATAGAAACAAAGCAATACCAAGTTAAAAAAAATTAAGCCTGGCACCTGCTTAAGTAAGAACTGTTACAGCTAATCTTCTTGTTTGACCATATTTGCTCCCTAATTGAAGTATATGAATCGTTCTCATTTTTTTTAAGTAACTTGAATTTGGAAAAATGTGCTGCAGTAATGCAAAAATATGCTAGTGGACCGCGTGATTAAAATTCATCATATGAGACATCTCAAGAAAGATAACATAAAAACTTTACTAATGGAAACTTACAGTTAAGAAATAGGTGTATTGATAGGTTATTTGTAAGAATTATTATGTAAAGAAATTTTGGTAAAATATTGATGTTTATATTAACATTTTTTCGAATTTATGTATTGTATCATTTACAGTCACCAACGCCTATACTGACATCTCAAGAGCTGTTTCAATTGATGAGTGGGTCATCGCCACAGCAGCAGTTAGCTGATACGTATTCTCTTCCTCTACTTCAGCAGCCTCAGTTGCAACAACACTTTCACCAGCAAACACTAGATGCCAACGTTCCACTCCAGGTATGGTCATCGTCATAATTTCCAATAGTGATCTAAATTACTAAAGTAAAACATTGTACCAACAATAAATATATGTATTATCCATCCTGCTATACTAGAGCTATCTATCATTTCAGTGAAGTTGCTGTTTTTGATTAATTGCATACACATTCATAGGTAATATGTAGAGATGCATAGTTTTAACATTTTCCGATAGATGCCAATAAATGCGAATACATGCTAAAATCACAATTAAATGTAAAATTAATTATTTTTAAGATAAAAGGTAATTAGCATAATATAAGTATGAAACAATTGCTTTTGTCTACTTCTGATTGTATTTTTATGTTTTTCGTTTTTGTATTTTTCATCTTATATGATAATAACAAAACATTTTTGAAAAATCCTATTATTTTTTAATTGTTGTGTAATATATAAAAGGATTAAAAATTGGTTGTATTTGTTTGTTCGATAAATTAATTATCTTTAAGACAGTATTGAATATGAGCTGGAAGGGGGCTCGCACAAGTCCCTTGTTAAAATTCGGCGTGGCCGGCAATCCCCTTGTTAAGTTATGAAAATCATTCGTTTAAGATCAAATCAGCAGCTAACTGCAATTTCTTTTAAACTGTAATACGAAACAAAAGACTTTGTTGCTAAGACAACCAACTGGCCGCAATGCATCATCCATGGTATGAAGACATTATGATTGAGATTGACCGAGCCCCTTGTTAACATATTACCAGCCCACCGCTGAATATGAGGTATGCAGATATGATTGATCTGTATTTTAATCTCAAGACCAGCTTTATTCTGATGATAAAATCTAACCACATTTTTATGATCACCGCTATTGATCAATTTAAAAAATAAGTACAAACCTTTCTATGTTTATATCGACCAAACATGATATTTACACTGACAATGTATTAAAATTATACTTACTATTAAATTACTTACATATTGAACAACTAAAAATTTGTTGCTTAATATATCAAATGTATCACATTTTGTTGCTTAATATAAAAGTTTTATCACATTTTTTTAATTTAAAGCCACTGCACATCAATTTATAAAAACACTGCATCTAGTATTCTGAAATAAAATGTAATTTAGGACTAACTGTATTTGATTTCATTAATTTATTTCTTTTCAGCCATTCACTGCATACATTCAGCCAACACACGGAGGTGTAAATAACATGCAGCAGAGCGTTTTGTTCAAACCTGACCCCAAATACGTCCAAAAAATTCAGGAACAATTTCTCAAGCAAACGACGTTCCAACCAAATTATCAATCATTTAATTACGTCGAGCCGGGATCAAGTAGGCCGGAAAGTATTGGCCAGTCTGAGGCACTGAAAGCAGATTTCGAAGAAACAGTGAAAGATGAGAGAGATTCAAATAAGATCCACTACAATGTTGTAAGGAACACTATGGAAAGTGCTCAACACACTCCTGGCTACAAATTAAACACGAAAAATAATCAAAGCAACGTCATCGAAGATTCAGACGCAGACGATTCATTTAATGTTGAAACAAGAGTAAAATTCCTCCCAACACCCGCACCGGAATATGAAATTCAAGATTTTTCCGACTCGGATTCCCAAAGTACCGCATACTATCCTCGAGCGAATAATGTCGGCAGCGGTTCTGTATCTGACAGCTATTTCTCATCTCTTTCAAACAGAGAAGTGGCTGACACACTTGCTACTCTTCAAGCTGCCAGTAACTTGATCAACATGGCTAAAAGTAATGATGAACAACGATCTCCTGAAACTGAATACGCTATAAATCTTAACCCTTATTACTCTCAAAATACTATACCTGAAAGTGAACACCCAACGTATGTTAAGCAGAGTAATAATGTGTTCACTCCAATAAAAGGGACGCCGTTCTCTCTTAAGCCTGAAGACGGTAAATCATCCGGTGAACATGCTCCCATAAGAATATTCGTACCGGATCAGTATGATGACATTGAAACAGAACCCTCAGAAAATATTGAAGTATCAGCTTCTTTAAATACTAATCAAACTGGTATAAACGATATGTTAAAAAATTACAATAATGAAGACGACTCTGTCATTTATAATCAAGAAGAAACTGACCAGGATAGCGAGAGGATAGCGATTGTGAGTATTTCTTTGATATTTTAGGATAAGTTTAATTCTTTTGATTGTAAACTCTGCATTGAGAACAGACAAATAAATTACTAACCAAATATCACTCCAGCAACACAAGAGTTTTATGTAAGTAAACATTTTGTAGATTTTGCACCACAAATACAAAAAAAGTGATAAATTTGACCATCACCAGACTATATATCTATGTTAAAAGAAAATCCCTACTTGTATCACTGAATGTAAAAAGATTCAATAGATATTAAGCTTAAGAAGTTTTTTTATCAAATATTAATTAATCCAAAAGAAATGCATATTCAATTTATTACTAATTTATAAATTGTAGGATTTTTTTCGATGACAACTTCATATTGTGATATTTAACATCATATGAAAGAAAACTGCTTTGTGCCTTCCGGCTTTGACTGTTTGGGGTGTATAAAAACAATCGGACATTATTTTCTTACAACTATCCCAAAATTCAATAGAATTTCATATAAATAATTTCCTTCATTTCAGAATACAGAAATGGAAAACAATATGACAATTGATGAATTTTTAAGAAGCGTTTCTGCAGATGAAGAGAATAAAAATTCAGACGATGTTTTAGTTATGGTACAGAAAAACAGTACTAATCCTAGCCTAGATATCGTAACTAAAGACTGGAAAACTAGCATAATCATAAAACCCAAAATGGACTCCGGACCGAATCAAATTTCAGAATTCGGAAGCAGATTAAGACCCAAAAGAGATGATTAAGAATGAAACACAAATTTGGGATACTTTTTACATTATTTGTGAATTTTATCAATCATTTACTCATCTAACATTGTCATCTTTCATTTTTATCATTACAGGAATTTCAAAAAGTAAAAAAAAAACAATATTCTTCGACCACGGTCAGCTCAAAAAATATTGAATTACTAAAGTACATCATCAGGTTAATGCCAAATGGTTGTAACTTCAATTTAATGAGATAGATTTAGAGATGTATTGTATGTATATAATGACAAAAAGAAATATATGAATTAGAAAATAGTAAATGTCAAAAATATATAAATTATCGGGAGCTCTGTGCCTAAGCCTTTATTTTCAGAAAGGTTTTAAACTTTAAGACTGCAATCACTCCATAATAACATGTATTTGTTACTACCAAATCTTAACAAACCTGAAGTATTTTCAATGTTTTCAGCGGTAACTTTATGAAAGTTTATAATTGTTAATATAAAATTCAAAATTAATAAAATCATTAACAGACATTAAACATAATGGGACGCGAGAACTACAAGGACCTAAGTGTAGATTTTCTGCAAAACAGAAGTAACAATGAGGCAATCTTCCATTAATGGTATTCATTGTAACTTTTTTGTTTCACCAAAAATCTACACTTAGAACCTTGTAGTTCTCGGGTGACAATTAGTAAATAATATTCTTAATATAACAGGCGGCTCACCAATGTTAAATGTATTTTCTTTGGGACTTATCCATCTTCATATAAATAATTAGTACTATTATATTATTGTCTGCATCAAAAGCTTGCCAAAAAGCAAAACACGTGTCAAAATTTGTTACAAAACAATTTGAGCCAACTATATGTATCATATTTCAATTATATTACCATTTCATTCTGATTAACACTCATAAAAAAAATCTAGTATCATTCTAAATTTAATTTATTACAAATTAGTTAATGTACTATAATATCAATAAACATTTTAATTGATTAGTTAGATCATCATTTTCATTTTCATTACTTTTACAATTTTACATTTCTATATTGAAGTGATCTTTGTTGAAATCATATATAACTAATTCACTTCATGTATGGTCAAAAATGACTTATACTCGTAATGCAAAAATAACCTAGGAGGCCCTACAGAACAAACATGTTTAACAAAGCTGTTGATACAAAAATATAGTATTCTTTTTTAATATGCCTATATTAGTTGATGCAATGTATATATATGTTGATGATTTTGGACACATTATGATTTTAAAAAATATGTGAAATAGTAAAATTGGGTTAATTAATGTTTGGTTGGTTAATGAAGGTTGTAAGAAACGATGTAGCCAATCAAGAAATAGATACTCGAGTGCAAATCCTTACAGTATTTTTAATCACATCTTTTACAAGAACTCATTAGATATTATAGTCTAAGATTGTGTTAATTTATTTTGTTTAGTTGTTTAAGACTGTTTTTATATTTATAGAAAACATAAAAATAAAAAAAAACGTTTACAAACTAAAAATTATTAATTTTATTTAAATCAGATACGGATTAATTTTGCCAGGGCTGTGGAGTTGGAGTAGTGAAAAACGAGGGACTGAGACCCATTAAAAAAAATATAGATCTAATGATGCGTATTCAAACCACAATAGTCCATAGTGTTGACATTGCATGCTTGGCTGACTAAAGATGATCTGCTGGAATACATATATATATAAGTTAAAATGAAATTATTGCAAAATATCTTTGGTCATCTTTTTTTTACACAACTCACAACCCTGAATTTTACACTTATGACTTTTGCTGTTATACTTATGTAAAAATTATTCAAGTGATATTTAGTGTAATATCATTTGAATAATATTTTCGAATCTAAGTATTTTCTTTAT
The DNA here is from genome assembly GCA_031772345.1 of Himalopsyche anomala. Lineage (NCBI taxonomy): Eukaryota > Metazoa > Arthropoda > Insecta > Trichoptera > Rhyacophilidae > Himalopsyche > Himalopsyche anomala. The sequence goes on from CM062830.1 coordinate 13,319,752, forward strand.
TATATCAAGTAGAATAAAATTCATTAATCTCCATTCTTATCTAAAAATATTGGGTTCTTTTTAACATTCTCATCAAATTTAGACCTAATAAATGGTTTTATTGATTACATGCAACAAAATAACCGCTTGATGGAAATAGCCCCGTCTTTAATAAGTCCGCTGTACATGTTTAGTATCTCACTGGAATTCACATGTGTTAGCATATTATTTTAACCTATTATGTTTTAAGTTTTCAATCTGATTTTTTTCAGGACAAGAGAAGGCAGGATTTCCATCGCATGTTGTCTTCTGAAATAAGTGCATCATTTGAGAGTTAAGAAATAAAAGTCACACGCTCGATTACAATACTTATTTATTAACAAATATAATGTACAAATATTGATATATGAGAATCTCGCCATTGAAAGTAAAGTAAAATATTCAAAATATTGAAAAATAATTAGTTGCCAATAATAAAACAAATGAGTACAAACAAAATGAAATCTGGTCTTTGTGTAAGTGTAACAGACTCGTGGCAGTTCAGAGAATTGATAAAAAAGCTCATTTAAAAAAATATATCAAATTTAATACTCTCAAAATTAAAATCTAGCACATGCAATAAAATAATGTAAAGAGAAAATTATTTATATGACTGCTAAAAAATTATAATTAATAATTATTATAAAATGAAATATATTCTTTAAAATATTATTAATTTGGGTAAACGCTGAGGATTTCGAGTGGCAGTTTTTCTATTATACAAAAATTCATAAGCAATGAAATTTACAACTGCAGCACCATCCGTAAAGATCATTTCAAATCGGCCAGCAACCACAGAAAGCCAGCAAAAAAACTAGCCTAGGAATATAAATAAATATGACGTGATGCAATGAGGAAAATGTTCAGGTAACACTAATTCTAGGACAAAATTTGTCGGACCATAAATGCATGATTTATTTTTCTTTTAACGTTTAGAGGTAAAATTTCAAAACAACAAAAACACTCATAGAGACGGCTACATGAAAAACTGCTATCACACATTTATGTCATCATCAAAATAAAGAAAACATCTCCTTATTATTTTTAAAAATGTTAAGTTTTCATTTATTAGATTCCTGTCCTACCAACCGCTTCGCTTCCTCCCATGAAATGCCAGCATCCTTTAATTCTGTCAAATACACTCTATAGATCATAATTGACAGTTGTCCAGGACACTGGAATCCCAACGGCCGAAAGAAGAGTTAGGCATCCTAACGTCTCTCTCTTAAGACAGTATATTTATGACAGTAAGGATTCAATAAATTTCGTTGATAGTTATAAAAACGGGTCAATTTATGATTCGGAAATATTTATTCAACCAAAATATAATTATTGAGTTAAAACTGATATTTTATTTCCGACAGTTTCATATATGTGGATCAAAGAGAATTTATTTTTTATCATCTACTTCAGATAAACAGGTTTCTACCTTTTGAATCTCACTGTATTTGAGAAAAATATTTGATTGAAATGTGCATAGCAGCAGTTTTTATTACAGCCTGCGCAATGCTCTCATAAATTAAAAGTAAAAAGACACTAACCCTAAGTAGCTGTTTCAGAACAGTGAACTGCAAACTTTGCAGACAAACATTACTTATCGGTTTGAGTAATGTTTTCAGCTAGACATCACAGCTAATTTTTTATTTCTCTAAAAGGTCATTCACCGTTAGCTGTCTTTTAACTAATGAAAAGAGAATAATAGTATGTTTTGTGTTTTAAATATATGATAAGAGTTTAAAACGTATTATAACTATTGAGTGTCGTTTCATAAATGATATGAAAGTATGTAAACGGTATTTAGAAAAGAAAAAGACCCTTTTTAAAATATTACGATTCCCCTTTTCGCAAAGTTAATGGCGATGAAATAAAGTCTATGGAATGTTCAGCGTGCGGCCGTCCGTAAAAGGGGATACATTTCATCAGAAAAAAGAGTATTATAGAGATGTTATTAAAATAAATAGTGTGATGATTAAATTAATGATTATGTTAACTTACGCTAAAACCTTCGGTCTGCCATTTATAAATCAAAATTTAAACTGTTACAATGAGACAACTCGTACTGAATAAGAATTAAAAAAAGACAATATCAATATATCCACAAAAGGCGAGACCGTAGCCATGTTTAAAAACTTACAGTAGGATTTTTTTCCAACAATCTTTTCACACTAAATTTCGATAAGAAAACAAATTCAAGCACCATTCATTAACTATTTATTTCGCAATAACTAAACACTTCAGTCTATTTTAGTTTCATGCTTTATGTCATGGTATAAATTATGACTCGTACGATACATATTTCTTTTGTAAGTAAATCAATTTATAAACACTATCGCACTGACAAATTTTAGCGGGTGACGAATGTTAAGTCGTCAGTGTTTTAAATACGGTATTGTCCCAATTCTGACAGTTGATAAAATTTGCATTAATCGAAAAGAAATAATTTCTTTTCAATAATAATATTTAAATCATAGCGGAAGTCCATTTTCATTTCAAAATTTTTTCATTCCACTTGTTGTCTGATACATATTTTGCTTCTTTGAATAAGGACTTCAGATGTTGTTCAAAAAATGGTAAACCTTATACTTTTATAAAATAAAGGATACGGCTTCTTTTTTAAAATCGACACATTTTTGTAGTGTTTTTATATTAACAGCTTAACGACCATGGACGCGTATTTGAGTCTTTGAAAAATAAAGGTTGCTGGCCGGCGGACACATATATGCGTATAGGCGAAGTATCTGGAAGCTAAGAAAATTAAATTTTGTAAAGATATCTCAATTTGCTTACAAATTATAGTGAATTTAGTAAAATTACAATTTTTGCGAATTTTTCGCAAAATTTTATAAAAAAAAACGTGCGGTCGTTAAGCTGATATAGGATTGGTTAGTTGTCTGCATTGAATACTGGTATTCTAAACTTTAAAGTCAATTATTAATCACCCTTAACACTTTGATACAAACAACAAACTGTTTTTTTTTTCTACAAAACATACTATGCCAACTTCAAAGACCATCTTATCTGAATTGTACATTGCTAGGTGGATTATTTTTGATTTAAGCTCTCCAAATATTCCACAAAATTAAATAACAGTTTTGATTGTAAATATATCTTCTTTAAATAGTTTAATCGAACCTTTCGATTATTTTACTTGTCAGAACGAGGACGGTAACAAACTGAACAGGTCTGTGATAAAAAAAACATTATCACCGTTTAAAATAACCCAATGATCAATCGAAGTTATGATGAAGAGAATCTAATCGAATTGATGAAAACCTAAACACAATCTCTTGTTCCAAATGGGTGGATTTTATTACGACATAAGATCAGTCATTTTTTTACGATTCAAAAATATCATGCAGTCAATATTTTGTATGTTCTTATTTATAGAAGATAGTTATATTATGCATATCATGCGTTAATTTAGGTAGCTTTCAAGTTTGACGAAAGCGTTGCATTAATAATTACAAGGAACAATTTATATCAAATAAGAAAAAAAAAAAAAAAAATTGCCTAAAGTAACCAAAGATTTCAACCGATTTTTCAATGACAAGCAGTCGATCGAAACTTATTCAAAATCATAACGGAACGTTTGCGTAAGTTGTTAAAAATGTTTGTTAGATTGGTCACCGACATTCTACAAGAATATGGCAACGAGAAGATGCGGTAGAGACTTTGAGCGGAAGAACGAGAAAAAATAAAGTGAATGTAAAAAAATATTCACCTAAATCTCCTGGAATATTTTGTCACATTCAGTTTCATTCAAGTTTTTCGAAGGAACTCAAAGACGATGGCAATGAGAAAAAGGTGGGTTAGAATAGAAATAAGCTGAGAATCACTCTCACTAATAGTAAGGATTAAAATCCTCCGAAAGACCTCTGCCGTTGAGGATACGACATTTTTTTTACCTTTTTTTATTAAAATTAAAATATTAGTATATTTACATATCCTCATATCTGGAAAAAGGAATTGAATTATTTTTAAAAAGTTTTGATATCATCAGACGGAGAGAGTTTTTTTAAATCTGCAGCTGACAAATTAATCTCAATTTTAGATTTCTTTTTTACTAACTATTTATAACACGAGGATGATAAAACTATTTTTTAAAAAAATCAGTTTCTTTAATGAGTTTGAATAAATTTCACAATTGAATTCCGATAATAATTAGATACAATTCTTACAGTTAACGATTTGTATAAATTTTAAATACAAAATAGAATAAAATATAGCTTAATTTTTTTCAGTAATATATATATATATGTACGCATCCGATTCGTATTTAGGGATAAATGCCCTTACAATCACCCCTAATGCTGTTAATCAAATGACTCACATTCATCTATATATACAAATCTCACAGTTTACCATTCTCACATGTTTGGCGACGTTTATCAACAGATTGGGTATTCAGTAAATTTATAATTTTCATTGTTTGTCGATTGGTGATTTTTCAGTTAGAATATTATTAACTTCAACAAAACAATAAATAAATACAAATGGGAATTGTCAATTCAAAATATATAATACATTCAAAAAGAAATATTACAACATAATATGTGCGCCGAAATGAGTATATTTCCAATGAACATAATTTCAAATTATAGGAATCTTTTTACATAGCAAATATAGACTATTATAATTTTATTTTCCACCATACTGACTGTGAAAAGGTAAAAAAGCATACTCACACGGCTCAAAATAATATTTCCAAGAGAAAAAAACATTTATTCTTAAATTTAATTTATAAAAAATGAGTCGTAAAATGATTTCTTTAAACACAATATTTATGGGTGATGAGTGGCATCATCAGACAGGATATTTTGTTAATATGTTATATTAAATAAATTATTATTATTGAGGTGTATGCCCATTTACGTTGCTCATTATTTGAGTTCTTTCGTATAGTTACAAAATACTAATCTGGCTCTGTCTACTATTTGAAATACAGTTATCAATTTTACTAAAAACAACTGATTAATAAGATATCAAAAAAGCTAACCAAATAATTATAAAAAGTAAGTCGGCCGCCTAGCGATAAGAGCTTTGCCCTGGTAATCATGTTGGTCCGAGTTAAACTTCCAGCGAGGTCAATATCAAATTTAGATTTTTTAAATTTGAATCTGGGATCTTCTCAAAAAAAAATCCTAAATATCTGACGCCTTGGCTGTTTTATTTGGATATTTATTTTTGCTATGTAATTTCAATTATTATTGAGGTTTTAAAAAATCATTTAATCTTAATATTACTTTGCTTTAAGGAATTTTAAAAAAATTACTAAATACTGGTTAAAAATTTTGACAACTGTCACATCGATAATTGAAGTATTGACAAAAAACAACTTAATTTTCAATAATTAAATGGCACATTTCCTTTTATCCTGTTGTAAATATTGTATATGTGTAATAGAGGTCTGCACGGGCCAAAATTTTACAAAACTACCCGGTCTGAGCCCGAAAAACTCACGCCTGACCCGGCCCGGGCCCGAGTCTAATACCGCACTTGTTACTCGAACCCGACCCGAAGCCCGAAACTCCTTATTTTAGCTCGCCGAGGAATTTGAAATCCTCGATTTGCTATATATTTTCCCAGATTATCTCCGAAAGTCCTTTTTTTTTTTAGCTCACCGAGGAATTTAAAATCCTCGATTTGCTATACTTTTCCCCAGATTATCTCCGAAAGTCCTTTTTTTTAGCTCACCGAGGAATTTGAAATCTTCGATTTGCTATACTTTTTCCCAGATTATCTCCGAAAGTCCTTTTTTTTTAGCTCACCGAGGAATTTAAAATCCTCGATTTGCTATACTTTTCCCCAGATTATATCCCAAATTCCAAAGTCCGGCCCGAGCCCGACTCTCAATTGCGCTTACCCGCCCGAGCCCGGCCCACGGGCCGGGTCGGGTAAGAGCCCGCAGGCCAGGCCCGGGCCCGTGCATACCTCTAATGTGTATGCAGAGAAAATTTCTGTATGAAACTTCCACATATTGTTTGACAAAAAACATTTTTTTTTTGCCAACCTAAATTGATAGTTATTCCCTTTTACCTTTCCACAGTTACGTAACACTGTCGTAATTTGTTCCATTTCATAAATGAAACATACAACTTTATAGGTAGGCGGTGCATAAACATTTAAAACGGTGAAATTTTACAAAAATATTCCGAGGGATTCGACTAACAAATTTATCGTAAACCAGATTTTTCATTCTATAGACATTTTGTCACTATAATATACAACACTACACTTCAGTTGTATTATTATTTCATACATATAAGATTCATTCATTATCAAACACAAGACCATCATTAGATGATTTCCAGGTTGTGAATTACGGCTTCCAATAATCATGGTGAATCATGAAGAAAAAAGTGTTGAAGTTAATCTGTTCCTTTAAATTAATATCAGGAAGTTTAATAACACAATAAATTGATCAAACATAAAAAAAAAATTCACCGTTTACTGCTTTCACGCAAATGATGTTTGGAAACGATTCTATACAAAATACCAAAAATATTATTACGATTCAAAATTATAATTATTGAGATGAGTGAATATTTTTAGAGAAACGGTAGCTTTGCCCAGCACGACCGGCGGCTGGAATAATTCATAAGTTCTTAAATACAATAGACTCCTAGATATTCGCCAAGATCGCAGTGCGTGATTGCCATATCCGATCAAAGATGGACCTGTTTACGCACAGCACTACAGATCTAAATAAGGAAAATGATAAAAGTCCTTAGTGATGGGTGGCATCATCAACACATATAAAGGCTGGGCTCAAGACTAGACATACATACAAGCGAAGTTAACAACGGAAGGCATCCATCGCCATTAACATTCGAGTACCTGTATTTGTACATATTGTAAAGTTCTTCTTATTTCAAACATTCACTAAATACCAATAATATTTAATTGGTATTTATTGTAATCTACAATGATACCTCAATCAATACAATGCAAATATTATGCAAATTTGTTTGGGGTCACACCGTACATTTCACATTTGTACCCCACCAGTCCTCGATTATATTTTCGATGTTTCGGTACTCGAATGTTAATATCCTGTTTGTAAAACCGCTATGTAGAACTGAGATTGAGCAATTTGGTGGACAAGCTTTGATAGACGGCAATACAAAAATAAAAATCCTTCAATGTCTGCTGCTGAGGATTTTTTTCAGTAATCATTTTAGGTTCCGTTGTGGGGAATACTCTTGAAGGAACCGCTCGCTACACGCTCGCTAAAACTTTTTTCTTCTCAGAAAGATAGGGTGAGAGCAAGGAGTAGTGGTTAGCTAGTCATCTACACCTTCGAACACGGATCCATAAATTGATTAAAAAATCTGTCCATACTGGAATTCGAGCCCGTAAATGCCGCAACCGAAGCCAGCAATTATGACCGTTCGGCTGAAGACCCGGCAAAAAGCCACAACATTCATTTGTGATGTCGATAAGAATACCAAAAAAGATAGATGGCATATCCACTCCAATATTTTTTTGGATAAAATATCAAAATAAATTACATAGCGTAGATTAAAATTCATAATATAAAAACAATGACAATTTTTACAGTGTTGTAAGAATGGTGTCATTTTTATTTCGTAAGCCAACTCTCGCTCATACTCTACAATGTCTCTCTGAATTTAAAAAAAGCAAAAATTTACAAAGCATCCGCTCGATTGTAACATACGTATTAACAATTTAACTTTCCAAAGAAAGATATTATATAGACACTTCAAAATAAAATTAGAATAGACAATCAAATAAGGTCGATGAAACACATGTCATTCACGATCTTGTTAAAAAGGAAGTTATAATGCTGTACGAGTAATACAAAAATAACTTCACACGATAGCAAAAAAAACATGGGACGTCTTATAAAACTAGAGTATTCCATTGGTGATGTACTGAAACCGATCGTAGAGGCGCGTCGAGATGGAAGTGAGGGCGGAATGGACGAGTTGATCTACGAGGGCCGCCAGCTGGGCTTCCGTTCGACCGACGTGCAAACGAGCCCCCAAGCCGCGCACGGCACCCGCGCCCCTCAGACAAGCCAGCTGACCACCTAAAAACAACATTCATCTAATTAATATGTTATATAATTTGAGGTAAAACAGTTTTCCTCGTCAAATAACAATTCCCGGAAACTTATCCAAGTGTAGCAATATCATTAATCTTTATTCAAACAAAACAACTGAGATCTCAATGAATTTTGATTTCATTCGACAAAAATATGCATATTTTTAGTGTGTATACTCAGGTACACAATCAATTATTTTTATCACAAAATAAGTCAATTAAAACTGTTATTAATTTAATGTCACATCATCTCAATGGGTTTAATAATAATAACATAACATTTCAGAACATGTCATGCGAGCACAACGTCAAGCAGGGTCACAAAATATTGTGGAATCATTGTAAATTACACAGTAACACAGTAAAACCTGAAATATTCAGCTCTTTAGGCAAAAGATATCTGTTTTTCTGTGAATTAAATGAAATTTATATTATTTGTCTCAATTTATTTGGTTTTCACTGCGATATATTTTATCTGTATTCTGTGCTTAAGTTCATTACTGGGTAAAGGAGGTTGTATTGAATAGTAAGATATCCAAAATAAATAAATATGACTGATGCACGATGGATATTGTTTAGACTCACCGGGTCGCATGACTTCCACTATATGCAACAATCGATCTTGATGCTTTCGGGCGGCAACTAATCCTTGCAGCATCAGGATTTTGAAGTATGAGAACATATCCGACTCTTCGCCATCCATTACTTCGACTATTTCAGCAGTCAACTAAAAAAATTTTAGCATATTAAATTTTATATGTATCTTAAGCATCAATAGAACCGACAGTCCGGAATGCTTCTTTCATTTAAAAAAATGGCATTCAAATTCTAACACGCTATTTCGTAAAACGTGAACAAAATTTTTGTTTGTAAAATTCAAAACAAAATCTCAAATAATAGTTCTAAAAAATCTTATACACTTTTTTATGAAATTTACAATTTTTGTGGATATAGCCGCCATCCATACACCGACATTACTTGGTACATTTATATAAGTTCGTTTTCAAACTATTTCCATCTCTATTATGTCCTCAAAATGTCTCATACATGTGACTATCATGATCTTATAGTCAAGACTTCTATATTGACAAATTTTAGAGCACTAAAATAAAAAGGATTAAGTGAATGTCTCAAACAAACAACCAACTAAGTTCAAATAAATTTTACACGGAAGGTATGTTATGATTTTGCTTACCTATCTTAGTATTTCCAAGGGAACAGGGAAGTATGCCAAAATTTTCAATTAGTTTTGAAGACCTACTATTTATTGGTTGGATTGTAAAAAAACGCATAGTATATTTTCTATATTTACCTTGAATGGCGATGTCTCAAAGCCAAGATTTTTAGGAGATATTGATAGAATAAATGCAAAGTCAATATGTATAAGATGTCCTTCCACATCCAGAAGTATGTTTCCATTGTGCCTGTAAAATAAAACAGAAGTCCAATTGTACAATTTAAATATATGTGTAAATGTGAAGACTTCAGTAGCCAACATCTTTGACTCTTTTCTTGGAAACAATTTCAATAGTATAACACTCCCACCACTTTATAAAGATCTAGGCCTGAATTATGAGTAAGAGCTATTGGAATAATCTGGAAATATATTTAATTTAAACATTTAACTATGTATTTAATATCAACAATATAAAGGGTTTTTACATTTTTTTTTGTTGTTACAAGATTATTTTTAACCCTTTCCGGTCCACAAAAAAATAAAAAAATATTACACCTGGTCCACAATAGATTTACAGTATCATGAGGAAAACTAATATTTGCAATTATATTTTTTTTACTAGATTTATAGCAACAGTATAATTTTTTTCTAAATATCAAAATAATGAACTTATTATTTATATTTAAAAAAAATTTAAAGTATGATAACGGCAAAAGCATTTATCATAGCCCAGGTTTTGCCTTACATATTATACAATATATGTATCAAGTTGCTTTTTTGCGTTTTTTTGTAATTTTGGGCATTTTTGCAAGGTTAGAATTATTAGAACAATAGTAAATATCGGTATTAATTTTCAAGTGCACGTGGCAAGTGTTACTGTTGGAAAGAAGAATGTAGAACTTAGCGCCCGAGCTGCGCGAGCCGTCCCAGCCCCTAAAACGACCCTTTTTTATCCATTGCAGGCATACGGTTTCATATTACAATGTTCATAAAAACCATTTGATTCTTTGCTCAGAATACCGCTGTAATAGATACGAGTGGAAAAAAAATATATTCAATACATTTGAACTTATTTTAACTCGATACCGATAAAGAAAAAAAATGTCGAATGACATTCGACATAGGACCCACGGAAATAAAATCGATGTCGAATGAGATTCGACATAGGACCGGAAAGGGTTAATGGACCAAATTTCATACAAAATAACTTGACACTAAAAAGAATCATCTTAATTATAATAAATTATCACTCTAAAAACCGTTGTGGAATTGATATCAGTTCCTTCTGACCAAAAAAAAACTTTAGAAAATTAATTTGCAGTGTAGAAAAATAAACAGTTAAGGTGGAAACATACTGCAAACACGCCACGCTACACGACGCGGTCTCACCCAATGGAGGCCGTGCACACTTGTTGCGTTGGATGTTTGCAGTGCATTCTTGTCCCATACAATACAATGGCAAATATGTAGCTATGATCTCATCCAACACGCTTATGTGGCGTCGGGTGTAGGTATGTTTCCGCCTTTAGATTTACCTGTCTTTGAGTTGCAGGAGATAAGAAGCCAGAGCGTACGCGGCCGCTGATCTGACAAAACAAGTTTGCGCTCGCATAAACCTTTCCGCTGTCGGTGTTCCGTGTTCTCGCAGCAGATATTCTCTGAGCGATAAACCGGACTGTCTTCTGATCTGATGAAGCGAGACAGTATTCACGAGGGGAGATATCAAGCCGGAATCATCTGATAAACAAACGACTCTGAAAAAACAAAATAAAAACAAATTTAATTACTCCCCTGTCAAACATCTCGATCATATTTCCCACCATATCATTAAATACTATCACTATCATATGTCCATAGTTAACTCGTTACATATTTCTTCTTTTAGAAATAAATGGATAGAAAATAACAAAAATTGAATCAGTCAGTCGAAATTTGATGTTTTTTAAATGATGTTACCTGCAAGGGTGAAGCTTCAGTGGAACATGTTCCTGGTCCCAGAGTGCCTGCAGAGCCTGAAGGAGTTGCGATGCCAACAGTTCTTGTCGAAGGTCATCGCCGCACTTTACAATGGCACCCAATAGTTTCCAGCCGGCCAGCTGACCGTACGGTGAACTCGCCCTCACCCGAGCTTCTTTTTCACTCCACAATTCCTGCACAAAACAGTTCCATCGAGTTGAATAAAGCTTTAGTATTGAAATATCAATTTTAAAACTTTTTAGTGATAACAATGGAACTTGCCATCAGACAGTACCTTTAGCTATATACGCTTTTAATACATCAATCTCTCATTTTATTTTTAAAACTATGTTTCCTCTCATATGACTATTCGTCACCGTTCTGGTAGAAGTTGGTAAGTAACAGATTGATAGTTCTGAGTAAACAGCAAATGAAAAATTTCAGGTTTTATGATAAGGACTCTAGCATCGATATTTTATGTTACATACATAATACTTATGTATAATATAAAAATATAGATTTATTAATGCTGATTTGACATACACAAATAAGAGTTTAAAATGAATAGACAGGGACAATTGCCTGCCTTAAAGCCGGCATTATAATTGTCTAGAGAAATGAATGCTTTTTTGGCAAACTGGTATAATAAATGCAAAAAATGAGTTATTCTGGGCAAAGAATTAATATCAAAGAATCTCTTCGTATACTATTTTTTGTCAGTTTTGTTACTTTCTAATTTCTGCCAGAATAGTGACGATATAGACCCATAATAAAGGTGTTAGTTAATAGCTCAATAGAGGTCATAAATGAGTAGAATTTTCACTAAGCTACGGTGACCGATAGTATTTATTTAACTACTGGATCATCACATTGAACAACAAAGCTGCTATTGAATCAATCATTTCTACTCATTTACCTTAAGTGCTTGCGCACTGGGGTCTTTCGCATTGCGGAAGGCATGGGCGCCGGCATGCTCCTCGGCGGCGGCTAGCCGCCTTCTCACATCTGCTGCGGCAAGAAGAACACTTTCACGAGATGACGCTGATGATCCCGATAACTGGGAGAGGCTATCCGCTGCTCTACACCGATACTGAAATAAACATTAACATTATTATAAATAAATGAGCATATATTTATGTAAACAAATTTTCTTTATATCATGTCCGCTCTTGATGTGGAGCATAAGGACTGCCAATAGAGTAAATCTCAACAGATGTTTTCTTCAAGTACTGCTTGTTACTAAGTTGCTCACGGTCTTTTTTTTCTAAGAGTGTAGAAATAGAACAATATGACTACAACAGGACCAGCTCTTAACTAATCATTCTTGCTACACCCCATTTTTAGGATCAAACAGGCAGTGTGAGGGAATTTTAGACACCACAGACATATATGCCTTGGAACAGGAATCCATAAATTAATCCGTTCTGAAATTCGTGCCTGTGAGCTATGCAAAACTAAGCCAACGGAGTTTATTTGAAAATTACATGGTCATCACATTACAATATATTACAATATATTACCTGGAGTGTCAATTCATCATCTTCTTGACTCCAGCAGCCTTCTGTTTCCGGTTCATCATACGGTGAATACACGGAGAATGTTCGCCATTCTGAAAACATTCATTGAAACCAATTACATAAAATTTTGGATTTATTTATTGGCAACAAAGAAAAATAAAACTAGTCAAGTAAAGTTAATTTGCTGTTGCTGGGAGAATACAAGGCATCATTACATGGCATAAAAGTTAAAATAGATGTATTATAAAAATTACAGCACATCTTTTATGAGCGAGAAAAAAAAAATACGAAGATAAATTGAGAACATCATAAAAATTATGCGATAGAATTAAGACTGAAACACAGCACAATATGTGGGTCACTAAAAATGTCCAGATCAATATAATACTACGATTCATTTTTTATTTCAAATAATTGAATTCGAATTAGTCCACGAACAATAAAAAAGTTAATAGAAATGCTAAAATATTACCAGTTGGCAACGCTTCTTCACTCCGAGCGTGTCTCATGGGAGTCGGCTGTTGAATTAACCTAGTGGGCAATGGGGCCGCCTCTCCAACTTCTAACACTTCCACATATAGGAGGTATGGAGTCTGGAAAGGCATAAAATAACAATATTAGTGAAAAAAGATTTCCAACTACATATTCACTGTCCACGCCTTATCTATGCCCATCACCTGATATTCGACATATAAAGGAATATTCAGAAAATATTTTATTATATTTTAATGTTTTCAGTGTCAAATTGATTCATGAAATTTTGCATGTCAGAGAATAAATCGCATTTGGCGACAGGTAATGGCAAGGGTTTCATTATCTGACAAGTAGACCAGACAACGGTCAACGGCCAGAGGAACATCTTTAAATTGTCCACCACAAATCTACTTGATTTTTTATGTTTTTAAAATCATATAAATACTACACAACAGTGACAAATATCCAGCAAACTATTGAGTATATACTGAGATAGACAGTAGCGCTGTTATTTTCATTCTAGCCAGTCAAGTTGTAGCCCTGTTTCCTTATGTATTATATGATGATTAAATTAGTCACTAATGATTCATGGCAGTGTTAATCGCTTGATTTGAATGTGTTTCGATTTGATTATACCTTACGCTTCCTTGTTCATTGAGATAATATTAGTGTCATAAATAAATATTTCAAGGTTCATGCCATCTGAGCCATTTTCGATTAGATAGAATAATCTGATACAAATTGTCCCCAACTTATTTCTAAAGGACCTGATTGTCAACTACTATCCAATATTTCAGTAGGTAGACTCATCAATTTGTCTCTGCTGTATCTGTGTTAGCATATTATATAACTACATCCCACAGATCCAACCCATGTTGGATAGGGTGCTAATTCTCATGTATATATTTATATTTCTATTCAAAACATTTTTGTTTGTTGTATTACAAAAAAAAATGAACTGGCAGTTTATAAAAAATAGGCACAATACCTTATCTTTGGAGTTCAGGACGGCTGCAGTCTGTGGAGGTACACGCAGTACATAGTGCGCCGCCTGATGTAAAGGAAGCCAAACTCGTGCCGGCAAATTGAGGTTCAAGCTCACCAACTCCGCTCTCAGACGAGTGTTGCGGAGCTCTTGAGATGCTATCGGTGTTAATTTTTTGCCAATACTCACGAGAGCGTCTAAAAAAAATAAAGCAACAATGTTAAAAGGTGTTTTCTCAGCCCAAAGATTTTTTTTATAAATGTTTGAACATATTCAGGATTTAGGTATCTGCGTGTAATATTAAAGCAGTTATAATTTTTTAAAGTTTCAGGAATAAAAATGTTTTGAAAATATCACAGAACATGCAAATAAAAATGAGTTTTAAAGGGATATTAGAAGCTAATATTCAGCATTCTGCAAATTAAACAGTTCTTCACTCTAAGTTTTTCACACACCACTTTTACTGCAGTGGAGAGTTATTTCACAACAAAATCTTTCAGTGGCAAAAAGATCAAATCAATTCAAAGCATACATTACAAAATCAAATAACAGATGGCTATAAGCTCACCGACGAAATGTAACTGTGGTTGCAGGCAATGACAAGTGGAAGGTGACGGGCATCCGCAGTCGAAAGCTCTCCCGCTCAACAAGTCACCTAGGGCAGGTGGCGGAGGGGGCGGAGGCGGAAGAGGTGGGGCTCGTAGGGCGGATGCATCAGACCGCGACCTGCTGATTTTCAAGTAATGAATTTCAACACATTTTACATGGGAAGGTTTTCATAGTATTTTCGACAAATTATTCTGTTGGCTAATTTATTTTGTAACGTCTACTGAGGGCAAAATATGGCCAATGGTCAAAAAAAAAGTTTTCTAGAGAGACTTTATTGTGCCCTATGTATCAATAGATATTTTGTAGAACCTTTGCGTGACATTAAACAAGATAATTGTTTTATTTCCAAAACATGTTTGTTTCAATTTCAGTATTTATATTGATGGTGTTATACAGTGAGTGGTATAGTTATGCAAATTACGTAACAACTTTGACATTTTAAAAATTATAGTGACTTATGTTAATCTTAGGTAAATCTATTTTACACAGGTTATGTGCACTAATAATGTGTTGTGTATTTCAACAGAAAGTCCAGAAACATTTAACTATACTCGCATGTCAATGAGCTGGTTTGTTTTTTGTATTTGTATTTGTTACCAGTAATGTATATATAACAAATAGTCTAAAATTAATTGATAATATTATAACCTGTGATGGTGAGTCGTGTGTGCAGCAGGTCTGGTCTTCGGAGGGCGCGTAGGTGCTCTCAGAAGTTCCGTTCTCAATCTAGATCCTCGACTTCTTCTTCCGGTCGGCGCTGAGTTTGTTTGTGAAGTATCAGTGGAACTACCGCCGGCTCCGTAGGCCCCTAATAGCCAGGCTAACCGCAAAGAAAAATCTGCGCTCGCCCGGCAACGCTGCACCAAATACGGTTTCAATACCTACAATTGAAAAAAAAAATTACATGGAACACAGGTTTTAGAATAGAGGTGGCAGTGCGTTTTTATTTAATATCTTTTTCCAGTGAGATTTTACCCTCTACCAATTACCTCATGATATTCCGTCCTTTGACACCATAGACTGTAGAGAAGAGCAAATTAAAAATACCTTTTTCTAAAAATATGTTGATGAAGCATTTTTTGGAATTTCTCAGTGCTGCCGGATAGCTGGAATATCACAATCAACCTAAAAGATTTTTTCCTAAAAGACAAATTCAACTACTATAACTTTAAATGGCAAATTGCGAATTCCTTTACAACTAGATATAATGATGAGGATCGGGTAGTTGATGATGGAGATTTACAGGATTTAATTTATAGAATTTTATAGATTGTTGAAGAAAAACCTTTATTTAAGTCTTTTTTCCTGGTTGCAATTTTCATAGGCCCTTCCTTTTTCAAACATAAAAGCTAAATTTGGATACTAATTTGGCATTTGCAGCTTACATCTTTTTGGTAGAAGTGTATCATGTGTATATCTTTTTCCTTTTCCTTTCCACAGTCAAATGGTCACACTTGTTCTTGGAGGGTTAAGTAATAAAAGTTTGACGATGTATCCATAATTGTGACTAATAACACAAATTTAGTATAATGTTTTTAATCACATATGGGATTTTTTCTCATAACTTAGAGTACAAAGTACAACAGTTATTTACCTAGATTATTTGTAATTATATGGAAATGTTTTATGACGTCCATTAGACAAAATTTAAGTTGTTTTCGTAGTTATATTTAAATTTTTTGAATGCTAGAGACATTACATGTTATGTCTTTTCATGCAGAATGAAGTTCATAAAAATTACCGACTGTTTAAATCAGTGTTGATAAGTAAATAAACATTCAGTTATTGGCAAACGTGAAGTTCATAAATGCATCGGTAATCAAAAACCAATTTGCACATTTTCATTTCAATCTACAGATTACGTTTACCGAGAACCAAACTATATATAAATATTTTTAATATTTATGACCCTAAAAATAATAAAACATTTTTAGTACTTTTTCCACATAAAATTTATTGGATCAGGACCGGTTTCGCTCATCGCCAAGAACCACACTATATATAAATATTTTTAATATTTATGACCCTAAAAATAATAAAACATTTTTAGTACTTTTTCCACATAATTTTTTTTGGATCAGGACCGGTTTCGCTCATCGCGAGCATTATCAACTGATCCTGATCCAATAAATTTTATGTGGAAAAAGTACTAAAAATGTTTTATTATTTTTATTATAATGCCATTCCACCAAGTATTGACAGTGAACACTAGGGCTTGTCGGTTTTCAAAAATCGGTTTTAAAAACCGGTTTTTTGGCTAAATTTGTGACATTCGAAAACCGGTTTTTCATCTTCGTAACCGGCTGTGCCAAATTTTCTATAAACGAGTCTATAAACAGAAGGACAGAAAATGTTGATCTTTTATTTGATGGCTTAAAGGCCATATACCCCACATCATTACCCAGCGAAAGGGTATTTTCGATATCAGGAAATTTTGTTACAAAACGATCATTAGACGCTTTGTGTTTTCTTAAATCATATTTTCTGATGAGTAACACCAGATAATTTCTTGTTGTGTATTATAACGTATTATATTTTTATTTTTTTTTGGATATCAAATTTATAGAGCTTCAAGTACCAGGACGCACCAAGGTTCTTCCAGTCTCCTTCATCGATAAAGATTTTGAAATCTTCATCCATATTATATAATATATAAATAAAGAACATATAAAAAAAAAAATCTTTCTGTTTTAATTTAACTATCCATTTTTTGTAAAACTTCAAAAAACGGATAAAACCGGTTTTCGAACAATATTGTTATTCGAAAACTGGTTTTTTCAAAAGTCGGTTTTTGTATAAGCCCTAGTGAACACCTTAAAAGTGATTAATGACCCTATTAATATAGAATTTCGACATCGAGACTGGACAATACCGAAGAGTGATAAAATCAGATATCAAAAATCATTGCCACACAAATTCCGTTCCTATATTTTTGTCGAATGTGCCCTACATATTTCAATTATAACTTGCTTATACCCCTAATTCCTCACCACTGCCGTGTGTATAACGTGACAGTCATAAAAAAAATATGTTCATACAGTTAATTGGCTATAAACTACATACATAGTTATTTCTAAATTGCCACAGTAATAAAATTGGTTTCAGCAATTGAATTTGATATTGAATTGAAAAAGTAATATTTTTTGATAATTCAACAACTCCTTGTAATACAGTTTATAACATTCCCAGGAATGTGATATCACAATCCGTCGTTTCAAAAACGGCTCTAGACTAAAGATCAAGTGTTAAATATTATTGATTGCAATTATATGAATTTGGTAGAACTCGATTATTTTATTAATATTTCCGTTTTGAATTCATAAAATATAGCCACCATACGGTGACTCCAAGATTCTCTTTCATCCCCCACCCTCCGAGTCATCAAGCATCTCGTAGCTCCTCCACCCAGAACTCAGAACAGACACATTGGCAAATTGATTTTTTAACCGATTTTTGGAATTTTATTTAAAGGCACGGATGTAAGTGTTGTTCGGGTTCTCTCCCACTCACCTGATTCTAAAAATGGGGCTTAGCAAGACCGATTAGCTAACCACTAGTACTATCCTAGCCCACATTTCAAGGTTGAACGACTGAATAATAAGCTATTTATGTTGAGATGTATTCCGTTAGGAGTACATAAGCTTTACATTGAAAGCGGACATGTTTTTTTTTTAAATGGTAATTTGACCAAAAGTAATAGTCTTTCTCACCTCAGCAACGTCATCAATCTCTATGTACATTGTGGCCAACTGCGGTAAGTAAAAGTCAACATCTTCATTGGGGAAGCTGAAAAGTTTGTTAGCTAAATAGCTCTGCACGCCGGGCTCTTTTGAATTGAAAAGGTAGCCGATGGCCATGTGCATGTCGAACAGCTTGCTTTCAAAGAGCCGCAGCAAGAAGTCCTTCGATCTGGCGCAGCTTTTCTCTGACGGTGTCGCAACCTGTTGAACATCACAGTAGGATAGTAAATTAAAAGTTTACTTTTCAATTTGAACTTCAATAACACACTACACGCCGCGGTATGGCATGTAGCATTAAAATAAACCTATACTAAGTCGATGACTAGATAATAACATATGTTTTTACTAGACAATGATATAATTTCACAATAATGGTACTATAAAAAAAAAACATTTGCTTGTTTTCAATTTGCTAAAAGAAATTAAAAATTAACAAGGCCTGTGATTTTGTCTAACAGCTCTGACAAAACTCCAGAATATGCAGGATTAATAACCTACTTTACAAACAAATAACGCCTGACCTATATTGGAGTGGTCAACATTGTACTCTTGGGAAGCAGTGTCTACCGGTTCCAATAGTACTACTGACACGCTCAGAAACTGATTTTCCAAACGAGCTTATTCACTAACCCTGTCTTAGATCAATGCTTTGATTATCTCCTTTTACTTTATTATCTAAAAAGAGAAGTTGAGTGACAAAATGATGGGCTTGTAGAATAGCTTCTGTGGAGATGTTTCTATTAAGAGTGCACACGCTTCACTCTATATTAATAGCAGACATGGTTATAATAACTAAAACCAATATTTTGCGTCGATACTGAAAAGATTGAGGAAAAAAAAGTTCTAGAACAATAGAACATCATTATCTAAGCATCAGCTTGTTGTTCGTACCCTAAATTTGCTTTTCAGAAAGCGTAGGTATAATATGATACTTAGTAAATAATTTCTTTTGTTTTAAGAAGGATTACCCACAATTATCGACGAATACCAATGAGTAGTCGAAACGAGGTGACTTTTAAACGGATTAGGCAGAAGCCCACCAAAAGAAATAAAATCTTCAAAACGAGCAAATATTTACAAATTTTAAGTACTCAGCCGTAACATTGGAACATGTGAGGCTACTGCAAATAACATACTTTATTCAATTTATTTGTTGATCTTTTACACAATGTGACATGTTGCGTCAACGCTAAAAAATTTAGCAGATGTTTTTTTCTGTGGCAAATACTTAAAACATGACAATGTGTTTCAACAAACTGGATTATTTTATAAGGTACCACAATTAGCAACAGTTATAAATGACTGGTTTCCGATTCGAAATAGTCATGATTCGCAATGAAGATATCGCATGGAACGAAGGTCACGATCGTATTTTAAAACATGCGACCCCCGTCATATTTTCATTAAAAGGCATTTTTATTAGAAAAGTGAAGGCACACAAAAAAGAACATTTTATAATAAAACCACTACCCAACAGAAATTTTAACAAGCTTGTATTTGTATCTTGTTAAACAGCTTCAAAATTCGCAGTCAAGTATTGTCAGAGCTAACCTCAAAATTCAAACAGTTTCTTGCCTTTTTTTGGTACAAAGAAGCATTTAGAAATGATCTTTTGCAGAGAAATGTATAGGCAATTTGAAAAATGGCTGAAATTACATAACAACAAGAGTAAAGATTTTTCAAACATGATTGTATCCGACTGTTCAATCTGTCTGAAAAAAATTATGTCACTAAAACCTTGAGACTATATTTATCATCCAAGATTAACAACAAAAACCAGCATATCAGATTAGACATAGTGTAAAATGTCACAAACAATTTTGTTATGATTTGAAATTTATTTTGTTTATTTTTTCTTTAGCATGTGATGTTGCTGACACAATGCTGGTTAAAACACCATTGATATTTAGATTCTCGCAGGTCGTCAATTGTCGCACTAACCTCCGGCTTGCTCTCTTCGACGGGTTCAATTTTAGCACTGGACTCATCGACGTCACTCTCCGATCTCTCCTCCAACTTTTCCGACTGATCGAGTTCATCTTTGGGCTTCTGACATTGCTCGTCGAGGGAATCGTCATCGTTTGCGTCGGGAGCTCCAGAGTCCAAGCTCTCTCGAGACCGAGCCACGACAGGTAGATCGGTGGGCTCTCCGGCACTGCCGAATTTGTTGTTCACCGGACATATTATGCCTGAATCATCGGAACCTGTTGACAGTTAAAACGTTAAATCTGTTTAAGATAAATTAAAATACGAATATTAAACGTATAAAAATAATTATCAAAAACAGATTAATTTATTATTTTTATTTATTGCAAGACAACACGTGGCATTATAGCTGATGCCAACGTACCATGCATGTGACAAAGATAAATCTCTTAAATTTGCCGATTTGCAAATATCTTTTTGTGTTAATAACGCAATAATTCATAATATCTGAATCACAGATTATTTTATCTTCTCCTGAATTAGAACTAGCGTGCCAATAGTGATTCACTGCAAAGAACACCCTATTTATATTTGCAGCATTGGTTGATCAATAAAATAACATTACATTCCGTTTTTAAATAATACTTTTCGTGTCGAGTTCCTGATAAAAATTAACATATTTTTCAATTATGCATTCAATTTTAACATATTTTTGCGAACATTCATTTTTCAATTCGTATTTAAATTGAATTCTAATTGATGGCCTGTTCAAAAGATGTAGATTAGATGTGCTTAAGTGGACTAACTTTCTACTTCCATACATAGTTATGTAACACAATAATAGTTATTGCATTAGAAATATTATATTACAATTCGGTATATTCAGTTACTTTCCAAAATATAATATACTTTACCAGTATCAATTTACAATCAACTAGAATCGAAAATAGAATCATCGACCGTGTCCACTACCAATGTGGACCATATGGACAATATGGACTAAGAAGTTATTTTTTAACAAGAATCGCTTATTTTTCAGTCACTCAACTTCTGTACACCCAATCCTTTTTTTACGCGATACATTGGTTCCAGAAACTGATGCGTAAAAAAACCTCATTTCCATATAATTTGATTCCAAAATCAAAATATCGCGTAAAAATATTTGAAAAACTAAAATTATGCTCTTGAAATTCGCGCATTTTTTTTTACATATTAACCGTTAATTTATTTATTTAATACTAATTAAATACAATGAGAAACAGATACATATGTATACATTTGTTTTAACTTTTTTGTGAATGCACAAAAAGATTCACTTATTTATGTAAGAAATCTATCCTCCGCTTCTTCAATTATAAAAACACTTCAACTACACGAATGTTTAAGTCTGATATTGACAATACCAACTCACTATTTCTTTGCACTGAACATTGCTGAACAGCATTTGGTCTGAATTGAGTCTTATTTATGGTTTATTTCCAGTATTAACTCAAATAATGATATGGCCCTTTTTAAAGTTGAGAAGCAGCGCTCGCTTTTGACTGAAGTCATCAGTATTGCACAAATTATTTTTAATCATCATGTTTTGATATCACTAATTAATAAAATATGTATATGGGATTGCAGTGCTCACTTGCTTTTATATATGAGCCGTCCCTGATTTGACACCAGCATCCTTCAGTTCCACTGAGTACATCCTACGGATACGGTACAATCTCACCGTTTAGAAAAAGAGGTAAACAGACTTAAGGCTCTGCCAAGGAGTAAGCAGCATGTGACTTAACCAGTTTCAACGACATAAAATCACGCTTCCTTAAAGAACCCACATTGGTGATTCAATTTGGTTTTAACATACAACCTAGTGGTTGGCGTAACATTCTCAATTAGTCTTATTCTTACATTCTTAATTTTCAAAATAGAATACATAGAAACATCAAACAGACATCAATGCGTTCAATACAAATCCACTGTATTTGATATTTAATTCAAATTGGCCACGCAATCTGTGAGTTTAATACTACTGTTTATACAGCAGTCGAAAAAAAATGAATAAAATGTAACAAAAAAACAGTAGGTGGCAGAAGATGGGTTCAACGTATAAGATAATAACGTCGCCTAGTTAAACAAAAATTCACAGCACTTTTTTGATTATTATTATAATTCAGTCGTGCTGAATTATTTTTAATGAATTATAAACAAAATTTATCACATCATTTTGTTTTATCCGTATAGAGTTTTGCAAAATACACAATTGAATAACATTGACGATGTGGCAACATTACCATACATCTAGCTTTCGGTAACACTAGGCCAATTGGTGAGCAGATATTGCTAAGAAGCGTTTTGTGGAGTAGACTATCTACAAAAATAACTGAGCCCTGTATAACGTGTAAGGTATGTGAGAAGCACAAAAAAGAAATCAAAGGAGAAAACTGGCAATATTATCATACAGCAGCGGTCGGCAAACTTTTTGGGCTCACAATTTTAATCCAGCGGAGCACTAACTGGACTTTTGTGCTAAATGTTATATATTGAAATAAAAGTGATCAAATGCGTCTAAAAATGCAAGTTACCGGCTCGAATGTGGTGGAGCGAGTCCGAGAAGAGTGTAGATTGAGGCGAGAGTGAGACAAAACATCCAATGCAACGAAATAGATGTGTTATGAGATTCAGATATTTTTTTCTGGTGGTAGGATTAGAAAATTAAAATAATGTCAGATTTCTTTGCGGACCACCAAAATTTTCTCACGGTCCACACTTTGCCAACCGCTGTCATACAGTATTCCTTTTAACGTATTCACTGTCAATTCTTGGTGGAAAGCATTGTATTAAAAACTTTTTTTGTACAGATATCACATTTTTCAATGATGATCAGGATCAGTTTCGATCGTTATGAGTGTTTTATTTTTGTAATTTATAAAAAATCATTTTGCGAAGAAATCACGAAGAATTTCAAACAGTTACTAAAAATTTATTGTCAGGACTGTCCTGACAGCGCAGTGGTCAATGTCGTTAACTTCCGTGACAGATCTCACAGGTTCGAAACCTAGTACCGATGATTTATGATCTATTTCGATGCAAAAATTCCCCTCACTCTCCCAACCTTAAAATAATGGGGCGTAGTGAACCACTAGTTTTGTCCGAGCTTTATCATTTTACCCCTACTCTCTTTGAATAAGAGGTTGAGCAACTGAGTAAAAAACAACAACCCATTAGACCATATGCTCCACATTGGCAGCATACATGGATTAAAAAAACTAAAAGTTCAATTTATGTCCTAGCTATAGCACAAAAAAACTATTATATCATAATGTGATACAGGCCGGGATTCAAAGTTTTTTGTAAAAAATGAGGAAAACAATAAACACAATTCAATATGATTACCACTATAGTATATAGAGAATGTGATTAGGTGCAATATAATGACTCTAATAACGATGATACCATCCCGACAAACAAGTATTGATTGCATGAATCTCGTTTTTGTAAATTATTCACGATTATTTATTGCCTTGCAGAACATGCACGTCAAAGATAACACACAATAACAGCAAAAAAAAAAAAAAATGTACACACCTTGAAACATCTCATTAAAATAATTTATAAATGCTATCACTAATATCAAAAGTCTTGTTGATGAAATAAACAATGGTATTTTTTTATAAATTAGACATAAATAAAAATACATTAGTGGTCGACCTTACACTTGAATATATCGGTGTACTTAAATTATTGACCACCTTTCGGGATAGTGGTCCAATTTTGGATGGAGTCCACTTGATGGATTGTGAAAAACAAAATCATGGTTAAAATAATAAATTACAAGCAATTTTACTTGTTATTCAGATTTTATTTTTATGGATGATTGTGGTGATCGCTATGTTCTCTGACACCTTGAAGTAATCATAACAACTATAGAAAGGCAAAAGGATTTCAGCATTTTTTTCCATAATCGCAATGTATACAACTAGCTGCAAAAGCAGTCAATAAGTACTTTCGATGGATTCAGCGGTAACTTTATGGAAGTTCATTTTAATATAAAATAAAATAACTTTGATTATTCCACGTATTATGTTACAAAATGTGACACGTGTTTCGCCTTTTTCAGAGGCTCTCTGAAAGAGGCGAAACACGTGTCACATTTTGTAACACAATGCGTGGAATAATCAAAGTTATTTTATTTTATATCAGTCATTAAGTATTCAATATTACATGGACAAAACTTGTTATGTCATCTTTCCGATAATCATTTTTTTTTTTCTCTGCGTTGGTGCAAACAATGTAAGTCAACTCATGCACCGCACTAAGTCTAGACGTGCCTTCCTTCAATACCAGCCATAAACTTCCGCGACAACAGTTTAAAATAAATAGCAATCTTTATAAGCCACGTGTAAGCCGTCCTGGGTACCTTATGCAGTGACCAGAGCAGAGAGCTATTAGCTGACCACCAGTCATGTCCTGGCTCTATTTTTACTATCAATAATCTTTTTTTTTTTAAAAGAGGTTGAGAAACTGTGTAACAATCGGTGCTCATAGAAAAACTTCTTTTGAGATACCTCCGATAGAAAACCACATGCTCCACATTAAAAGCGGACATTGATTTAAAAAAAAAACCATGAAATATTTTTATTTTTTTTAAACCATGTCTGCTCCCAATGTGGAGCATATGGACTCCTAATGGATTTTATCTCAACAGAAGTGTAAATAATAAATATTTGCGTTTAAAATTGACTGATAATAATAAAATAAATAGAAAATAAAAAATATCTCTTACAGTATATTTATGAATAATTAATATAATGATGCTTACGAAATAATGATACCAATTGTAATGGATTTTGCGGTAACATTGTTAATTTGCATTGAAAACCAGTGGGATAACACAGTTGTCAACTTTAATATTGACTTTTAATAATATTTAAATATAAATTATAAGTGATTATTTTTATTGTTTACATATTGCATTATTGCTGAGGGCATAATAAATATTTGCGTGTAAAATTGACTCATTTTGATAGACGTGCTGCAAAGTCCGATAAACCTATTTTAATTTCAATACCGAACGGCGAGTACCACACTGCTGCGTGTCTACCGTAAAAAGAATAGTATATTTTTACTGCAACAGGGCACAGAGGAATGAAACTGTCGTAAATAGACTGTTCAAAGCGTATTCCCTTGATTACCGTGCACAGAAAATATTTATGAATGGGAAGCAATTGAAGATAATTGTGAGTGTCTGATTTATATAATACAAGTGTTGAAAAACATTACATCACACACGATTACCGAGTAGTCCATACAAAATGTATGAATAAGCAGTCACCAATTGAATGTTTATACGAATATACAAACGGAATAAATTTATGATTGCTCAACCCGCGTAAACTTCGGAGGCACAAAAATAATTCAAAACAGCCCAACGTTGAATGACGTCCACCGAAGGAAGGAATTCGCTCGCAACGACTACAACTCATTCCATATTTCCAAATAAACAACAAATCTATTTTGATTTAATCAAACCGCTCAGTGCGAAACACAATACATTTAATTTATTAAAATAATAATATTTCGTAAAAGCGAAAGTCGGCGGTGATAACATCAGTAGGCAATGAGGAATCGTATGGGTATCGTAAACTAATTGGGTTTACGGTAGCTCAGGGGCATATCATTTAAAAAATAATAACAAACTTAATGCGTGGCATCAATTCAAATTGAAGAACAGTTTTTGAATCTGTAGGAATCAAACGAAGGTCGATTAAGACTCGGTTGGAAGTAGCGTTGACTTTAGAGAAATTTTATTTGTATTGGCAAAATAAAAGCTTATCGGAGACGTAAGCTAAATATTTACGACATACCATTTTAAATGTTAGGCTACTATTAATAAAAACACAATATTCTTTCGTATTTTATTCCACTTTATTTAAAAAAGGTCAGGACCGGTTTTGTTCATTGCGAGCATCATCAGTTGACAATTTTGAACAATGCAGTGAATCCGGTCCTGACCTTTTTTAAATAAAGTGGGATAAAATACAAAGGAATATTGTGTTTTCATTAATATAATGCCTTTCCACCATGTATTGATCTCTTTGTCGGCTCTAGATACATATATAGCAATATACATACAATATTTTGACCATTCAATATGTTTATTTCTTGATTTAGCTTAACTTCTCAGAACCACATTTTGGAAACGATTTGTTAGATAACCTTGATAAAATTCAAATTCTCACAATACTTAAAAAGAATTCATAAAAAATTGTATTTATTGACGTTTTTTGAAAATAGTAAAAACAACAGAAATATATTGTGTATAAGTACACTCAACTCCTTGTTTCCATAATTTTGAAATAGTACAGTCCACTAAAGAAGGAATACTATTCTTTTACACAAATTGTTTTAGAGATTTCCTAATAAACAGAAATTTCACAGCTCAAGACAGTAATAACAAACAAAAGGTTTCATTAGACATGTTAGAAATTTCTAGCAATGAAAAAGATTTATGTTCAGTATCTCATAATAATCCTCGTATATTATTAAGTACTGATGAATAGTATAATTTGTTCCTAATTAAAATACATACAGTTCACATAGAGAGCAAATATGGTCAAAGAAAAAAGAATAAAAACATTTATATATGAGATGTGGATGCACAATTGTAATGATATAAATTAAGATTCTGAAGATCTGAAGCTCTTCAAGGACATTTTACAATACAAAACTGAATTTTCTGAAACTGAACTGAAGGTGCGTGAAACATTTTTGCTCGGACTGTACCATGAATAATATTTTTTGTTATTAACTTATTAGATCTTCATTATCACCCTTTTTCCACAATTTTATGTTCATAACACATTTTTTAAATCCAGGGAACCAATTTTAAATTTTTCTATGAATTCTATCACATTTATAGGTTTTTTTCTGGAATGTACCAACTTTGTAAAAAAAAACATAGTAGTGTAAAAAATGTGAGTCTGTAATAAATCTTAAAATAGCATTATTTTAAAAAAGTACAACGCTGGAAACTGAAATTTAAAAAATCACAAAAATATAATATCAATTGATTACCTAGCGGAGGAATAGTTGTAATGTTGGTGTTAGCTGAAGGCGTGGTGGGAGTCTCTGGGATGCGTTGCAGAACACTGTCCAAGGATCTGTTCCTCTGATGACCCGAACTGCTACCCACTCCTCCTCCTATCTGCATACCGCATCTGAGACACACAATCGTCATTATTAATATTAAAACAAACGATTTAGTAATAATAATTTAACGCCCTACACCACAAAGCATTTGTTTATTTAAATGTCTTATTAAATAAGTAGTCTGACCCGGACTTCTGGTACATTTAAGCAAACACAATAAAAATTAGGATTTCTAACAAGAAATAAAAAAGCATGCAGCGTATCATATACCATATATGAGGAACCTGGGATCAAACACGTCTAAATCCAGTTTTGAAAAAAAATGAGATATTACTATTAGAGCACTGATTCAAAAGAACAGAATTTAATTTTTAACATATTTGAAAACATTGTAGTTTCCATCCAATTAATGGTCAAAATATGATCTTATAATCAAAACTGTCGTAAGTTTTTGTAAGAAAGAAAAGTGTGTTTTTCGCTGTTCAGGAAAAAGTAGATCTGGTCATTTTTGATCCCAAACTTCTCATATAAAAGCAGTAATTATTCTGATTTTAAAGGAAAAAGGATGTAACCAACAGTTTTTTCAAAACAGGTTTTTTTTTAAAATCACAATGTATCAAACTTGATACACATTCTATCAAAAGGATGCAAGCTGCAAATGCCGAATTAGTATCTAAATTTAGCTTTTAAGTTTGAAAAAGATGACCTTGTAAAAAATTTAAACCATGAAAAAAGACTGAAATAAAGGTTTTTCCTAGACAATTTCTTTAATAAATATTAGATTATGTCAATTAAACACCACTTTAAAAATCTCCGTGTACTTCAAGGTTGTGTATAATTCATAATTTGCATATGGCCCAAAATCATCAAAACACGTTTTTTGCGCCTCCTGTAAAATTTGTTCAGTATGGGTTAGGTCCTTTTTCCTTTCCAAAGTCGATATATATATATATATCTAGTCTGAACTTATATTTTCATAAAAACAAAATAAAAAAAAGAATATATGTAAAAATATTCCTCCTGGTTTTAAACGTAATATTGGTATGACATCAGTTTATTTTGATTAAAAAACAGTGAAACCATAGAAAAATATGTTATACACAATTAGTGTTTCTGGTAAATATTAACCCTCTCCTTACCAAGGGGTCATATATATTCCTTTTTGTTCAAGCAAGTCGAAAAAAAAAAAATACCGATTAAAAACAATATCCACTATGGATTAAACGAGTGCTGAAGATTGATATTTTGCATTGGTTGAATATCAATTGAAATATCGATATTTAATCCTTAAATAAATATAGTGTTTATATTGGTGCTTCAACAATGATAAAAATATATAAAAAAAAATAAAAAATATATATATTTACTAACATAGGACAGATAACACTGTTAACTGTCATATTAGAACAATTACTAGTTTTAAATCTTTCCGTGGGTAATTTTATATCGCATCAACGCGAGTCCTAAATAGCCGGTGAAAAATCACCGCCTGGTCTTTTTCGCAACAAATCTGATCAGTGATTATTCACCGCTTGGTAAGCAAATGATACAACATGTAAATGCATCTCGATCTCGCATCGCATACTTCAATT
Source organism: Himalopsyche anomala (assembly GCA_031772345.1). NCBI lineage: Eukaryota > Metazoa > Arthropoda > Insecta > Trichoptera > Rhyacophilidae > Himalopsyche > Himalopsyche anomala. Next base: position 13,348,953 of record CM062830.1, read on the forward strand.
CAAATTCATTCAAGTACCTTTTGAAAATTGGTATAATTTACAAGACGAGGGTCAATAAACAAACCATGAGAACCCAAAATATTATACCAGAAACTAAAATTTCGATTGAAATATCAATTTATAGTCCCTTCATATATACGGTACGGTGTTTATGATGTCATTTTAACAATAATAATACAAATAATACAAAAACAGATAGAAGCGTAAAAAATCATATTTAACTTGTTTGGTTTATGTTTACAATTAAAAATTACAAGAATACATGAGAAGGAGCTTTATAATTCTTGAACGATACAATTGAAAAAATATTCTAAAATTTAAAATGATAATTGGTATAGCTAAACGTATGGGTGGGCCATCATGTTACACTGTTTTTGACTAACATTATTTGGAGGCACCTCTACAATTAAGTATTTGTAAAAGTCAACAATAAACATTGAACGATGACCAATTTTTTATATTCAGAAGGAACTACCGATACAATCACAGCTGAAATATTCAGTGTATCGTAATTAACAAATCAATATTGAATGTCAACAGGATGTTGAGCTTTATGAATGTCTATTGAAAAGGGGATGTACACATATCATAGAAAGAAGGACGTGGCAAGAAAATTAAAAAAAATATTTTGCTTTTTATGCTTTTGAAAAATTTGGAACACAAAATTATTTGAGTCAGAAAACTAACAAAAAAAAAGATATGCTAACAAACCTGTAATTTTAAATTATACAAAATTGCATGAATGTTTAAATTATAGTGCAATAAAAAAAACCTTATGCCACTGTAAAAACTGAATTGAAAATGACTCTTTTATAAATAATCACTGCAATATTTTTATCAGATGTATTTAATCATTATATTTTGCATGTATCAGGAATATCAAGCCTAATATGTGACATATGTTAGTAAACCTCATTTCGATGATTATATTAGTGTAAGTCTTTGTGATGTTGAGCATTACACCAAGCTCAGAAACCGAACTCCCATAAATATGATGTTGAAAAATATTGAATGATATCCAGTGCGTTTGTAGAGAAAGCTGGCTATTCGGCTAGGACGAAAATCTGAAATGCTTGCAGATTTTTTCCGAGAATTAAGATTGCTGGAGTAAGATCCGTTGACAAGATAACCAAAAACTCCAAGTTATGCTGGAAGCAAGCTAATAACATAGATATATGTAATTTTGTGTTTTGGATGGTACGAGTTCGATTCTTAGTATGTGACTTGTTGATTTGTGTTTGTGATGTCTAAAATCTCCCCCATTCTTTCGATCCTAAAAACATCATAAAGCGTTCATGGTGCATTTTTTGTATGAAAGCAGCCTGGCTGATTGATGCAGAAGTTAGAACAAACATATTAGAATATGTTAAGCATTAAAACAGTATTCATTTTTTTCCCCAAACATGTTGATTAGCTATTTCTGTATAACTACCCTCAATTGTTATTCTCTTTGGAACTAACATTCACAACTTACAAAAGAATAACAGTTACAATGTTAGTTAGTAATTTTTGAGGAGCACCAGTTAAGAATCGCTGCTATAGACATAACATAAATATTATCATTAAAGAGATAACTGAACTACATTCCCAGTATTAAACGTTAAAGACAACTTACCTATAAATAATGTGTTCTATGAATTATCTTAACACGTTATAGAATATCCATAGATTTGGTTACATCAATTTATCAACTTATTACTTGTAAAAAAATAATTTACTATTTATGTTAAGTACACCCGGACTAACTAATTTGGAATGTTACTGATAGCAAAAATTACTGTCATAGATATTTAAATAGATTAAGTGTGGGCGTTATCAATTGAATTTAATTCAATACATTAATAATAGTGATAAAAAAATATAAATAACAACAGTGGATAAAATTCTTATTTGTAATTTTTAATACAACACATTATCATTTGCAATAAATATCTTTGCGACTAATATCTGATTGAATATGACAAATGTAGGCAAACTTCTCAGTATACTATTTTACTGTTGTTGAATTATTCTGTTTTATCATGATCCTTCTAAATATTGTCATGATCATCAATATTACCCATTTGGATATGTTCAAGGCGTGCTCACGTTGAATTGATTGAAAGAATTTATTTCTTTAGGGTTATACACAGCCAAAATGAGATTTCTGCTATGCTTAAAAATGCCAAACATGATGCTCCTGACAGTTATCTGAGGAATCGTTGACGTAAATTTTTCAACAACCAGAGTGAAGTACTAACATGCCAATGGTTGATACTACTAGGAAAAACACCCTACAACAATATTGCTTTGGATGAATTCTACACGAATACAAAATTTATGATATTTTTATAAATTTATTCAATATTGTAATTGTTCAGTATTTTTTTATTAAATGATGTTAAAACTTATTTCTTGAACACCTTTTTGCCAATTTGTTTTATTTTTAATATGTATTTCATTCAAACCATTTTCAGCGCCATGTCCGCTCCCAATATGGATCATATGGACTCCTAATGGAGTTCTAACAAAAGAAAAGTTTCTACAAGAACTACTTGTTATTTTAGTAAAAACACAATATTCCTTTGTACTTCATTCCACTTTATTTAATGTCAGGACCGGTTTCGCTCATTACGAGCATCGTCAACTGATAAGAAATATAATTTAACAATGCTATTTATACAAAAATGAACCGATCATGACCTACGCGTGCAAAATAGTGGCACACGCGGGCATGAATCGTATACGGACACTACAGACAATACAAAACAGAGCACTTCGCATGGTCACGGGAGCACCCTGGTTCGTGCGAAGTTCCACGTTACACAAAGACATGAACCTAGACCCGATCCTTGATCACGTCATAAAACTGTCGAAGAAGTTCTATAGTGACATGGCGGATCATCCTAACCAATCTATCAAAAATTTACTTAACGACTACATTGATTACCCTCACACAAACATAGCGCGACCGCGGAGAGTCCTCCTACTGAAACCTCCTTAGCCCCCCCCCCGATCCCCCACATTCACATGTTTGGATATCAACATCTGCTAAAACCCCGATCTCCAAAACCTGAACGACTGCCGCAGGCACTCTCGAGGTTACTGAATCAACCACTAGTGTCACATATAATGCCTACGAATGAGAACTAATACCACCACAAAAACAAAACAAAAACCAAAGACCACGCACCCGCCTACGCCCAGGTAAATCCAGGACGCTACGCGGGAACAGCAACAACAAAATCCCCCAGATGAAAGGGAAATTGGAGCTCGGCTCCACCAGCACCATAATTTGATGTATAGATATCAATCAATATAAACAACAATTGGCATTGAAAAGAAAATACCAATTACATTAAAAGTGATTCTAAAATAGCACAAAATTAAAATGTTTAACACATCTAACATATAATTAAAAAGTCATCTCAGATTAATAAATTCCCATTCTAAATTTATAAATAAAGTGGAATGAAGTACAAAGGAATATTGTGTTTTTACTAATATAATGCCTTTCCACCAAGTATTGACAGTGAACACCCTAAAAGTGGTACTTGTTATTTAGTTGCTCAACCTTTCTCCTTTGGAAAAGAGAGTATGCATAGAATATATGGGAAAGGATAGGATTAGTGATTAGCCAATCGCACTCATTATGTCTTGTGTTTAGGGATCAGATGGGCGCGAGAGAATTTCAGATATCACAAACACCCATGCCTGGGTACAGAAATCCATATTTCGGTTGAAAAATGAAGCTGCCTATATAAAATTTGAGGCTATAAGCACCGCCACAGAAGCCAACGACTTTGACCACTGGACCATAAATCTGACATTCCAATTACAAGTTTTTTTTATATCTTTCACTTTTATTTTATAAAATAAAAAGCCAATGCGTTAATAATAACTATACTTTGTCCATGTTGTATAATTTATAAAAATATTAATTCTGAATGTGACTATTTATATCCATCTACCGGCAAAACAGACACTTTCTAAAACTTTTTCCTGATCCTAAGCCCTTGATATTACAAAACTACAGTCAACTTAAAAGAATACATCAAGTACCAACATCCTGTAACCTCAATTTTCGAAACGGTGTCAGTCTTGAATATTTTTCCTATACAACTCATTAATGCAAATAAAAAAATTCAAAGTCAACATTGGATATAGAGCAAGGTTTTGTTTGCCAGATATTTCTCCCCTGAAAGTGATAGTCACATGAGAATCGAGGCATTGTGAAAAATACTAGTTACGACTGGTGGCCGAAAAATATGCTGATGTGACCCCTGTCATTATGCTTATAATTTTTTAAAGGAATATTTTTACATAGGTAGTTTACAACAATTTTTTTTTAAATATTTTATGCTCGTGTTTTGATGTCGACTCTTCAATTGAATATGTTTTGTAAGCCATATGCATTATACGAGCTCACATATTTATTATTATTACTCGTCAAATGCTTATCTAAATTTGCAGCATTTTATGGTTTAAATTATATCCTCCCAGTAGGCACTTAAATATGGCAATGATGCTATAATACATCCTAAGCTTTTTCTACCTGAAAATGAACTAAATGACGCTAATAACAATGCAGCTCTGTAAGAAATGTAATTACTAATAGGATAATACAGAACTATCATATTTGGATCACAACCAGGAAGACCGATAATTTACGCGAAATACGAATATATCAATATGAAAAAGTCGCCATGACATGTCAAATGGATCTCCTCAAAACAAACCGCAGATCACATTTGAAATATGAAGATAATTGTTTTTAAAAATATTTCTTAATATATATATATTAAATACTAAAAACTTATAAATTTAATATTAATAGAATTTTTGTTTATTATAACAGGAAGAGTAACAAAGTGAAAAAAACTATATGAGTTTTTGATGTAACCAACCCCTAAAAGTCGAAAAGAAGATACGAAAATTTGTTAATGAAAGACTGTGCATAAAATTAAAGATTTTTTCAATCTCAGTTATTTAATTTAATGCAGTCTAAATGGAATATTCAATCCAGGCAGTACACTTCAGTAATCAAACAAAAACGTCGAATTAAGCTTACTTATTTATAATTTGATGTTTTATAGGTATCAAATGTTCCTTTTTTTCAAATCTGTCTGCTCCCAAAGTAGAGCATATCATTGGTTTACTGCCAGAAGTCATTAATGAACATGTCAGTCGAAACTGAGTAAGATGTCGCAATCTACATATTTTGTACAGCCTAGTAAATAAATCATTATGTCAGAAAACGCGATTTTTAAGGTAAATTTAATATTCTAATGATCAATCAGTGCATCTGTTGTTAGATGATTTTTCCAAGAAGTCACTAAGTGCGGTAACTTACTAGGAACACTTCTCTGGAATAGAAAGAATAAATAAGTATTTGTGATACTTTTTGGTAACTTTCAGATTATACAAGGCAAAAGAATTTTTTATTATTTATGTTTGGATATAACAGACAAAATGTAGTTTGTAGGAACTTTAAAGTCAATTATCTCAGAATTAGCATGTTGTTACTTAATGAATTTTGTCTAAACCAACAGTAAGGCCGTTTAATAGAGGTATCTCAATATAAGTTTTCAGTCGTTTAACCTGTTTAATGCAAAGAAGTGGAAATATAAATTGTAGAGCAAGAACAGGACTAGTGGTTAGTCTGATCGATCTCACTGTGCTTCATTACTGAAAGAATAGGAGGATTTTTGACGCCAAAAACATCCAAACATCACCCCTTTGAATAGAGATCCATGAATCAATTGAAAAATGCTGTTTTTGACTGGGACTCGAGACCATGAGATCTGTCATGAAAGCCATCGACGTTGACCACGGATCCGAAATTATTATTAAAATAGTATTCTATCAGAATATTCCAAATATATTATGACAATAAGAATAAAAGATGATATGATTTTTTAATCATACATTTTAGTGTTTTTAGAAAGTAGAAAAGTAAGTTAAGTGTTTTCATGCACAATAAGCTTTTCTTAATGATAATAAGATTTTTAAATATCAACACTTATTTTTTTTAAATATTCGGTCAACAATTTTTGGTATAAGGAAAGTAAATACAATTACAAGGTTAAATGTTTTTTTTACGTAAATATGTACTGCTGTCATATATTTCAATTAAGTAGGTATATGTTAGTAAAATTACTAATCACTCATTTGTTTCGTGTTTCAAACATCAATTTTATTTACGAAAATAAATAAATATTTGATACATCGAACTGTCAAAAATCACATAGCAGTAAATTCGTATTATTTACTCTTAAAGTAACAGTAATATAGACTATGTGTACAAGGAGCCGTTCGTAATTCCCGTGGTTATTTATGTATAGAGATACCGCAACACATAATATTGATAATGTAAATACCTATAGTCGAGACTGTGATTTCTCTGGTGCCCAGTGAGATGCAGTTGTAAATTAGTCCTTGCACCTCCACCTCCAGCTCTGCTGCAGTGGACTGGCACATCCTCGCACATAATCGCTGCTGACAGGAATCACCAGCTATCAAATTAATCGACCTCATTCACCGAATAGCAGCAACAATGCACTCAAAATAAAAACACTCACACTCGAACGTCAAACATATTTTTTACGGAAAAGACTGGATACACTCATTAATGATGATTAATACTATCACACAGTTCTAACCGCTGGTAAACATTCTCGCGAAACGTATGTGTCGCGATGAAACATATTCTAAAACGATCTCGTTCGCGTATACGTCACACGATGATAACTTTCTACGATTTACTAGATATAATTAAGTGACAGGATTGTTTTCTTGCGTGTTTACTTTTCGTATTATCATGGAACGGGTATTGTGTGATAAACTCACTATAATTTTGGAGCCATTGCAAATATTAGATCTAAGCTGAGGCAGAAAATCACTTAATTTTCTGTTAATTAATTGAATACATCATAAATCAACTTTGATATATTTTTTACTGCACCCAACCATAGACTCAAAACAACATTGAGCCCATAGACAATTTTATTATTTCATTGTACCTATAGACTATTTGGGCCATAGCTAAAAATGGAAAAAAACCTGGGAATTTTGAAATGCTGGAAAATTTGTGAAAAACGGCCTATATTTATTGGTTCGGTATCTAATTCAAAGTGAGGTCAGCAAATAAAATAAATGGTCAGTAGTATATCAAAATGGTCAGTTCATACTATTATTGGTTCTTATCCACTGTATCAGTATGAATGTGGTCAGTTATTAAATGAAACGGTCAGTAAATTATATGAAACGGTTGGTTTTGAAATGAAATAGTCAGTCATTTAAGTAAATGACTGGTTTTATTTTGACAGTTTGACGGGATGTTTTTTTCGGAATGTATTATCAATAGAACTTAATATTTGTTTGACGTTGCTCTGCTACTTTATAATAGCTTATTGTTTATAAATAATATTATATTATAAAATAAATTTGTAGTATATAATATATGCTTTCTGTCAAAATTTAAATGTATAGTTATATTTTTGAATTTTCGTCCACATATTTCAACTTAAGGCCAATACATCCTATGCATAAACTAATATACTTTATAGATGGGCTACTTAGAACTATGAAGTTGCTCAGAGTTTATACTGGTTGGTAGGATGGTAAAACAGTTACCTGTAAGCCGAACCCAGCTAGGAAATAGTTATTATTATTATTCTTTTATTATTTAAAAATATTGCGTCCTAAAGGAAGGGGGGTGAGGAAAGGGTTGGGGGGAAGAAAAAAGCAGCTGTTAAACATAAAATATTTTATTTGTCAGAAATACGCACAAAAAAATACAATCAGTAATCTTAACAATGTAAAGATACAAAATATGAGGATACAAGTACATATTATTAAATCATTGAATAAAGTTTTTACATGAGTTTTACAAAAATATAACTAATGTAGTAATTAAATACAATTATATATACATAGATAAATGTTAGTAAAATAACACAATGTCTGAATTAATTGACATAAGCTGTCAAGTTTGATACACCTATCAAAGTCAGGTAATTGTAGAGTATAGCTCGTCATGGATTATTACGGCGAAAAAATTCACAAACTAAGCTAAAAACAATGCCACGATTTAAAAAAAACTGAGGGCTTTATAATCGCGTTAAAATCACACATTAATATGAAAAACAATGACAAATAAATTATCCAAAATATGACATATTCTCACTGTACACCGCCATACTTTTTAAATGATCTTTTACTTACACATGGACTATTGCGGCAAAGTATGTTGAAAACAACGCCACGATTTAAAATATTTATTGAAGCATTGATAAATCGCCTTAAAACCACACATTATTACGAAAAACACTGATAAATTATGCGAAAAACGAAATATTTAGAGCATTTCCCTTCAGCTTTCGTAAACGGCCGCGCGGCCGGTTACGAAAGCTGAAGGGAAACGCTCTAAAATATTTCGTATTTCGCATAATTTATCAGTGATTTTCGTAATAATGTTTGATTTTAACGCAATTATCAAGCCTTCAAAAAATAATTTTAAATCGTGGCGTTGTTTTCAGCTTAGTTTGTGAAGTTTTTCGCCGTAATAATTCATGACGAGCTATACTCTACAATTACCCAAAGTCGCAAGGTGAATTTTATTGCAAATAACAACAGTATATTTTGAAGGTTATGACTTTAAGCACATGTCATATTTTTTTACTTTATAACCATACAAGTTATTTGGGATAAATATAATGATATCTTATACATGGTGATGCTCTGAGATATATTTCACTATTACCTGGAATATGTAGTTGGCACTGCCAAATCATTCAACATCTTGTAGTTTTGAAAAGTTTGACGTTTAACGTTTGACGTCTGACGTTAGATGCTTGTGTTGCCAAGACTATGTAAATCATATTAAAGTCTAAGTTAATGTAACGGGTTCGTCTACCAACTACGCAACTATGTTCATATTCTTCAACACATCTGTGCGTATGTATGTATAAACGCTGTTCAGGTTGCTATATTGAAGTAGCACCCCCCTGATCCTATGTTTCATTCTTGTCTATGGGTTGACTGTGTGAATAATATGGTGTCATTTATGAACAATTAGCTATTTTAGTTTATGGAGAAGGGCTGTTTATTTACCATTTGTTTTATACGTCTAAGTCTGTGTCGGTAAGATTGCTTCATAAACTAGTATACTTTTTTTCGTCGATAATTACTCATGAAGTCATAACTATAATCTCGTATATTACTTGACTTATTTATCACTGAACTTCCACTGTCAAAATGTCAGAATATGACAATGTCAAGAGAGGAAAGCTAGTACTTAAAGGCCATGAATCAAAAGCTAAGAAACGCAAACACAAGAAGTCTTCAACGAAGCTTGAATCCAGTGCACCTGTTCAAGATGGTGATGCTGTCAAGCATGGGGGTTGGTGGAAAGTTGAAACTATCGAAGATGTCACAGGGAATATTGGTATAGAATTCGGCGACAGAACATATATTACCAGTCTTGATAACGGCTTATTCACCCTTGGCGCCCCTCACAACGAAGGCGATGGACCTGCACCTGAAGAAATATTTACAGTTTTCCGTGTAGGCGAAACTAAAATAGCACTCAAGTCAGGTTATGGTAAATATTTGAGTGTAACTGTTGATGGGATTATCACCGGGCGGGCAGATGCCGTCGGTGCCCTTGAACAGTGGGAGCCTCTATGGGAAAACGGAAAGATGGCCATTCTCAGTTCATTAGGAAAATTTATGTCGATTTCATTAGAAGACGATTCAGTAGTGGCAGTTCACGATAAAGTTTCTATCGGTGAGCACTGCTGTATAAGATCACTAGCCAGCCGTCTTGTCGACTCCGCTCCTGATATTCCTGTTGAAGAGAAAGGAAGGTTGGATGAGATCGAAGAAAACTATGTTAGGAAATTTCAGAAGTTCCAAGATAAAAAACTCAGAGTCAATACAGAAGATCGAACCGAATTGAAGAAGGCCAGGGTTGAAGGAAATCTCCATGAGACGTTATTAGATAGAAGAAGCAAGATGAAAGCAGATCGTTACTGTAAATAAAAAAATCTATCAATTAATTTATTCAGTAATACTATTTCCCTTACATAATACAAATAAAATAGTTGGTCCTATTAATGGTTTTATTTATTTTCACTTATTAACCTTTTGGCTGCTGTAGAAAAAAGTAAGTCTGAACCTAGCACGCCGGCTATAATTTGCAATTGTGGGGTTATAATGCAAAATGTACTATTTCCAAAACTCGAACTTTTCAGTAGAGTCAAATACTATAACGAATAACACAAACAAAGTAACATTTGTATAAAAGTATGATTTCCAATTTGAAAACGACAATGTTTTAGACATTTTATATTAAAACTAATAGGACCAGTCGATTCCTTAGACTTAAATTACCCTATCTGCATACCTAACTCAATATCACTCATTTTAGAAATAGTACGTTTTGCATTATAGCCCCGCAATTATTAATTTAATTATGTATTGACGAGATAGCTCGTGTCTGGCGTGTTGAGCACGGAAAATTTTATGAGATATCTCGCCTAGCAGCGATCCAGTTAATAATTTAAGATATCGACTAAGGGTATTTGTTAGAATTTCAATATATTTTTTTTAAAAGATTTACCGTTTTCCTCGATCTATCATTCAAATATTCAACATTACAGCTTACGCCAATGCGTCAAATATTTTGAAGTTGAATGATCATACAAGATACACTCAATGAGAGTTTTTGTAAGTCACATGAGATTAACTCCAGGAGAATTAACTTCACCAACACCTATGACTTAGATCTCAAATAAAAATTGAAAAAATCCAATTTGAAATTGACATGACCTTACCAGGAATCGAACCCAAACCCGCCTGATTGATAGAGCAAGCTCTAACCAACTAGACCACGGCGGGGGACAAAATTATCCCAATTGCCCGTTTTTGTTGAATATTTCTCTTAAATATATTTACCTCACATCTTGTTTTGGGTTTTTTCAGTGGATCCCTGATCCTACATTCTTGCTACCTTTTTTTTTGCATGAAGACCCATGCAAAAATGTAATAACAATGTTTAATAATTCCACGTTTATCATTTCCCAATTTACTGATCTCTTCGGTCTATTTCTTTTTTCACTTATAAATAGTCTTACATCGCATCTGGTTGCTCGAATTTTGTTTCGTTCTCGTTTCTAACTCAAAAGTCAAAACCAAAATGCCTAAATGAAGTAAACTAGAACTTTAGATGAGAAAATGAAAACAATTCAAGGCATTGAAAGAAATCTAGGAGAAAAACGAGTCGACATAGCAAAAAAAGTTACCTTTGTAAAGTATGCAAGTTTGAAGGGGATCTGTCAAAATATAAGTGCCAAACTACAATTAATAGGCAACTTACTATGTATTAAGCAATTAAAGAATAAATTTATAATTTTTTTAATAAAAAAAGTGAAATAAATAAGTTAGTTGAAAATTAAACATGTTTTGTATTATTTGAAGATTTCCCGCATTATTCGTTGTTTTATTAGTCACTTGGAAAATGTAACATCCTGGTTTCACTATGTATTTAGTTCTAAATTTTTTTTTTATAAAATTAGATTATACAGGGGTTACTAACCCCGTGCGCCATGGCACCCGCCAACTTTATTTTCAAATTCGAGTTTCGGAGATATTTTGGGAAAAAAGTAAAGGGAATTGAGGATTTCAAATACGTCGGAGTGCTAAAAAAAAAGAGTCACGGGTGATATTTTGGGCAAATCGGTAAATTCCTGGGTTTTGAGATTTTCAAAAAATGTGGTGCTCGCCACCCTACCAATATTTTAGATTGCGCTCTAGGGTCTGAAAAGGTTGGTAACCCCCTAATCTATAATGTAGAAAATAACAGTTGGTGCCATACCACATTTGAACATGAACAGGGTACTCTTCTGGCCAAACACAATATTTCACTAAGGAAACCACTATTTAATATTGGAGAAAAGTGATTTTTCACAAATTTTCATAATATCTATGAATGGAAACCACAATTAGAGTTCAAAAAAGGTTTTTTTCCTTTAAAAATTAGTTCACAAAGTTGACACATTCAAGCAAACCATGATTTCTCCAACACTCAAATTATCATTTCCCACGCTTCTTGATGTATCTTGGAGATTTTCTTTATTACAATGTTCAACTGGTCTACTGTGGTAAAAATGAAAATACAAATTATATAAAATGATTTAATTCATTATTTTACAAAATTACATATTCGTCAGCATGAAATACATAGTTAATAATTGATAATACTAAGTGCCAAGTTTTTGTTGATGTAAATTCTACATTGGTTATATTTTCGCATCTAATTACTATGGAAGAGGGTTGAGTGAAGTGATCAAAGGCACTTATCGCCTTTCGGCATTAAGATAACGTGCCACCTCTGAGCCGAAATTGAAAATACTACTTAATGCTACTTCATCAGTAAAAATGATCAATGAACATTTTCAAGTAGAAAATTACAGCAAAATCAGTCGGCCGGTAAAACGTTCTAGCGCTGATTACATTTCGATTTGCAGGTACTCATTTTCTTAAAAAAACGTTTATAATCATATGTAGAAAAAATGTCAAAAACTGTACATAAAAATACCTTACGATAAAGATAAAAATCATAAAATAAAATGGACGGAAAATAATGAGAAATTTTCAAAAAAAAAAACACCATTGAAAACAATAAAAACTAGACTAGCGAAGATTTTGAATTTTCAATGTTATCACACATTAACAATTCTGGGGTTATTCGATTTGGAATGGTTCTATTCTACATTCAATCTTCAAAATAATATCGTAATTATTTATAATTCAACAAATAAAGTAGTACATTTTTGTCATTAGTACATACAAAACTAATACTTAATAAAGAGTTTCAATGAATATCCAACACATTAGTGCTAACATCTGTCACGATAAAAAAAAAATATTTAAAATTTGTAGATGTTAATATATAGATTATGTAACGATGGCAGCATTCAAAAATATATTATTTTTCCTTCGACATTTCAATGTTTGTCATGACTGATATAGTGTTTAAAATCTACGAGTCCATTTATCCTCACTGTTATTGGGTGCTGTCAAAATATTGGAGAGTTGAAAGCGCATTGGAAATTCATCAAACATGATACGGGGCCAAATATTTTTTCAAAGGTAAGCAAAAAATGTGTTTGATGTGGTAATGATCAAAATTTAAGAATTAGTGGAAGCCCAGATCTTGCATGCACTCATTTTGTCATAAGTAAACCATTCTTGAATAGTAAAAAATTGATGGTAAGCTTACTGTCTTTTTTGTTTTTAAAAATAGTTATAGTTGAATGAAATGATGTAACCGGAATATTTTTTCATGTTTGACAGTTTCCACTGCCTGTGCACTGCTAGTTAGTTAAGTTTTAGAATTCAAATAAGTTTGTTAATACAAAAAATAGTAAAGTAGTGTAAAAATAAGTGCACATTAATAATGAGCGGCAAGAGCCGCACGAGGAACAAGGTTACGAAGTCAATTAATAAAATGGGTAGAAGAGTAAATCTTGAGGAATGTATATTTAAAAATGCAGCAGTAATTACGAAATACTGCTGACCGAGGACACGAGCAGTCAAAACAAACAATGAACCCTGTTATGATATTAATTTGACATAATATGATCCGTCGGTCTGATCTTAAATGAAGAACTCTTGACGTTTTTGAACACGGGGGCCAGTGTGCCCTCTTAATGCCGCCTCGTCGGGATCCGGAGCACCGGCTGCTCCCACTTCCTCTTGCGTAAGGTACTCGCCTCTGTGACGCGCAATCATTCGCACGACAATCGCCGCCACTATTATGAGAGCCAAAAACACAACCGCCAAAACACCTGCAAAAGAAAATAATACCAATTAGATCAGTGGTTATTAACCTTTTCAAAGTCAAGGTTAATTTTTTGTCATAAGAAAAATTGGTGTCGCACCTAAATCAAACGGGTAGAAAACAAAGAAAAATATGCGGACATAAACTTTAACACAAATTCAAAAAATTATATAACATTAGGATGTTCACTGTCAATACTTGGTGGAAAGGCATTATATTAGGGGAGACTGAAAAAAATCCATTTTGTTAACATTTACTGATTTAATTTGTTATAGTATATAATCTCCATCGTTACCTAGGACTGTTTGACATCTTTTCAATTCCTTTTTGTAAAAACTTGGATTTTGAGTTGAAATATATGTTCAATTATAAACCTCTTGTACATTTTTTTTTTCATCCCTAAGTGGTTGTTCCACTGACTGAAAAAGTTACAAATCAGAATGGGCAAGGTCTGGCGAGTATGGGGGATGCTTAAAAACTTCAAAATTTAAATTAGTAATTTTTTCACGGGTCATCTTAGCAATATGAGGGCGTGTGTTGTCGTACAACAGAGTTATCCCTTTTCAATTGACCAAACTTGGACGTTTCGTTTCCAATTTCTCGTTAAATTTTTCAACTTGTTGACAATAAAGCTCTACATTTACTGCAATTTTCTGGTTTTTACAATTCATAATGGATTCCTCGAACATCCCACCAGACACAAAATTAACTTGCGGAGGGTAAGACCTAAGGGTGGCTACAGGTACTGCGTTCGATAAAAGCCATTGTTTTTTTTAGTTCTCATTCTCGTAGTTTGGTGATTTGGTTTACATTTGGTGAGTTTTTTAATAATTAAACACGTAGAAAAGTTGGTTTCATATCTATTAGACTAGATTTTATCTGCAAGTGGCCAATAATAGTAGGTTTTAACCTACTTGATATGAATAGTAATATTCTTACCAGATTGGCTTAAAACAAAAAAAATATTTGTGTGTATAAAAAATAAAATATTTCGAATACCTCCAAGGATAGCTTCATCAGTCTTGTGGTAATCCTTTGCCAGTTGATCTTGGTCAAGCAATGGAGGCGGTCTGGTCTCTAAAATAATTGGAGGCACTGTGATAGGTTCCACGCCGCAGAAGTCTTCAGTCAAGGCCTCTGATAAACAAAAGCATCACTTTAATACAAACAAAAACGGGAAATGGCTAGCAATACTGAGGTTAGTTATTATTCCTGGTGATCAAATAACAGTATGGAAAATGCACGAGTGAGACAGGTAGAGAAATGATTCAGTGTTCGGATCATTATGTCAGTGTCGGCATCTAACATTCTCTTTCTGAAAGTAACAGTGAGATAAAATGAAGTCAATTTTGTCAATCGCTTGCTGAAAACTAGACATGCATATTGAAACACCGAGTTATTAAAAAAAAAGAAAAAAAGCTTTTGTACTGATTGCATATTATTTATTTTAGATCAGGGCCAGTTTCGCTCATGAAAGAAATCTAGCACTCAAATAGCTTGGCATAGCTATATCATTAAATAGTAACTGAAAAAGCGATCCAACCTGGTATACTTCTAACATTTTGTGGCCCAGCTTCTTGGAAGAGCAGTTTGAGAGGGTATATGTCATCAAATTCAACCCGAGAAACGCATCCTGCAAATCCTTCTGCCATTGATTCATTTCGACCTATATAAAGATTCTGTATATTGTTGAATTGTGCATCAGCTGATGCCTTAATGTCAAAGTCGTACTCCTTGGGTTCGTAATTGTCAATCTGAAACAGAAATTTTGCCAGGTAATGTTAAAAATATATATTATCGTAAGGTGTATTTCGTGGCATATATATATATATATATATATCTTTGCATGACACTAAACTTATGTTAATGCACTCTTATTATATTTTTTTCGCACTTAGCCACATGTGCATTTTGGTGTGACATCAATGAAATCTTAATACAATAAGCAGTGAATGTGTTAATTATTTACTTGCAAAACTAAAGTTGCTCCACTATTCTTTCTTGATAATCGAACGTCATGGTATTGACCAAGGCCAAAGTGCTTATTGGGGAAGATAAGTTCTTGTCTCTCGAAGCCAAAATCAAAAACAACACGCAAATGACCTGAAAGTAATAAAAAGTATACAATTTCATTGAAAATTTTGGTCTATTTTTTTAAAATCGAGATTGACGAAGATACAATATATTTAATAAAAATCGGTACCTGAATTAGAAACCATCATAGTGAGATATTCTCCGGAGATATTTGAGAAGAATCCAAGCAAGAATCCTTTGGGGTTGGTGGTGGTGAAACCGACTCGGATTTTCTCAGCGATAGTCGATCTCCACGATCCCATGAAGTCGTATTTGACCATTGAACTTGGACGTAGATTAACACCAATTTCTGTGAAACGAAATGAATTGATGTCAATTGATGTTTCCTGATGAAAAATTTAGAATTTGAAACGGATACATCGACACATTCGCATAGATATAATTTAAGTATTTAATTTATTATAAAAGTATTTACCATCAGCACAAATGGGTCCCTTGAAAGCAGTCCACCGGCAGTCACATGTGAAGCCATCATATCCTTCGTGGCATGTACCATTATTAAGACAGGGATTAGCCTCACATCTCC
This sequence comes from Himalopsyche anomala, assembly GCA_031772345.1. NCBI lineage: Eukaryota > Metazoa > Arthropoda > Insecta > Trichoptera > Rhyacophilidae > Himalopsyche > Himalopsyche anomala. The sequence continues at coordinate 13,365,398 of CM062830.1, forward strand.
CTGTACATCCTGTTGACACTCCGTACAGACCTAAAAAATAGTTCAATAAATTATTTATACTTGCATTCCGTTTAAAATCATTGACATGACCGCTTTCAGTAGAAAATTCTAGAAATAGCTGACTTGAAGTTTTTTTACCTCTCTCTGCGTATCCTCGTAAATCTTGAGCTCTTCCATTGAGTAAAAGTGCCCTGATGCAGCCGACGAAACCATCTCGATAATCGATGGAAGCCCCGATCACTAAAGCGGAATTCAACTGAAGTGCTCTGACTGGACCGGGTGGTTCACGAACCTCACTACTTAATGCTCCGTCTACTACTATCTTTGCTTCTTTTCTGCAATAACAGTAATTTATAAATTTAATATTTAATGAACAGTGGCAGATGTTTTTCTTTGCTTTCACAATAAACCGAATGGTCACAGTATCCTTAAGTACATTTATTCTTAGTGGGCTGATAAAACTTGGCGTCTCATACTTTGAGATGGTGGCGCAGCAGGCATGATGCATGCCTGCTGTCCCATACGTTGAGACGCTAGCGTGTGCCAGGTTAATGAAATCAATAAATATATTATATGCAATGCCCCTTTTGCAATGCTATATATAGTGTAAAATGTCAATACTTTGTTTATGATGCTAAAAATATTTTATAATAAATTTTCTTTTCTCTAAATTACTTCTTTCTCACAACATGAGAAAGTATTTCTACCCTAATACTTAAATGATATCGGTAAACTGGCTTACACAATCTACCATACGAGCATATTACAAAATTATAATAAAGTACCTGTTTCTTTCAACGGATACTGAATGCCAATTATTATCGGAGAGCTTGTAAGAAGTTTCCACGGAAATTCCTAGAGGCCCACTGCCTGCTTGATACTGGAATTGGAGTTGATCACCGCCGTTAATTGAGATCTTGATGTAATCTTGAGGACCCTGAGTACAAAAAATAGACATAAATAAATATTCAGGTCATTCAAACACAGATTCCAAATAATAACTAGTGTAGATTTAATTTTAGATTTTTACTTTTGAATGAACGAGTACGGCATTTTCTGTAGTTGTCTTGAATTCGAAATAGATGTCACCGCTTCTTCCCATATCAAATGTAGGTAAATTAATTGTGGCATCAGTGATACGGAAAGTTACAACATTGTTGAAGAGATCTGTAAAAAAGAAATTACATTTCAAATAAATAATCAATAACGTAAGAATAAAAAGCAAAGCCCGAGATATTTTCATTAAATTAGGCATATACGTTTGTATATTTAAATATTTTTACTATTACTCAAAATGATAAAAACTTTTTTGGTTGCAGGTCTCAACTGTATAGATGATATTTTTGATATTTTATATTATATATATTTAATATTTTGATATGAAAGTGACATAGTTACAAATGAGGTGACATATTAAGTGGTTTAAAATATTATATTTGGGTTTATTTTGACATATATAAAGTACATCAAACATCAAAATACCCAAGGCTGAATTTTACTCGTACTATATGACATATTTTATTACCCAGAGAAAGAGTATTCTCTATTTAAGGAAATTTCATTAAACAAATAAGGTTACAAAGTAATCGATCATTAAACGTTTCGTGTTTCCATTGAATACATTTTTGGTTTTAGTGCTTATATAATAAAAAATAATCAAAAGTTTATAAAGATTATTTTTTCGCCCTTTTAATTGAATAATCTCTTTTTTTTAGAAACTTTGAGAACCGGGTTAAGCCGAATTTTAGGAAATATTGTAATTCTAAGAGATTAGCAGGCTGAACACCGGAGCGCAGTCATGCGTGAGTTGGTGACGTGTGTACAACCTGCTATTAAGGAATAGAAGAATATAACTGGAATAGGACTAGTGGTAAGCTAATTGCTTACCCGGAATAAAAAGAATCCATTTTGAATAAAAGATAATTCAACATACCGTCTCCTTCACAAACGAGAGGACCCAGAGTATAGCGTCCTTCTTTTTCATCGAGAGGTGTGCCAGTATCGCCGAAACGTAACTGTTTCACAGGCAAATATTCCTTCTCCATTATATCACCCTCGTCCTCTTGCCAGCCGATCTGTGCAGAGTCGCAATTGCACCATTTTGTAGGATCGGAACAGGTTCCCAAGAGACCGCATTGGCATTTGCGTGAGCCAGGAAGGGCTCCAGCCCAATAATCCATTCGCTGATTGTGGCGAGACACCCACCATGCATACGGGTGGAACGACTGGTCTTTAACTGAAACGGCAATTATATTCGTTACTTAATCATAGTTTATGATATATGATTTGGATCGTATTCGTGTGTCATAAAACCTTCATGAAAGATATGATTACATTGTCATAATAAGAACTTACGTTGAAAGCAATACATGCTAAATGAAAGAAATGTCTTTAAATTGACTATGGTTTTATTAAGTGCAGGAAAATCTCGCTCCTTCGAAACCCCATGTGACTCGTAGAAATATAAATTCTTTTAAACCAAATTCAGATTTTCTTTAACCCTTTGTACGCCATCGTCTCACCCGTGAGTCGCAATTGTATTGAAAACTTCGACGTTGGCGGCTAACTGGTTAAAATAACAAGTCTCCGTGAAAGCCAGTAATGCGGTAGTAACTCATCAAATAACGTTAACTTACTTGTAGAACCAAATAGTTGCGATGCATGGCACGCGTAAGATAGTCTCTGCCGACAAGTGTGCGATCGATTAAGCAATGCTTCAAGTTGGGGAGCAGACGCTGCATAAACAATATCCTGTCGGAATGACCCGGCATCTTGGAAGCCGTCTACGCTCGTCGCCTCTTCGTTCGAGTGCCCTACCACTGTCAAAATACGGCCGTCACCTAGACAAAAATGAAAGATAATTAAATGAAGGTCATATTATCGGAGAAAATCTATTACCTATCAAAATATTAAATGATACCTTACCGTAATACTCGCACGTGACAGGGAAGGCGTCTAATGGGCCAGAACCGTCTACATCTATAACGACGTCAGCTCGTTGTTGCACCGAAGCAACGTTCTTATACGCCAGACATGAAAGAGGATTGATTGCTGGAAGGTAAAAACTTTACTTTCAGAAATTATATCAATAATTTAATGTAGACATTTTTTGTTCTACAATACGATATACCATTCTTTATTTCTTTTTTACGTTTGTTCCAAATGTGGAGCATATCAGTACCTCAAAATAAGTTTCGTATGAGAAATGGTTATCAGTCAGTTGACTAAACCCTTTTCAGAAAGTTTTAGTAAAGTAGTATACTAGTCCTTTACTCACGAAGAGGTATGAAACTATCAGACATCCTTTTGATACAAATCAATATGTGAACATTTTCAATTCAACAGTGCAAACAGACAAAATATAAACTAGTCAAAATCAAATATTGTTATACATGCTTAGTCATCAATATTTCTAAACAAAATGAATTTTCTTACACGTGTGGCAAACTGCCCCCGAGTATCCGGTACTCTGGCAATCACAGAAGAACTCTTCGGAATTTTGTCTACATAATCCTTCGTGTTTGCAAGGATTCGGGTTACATCTGAAATTTGAAATGTGATAATGTCTCAAAAACAACAAAGGAATACACACATTAACAAGTAACATCTTATTATCTTATCAGTTGATAATGCTTGTCATGAGCGAAACCGGTCCTGATCTTAACAGCTTAACGACCGTGGACGCGTATTTGAGTCTTTAAAAAACAAGGGTTGCTGGCCGGCGGACACATATATGCGTATAGGCAAAGTATCTGGAAGCTAAGAAAATTTAATTTTGTAAAGATATCTCAATTTGCTTACAAATTATAGTGAATTTAGTAAAATTACAATTTTTGCGAATTTTTCGCAAAATTTTATTTCGCCAGGTGAAAGTAAGAAAGAATAAAAGTGGGAATTTTTGGAAAGTATATATTTTTTTTTAATACATGTTGTTTGGCACTTTAATCGGAACAAAGACGCCTCAAACTCGCGTACTTTTCTAAGAGCGGATTCATCGATTTCTTTGGAATAGAAAAATAACTTTATTTTTTCGAAGGCCAATAATGCTTGGGTAAATGTCGGAATAGGTTCGGTATTATGATCTTCGCCATCTTCTTCTTCACTGCTGTCATTAGTTGCATCACATAATGACTCGATTGTTTCAACGCCACAGGTAGCTAGCTCACTGTCACACTGCACATATGTTGCAAAGTCAAGATCCCCCCGAGCTGCAAGACGCCAGTCATCATTAAATGAATCGTTTGATTCCTCTTCAGTTACCATTAGTTCTTCTTGAGAAATAACTGCTCTGAAAGTGTAACCACATTTCCGGAAGCAATTCATTATTGTCGTAGCTTTGACCTGATGCCAAGCAGTTACCGTGTAGTGTATTGCCTGCAGCACATTTATCTTGAGTGTTGCTGGGTTCATAACATTTCCAGAGTCCATCATGCATATCATTTTTTGTACCAACTGCTTTCTATAAAGTTGTTTAAAGTTCTTTATCACTCCCAAATCAAGTGGTTGTAAAGCACTGGTACAATTTGGAGGGTAATAAACTACCTTTATGTTCTTAAGAAATGAAGTATCTCGAGGATGGGCGGCACAATTGTCTATAAATAGTAGTATTTTACGCCCCTGAGCACTAATTGAGGAATCAAAATTCCTCAAGAAAGCCATAAAAATATCGGTGGTCATCCATGCCTTCTTGTTGGCGTGGTATTTTACGGGAAGTGTTTTTATATTCTTAAAACATCGAGGTTTCAGCGATTTTCCTATTACAATTGGCCGCATTTTGTCTGACCCATCACTATTTGTACATAGCAGTACTGTAATCCGCTCTTTAGAATTTTTTCCTCCATGACAGGACTGGCCCCTTAATGTGAGAGTTCTATTCGGAAGGCACATGAAGAAGAGACCCGTCTCGTCAGCATTGTAAATGTCTCGTGGTTTATATCCCTCAACGATCTCAGGTAAACTCGCTATCCATGATGTGGTTGTGTCTGGGTCCACAGCAGCGCTCTCGCCTGCTAGCTTTTTATAAACAAGACCATGCCGATCTTTGAACCTGTTGATCCATCCGTTCGATGCAGAAAAATTTGTGATCCCTTTTATTTTGGCTATTTGCAAAGCTTTTTCTCTGACTATAGATCCATCAATAGGTATGTTTTCAGCTCGCGCCTGCTGGTACCACGTGTAAAGAATCTCTTCAAGCTCTCCAAAAGTAGACTCCTTAGCAGACTTTCTTTTATTCGCTGTCTTGCCGCACTTTTCAATTGTTTTGCGAATGTCACTCTTCATAGCAACAATCGTGTTTAGAGTTGACGGTGCTAATCCCAGACGTTTTGCTATGTCAACTCGGCTTTCTCCTGGATTGTTTTCGACGTCTTCAATTATTTTTAGCTTCTCAGCTAGAGTTCTAGTTTTCTTTATGGGTGGCGGCATTTTAGTTTCAATTTATGCCTTTCCAAGTATTAACAGTGAACACCTAAAAGTGATCACTTATTTAAGGTAGTAAGCACGTAGGCCAGAGGGGCTAAAATAACCTTTATTCAAGCCTAGATGACTTTTTATCACATGTTCTTTTTAACTATGTCTGCTTCCAATGTGAAACATACAGACTTTGAATGGAGAACTTTAACAATTTTTTTTTTGAGATAATTTATCTTATTTTTATTCAATTGCTCATCCTGTCAAGACGGGGTAAGGATATAAAGATGAAACTAAGAAAGGACTGGTAGTTGGTTAATCGCTCTCTTTACGTTTTCTTTTGAGAGTAACCTTTGAACAAAAATCTGTGAAACGATAATTGAAAAATCAATATGTGAAAGTATTCGTTCGGGAATAGAAACCTGTGGCTGCCACTGCCTAATCAGACAAACACCCGAGAGCGTTGACCACTTGGCTATAGGACCAGATAAATTAATTTGGGAAAGAGAAACTCTTCCTGCACACCCATTTTTTTTTTAAAGACTTGATAGTTAGTTTTGGAATTGTGGAATTAATAGTGGAGGTGTTTAATCATGGCTGCGAGTCGTGAAAAACTACTGCGACTTTAACTCAGGCATTTACAAATGAACTAACACCAATTTGAAAAAGATGATTATATATATATATTTTTAATATCTACTAAAATGCAAAACAACTTAAAGCCGTGGTTTAAATACATATGTGAATATTTTATACCTATCAGTCATTTGACAGGCATCGAATAAAATCTCTCCCGGACAGCAATATTCTTCAGGTCTCCAATCGGAAGGCACTTTGTAGTTTCCATCAATAGAGATAAGCCTCATACAACCGACAAAGCCAAGCGAATCATGTCCAGATTTTCCACCTTATTAAATCATATTGTCATTAAAATTTTTAAAAAATATACTTTCAATACTTCCGACATGAAATTGGCATAATTCGAGTAGCCAAATTACCACTCGTAGAACCATGAATACGATGTTCATATTTGCCATATGATTAAAATTTTACAATGTTTATTCCTTCTTTAGACATTACTTTTAAGGTTATTACATAAAGAATATTGGAGTGAAAAAGAATATATTTACCTCCGATAAGGTACAGCGAACCAGTGGTAATCTTAAGAATCCTTGTGGTTTTCATCGGTCTCTGATCAATGTTCAAGATGAGAGAGTCCGCAGAAGCACTCAAGATGAGAGTGTGCCATCTACCATCGTTAAATGTCTCCTCATAGTTGTCTAATAATATGCGAGGACTGTTTCCGCTCAAAAGTTCCACCTTTACTTTGCCTAATTCCATGTAAACCTAAAACAAATAAATCCATTTCATCAAGATAATGTTTACATAGACAAAACTTGAAAACTATCGAAGAACCAAGACATTTAAAAAATATATATATTTCCATCGCATATCACATAAACTAACGATAACTGCGAATAGTTACCTTAACATGTCCAACGGAAGTGAAATCGTGCCAGATAAGAAGACCCTCCGGTTCATAAGTTCTGAATGACAAAGAAACATTCAGCGATCCGGCTCCCTCGTACCCTCGTAATTTGGCGTGAGCTCCTCTCGTTATGAAAGTCACCGGTGCAATTGGTGGTTCCTAAAATAAAAACAAACAAATATTTTACTTTCAGCTGTGGATTAAAAAAACTTTACTTTCAACAGAGTATTAATTCTACATATTTTATATATACACATAAATAAGGCGAGACGGAGTAAATTCAGTGAGAATTAAATGAACAAATGTATTTTTCCATAGAAAATAATCTCTGAATAATAAGATTGATTGTTTACAAAGGAAATCTTAAAATGTTCTTTAATCATTTTCTAGACGTTTGTCATCTTTACGTTAAAGATGACATATTTGAAAAGAAGTTGGTACGAAATCACATATTTCAAGAAGTAATTTATTTTCAATTGATCCCCCAGCTACTTGGTAGATATTCATATTCAATATAAAATTATAGCTTTAACTGGATAAAATATAACTGGTAAAATTTTTCATGCTCAACATGCCAACGACGAGTTATTTCGTCAATACCTGATTAAATTAATAATTGCAAATTATAGCCGACATCCTAGGTACTTTTTCTACAGCAGCCAAAAGGTTAAAAGCATAATAATGGTAAATAAAATTTCTTGCTGCTTGAATCGTACACGGACATTCTCTATTATAGTATATTTTTTACCAGTTAATTGCCACTGCATAATATTATCTATGGACATTTTTTTTCATTCTGATAATATTTTTAAGATTATAATAATCCAGACATTAAGAGTAGCTGAAAATAAGCCAGCTGTATTTATCATTTATATAAAATCAAAATCAATTTAAAAAATACTCACTGGACAACTGTATAGGGTGTTCACTTTCGTATAGCGCAACGCTTCATTATTGTCGTAAGCCTCTTTTATCTCACGTATGATGTTAGTCGAATTTAAATAGAGATTCTCTATACACCCTGTGAAGTTTTGCATTACCACGAGGCCGTCCTGTTTATTTGGCACACCTCCAATGTAGAACTGAAAAAAGCGTAAGTGGTACATAGTAATTGTATTAGGAGAATTAATTGGAAGCGGCGAGTGTTGGATTTCATGGTTTTAAATAATATACTTACAGCTCTGTTGAGGTTCAGTCTGCTGAATTCTCCCTTGAGACGGGAACGAATCATTACTCTGTCGCATGAGAAGACAACATCACGGCGATTCCGGGAAATAACAATGTCATGCCAGATGTTGTCATCGAGCAGTGAACCCACAGACATGGATGTCATGAGTCCAGATCCTAGTAGAAATATTAAAAAATTAATAACCTAGATTTGCATTTATAGACAATTGTGAAGAGTGCAAGAAAACAAGACAATAAATTTAAGTAATATGTAAAATCAAGGATATAAAATTAATTGTGCTTATCTCGTGATCTGATCGTATCGTTTTTATAATGATCAAATCATAACTCACGAAAAAGGTGTAAATTATTTTAGGTGCATGGTACACAGGAGTTACCCTAGCCAGACAAGACTGCTTGTTATATTGCATTCCAATGGCAATAAGCAAAATATAAATGGTACCAAAACCTGCATAATCTATGTATATAAAAAATTAAGTTCAACAATTGGACTTACTAATATTAATACTAATATATTATCAACATTTACCTAAATCCATATTGAGCAGTAATCGATTATCTCGAAGTTGAAGAGCAATGAAGTCTCCTTGAGATCCTCTAGAGTAGAGCAACGCCCCAGATGCTACAGATGTTTTAAAACGCATCCGCAGTGACTCTCGAGAGGCAGATATAGGTTCACGGGTCAAATCCCACTGGACCAGTGAAGTCCCATTCATATAAAGTGTATCGGCAACTAAAAATGTATGTAAATAACACTTAATATACGGACAATGAAAAATTTCGTTTTTGATTGACTTGCTATTATCAGTGGGAGATGGAAAATTCTGTTTTAGTGACCCGCGCATTATCGGCTGGACACATTGATTTACGTTACCTGTTAAAGAAGGTTCCTTTTCAACCAATATTCAAAATTATATTAGTTCCTTTAACTCCCAAGGATTTTATGAGTATATGCTAAAATTTTCTATGCTTTAATTTTTTACTATTTTAACATAACTCACCATAATCACACCCATAGATCTCGACCCGTAATGATATTCTATCTCTCCATCGAGTGGGGTTAATTCTAACCCATTGAGCAATTATAGGCACTTCAAATTCATTTCTACGAATATGATCTCCGTCCGTGTTGCCTTTGAACATCTGTGCAGAAAATATAATATTGAAATCGAATGAAAAAATTACAAATGTTTTATTTTTATATCAATTTGTATCAAGTGGGAGAACGACTAATCATTTAGTTTTATCAATTATAATCACATATTTGATGATATTGTAAAATAGAAGTGTTTGAATGATTCAGACATACAAATATTGTTTAAATAATATACAGCAACTGTGACAGCAATAATTAATCATATTATATTTTAGTTCTCCACTTACAACTTATTTAGTAGAATAAACGTTAATTTATTACAATTAAGAGTTTACTACTTCCACATTAAGCACAATTATGGTATCTATATTTTAAGCAGATAAGAGCGTTTTAATTGTAAACCAATATTTTCCGACTAACATACTAACAACTAACATATGTATTGCATGACATTGTTGTAATTTAAATTTATTTTACTTTGTAATTTAAAAATGAATTTAGCCACGAATGAATGTTTTTGAGATATATGTATTTTTAATAAATAATAGCTACTTTGATTGTCTTTTTGTTTGAGACGCAATAAAAAAAATATTTTGAGGGTTTCAAGTTAATTTTTTTCACAAATTAACACTTGAGAACCAAAATGTCGAACATAGGATTGAGGAGCGACAGGGTACAAAGTGATCCCAGGCAAATTTGTAATATTTGCATTTCACTTATTGAGTTATCATTGAAGATTACAATAAATATCAACTAGATATTATTGGTATTTAGCAAATGGTGAAGAGAAAAGAAGTGAATGAAAAGAGTTTTGCAATGTGAACGTACCCTGCTAGAAGCTCAAAGGTTAAACAGAATTAAAATTGTCTCAAATTTTGTATATATTTGCCTAATATCACAGCTGTGTCTAAAGCGGTGTCTGCCAAACTGTGTGCTGTAAGAAGTCTCAGGTGTGCTTCGGAGGAAGAAGCTTAAGAAATGATCATTTTAAATATGCCCGTTAATTTAAATTTTCTTTGATTTTAAATAAATTCAAGATCTACATATTCAAATAAACATTTGTCACGTTCGTACATAGTGGTCAACGCGACACATTTTCCACATTTCCTTTTTTAAGCATTTTTATTTGGTGTGCCGCGGAACAAGTCCCATTCACCAGTGTGCCGTGAAGTAAAAAAGTTTGACAGACACTGGTCTAAAGCATTAATATTATTCATAGCAAGCAATAATTAGTGTTAGTAATTAGGGGATTATTTAAAAAAAAAAATTTTAACACCTATTAAATATATTGTAAAATAGTACTCCAAAATTGAAAGTTTACTTCAGAAACATTTGATTAGAGTATGTTCTATTCGCTCTAAATCGTCGTATTCCTGAGCAAAGTATAGTGAGGTATGTTACCTCCTCTTCCCCCACTTGTGTAGTATACGTTCTCCAGCCTTCTCCGTCGTCGGAGTACTGAAGCATAAACTCTGTGACATGCTCCTGCGGGGACCTCCGCCCCCTGGTAGCGACAGCCCGCAGCTCTCGTCTAGACCCCAGGTCGATGGTCAACGTTTGATCCAGCGTGCTCGACAGTGGACTCCATGCACCAGACCCTAACCCGATATCCACAGCCACCCCGGGTGTTAGTTTTTATATTATTAGTAGTCATATCATGCATATCATCAATTCACCGCTCTGTTCCCTTAACTACCGATTTTCCAGGATCAGCTAAACAAGACTGCTTCAAATGGGCATTTCAAGTATCGCATTATCAGCTAAGTGCAAATGTAATTTTATCACGACTCTATAATAAATATCGGTAATTCTCCAAATCTTTGCCAAAATCTTCCATTTGGATTACTTTAAATTGTAAGGTTTTCATACCGATGGCAATAAATTTTAAATGCAAAAATTTTAATGCTGATAATGTGAATATAAAGCCTGTCCACCAAAAGTTTAAAGTAAACACTATAAATGTCAGGTATGAAATTGTTAAAAAAAAACTTATTCAAATGTATATTGAAAGAATATTGCCAAATTGACAGGATAGTCAATTTAATGTTACGGCTAAATGCATAAGGTCTAGCATTGACAAAAATATGTTAATCTTTCATAAAAGCTACAAGTACACATTTCAACAGCAAATTAAAAAATATTGCTTTACGAACACAACAACAAAAAAGTGCCAGTTTTAAATGTTTTTTTTTTGCAACATAATAAAATATACAAATATAAACTGATCACCTTTTCACCCTAGTAAATCGACAGTCTTACACACTAAAAAATGTTAATATTTTTTTAATTTCTGTTAACAGTGATATAGGAAAGAATTATGCATGCGATCAAAACATGCAATACAAATATTCTTAATTTTATATATTGTTAAAAACTAGCAAGGCATAAAAAAAATTAAGAAAAAAAGCAAAGCTTAAATCAACAAAGCGTGATACAAAATAACTGAATACGAACCCTATTATTTTGATTATAAAACATGTAATGCAGCCTATCGCAAGATTTCAGATTTGTTTGATGAGGATTATATGATAAATAAGTAAAATAAAATCTAGAATAGCCATTTACCAGATTGAAAGTAATAGATGCATAGGTGATGAGGAGCTCGAGATAAAAAAATGACGAGATCCACTTTTTCCTTAACAGAGAAAAACAGACTTTTCTTAATAAAGCCATATTTTGACCCTTAACCCTTTGAGGAGTGAGTTAATTTATACTAAATTAGGTTTATTTTGATTGTTGTTACTATTCATCGCCTTGGGTAAGCAAGATTCTATCTGAAAAAACCCACAACTTATCATAGAAGCGATATTTTAGATTAAATGTAAATTATTTAGAAGTATAAATATAATCAGAATTAAATGTATGTCTTCATATGAATTTCATTTCAATGTCGTAATTATATTAGCTTATATAGAATAGACGAAACTGAATATAGAACTTCGGTGCTCTCAAATGTCTGAAAGAAATCTGGAGATAAAACCTCAGTGCAGTAAATCGTGTGGGGATCGACCGTTTTTTAAATTTTATAAACAATCTTTATGAGGATTTAACTAACTCAACCATATTATGTCTCCCTCTCTCTTATGTATGTTACATTTGTTTCATGCACCCGGGTTACCAGTAGACAACACACTTATGCATCTACGTACTCGAATGAAAGAGTAAACCGTTTCTAAAACTGCGATTTTCTACACGTTGAATTTTTAATCATGCATTTGTTATGTTATTCAGATTCCATATTTTTCTTTTTTGAATATTGGTGGATTTAATGAGAATTTGAAGATTTGTTAAATTCAGATAAAATCGTATTTTGAATGCGAATAAAACTGCATTTAAGTCATTTTATGAAAAACTACAGATGGAACCATGTTTATCCAAAACGATGTATTGCTTACACACAAAAAAATATAAAAAACATTTTTTTTGGTTACAAATCAATTTAGGAAGATTATCATTCCAAGAAGTAAATATTTGTTTTGAATTTTAAAATGTAAATTAAACTAATTCATTATGACTTTGAAAGTTTTCTTGAAGCTATTTCTTCCAATCCAGGCCTAGATTTATTTTGCTTTCATTTGTGAGCATGTGGTGATTTGCTAAAAAAATAACATTAATTTAATAAAAATATATGAATGCCAATAGATAATAAAATACTTTGCCATACCAGTACAGCTGATACTCATCAAAGAGTTCATTGTATGGAAACATGTTTTTAGTGTTATTAAAAAATAAATTCTGTTCTTTTGAATCAGTCCTCCAATTTTATAGCGATATCGCCTTTTTTCTAAAAGCTGAGTTTGACCCAGAGCTCCATATACTTTAGGCTCCCCAGAATAAAATAATGGTTGATTAACATAAAAAAATCTATATATACCTAAACACAATATATGAATGAACATATTTTCGAATAAAACTATCAAATCTATTTTTATTTTTTTTGAAACATTGTATCAGTGGGAGTCTATTGTATTTAGCAGCATTCAATTCACCAATTACTTATATTTGACAAATGGAGGTCCTAGAAGTATTTTCCTGTTTTTTTCTGATAGATAACTGATGTGTGATACCGATGATGTATGTATATTGTTATGTTTTAAAACCATTGTGTTAATTTAAGGTAGAGGAAGGGAAGACCAGCAAGCAATGTCCGAAAGCCCAGGCACGTCCGAATCCAAATCACCGGAGTCGGAATTTTTCTCAATTACCTTGGTGTTACCGCCAGCTTCCTTGTAGTCAGAGTAATCTAGGCCGTTGTAGCCATAGCTTACGCCGAATTCCCTAACATATTCTGCAGAATGCGGACGACCCTGGATGGCAATTCTAGTGATGTTCATCACGGAGCCGAGATCTAAGATCAGCTGCTGGTCGAAATCATTTGACGAGGCCGTCCAGGCGTTTCCTCCTTACATTTGCGATTAGGACAATTATTTTAATTAGAAACAGTGCTTAAGGTATTCTTCTCATAAAGAAAACTGGTGCTTTACTTATACAATATTTTTTATTGACAAGAAATGAGAATTTTCTAAAAAAAAATAAACAAAATAGACTACTGTGAGGCCTATAATTATTATAAAAACAAAAAAAGTATTCTTTCGATTAGGTTTCAGTGACTTGTCTACGTACAAAATGAAAAAAATAAAATCGTTATTAAAAATGGGTGCAAATATTTTTGTTAGTATTAAGAAAAACACTTTTTTTTACAAATGCATAACAATATATTTCTCAAGTAGCGGAATATAATTGATAAATTTGTATGACGACAGTAACAACAGTTTGACAAATATTTGGCAGATGGGGTGGTTTAAAAGTGACACCAAATGGTACGGGTCAATAACCCGAGTATGTCTTTGTGATGGTTATACGGATTCATGGGGATTCGGTTACTAGGTAATAAATCTTAGCTATAAAAAACATGCCAATGGTGGAACCGCATTATTGATTTAAAAGCGTCGAGGAGGAAAGAAACCACCTTGGATTAATTTTTATCATTCAAAAAGTTTCAATTGGAAATTTCGACAAAATTAACCAACGCTTCTTATTTCCACAAAGCTTAAAAATACATCATCAGCTTAGTTAGTAAAACAAATTATATATATGTCAAGAAAAATCTTGAGAAATGAAAGTAATTGAATCATGTTTCATTGTATTTTACAGTCAAGACTTTATACTAAACTGATTCAAAAATTTACAAATTAAAATTTAATTTAACGCATCAGTAGGACTTTCATTTACCACTAAAAATATTTTTCTCACATGCAGCTATATATTTTGCAAGCTATGCCGACAATATTACTATATTTTGTATTCATTTTTGACCAATTATTATTAATGACTGAATTATTATTTATAAAATAGAAAAGTGATAGAAGGCCCAATTAGAGTGAATTCAAAAAGGTTTTGCTTCTTTCTTAAAATAGTTTTTACAAAATAGTTGGTCCTGTTCGATGACGGCAGCAGACCCAGACATCAGCTGTTCAAAAGTGAGAAAAGTAAAAGGCGTCGGACACGCATACGGGTTGCCGTTTAAATTTACCGCTACAGCTACACCGTGTGAACTATCGAGGAGTGTTTCCTCAAATATCCAGTCTTTAATTTGCACTCCGTTAACCCTCAAATTAGTATCGGTGAGATGTTCTCCAACAGTAACATGATCACTCTTGATGTCGAAACTTATCGATTGAAGATCAACCGTTATACCGACTCCGATATTTTTCACATAGCTCTCTTTCAAGCACCAGTGTCTGTAGAATGAAGCGAGCTGATTTTTCTGAGATTCATAACGTGTGATAGTTTTCCATTCTACTGATGAAAACTGTCTATTCATCAGCCTAAAGAATTCAGTCACATTCTTATTTGCGGGTGCCGTAATTTTCATTACATCGACGCCGACATTTACTTTCCCTATCTGTCCTGCCAGTACGACATAATCCCCTTGATGAGAAACGTTGAAGTCCACATCGATACCGGAATGGCCCAGCACAGGTTTACCTTTGCTATCTCTGAAGAATATGATATCAGAATAAGGCAATCCTGTGGCGACATTGACAAATTTTCTCATCATGAGTCGACCTATAAGAGATGATTTTAAATCTTGTTGATAGACAAATTTATTTATTCTAATTTTTTCCTCATTTTGAATACACCCGCTGGCAAGTAAAATATCACTTTCGTTCGGGAGCCAAGAAGTCACATTGAATGCCCACCTATATGATAATTTATCAGCCATTTTTATGATATTCATAATGAATGTTTATTAGTAAAAGAAAACACAATTTTTTCAGTCCAACATTAATTAGCACACAATTGTTCACATTGACAAATAGCAATCTTGCAAGTGCTGTAAAATCCAGTCCGCGACGGCTATTGGCCACCTGCAGACAAACATACTATGTTAGTTTGTCAAGATAAATCAAGTCAAAATTTGGTCAAATGAGTCAGGGTGATTAACCGTGAATGCTACAACAAAATCAGCGTGTCGCCTGCTGTGGTCTAGTTGGTTAGACCTCAATCTACTGATCAGGCGGGTCTGGGTTCAATTTCCGGTAAGGTCATTGTTGAATTTGATTTTTTTTTCAATTTGAATTTGATAAAAAAAATGTGGGTGTTTGTAATGTCAATTCTCGAGTTGATCTCGTATTTTTCAACTTTAAAATATCTGGAGCATTAGATGTAATGCCAAATATTTTAAAAAGAAAAAAACAACAACGGCAACAAATAATTTCGGTTTATAATATTTATTAGAGTAGTTTTTGGACTGGAGTTTAAAGACACTTGTAAGAAATGAAAAATGTACATTTAAAAATAAAGAACTATGGAAATAAAACTAAAAAAGAAGTAACATTGAAAAAATTCCATGCATCTAAAAAAATAAGCGAGTAATAAAAGTTAAAAATAAGAATGTAATTGATATTTAAATATCTAGCACTACCTACTGCACGTGACACTACGCAATACAATGCATCGTAACTATTCAAAAAAACAAAAAAAGTTGCAATGATGTTTAAATCAGTTCACAATGTAAACTTCAATCGAGATGTATAGAATGAAAAATCATACAAAAAGGCTTAGATTAATAAATAATAATGCTGGGTAACAAAATTAATAATCCTTAATAAGCCAAATAATTTTATAACACTTATTATATGTAGGTTATTTGAACATGTCTCCTATATAAGTTAAAAGGAAATACAAAAGTACCTTCTAGAATGGCATTCTGAGGTCCTCTTTCGTGCATCGACGAAGTCGCTGTCAGCACTGCCTTCTCCACCAATGGTGTGTTACATTCATAGTCATCATAATATCTATATTCTGAAAGAAAAATAATTGAATACTGTGAGAAAAATAAATATATGTTGTTTAAGGTGTTTAACCATTTGATTCTGTTTGCAGGGAAATGGGGCGTTTTTGATGAAACAAAATTGTGCAATCACATAGTTGCACATTTTTTGATGTACAGCTAAAAGGAAAGAAACAAAATCACTACGCACGATTTTTGAGTTTCTTAATTATTTTTTTCTTTGAATCTTTTAGAGCAGCGGTCGGGGAACTTTTTTAACCATTACCCCAAAATATTTTTGCGTAAGTCGATATTACCCCCTCATTTTGAAAAGGAGACAGTCAATGTAAATTTAAATTAAACATTTATAAACATTTTTACAAATTAAAATTCTCATATTGGAACAAACAAAATTTAATAAAAAAACTTTACGCCTTCAGGTTTTTAAAAATTTCCTTATTACCCCCAAAATTTCATTTTTACCCCATTTGGGGTAATTTACCCCAGTTCCCCGACTGCTATTTTAGAGCATAATGTTTTTAATCTGCGACATTTTTTTTATGACTTCGTTAAAAAATGGGGATCGATTTTTTTAGAAATTGGCAAAAGCCCCTAGATATTTTTTGCACATATTTTGGCAAATCTAATAGTAAGCAAAAGGTTGTTAACTTTGTGTTGATTAAAAATACAAGCGATCACATTATATTAACCCTTTCCGGTCCACAAAAAAATAAAAAAATATTACACCTGGTCCACAATAGATTTACAGTATCACGAGGAAAACTAATATTTGCAATTATATTTTTTTTACTAGATTTATAGCAACAGTATAATTTTTTTCTAAATATCAAAATAATGAACTTATTATTTATATTTAAAAAAAATTTAAAGTATGATAACGGCAAAAGCATTTATCATAGCCCAGGTTTTGCCTTACATATTATACAATATATGTATCAAGTTGCTTTTTTGCGTTTTTTTGTAATTTTGGGCATTTTTGCAAGGTTAGAATTATTAGAACAATAGTAAATATCGGTATTAATTTTCAAGTGCACGTGGCAAGTGTTACTGTTGGAAAGAAGAATGTAGAACTTAGCGCCCGAGCTGCGCGAGCCGTCCCAGCCCCTAAAACGACCCTTTTTTATCCATTGCAGGCATACGGTTTCATATTACAATGTTCATAAAAACCATTTGATTCTTTGCTCAGAATACCGCTGTAATAGATACGAGTGGAAAAAAAATATATTCAATACATTTGAACTTATTTTAACTCGATACCAATAAAGAAAAAAAATGTCGAATGACATTCGACATAGGACCCACGGAAATAAAATCGATGTCGAATGAGATTCGACATAGGACCGGAAAGGGTTAACACAATTATAAGTTATATGACAGATACCACGACACTTATACAATTCGACCCTAACAATGTATTTGAGTCAGTTTTGAACGTAATGAAAATTTCCAGGCCTCTGCAATCTAATTTATAAATCTTATGTTAGTTTGGGTTATATAAGAATGTATTTTTTTTATAAATGGCCGGAGCTTCATCTCATGACCATTGTGTACGTCTTCTTTTTTCAGTACGAGGCAATTTGAAGAAATTCGATTAAGATAATTGAAAAAAATATATTGACCTGCGAAAACAGGAAAGTACCAAAATTAATTATGCTAATTTTACAGATAAATGGGGGTGTGTGCCAAGATTTTTTTAAATGAGCGTAGTAACAAAGTTTGGAATCCAATGACCTAAATCAACTACTTTTGATCTTAGTCAAAAAGATTGTAGCAAACAAACAAAATGGAGTGTGAAACACTTATATCATTGGCATTAACATTTAAGACATACTTCTCATACTGTCTAGTATAATGATCCAAAATACACTAGCTATAATTATCTAGTAAAATATCATTTTGCTAGAAAAATCTTAAAAACTGTGTAATATTAATAGTCCGGCTCATGTCATCTAGTGATGGATTGCACAGGAATAAAAATTTATTTGTATATTTCATTATTGAATAATTTTCAAAATAAGAACACTTGCATGCATGTAGATACTAATTAGAAGTCCAGAAATATGACTAAACATAACAATACATCGTGACGATGTGACTCACATACATACGTCAATGATAAATAATTACTATTAGGTACACAAATATATGTTCTTCTAAGTCGATACTTACGTTGTATAATATTAAACGATCAAAAACAATGTGTAATTAAATCATGGGTAACGAAAAACTTTTATACGGGGTACACCCAGAAAGTACCTACACAGGAATGTACACAAACAACCTACCACATTTGAAAATTATATTGATCAAACAACTCCAATGATTGAGAATATTTGGTAAACTTAATAATAAATATGATTTAACTGTTAAGCACTACATATCGAACGAATTAAACAATATTTTTTTAAAGTTTAAATCAAAATATAAAAATACGAAGCAGGGTCGGCGAATACATAGTCAACAAAATTAATGTTAGGTGTCAATAAATCGTAATAAAATAGCTGCCACCGATAAGTATCGTGAAAACCAAAAATGTTAAGACAGATTGCATAGGATTTCTCACCTGAATTACAACCAGTTAAAAATAAAGCAAAAATGCATGCCGTTATACGCGCAGCACCCATCATGACATGACGCACAACGACAATTGTTACGCCCAAACATAGACAATAAATTTTTAAAATTTGTTGACTAAAAAATAAACGGTTTTACATTGCATAATATAAAATTACAAATTAGAAAAAAGATTGTTTTCCAAAAAATTTAAATAATTTCTAAGAGTAAAACACAAAATGGCTTATTGCGTTCGTTAAAGCACAGCTCCACAATTCAAGAAAAACATTGTAAATATTGGAATGTAATACGCAGAGATATCAAACATTAGGCGTAAATAAATAAAAATTGTGTTTAATTTTCACATTATTAGTATTGTTCACAGTCCAGACGTTTTTAAGCCGTTTGTATAAAGAAGTTTTTATTTTTAGTATTTTTTCTTTGAAACCCATAAAAATTTAATGTAATTTCTTGCAAAGCCATTCTCAGAAAACAATAAAAAATATTATTTAGATTTAAAAAAAAACACTCAAAACTTTTAATTATTAATTATATGTTACGATATTCATCGATATCTATCAGTTTTTTTTCGTTTATTAAATTATAAAACAGTGCAAAAACTTTACAATTCACTTTTTATAAATGAATTTTAAGGAAAGCCACAAAATTAACTAAATCGTCTTACCGCCAATGTTCCCTCTTAGCTGCGCGCGTGCGTGGCCGCGCAGCAGTTGGGAAGCCCCGCGCACTCATTCCGGATTGACAGTTGCTAAAATAATATTTGATCGCTCCGCGCGGCCTCCGCGTGGCCTTTGAAATTTCCGCGCAGCTATCCTTTTGCCTTAGAGCAGCGTCTGCCAAACTGTGTGCCGCAAGAAGTCTCAGGTGTGCCACGGTGGAAGAAGCCTTAAAATGTTAATTTTAAATAATGGCTGTTCTAATAAATTCAACATCTACACATTCAAACAAATATTTGTCACGTTAGTGGTCAACGTGACATATTTTGTACGTTTTCTCTTTTAACTTTTTCGTTGCCGTAAATAATTAATAGTAATTACCTTGCAGGCCGGCTATAATTTGCGACTATTAATTTAATTAGTTATTGACGAGATAACTCTTATTTGGCCTGTTCAGCACGAAAAAATTCACGAGATATCTCGTATGTGGCAACCATTGAGTTAAAGGTACATTTCCTTTTCGCATTTTTATTTGGTGTGCGGCAGTACAAATCCCATTCACCAGTGTGCCGTGAAGTAAAAAAGATTGGCAGACACTGCATTAGAAGGAACATTGACTAACTATTGATCGTTTATAAATATCTACTGATCTGAAAAAAATAATTATCTTTTTCCAATTAAATCCTGACTAAAATCCTTTTTTTAACTGATAATTTATGTTCTTTACTGATCAATTATTATTTTTAACATTGTATTTATTAATAACTGACAATTTCTTTAATACTTACTGACCGTTTATTGAATAAAAAAACGGACCAAATAATTAGTTGCCTTTATTAATGGCACTCTGGCAGCACATTACCAAAATTTCAGATGTCAGTGTAGAGCTGTCATTTAAATAATATCTTAAGCTCAGATCATAAACTAATATACTTTGCTCAGATGATTCAGATACATCTTATCGTAGACATGTATAATATGTTCTTTATGCAGCCCTCTGTATCTGATGCACGAATGTAAAGTATTCTGACAATAGTCATCAACAAAAATTAAACCGCTATGAAAACACGGAAAGACAGATTGATATGGGAAGTAAAACAGGAGGAGCAATTAGTTGATTTCATAAAAGAAAGAGATCATGTTTGGAATAATAAAAATTCACATTTCACAAACTTGCGAATGCGGAAAAAAGTGTTTGCTGAATTTGCAGCCAAGCTTGGAGGACATTACAATGGTAAATTTTATAGGGAAATATAAGTTCTTTCTTTATTGTCATACTGTCGTACTGTCCTTATTGAAGGAAAACAGCTTACGATCAAACTATTCTGATGGAAATTTTACTACATAGGCTACTAAAGAAAAAAATTGAAAATATTTTTACATATCTCTCAGAAGATTAAGTGTATTCATGAGCCTTATTTTTGCCTGTTTTATTTTGTTTTTTTTAGCAAAGGCAGTAAGAGAACGTTGGACTAACATAAGAAATACTTATATGCATAACATAAGAAGAATAGAAAGGACGAAGCAGTCAGTTGAATTTCCTGAAAAAGTTTATGAACCTTCATGGCATTTGTGGGAGCGATGTCAGTTCCTGAAAGGAATCAAAGACTCCAAGAGTAAATATAATTCATCTGATGAACTTACGTTAAATCACATAAAAGAGGAGGAAAATGATGTAAGCCAATATTTGATTTCTTTTGAGTACATCTTAATTGAAATCAAGGTAATTTTTAAGAACGACGTCGTGAAGCATTTGACGAAATCAAAATTGGCCTTCGTGTCAGTGCCGCTAACACAGACATGAAAAAAACAGAAATCGTTTGTGAATTAATTTTTTGAACTAATTATACAAATCTAAGAAACGTTATGATCTCTGATTACTGTCAGAATAAATGAAAAAAACAAATGTATATTTAATCTTATCTTAACTAAGATGCATAAGTAATTACACATAGCTTCCAATATTGATTGATAATGATTGGAAATACAGTAGAACCTTGATTATCCAGACTTATTGTGGATGAAGGTAGTACGGATAATTGAAAGAAAACATGTTTGACAGAGAAAGACATGTACATTCAGTATGTTTTTTTTTATTCATGTAGATTTACATCTAGCTTCAGTTTTTTTTTTTATTAAGAAATTCAATCATTAATTGTTGCTTAAAGCAGTTAAGTAGCTGTTTTTTTTAAACTGCCAAATCGTGAATACTTTTAAGACAAATATATAAGTTATTCTGACTTCCACTATTCTTCACTCTAAAACCACTTATTGACGACATCTAAACACTGCAAAGCTTCCAATGTGTAGGACAATCCCTCGCAAGTCTCTACTTCATCTTCTCGATTTTGTTCTTCTGAGGCAGATTTTTTATTGATTATGTTCTCCTTATTAAAAAAATTGAATCCAGGATCGTTCACATCACAATTTAACCACTCGGTTACACCATTTTTGTCACATTCAGTACGTGTTGAAATTTGTGCTAATGCTTCTGCAATGTCTCCTTTATCAATTTCTACTGTTTTACTGAAACTTACTAATGGTTTTTTTTCCAAAATTTTTTTGAATGATTTTCTCTGAGTTGACATCTAAAGAGTTCCAACTCTTTGCTGCCATGTATCAATAGTCTTTGACACTTATTTTTTTTGTGGAAGCTGAAACTGTTTCTTCGTTATTTTCATCTGACCGTCATTTAATAATTTCACCATCCATCCAGGCTTTTTTCTGATGATCATGTTCAACTGGAAGACTTCTGATGTTTTTAAAGCACCTAGGGTTCTTGGATTTCCCAATGATAAGCAGTGGAAGTCTTTGTCTTCCTGCTGCATTGGCACACGCCATTATGGTGACAAATCAGCAAATTCGTAAAAATTTTGCTTACATATTTTGAAAAATTCGGACAATCGAAAATCTGGATAATCGAGGTTCTACTGTATAAGCAAAATATGTTTGGAAGTTTATATTATACTATATAACTCATGGGCTTCCAACCTTTTTCTGGTTGCGACCTCTTTTTATAAAATCCATGTGACCCGCGACCCCGATGGAATTGATAAAGGCTTTTTTAATAAGGTAATTTTAGTTGACCGTAGTAATGATCAGCGTGATTCGTTTTTTCTTTAGCTCTTCCACGGATTTGCCAAAAAGTTGTCCAGGATAATGATAATGTATAAGTTGGCGACCCATAGGTTGGAAACCTATGATATAACTAAATCATTTCATAACTATTATAAGTAAATGATATTGAATTAATTATCGCATTCCTTGCGGTTAGTACATGACTTAAAAAAAATCCTGCCCATTCAAGAAATATTTTTAATAGATGAAGTTTTCAAAATAACCTTTAAAAATTATCAGCATGTGATATTATATTTACTTATTGCATTCAACATAAAATTTAACCATCTTTGCTTTTAATCTCTTCCCGGGCATGTCCGAGTATACTCAGGTATTCAGGTACAGAAAGTCATCAAAACGGACACCACAAGATAACTCGGGCAAATTCCATTAAAAAAAACAATGAATTATTTCACTAAAGCACTAATATGCACGTTTCATAAATATAACACATGTGCTTGGTATTCGAGTGTAATAAAAAAGATGTGATCCTTTTTGGAACATTTGTTTAAATCAATTGAACCGGCAAGTGGTCAGTTAAATGATAGGATTTAAAGGTTTATGTAGATATATAATGATTAAAATCTTTCTAATGTTTCAGACAACATTCATGGCAGAAGATTTGATCAATCAAGTGAATTCTGGGGAAGGACTCAGTGCTGAAGACCCCATCACTTTTAATTCTCTTCGACATTTACCGCCATCATCAGCGGCTGCAATTTTAGCTCGCACTTCGGGAAATAATTCGTGTGACAAATCGGCATGCGAGCAAGTTTTGGAAGAAGCCTTATATGTTTTGAAGACACTTCAAAATGAAAAAATTCAAGAACAGACAAACAGTGACTCAAAATTTCTTCACATTAGTAAACATGTAGCTGAAAGGTTGTCGAAAATGAAACCATTCGATGCAGAGTGTGCAAGCCGAAAGATTATGGATGTGTTAGCGCTTTACAGTGAATTCAATCCATACAATCCCAACAAAAGTTGATGTTTGTAGAGCGCATATTAACCTACCCATGCGCTGATGCACTCAAACTAATGTTGAAATCTATCTGAATGTGGCTTTGGCTATTATGTTTTGTTGATAAAAGAGTCCCAAAATCAAAGATTTTACACAACCACCCAAGTTTTTTTCATATTTGTATAAATGAAAAGACAAATGTCATTCTAGAACAGTGATTCTCATGTATTATCTTTCAGTGGCTGCTCACGAAATTCACTGGTCTAGAATCTAAACTTTTCGAAAGTTTGCAATATAAAAAAGAATACATGGATCTGTGCTCAAAAGAATGGTACGTTTTTATTCCATTCATACCCATGCCATCATAAAAATGAGGCGTAGGATTAGCAATTTAACAACCACTTCTTTTCTAGACCCATCTTTCCATCCTCACCCTCCAAAAAAAAGGTTGATATACTAAATTATAGCCAGCTCACGTACAAACAACTTCTCTTGAGATGCCACCCTAAGATTCCATATACTCAACATTAGGAGCGAACATAAGGGGTGTACATCCCCTAATCATGAATCAAAATATTTTAAGATTTATATGAGAATATTATTTTCCTATTATAGGCATAAACTTTTTTTCATAAAAAATGTACACAATATATTCTTAAGAAAATAAAAAAATTTAAAAGAAACTATAGTTATTGAAAAGTTGTATTACTTATCTTTATGGTGTATGTTCTTTTACAAGTGTAGGTACCTATTTTGATTGAATTTTTTTTTTATATAATATCTTTCTCTTTTAAAGCTCTTTAAACATTACTATTTCCTTTAAAAACTTTACTTAAGAAATTGTATTACATGCCTTTAAAATAGCATGTCTTCCAAGATATTACTAAAATCATTTGTAATAATGCAGTCAGAAAGAAGCAAATAATATAGAATGTTGACATTCATTATAACGTAATTATACAAAATATTATATGAGCCTTTGAGCAGTGAAGTGAGCCTAGTAGTAAAATGGAAAAACTTCTTTGGAATTTGAAGTACAATCGCGCCTTTACTTTATGTTTTGGTATATTGCATATTTTTATTTCAGGTAGATAGCACTATTGTAATGTGTATTTACTAAGTTCATTTCACTTTTATGACACTTTAAGACATATAGAATAGTATAATGTATGCAACTCATTTTTTCCTAAAATTGTTTAGCCCCCAGAGCCAAAGCAAGGGGTGGCAATTTTTGGAGAGTGGAATTTTCGAGCAGGAAAAAAAAAATTCGGAATTAGTAAACAAATATAAATTGTTATGTGTGCAGAATCAATGTAAGCATAATTACATTCACCATGCTCTAACTCAGGGTTTCTCAAACTATGTTCCGCAGAACACTGGCATTCCGCAGGCCAAAGTAGATTTTCCACAAAAATTTGGAATGGTTTTATACGCTGCAACACAATTAAACATTTTCTACTTCATATTAAAAAGCGAGCGATAGTCTATCTCCACATATGTTATGATGTCAAGTATCTAGGTACAAGCGGAGGTTTTGAATAGAAATTGGATACGGCAACAAAAATTGTGCCAAAATTCTATCGCCGAGGGTGAAGGAATACTTTTTCGTGTGCGTTTGCGACAAGTCTTGTCAGTTAGCCCCCCTTATAAAGATTGTTCATAAATCTGATAAGAAGTTTGAAAAAACGTGTTAAATATTCAGCAAATCATTGTACAAAATAAATTCTGGAGGAAAGCATCTTCGAGAAGCTTCATAAGTAAGGTTTTTTTAAACTATATTATTTGATTGAATTTTAAGTGTTTTTTTTTTAATTAATCACAAGATATTAGATCTTCACTCAGACCTCTTTGTTTGCGAATTTTTTCTACTCAAATTTCTTTAAAAATATATACATATATATTTAGGTGTGAGGATGTAATGATTCATAAAATACATTCATTGAATTGTTTCGAAAACTGGTTGTTTCGGCAAGAACCAAAACTCGTCACTGTTAAATATTATATGTTTTAAATATTATTAACGTTATTGAATATTGTTTCAAAAGAATCTTAAATAATAAACTTAATTGCAACTTTTTTTCAATTCAACATTATTTTATTTATTTCATGAATAAAACAATAAAGAAATACGGAAAAACTTATAGTGAATATTCAATGTACCATTAGTTTTTTGGTACATTTTTGATACATTTTTACGATTTTACATTTTTGGGAAATACTGAATCTGAAAAAAAATATAGATATGTATGAAGTTATTGTAATTTATCACGCGTTTTTATACTACGCGTCAGTTCCTGGAACCAATATATTACGTATAAATAGGATTAGGTGTATACTTTTATTATTTAGGTGTATAAATTTATTTGCATGAAAATGTAACGATTTTCTTTTTTGTCGAACTCTTTCATTTTTTTTGTTTCATGAATTATCTTGCCTTGTGTATTGTATGTTTATATGTATGTATGCGCATGTGTATGTACATGTATGGATATAGTATGAGGGGAAGCATATATAATGTGATTTGAAAATTAATGCATATGAAGTGCCCGTGAACTGACTTCAATAAGGAATTTACACATCTGTAGCGATCACGCCCTTCCGTCGGCAACGATGGTAAGGGAATACAAACTTCCAAAACATTAGCGACGAAGGAGACTCGAAGAACTTTGACGCTAACGCGCCCTAGTACTTAAAACTCCATAAATTTGATATCCAAAAAAAAGTGCATAATTATTTTTACCACAGTAATTATATAATATTCGGTACTTTTAGAGTGTTCACTGCCAATACTTGGTGGAAAGGCATTATATTAAGAAAACACAATATGTACTTATTTCTATTTTTATTTTTCTATATATACGGTACCTAAGAATCAGTCACGAATTTTGAGAATAATCATATTATAATATTTAGTAGTTTTTTTCGCTACTTACAAAAATTGACGACGACAAAAAGTGATCATCGTAGTTTTACCACGCTACAAAAAGACGCCCCTAACACCATCAAGAAGTGTATGGAAATATAATATGGATAGTTATTGATTCCATTAATTAATGATTGATACACGTCGTTGACGTGTCACGTTCATAGTGGTCACAAAATAAGTGTTTCTTAAACTGCGAAGAATTTCTTTGCTTTTCGAATTGTAATATTTCAAATAAAATATAGTATCTTTGATTATAAGATTTATGCTTGTTTATTATGTGACGGATTACCCCAAAAGCGCACGAGGCACGCGTTTGAGCATAAATACTATAAATTATAAAAGATTTATATATTTTAAATAAAGTTTATATTAACTTTTATTTTATAATGTCTTTATGTTTTCCGAAAAACAGGTTCTTCAAATTTTATTGTGCCTATGGTCGCTTGGTTCTAGCATTTAACCGGACAGGAAAAAACCGTACGCAGATCAAACTGAAAAAGATAAAAGCTCAACGGACGTTTGTCAGTCAATGACAAGAGTTCGATTTTGTTTTTGAAATGGTTTTTAGTGATAGTTGTAAAATGTTTTATTAAACTAGAAATCACAGAAGAAATCCACCGTCAACGGTCAAAACGCAACAAATGAATCATTAGTCGTCAGGTGTTTTGAGTTTCTGACGATTATTATTTGACGTTTTTTTATTTTAATATTTATTTTCTTCAATTTTTCCAAGCTGAAAATCTAATAAAAATATTACAAGAATTTTATATGAGAAAATTTCTTTTTCTATATACGGTTTTTTCCGCGTCCGCTTTTATACGTGTACGGTTTTATATATGTACGATTTTTTCCTGTCCGGCTTAATCCGTTCACCGGCCTCTCAAGTGACAAGTAATGGCAATACATCAATAAACAGAACTATGTTATATCTACGAACAAACAATGAGGACTTATCAAATACCTTCGCCCATTAATCTTAAGTCTGTATTTTTCCATATTTTATCTCCGTTATCTTTTAAACTGTTAAATAAACTTGTTGATAAAGATGTAAATTATCAATAAAACTTTACATAATAGTATATTTTTAAGAACTTTCATATAATTGATCGGAGAAAAACGAATTTTATTGATGTATGTAAGTATTTTTTCGGTGATAATATGTAGTCAATTTTTTTAGATCTTCAATGCTTTCCACTTATCATGTTAGACTAGCATTTTGTACATAAACGATATTGTTAATCGCATTTAGATCTCTATTCCACAATAGTATGTATATCAACATATTTTAAGGTATGATTCAGTTTATTTTTGTATTATTGACAAATTTTTAGATCTATTTCCGAGACGATGATGCAGTTGCTTTTGCGACATTATTGACTGTTAATTTTCTGCGATTATTTTTCAGCCTAGTAAAATTCTCATGTAAGTAATAATTTTATCCTTGGTGTCTAAAATTATATTAAAATATTATACATATGTAGACTATTACTTATTTTTTTCGGTTCTTGAATTTTTAAATCATTGCATTAAAGCACTGTTAATTATTATCAATATTTTTTTGGAGATTCGGTAAATTGAAAGTTTGAAAACCTTGACAGAAATCATACTCGTATACCCATGTGTATCTATGCAGTGCCCCGTGGCAATATTTTCCATAACACTGACTCATCTTTTAGTATCTGTCCAGAATTCTTCCAAAAATTTGGATGTGTGTTTTGATTTACAAATGAAATTCAGCATAAAACAATAGGTATTACATTTCAAAAGAGTCTTAAAGTGAATAGTGAAAAACACATTATAAACAATTCAAAATCAGCCACGTATTCATGATATTATTATGAATAATAAAGGTTGTCTGATTTCACGCAATTCACGGATTTAAGAAAACTTAATAATGACAATCATACAAAAATCTCTCATTCTTTTCATTTAATTATGTTAATAATATGATTGAATTCATTCAAACTTTGCGTCAAAAAAGTGAAACAATGATGTGTTTGATTTTACTACAAAGAAAACAATGACGATTTAAATAAAAAGAGATATTAGCCGTCCAGTATTTATCATTTGTTAAAGCGATTACAAAATATAACTTAAAATATCCTAATGAACCTTGTAGTTTAGATTGACTCTGTTTTTTGATGAAATAAAATCACAACTATGAAGATTGGTTCTATTATAAGTAGTTACTGGATAGTTCGCTTATTTTCTATGCAACATATTATATTTTGTACTCAAAAACCTGTTCATTATTGAATAATGTCTAATCAAAGCTAATTGGAATAAAAATGATCGTTACAGATATTTAATTATTCATTATCTAGTTTTAAATAATGAATTTATGTAAAATTGACATTTACCTGATACCATATTAACAAACAGATTTGTAAAAATCATTTGGTTTTTTCTTTGTTTCAGCGTTATAATTTTTTCACTCCCTATTTACTTTGTGAATATATTTCATATTGCTTAACAGGGAAAGTATTATACGGTTGAAGCAAATACATATATTTTTGAAACATTCAATTCCATATTGCCAAAATGAAAACGCAAAAGGTATCGGTGGACGTGTGGGCTATGGTTCAATCGATGTTAGGCTATTTAATGTTGGCCATTGTTGGTGGAATATTTTTGCGGCTTGTTGTGGCAACGATGACGCTTCCGGGACGTCTGCGCAAACAAAAAGACGACGTCCAGCGAGCCATGCGAGAATTAGAGGTTAGGAAAATTCCCGCCAATTCTGTAAAATTCTTGTAACTACATCCGAGACCCGAGAAACATTGCAAATTATTATGCATCGACTAATGTTTAATCTTCCGAAAGATTGATAAATTCTAGATAATTTTCTTTAGAACAAGTCCCAGAAATATTTGCAGTTATCAATTCATTTGATTGCCAATTTAATCTATGCTCTTTATTTGTAAATTAAATTTGAATATTTTTCGATTTGTTTATTAGAATTTCTTACTATGAAAATGATAGCTTTAAAACAGTGGATAGAGTTTTTGTAAATTAAGAAATCTTGACCAGCTATTTTATTGTTATATTATTTACTAACTTATAAGAAATTTTTAATTAAACAAAAGTATTATTTTCAATAATTCCAGACTAGATACCCAGAAGCTTTCAAGAGTGCGATGGAGGAATGTACTGAAGAAGAAGCGAAGAAACTAAGAAAAGATTCTGGTATTCTGGATGACGACGATGAAAAGTCTTGTGACGTTAAAATCAAACAAATTGAGGAATCAGACGAATCGATTGAAGCAGACACTTTGGGAGAGGAGAAGAAATCAAAATAGTTAATCCATTCAATTTATTTATTATTTATGATAAAATATACAAACACTTGAATCACATTATAGAAAAATAAGTGTTCATTGATATTGTTGTGGTCAAGATGCTATTTATTACTTTTAAAAAGTTTGAAAGCAATGTTCCCCAAAATAAGATTTTAGTGATTTATGATGATGAAAATTACATTTTTCTTGCTAAAGAGAAACACCACCCTTTGATAATTATTTTCTCAGTGACATAAAAATACTTGTTTTTGCAAATCGATTCTCGAAAATAAATATATTTATTTTTATAATTATATCTCATAATATTCAGCACATGATTGAAATTGTACAATTTTGTCCATATTCCTATTTATACTTATCGAAGTGGGAATCGCGTATAACATATGTCTTGAGAGAGGTGCGAATATATTATGTGTTTGGAAAACGCTGCTTTTGAGAAACTAAATTAAATAAATATTAATACGCAAACTTTTTTCTGTAAAATACGGACTACGTGTAAATTAAACTGCTACTTATTCTACACGAACCAAAATATGATATATTCCAAAAGTTTGTGATTTTACAACTTTTGCCGTATCTACTAAGCCAATATTTTTTTTTAAATTTCAAATTAATTACAATTAGGAATATCTTCTACAGATAACCAGCACCTCGTATATATTTGTTCACCATTTCTGCTTCCTGTTCGGAGCAAATGGCCACCGCACACTGCATAGAGATACAAATAAAACTAGCTAATATTTTTTTTTTTTTTTTAAATATTACTTTACTAGCTCAAAATAAATATCATTTTTCACATAAACAGTGTACACACATAAATTATTCAATGTTAAAATGCTAAGATTTCTGTCAAATAGTTTATAAAATGTTTTATAATAAGTTTATAGAAATAATTAGTAAAACATGGAACCACCAATAGTTTTCAATGTAAATTGTAAACAATATGCACACTTATAATGTGTTGTGATTTTTAAAAAGAAAGTTGTATTTTTTAGATTATCGTAATTTATAAGTTTGAAACAAAATTAGGCGATATGTGTCGCTAGAATTTATTGCAACCTAAAAACAATTTGATAATTTTATGATTTCACGATATCACAAAGAAGCTTTTAATCATTTCAGAATATACTGAATGATTGAAGACATTTAGACGTTTCATAAATTGAGTATAATAATTATTTCTTCTTTTCCATTATTCAATTTTAATCCAATCTGTTTAACAACGTAAAAAGCCATAGATCGTGGAATATATGGATTATAGATACAATATCTAGTAGGTCAAAGAAAGTAGATAATGACTTAATTTTGATTTGATGTTTATCATTATTTTCTGTGTATTTATCCTTGTTTCATTTTAGTTCCATATTTTTAATTGAACAACTTAACATGTAAGGAAATTCGATATATCTTTTTTAAAAACCTCTAGATACTTTCCACGAATCGGTAATAATTTAAGCACTACAAGAAGACATTATTTCGAACATGAATAGCGTATAACGACAACCTTAACATTGACAACCATTACAATAACTGCTTTCGTTAAGAATAGGGATAATATTTCTAAAATTCGATAACGATACTGAAAACGTATGCTTAAAAAAATAATTACTAAGTCTCGGCTGCATATTTTTTTCTATTTTTGTAAATGTTACTTGTTAACTTTTGTTACAAATTATATAAAGTTCAATATTGCCATTTTTTTTGTAAAGAAAACATACTGGTTAACTGACATTGACTGGTTTATTTTTATACGATTAAAAGTCGTCCAATTTGTGTTAAAATAGTTTTTATAAACAAAGTAAACTACGTTCTGTGAGAAATCAATTGTAACTAAAAGTTTAACTTCATTATTGTAAACTATTTATTTACCCATAGATAGTTACTGTAGTAATTTTTATTTTGATGTTTCTATTCTCAGATAAATTGATGCAAACAATAAGCGACTTTAATTGTTTCATAAATGTTATATTTTCCGCGATATTCGTTGATATATTAATCAACAAATTTTCTTTTTTATTCACAACTATTTTTTTTTTCGCCTTTAGCAGGATTCTAATAAACAAATCTTATTATGTTTTCAAATTCACAAATACAAAAAAAACATAAGAATATTATTTTTTCAAAAAATAATGCTTCCAGCTAACAGGAAATCATCATTTTTTGATTATTTATAATTTTAAACATTGAGTTACAAAAAGCACTTTGGAAGCTTTTTCAAGTTTTGAGTAAATGACAAAAACTGATGTGCATTCAACCTAACATGAAATGTATTATTTTGTTGCCATTAAGTGTTAGCAAATGTAATATAACCATTTAATTTGTATGCAAATAACGAGTACAAATATTTGAGTTTTTTTCAAACTCAGTTCTCAAACTGTGTTTTTTTGCGAATGACCCAAATTCTTTGAATGATTTCCTAAGCAGATAGGATACAATTTTAACTTACACCCGCCTTTCTAGAACGGCTTTTGCTTCAAAAAATTATAGCCTTCATATGTAATTTTCATAAAAAATCATCCAGAATGGTTTTTGCAAGTTTTCAAAAAAGTGTCAAATAATCATAACCACATCATTCTTATTTATCAAGAATAATACATATATAATAAAACATTTTTTTATTTTAAATAACATGAAAATGTAGTAATCAGCATATTTAAAGTAGAACATGGAAATATTACATATACATAGCATATTACCATTGTGTGAAATATTTAATTTTGTATACATATCGACCTCCAGTTGGAATTTGAAAGACTACTCCGAAAAATATAAATTGTGGTTAAATATAAATAAATGAAGCTAACTACAATTTTATAATCAAGGAATTTGACAAAACTTAAAAGAAAAAATAACCATTCTTTGTATAAACTGTCCAAACATAATAGTTATACTGACTAAATGTTAGATTTATACTGACCATTCGCTTAATAAAATACCGATCGTTAAACTGTTTTAATACCAACCAGTAAATTCATAAATGAATTCATATATTTTTTTCAAAGATTTGTTAACAAATTGATTTAATAACTATAATTTATGTAAATTTTTAATGATAGAGTATATTAATTGTGATATTGCCTGTTGATCAGATGCTTGAATTTGATATGTCAAATTCAAACTTTGTTGTCATGTGATAATAGAACCATGCAAATTACAGGCTTTACCGTTATAACATTCAACTGTTTGCAAATAGTGCACGACATACCATCATGTATTACTTTTATTATTTGGTCTACAATTTCTCATTCTTATCATTCACAGTTCAATATGTTATGCTTCTTGAAATACAGAATGAATTTTGGCTGTTGTCATTCACTAATAATTTGGAATATGGATGGCCATAAACAATAATAAAACCACCAAGCAGTAATACCAGTTAAACGAAAATATTAAAAAAGTAACGAAGCATTGAAGTTCATAACAAAGAATATTATATAAACAAATACTTAGATTTAAAAAATAACAAAATAGTAATCATGATGGCGTGATGCCTATCATGAACTTATGTTTTATAATTCGTGTAGAGCTTAATGCTCTTCTTTTTCATCTTGCTATAATGGAGTTCTGCCAAGTAAATATCAATTTAACCGACAAACGAAAACATCACCATCAATAGAATCTTGCATTTACTTATCTTGCATTTTTTTATCTACCAATTCAAATAGTTTTATTATTTTCTTATATTTGTGTTTTGTTTAATAAACTAGTCCATAGGTCACGAAATAAAAATGAATATGCAATAAATAAGTTGACCCCAAGTATCAGATTTATAAATTCACTGTATTCATAACTACAAATAAAATTTGATGTCCAAAATTAATTCGAATGTTTTGTTATTTTGAAAAAAGAGTATTATACGCTACATTGCCGCGCATACAATATGGCCGCCGGTTTTCGTGTAAGCTCCGAAACGAGACGGCGACAACCGAGCGTCGGTTTTTCCGAGCATCCTGTAATCAATCAATGTTTTCAATTGTTGTGTCAATTTAGAATGAATGAAATGTGAGCATTTTGATGCATTTATTCAATACCGCCATCCGAGTACTATTTATCATAACACATTCAGTAAAATATCCCAACAGTTTGAATTATACTAATTTTACTACAGATTTTAGTAAGCGCATCGCACCGCAACCTCCGTGCTTCCTTCAGCATGTTATTATTACAAAATTTAAAAATATTGAACAGTATTATTAGTGTTAAGTGGTGTAGGGTTTAAAAGTGTATATTTGAGTGATAATATGAACGTAATATTCGCAATAATAAATTAATTAATCCATCCGTTTGGCTGTCACAATACCTTGTTACTTCCAACGTAAATTAAAACGTCCTATTGAATTACATTGCGGTTGAACTTGACATAGCATTGGATATCATGTGATATATAGTTAATAAAATAATATTTAGTTTACCGCAGAAATACGAATGGATTGTCGTAACGAATTCTGAAATATTACATTACCAATGCCCGACTGACAACGGGAGATCATACTATTCGAGGCTGAGCTCGCGAGATAAAAAATATTTCACTATCTGTGTTTGGATAACAATAATGATGATTATTTGTGTAATATACCAAGTGTAAACAGCGACCGATTTATGAATATATCGAAAACATTATTTCAGTAATAGATTGTGGTTCAAATGAATAGGGTGCGTGATGAAAAATATGAACGAAAAGTTTTTGACAAAATCACTAGAAATTCTTTCAATCGTTTCAAATAATATGTTATTTTATGTGGAACAATGACTTCAGGATCGCGGCTTTCCAGTGTATCGAGCGGGTGAGTAAAGTCATTTAATACAATGAAAATTCTTTTATGTTATGTTTTTATGTATGATTATATATACAATATGTCGTTACCCTTTTTACACCGGACGACTGAAAACAGTATAACTCATTTTACTGACTTTACGTGGTATCTTCGGACATAAGACCTAATCATTGGAAATACTTAGTCTCAGATGTGTAATATAATATATGATAATATAATTGTCTCACTATAAACACCCTTGCCATATACTGTGTCTTTAATATTTTTAATAATACAAATCCAAAACATTAATTACTGAGAGCAAAATTTAAAAATAACAAAATCTTCATTGGCGACTATTCATTATCAATAGTTAGTTCTTAGGTTCGTAAATAGAAATTAATAAAAGAAAATATGCCAATTTAATAATCAATTAAATTAAAAAGTGTGCGTTTTATTTAATGAAATATTTAATGGTGTCATTATTTAAATTATCAAAGATAATTATAATTGTAAACGGTTGGGGTGGCATCTATTCTGTTTTTATGATTTAAAATTTTTGTAATGTTCATTATTACTGGTTATATAATAATATATATATACATATATTTGTATTATTTCAATTGAGTTGTATTTATATAATGTAAACCAGAACAATATAATTCTCTTAACAACAACAATACCGAGATAGAAAATATATTCTAGACCAGTGGTCGGCAAACTTATTAGTCAAATCCCCTTAAAAACAGATTTTTTCAATCGATTTGTCAAATTATGTTCGTAGGCATGTGTGCACTATTCCAATCCTAAAATAACGGCGTAGTGAGTTATCCATTTGTACTGTACAAGTTCAATATTTTTAACCCTTCTCTCTTCGAAAAAAGAGTAATTGAGTAACAAACAGTTTTTAGAGAAAAACTTCTGTTGAGATAACTACATTATAAGGCTAAAAAATGGCCTTATATAGTATATTATAATACACATTGGGAGCGGACATGGCTTTATATATAATATATATATATATATATATTACTATAATACCTTTAATTCGCTGCGAAAACAAAATTAAAAAAAAGAATTCTTTGGGTTTGTCCAACTGAATTGTTACAGTTTGATCGCTTTCTTTATATTCTTTCTTTTTGCGAAAAAAAAGAGAACGTGAAAATTAGTAACAAATGGTTCTCGGAGAAAAATTTGTGTTGAGATACCTCCATTATAACAACTGAACTATGGACTAAAAAAAACATTTTCATATTTTTTATCAAACCGTCACTTTACACCAGACCCACCACCCTAGACCCTAACTGAATTACCAGCCTGCCAAAACGGATGTTACTCGGAAGATTTTGAAGATTGTTCGACGATATTAATTTTATTTTTGGTGTTGAAGCATTTAAATCACTTCCGATTTCATCAACTTTAAAGATAATCTCTTAGTCGTTATCCATGCCAATGGCGTTGTCGATTAAAATAAAAAAGATAGTAAATTCTAACATTCATGAAAACGATAAGAATGAGAAAATATATCGGTCGATTTCAGACGACTCCAACTCCTTCTCAAGATATTGTAATATTGATTATGAAAATAGTCTTCGGGAGTAAGTACATTTATTTAGCAAATATGTTATAAACGAAAGCTTTATTTACATAATATGATAAAAGGTTCATTAGGTAGATAATATTTCATTCTGGTCGAACTCGTGAGATTATAATAATGGAAATATTATTATCATCACAATTATTTGATCGATAAATAGATATCTATGAAATGATATGAAGCTGAAAACTCTTTCGTAGGTTCAATAAGCCAGAGGTAGTGAGGTGTGCAACGACGCATTGCTGCATTGCAAAAAAAATCCAAAATAACCTATGAATGCAGAAATATAGAACAGCTCATTACACACATGGCAAAACAATATTTTGAGACCAAAACTTTCATTCTTCAGTACAAAATTTGGTAAAAATTATTATTTCTCATTATATGTTAATCAATTATAAATCAAGAAACCAAAATTTTTAGATACGATGTTTATCTATAAGTCAATCTTTATTAAAATGGCGGTTAGTTCCCTGACATAACTTGGGAGAAAACACAAAAACTTTCAATTATTTGGACGCAAAATGGGAGCAAATGCAGAATTATCGATATTTATAATTTGAATTTCGAAGTAATTTTAAAGTGTAGCAAAATTACTAATTTTTATAATACAGATAGATGATTTTGTCAACTCTACTAGTAAATAAGAAAAAAATATATACTTTGCATTAAACATAACTACATTAAACTAGTTTTTTTGGGATTTTTCTCCAAAATGCTTTTTTGGTAGAAAGTTACCTTTACTTCCAATGCCCTCAAGTATAACCGTATAAAATGTATGTGTGCTGTGCACCCCTCTCAGTAGTGTCTTTATATCTCGTTCAAGTAAATATAATTTCCTGAAAAGTCCTCTGAACTTCTTTAAAGATGAGAATTTTTACTAGCAAAACATAAACAGTCCAAAAAATGATGATATAACTTAATTGATATGATATGATTTGGATGGCAATTCCAACATTGTCCCACAATCCGACTCCGATTTTATATATTCCTACAATTTTAACATTCATGGCGTAATTATATATAAGCGTTGGGCAGATGTAAAATTGAAACTAGATCATCATGAGAAATTTAACCAATGGTATTTTTTTCTCACAGATCTGCATACATTCAATCTCGCTGGAAACACATTTTTTTTTTTTTTACCATGTCCGCTCTCAATATGGAGTATATGGACTCCTAATGGAGTTTATCTCAACATAAATGTTTCTACGAGAACTGCTTGTTACTCAGTTGCTCAACCTCTCTTTTTCCAAAGAGAGTAGGAATAGAAGGAAAGGGCAAGGACAGGACTAGTGGTTAGCTAATCGCTCATAGGATAGGATGGGTGGGAGGGGGGAATTCAAGACATCACATACATCCATGCCTTTGAACAGAAATTCATAAATCGATTGAAAAATCAATTTATAAAACTGCCCGTAATGGGATTCGAACCCGTGCCCTCCGTAGCGGTAGCCAACGATGTTGACCACTCAGCCACACAGGAGGCTACAATATGTATTTATTGCAGGCCTACTTTACTACTTTTATTTATTCTAATCAATCAAAAATATATAATACAACAGACTGTCTGAGAGTTGATGTCTGAGAAAGCCGCGGTTTACCGACCCTTAACAGTGCTACACATACGCGGTGTCCTCAAGATTGGGCTGGAGGGGGCTTGGAGGGGCTCGCGTGAGCCCCTGTCTAAATTTTACTAAGGCCGCGCAAACCCTTTGTTAATTTAAGAGAAAACGAAAATTCTCAGATCAAATTTTTGACTTATATATTATTTACGACAGCTTCAGTATACACAGCAGTACATTTTTAGCCATTTAGATTAATAAGTTAACGGTAAGTTGCATATTGCTACATATTATAAGTGTATTAAGTAACAATCGATTGCTTGTTTAAATATTGCATATAATTAAGAGTATTTAAAAAAGTCATTCCTTCCCCAGAACACCGAGAATTGCTTTGAGATTAAGCGATCCCCTTGTTAACGCCAGTCCACCACTGGATGTATTATTGTGTAGATATATATACTGGTCAAATATAGTTTCACTTATACTAAGCATCTAATTGTAAAAAAACGCCGTCTGAGTTACTTAAAATATATTTACATTAGTTAAACGTAGTGTCACTAAAAATACACTTTCGCTTAAACAGATTTACTAGGGATGGTCACAATTTATGTTAGGAGTGATAATTTAACCAAATTAATAATGGCGATCGACTGATATCGCATGCCATTATATTATAAGAGAACAATACAAACCCATTTTATTGACTCGCGGTCGACCAAAAAAAACTTTCGCGACCTACGTACGCACTGGCGATCTCTTATATAAAATAAGTATAAACAATTGAAAAGAAGTCAGTGATACCAACGAAAGGCACATTGATATGAAAAGACCTTTTGATAATAAAATGAAATAATAAGTCTAACACGTGTTGTGACGCAGGAAAATCTATGGGCTTATTTGAAAGCAGGGTGAAATGAAGCCCAAGTAATACAATTCAACCGCATTTTAGCACGTGCCGGTATACAGCCTGCGCAGTACACATATTTCCATACTCAATCTACATAGTATTGAGGCTCGAGATTTTATACGATACTCGGAAACTAGGAAATTCGATTAGGATACATTAATGAGACCCGCCAACCACGCGCGTGAAATGGCACTTTTGAATAACTTGCCCACCCCCATCCACCACTTCGTAATTATACACAGTATTATCCAGTGGTGTAACAAATTTTAAGCGTATTTCTTAACTGTGAGTGTCATAGGAGCAACTACATAATGGCGCGCAAAATATCAATTCCTCTATATCAGGGGCGGAAACCTTTTAATTTCTAAAGACTACATGCATTTATCTGATTCAACATAAGGCCGCAATTAAGAATATGGAGATGGTAAACACACACTGGAGATGGTATACTACGAATACACAAAAAGCATACATGATTATATTTTGACTGTCGAACATACATATAACGGGTTGATTATGCTCTTTTTAAAAACTCGAAAAAAAATGTGTATTTATTTTAAAAAAATCAGATTTTTTTCATTAAATTGGCACAAGTCAAAAGGCGCACCAGAGTAGCCAAGAGGCCGCCGGTTCCCCACCACTACTCTAGATCATAGCATCTCTACCTTCTTTAGGGCCCGTGTCCCGTTTTGAGCCTCATATTTTTCCGTGGCCAACATACTTGTACAAATAAGTTTTTCGAGACTCGGGAATTGAAAGGTTCATTCGCAAAATCCGAAAATTCGAGGAATTAAAAGATAACGTTGTTAGCAATTTCGGTATAAATTATATCATATGACACTTTTGAAATTAACTTTTTTTTAAACCATGTCCGCTCCCAATGTGGAGCATATGGACTCCTAATGGAGTTTATCTCAACAGAAGTGTTTCTACGAGAACTGCTTGTTACTCAGTTGCTTAACCTCTCTTTTTCCAAAGAGATAGGATAGAAGGATAGAGCTAGAACAGGACTAGTGGTAAGCTAATATCGCTCTCGATACGCCCCGTTCATAGGATAGGATGAGTGGGAGGGGGGAATTCAAGACATCACATACATCCATGCCTTCGAACAGAAATTCATAAATCGATTGAAAAATCAATTTATAAAACGGGGGGGGGGGGGATGGACTACTTTGGTTAAAAATTTAAAATCTAGTTCATGTTAATATCAATCAAGTCAATTCATTGTGATTCTTAAAATATAAATATTCGTATTATATCGATTGAAAATGACAATTTTTAGTACAGTGCATATTTGGCACATTTTTACTTGAATAATTTAATAAATTCCCATATAAAAATAAATTAACTTAGAATATTCCAATTTTGCTATTTTTACTTTGACAAAGTTAATATAAAATAAAATTGAACATGATCACAAAAAAATACTTTATTGTTTCTCAAAAAAAATAAAATAGAAAATACACTTTTTCGAACTCTGTCAAGTTGACAACACGTATTTCTATCTTAACTCTCGCGGCTCGGAGACTAGAAAATACTTCTCATCCGATGGGGTCGTTTAGGGACCCCACTGGTTTTCTCATTATTGGCCTTATTCTTATAAATTTCAAAAAAATAGTCTAAGGGCTTTAAAATATCTCTCTGCATCATTCCTCATACATTTTTTTTAAAAAAAATCCGTGGTTTTTTAATAAATAATCATATTATAAGTTGCGCGTAAAAACGACGTCATCCCAGCACACATATGAAATTGCAACTGACGCGTTTAGCCCAGCTATCTTACGAACGATCGCTTATCGCGGGCGCTTATCTCGTTATCGCGTATTTATATAAACTACAAAAGGTCCAAAAAACTATGATATTTTATTTTATTATTTTATTTTATTTATTTATTTATTTATTTAATTAACATTGCAAAAGGTTGACAAATTATAAATTTAAAACTTTTACAATGGAGAAAAAAATAGTACAATTTAATATTAAAATCAGTAGAAAAAAAAATGGCAAAGAAGTCAACTGAGTAAGCTCCGACGAACTCTACTTTAATACATAAAAAATAGTATTCGTCGTAGAAAAAATAGAATACCTTATTATAAACATTGTATCACCTATATTAAAATAGATATTTAAGAAAATGTGGGTATTGGGGTCGCATTTCTTGAGCTTAGAACCGGAAAAGTTAATCAGTCGATATGACGATTTTATTGATTGTCAATTGCTTAATGTTTTCAATTTAAAAGTCGTTTATTTTGATATTATATATTTGCGGAACGGATATCATGTAACACAGTATGTATCAATTACATTATCAACTTGCCATTGAGTGTATTGGACTCATCCTTTGTTCAGTGTAGACGGAATATTAAATATCAATTCTCAGACTGAAGGGTTTATAGTAAAATAGAAAAGCAAGACCAGCGATACGAGTCCCGTAGCGAGGAAGAATGGGGAATACCTCTCCCGACCGGATCAATACAATACACAAACGCCTGAGGTTCACGCGACTCCGTTGCCACGTCACGGGATGGGAATTATTTACGCCGGACCCTCATTTTAATATTCCGGTCCTGGATTACGAGCCTGATAAACCATGCTATATTCATTTAAGACCCAAGACGCTTTCCCGCATTATAATATATTATAACAATAGACAATATTTCAAAAATACTGACAATGCCACCTGTGAAAATTACAGATTGTTTTGTGATAAATGAACCGATAACACTAACTTATTACGTTACCTAACTATATTATCAATCTTTTACGGTAATTAATACCCAAGATTATTTTATCCTATAAATTACTCTTTCTAAGTAATGAGTAAAATACGCTACGATTGATTGTACATGTGAAGCAACGTTGAGCATAGGGCTTCCAAACCGGTTTAAACCGAAACCGGTTAACCGGTTTTTCGGGTGTTTTTAAATAAACCGAAAACCGGTTTATTTTGGGCGGTTAACCGGTTTAATTAAAAAATCTTTTTCTGCTTTGAACACCACGAGTTTTTATTTAACTATTCATATATAGAGTGCAAATATTTAAAAATGTTGTATATAATAATAGTATTAAGTAGTACAATACAATAAAGTATTTTACTGTTCAATTGTCTAATTTCTGTGACATATTAATAACAAGTTTGTAGTCGAAATCATGGACAACTATACTGCTTTCAATCAAATATCTGTAATACGAAGGGATTCTCAAAATATCAATGATAATAAACCAAGTGAACTTTATTGAACCAAAAATACGTTCATCATCATATCTTTTAAATGAAAAAAATATCCGAATCGAAATCTTGTACATCAAAGCAATTTAAATATTAGTAAAAAAAATATATAATCTACATTTTTTTCACGTATTCATTTGATCTTTATTAGTCGGATTATTTATAATTATTAACAATATAATATAAGATATGGAACTTAAATATTGTATAATATATACGATTGATATTATTCCAAGAAAGTAGTAGGTACCTGAACTTAAAAATATGGCACTTTGTATTCACTTTTTTTGCAGGATACATACATAAAAAGGTTAAGTGACCAATCCCATGTTTTATTATATCCGTCAAGTTATAAAACAATTTAATTTTAAAACGTTTTTTTTTATTTTCAAGCAATCGGTGTCATAAATCATCGGCTACTTTAAGGGGTCGGTGTCTTTCCAATATGCACATGTGGCAAACAAAAATAATAATAAAGACAAGCAAAAAGGTATTCGAAGTGTTATACAATTGAACACTAACTGAATATGCGTTACATTTCTTTTAAATAATTATTTAAAAATGTGACAATGTTAGGCATACAATCGTAAGGACACGAACGCATGTTTGCGCATAGTGAAAATTAGTAGTTATTGACAAAATTACTAATATTTATAATAGGATATATATATTATAGGGTTATAAAATAATTGCGCTTGTGGATTGGATGGTTTTCACAGGTACAAAGTGAACTTGATTTTCGATTTTGTTGAAATTATCACAAAATACATATTTAATATATTTAAAATATGCTATCACAAATATCTGCGCATATTATATTTTATTTTAGTTCAAAAATAAAATACTGCAGCCAAACTAAGTTCTATGGGAAGCTACACTACATACATATAAGTAAAAATGATCTAACCGAAAGTTCATTAAATTCTAAGCCTGTATAATTTAATAAACAATATATACTACATAGTTATTCCATAAAAAATATTTTTTATTTTAGTTATATTTCACTCATGACGAGTATTCTCAACTGATTTCTAAAATGATAAATGTGAAATTAGTATAAAGAAGTGTTTTATTATTTTTAAAAAGCCAAACACCAGAAAATACATTATTTGATGACACTTAAACGACAATTTTTTTTTAAATAAATATTTTCTTTAAATAAAAATATATTTTTTAACCATGCCTACTCCCAATGTGGAGCATATAGTCTCCTGGTGAAGTTTATCTCAAGTGTTTTTACGATAACTTTTTGCTACTCAGCTGCTCAACATCTCTTTTTTCCAAAGATAGTAAAAATCGAAGGGTAAGACTAAAGCCGGACAAGTGACTAGCTAATCGCTCTCGTTACGATTCGTGCTCAGGATAGAACGGGTCGGAGAGGGGAATTCAAAACATCACAAACATCCTGGCCTCAAACAGAAAATCATAAATCGATTAATATATTTAAAAAATGTATATATAAAATTTTCTGTGCCGGGATTCAAACCCGTGACCTTCTCAAACGAAAACGGCGATATTTTTTATCTACTTTCTAATTTTATACACTTATTGATTGTTTTTTAACTAATCAAAATACTTTTTTTTGAAAAATTGGTTAGTGTGGTACTAAAATTAGTTTTTTGAAAATAAATCCGGTTTAAACCGGTTACCCGGTTTATTTATTTGAAAAAAACCGAAAACCGGTTAGTTTAAATGTCCGGTTAATTGGAAGCCCTAGTTGAGCGTGATCGCAAAACTGAACATAGTTTTCATACCAACGCGTCTTCACATACGCATTAAATATTTTGATAATGTGATTGGTTTCACAAATATTCCACGACATACCATATATCACGTAAAAAGATGGATACCTTGCGAGTCACGAAATATCCATAAAACGTTTTTTACATCTTGCGTAAAATGTCTGCCCTTCCTAAATCTTTACATGAGTAAAAGATTGTACAAATTGACTGCCGGCGCTGCTGATTTATTATGGAAACCATACTTAGAAGGCATAAGAAAGATAGTAGAAAAGCCGAGGCGTAAAACCTTTCGTATATTAAAATGTTTACACGAACCCTGAATATTATATTTTGTTATTTTTTGATGTTAAAGATCAGAAATACAATATTGTTTATCACAACATTAGTAACATATAATATATTTTAATGCAGTCGAATTCGGTTATTACGATCACGGAAATAGCGAGATCTTGGATGTAATGAGTAATCATTTGTTGACATTTAACTTTTATTACGAACTACTTCTCGGGCGTACGGAGCGAAAATATCATCAAAAATGTCAATGTGTCAATCGTTTAAAAACAACATTTTCGACCCAAAGCAATAAAATCCGATTGGGCAGTTAACTGGACCGAAGTTGCCAGTTTCGGATTACGATTATGCCACTAGTAATGTGTAAGTACCTAATTGGTGTTTTCACCGACAACATTGAAAAAGTATCCACGCATATGGTTGAAATTGCAAGTAAAAAAATCCAAGCTTTGTGTTATGTGACCGCTCCAGATACTTCATGTCTTCGTGTGATGGATATGTTTGTAAGCATTTAAAAATAGTTATTTTCTGATATAACGAGTAAAATTTCAGTCGGTCCCACCTTCCTCGTAAAAACCAAGTTCGACTGTATTTATTTTTTTCAACCATGTCTGCTTTCAATGCGAATCGCATGAACTCCTATTGGCGGAGGTAGACAACCTTAAGGTTAAGCATATTTAAGGTGCCCGCCCAGGTACGCTGAAAAACACATTTTTTATTCAATAATCCTTTTTTGAAATAATTTATTTTTATTATTCCAGCAAGACCACAGTGGTATATAAGCCACATTGTTATCTT
Organism: Himalopsyche anomala; assembly: GCA_031772345.1. Taxonomy (NCBI): domain Eukaryota; kingdom Metazoa; phylum Arthropoda; class Insecta; order Trichoptera; family Rhyacophilidae; genus Himalopsyche; species Himalopsyche anomala. Next base: position 13,410,293 of record CM062830.1, read on the forward strand.
GGCTTTTTGAGTACAATTTTGGACCTTTTTGACGCCTACTTACTTACAAGGTCAGGTGATAAAAATTATGCATCATACTTTCAATTAGATTTATTATAGGTTTACTTATATTTATTAATTGGGATAATGTAGTAAGGAAGTTTGTTTTCTTCTATAAGAGATAGTAACATAAAAAATATATACATTTCTATTAAACTGATCTGACAAGTGTTTATTTTTACTATTAGATGGTATTTTGACCGAGCTACTGTAGTGAAAAAAGGATTTATTAAATCTATTTTGAACGATCTGCGGTGAATATTTTTATTACATTGAACAAATTGACGCCTGCCACTTATTATTATGGATATTCCATTCAGTTTTTACGAGTCACATTAATGTCAATGATAAGATTTGATTTCGACTTGCAATATAAAGAATATTCAATTTGAATTTAATGTTGGCTGTAATGAAATAATTCCTCACTTAAAGTTGATTAAAAACCTTAACAATATATTTTTTTCGCTTACTTTTTCATGTTCTCTCATACCATAAATTAATAACTGTACGGTATTAATCAGTGGGACTATTCTCAAATTCTTTAGGTTTTACAATTGGTATAATCTAAATTCTAAATGTTCTATGTTTACTTATTGCGGATATGTTCACTGTTGTGATAATATCTTTTTTTTCTATTCAGATATAAAAAATAAATAAAGTCGTAGTCTACTTATTTTTGACGGCCATGACACCAACACTACAACTCCGATATTAACATGAAATTTTCTTTATTTCAGAAGTGAAATATATAATTAGCGTTGCGTGCTTCAAATTCGTAATAATTATGATTCTATCGAGTGGCGGATTAAGTACTTTGGTGGCCCCAGGCGCAATAAATTTTGGAGGCCCATCTTTTTTAAAAATATAAAAGTGCTGCAAACCTCTTCGTAGAATAATAATGAATATTGAAAACTGAAATTAAAATGTAATGTTTTACATAATATATGCTATCTTCGAGGTCCCAAAGATTTGAAGGCCCCAAGCGCGCGCCTCTTGCGCTTATGGGATAATCCGCCACTGATTCTATCATGTTATATCAATATCCCTTGTATTCATAATCCATGTGTGTACTTGTCGTTAAGAAGTTCTCTACGTTTTCGTAGAAGCAATTTCGTTATTTCGGTGTGCCTCATTGTGACTTAGCAGGCTTTTGCACTAACGATATCATAAATAGTTAATGCACTATTTTCGCAAAATTTCCCTCCAGGGTGTTTGCAATGTGATGTAAATATACGAACCCCGTTTAATAAGGATTGCATGCATTAGCGTAGCCTCAGCTGTTTTAATGAATTACACGTATAGTACAATACATTTCAAGACTATTTATTTTGCCTAAATCTAATTAAGGAGCCAAGTATAATATTAGCTTATTAGCGAATTAACGGCTTACATATTTTTTTACAACTCCTTAAAAGATTATATTAGGGTTTATTTTTGTAGTGCTTTTTAATAATATATTATACATTAAACGAGTAAAGAACAGGTACAATTATTAGTCCACTGTCAAGCAGAAACACCGAATAAAATTTTGATGGATTTTTGTGATGTCTTGAATTCCCCCCTCCCACCCATCCTATTCTATGAGCGGGGAATATCGAGAGCGATTAGCTAACCACTAGTCCTCTCCTAGCCCTATCCTTCTATTCCTACTCTCTTTGGAAAAAGAGAGGTTGAGCAACTGAGTAACAAGCAGTTCTCGTAGAAACACATATGTTGAGATAAACTCCATTAGGAGTACATATGGTCCACATTGGGAGCGGACATGGCTTAAAAAAAATCAACTTTTTTCGCAATTTTAATTGAATTGTAATTTTTTGTGAACATTCGAAAACTGTGTTTTTCAAAAGTTAGTTTTTGTAGATCTGTCAAAAGTCCTATACGTTAGCTACGTCGCTACAAGCAATATTTATTGTTTATTTTTGATGCACTCTATGATTATTCTGTTCGCATATTTTTACATCCAAGACATATACAGATAGCTTAGGAAGAAGATAGAGATAGAATTATTGGCGTTCTAAAAAAAAAGCCATGAATTAATTTATTAGGTTGTCTCATAAGTCTGCATATTTTGCGCGTATCTTACAAAAGGTTTCCCATTAAATACATGTACACTGTTCCTGGATGCATATCCAGTCTTTGAAAAATCTTTACCACCGCTTATCTTGGATCTGCTTTGATAATAGCACTAATATTCTCACCTTTAGTCATTTGATGCTCACTAATCTAATTTCTAGATTATTTAAAAAAAAATGACACTTTTTTAATTTTACTGCATCACTTCTTATTGCGGAACATATATTTTAAAAAGCCATACTTACACTGTCTAAGTTAGAATTTTTACAGTTTAATGTACAGATTTTTTTTTCATCTCACTTTTCATTGTTTGTTTCCATTATTCCACCCAAAAGTAAGCCAAAACAATTTTTGTATCCTCATACCAAGATAATACTGAAAATAGCTTACATTTTAGAAAGAAAAACGCATTTTGCACGTGTTCTAAAAGACTTACGAGACAACTAATTATTTTAAATACTTGCCTGTCAACCTTACATATCTATCACTTATACGGTAGTCACTGTCGATTCTTATTTTTTAAATAAATCACATCTTTGTACTAATTTCATATTTAATAAATATCAGTTTATACAATGAAATAATGTATTGTTCATATAACGTAAACATAATAGCCGATGAGCTATGAATGCACGTTAATCTGGAGATGGGAACCTGCGTTCTTCTAGATCAGTGTCTGCTTTTTTTTAATTATTTTACGGCACACCGACGAATGGAACTAGTACCGCGGCACACCAAGATGCAGTAGATTATCTTCGAAACTGCTTTTTTATTTTTTTAGCCCAAAGAGGAATTTGAAATCCTCGATTTGGTACCGTTTTGCTTCCAAAATCTTACATGACAAATATTTGTTTTTGAATAGGCATTATTTAAAATTGACATTTTTAAGGCTTCTTCCACCGCGGCACACCTGAAACTTCTTGCGGCACACAGATTTGCAGACACTGTTGTAGATCCTTAAGTGCATCGCATTGACAGATTTCGTATGTGTAAATATTGTATCATAATTTATTATAATAAAATTTAAGGTTCTTTCCAGTTATATATTTTTTTTCCTGCATTATTTCTCTAGTCTCAGTCACACGAAAACGTTCACTATGCTGTATACCTAACAAGAAGCAATTATGTTGTTAGGTTAGGTTAGGTTTGATTTTTAAATATAATTTAAATTATGTGATAACATGAAAGTAGCCAATTCAAGATAAATCATTTAAAAGTTTCTTGGATGCGGCCTTGTCTGATTAAATATAAATGAATACAACTTTTCAACTTGAAAAAGTTTCCAAATCCATAATCTTGATAAAACAATCAAATTTTATAGGTTTTTGTTGATTTTAATATGTAGTAAAATTTCTATTTTTACTAGGTTTTTGTATTTTGTTAGATGATTAAGTATAAGAAAAAAAATATTCATCAATAATTTACAATAAAACACTACTTAAGTAATTTGGGAGAACACGTTTTAAAAGTGTCTCCAAGATTTAGAATATTACTCATTTTTCATTGTTGAAAGTTCCACTAAAAATATATACGTGATGTATTAAACTTCTGAAAAGGATCATTACTTTCATCGATTGAATAAACAATTAACTAATCTTTTATTGTTAATCCTGAAAAGAAAAATAGTTTAAAATTTAATGAAAGAAAACAAACAAAAAAGATCCTTTAGCTTTTAATGTGTATTTCAATATTTGTACACAAAATAAGCACTAGAATAACGGAACAATAAAAATTGATTTAAAATCACTGGTTGTGTAATTAGGTGCACCATTTTAAAAATCATCTTAGGACTCTTTCTATTATAGGTACACAAACAGAGGAACAATCTACATAAATTAGTCTTAAAAAAGTGGAAGCGACACCACCGAAAAATATTATGCTATTTAGACTTTGGTGGATTAGTGCGTAATATAGAAAAATACTACGAAGTGAGTTGAGAAGTATTTACTGTTTGTATGACAGAATGTAATTAAATTGAAATGAGAGAATATCATCAAGATACGGTGAAGAACTTTTTTACAAATCAGACCGTGTCGAAAAATCTAGAAGGAATCACTCGAAAAATAACAAGGGACTCGTCAATCAATGTGTTGACAAGGGCGACAACCATTAATAATAAAATTATGCATGTTTCGGAGGAGGGATTCATAGAAAAACTAAAAGTTTGTCAGAGAAATCTTTGGGTAGTGAAAATATTATGTTTGGCACTTGTGAATAAAAAATCAATAGTGTGTTTTTTTTTTGGTGTCGTTTATAAATATTCAGATGATAATAATGTATATTCGTATATAATATCACGAAGCAATATTCATTGATGTGACTTAATTTAATTTAACACCCCTTTACATTTATTTTTAGAAATCTTGCCTTCTCGGCTAGGCCCTAATGAATATTCAGAAGATACTTAATATTCAGCCTGCTATTTTAAAAAAAGTTTACCATTCGTGATTTATATCTAGTAATAATAGAGAACGAAAGCTATGTCAGAAACCTCTATAAAAAGCTTATGGATTTCATATTTTTTGTTGTTCGTGCTTCAGTTTTTATATAACAACAAGCTTTCTTTTTCCGACATAACTTCTTCCATTTTATGTGAATGCGTTTAATGGCAGTGCGTCACAAACCTGTTTCGTAATGAATTGTCTTATTTAATATTATTTACGTATCATCCACATTGAGAAAACATTTTTACATATTTAAAGGTCACGGGAAACAGACAAGAATTTTCAGCAGTCTATAAAAAACATATAATATTGTAAAAAATAGATTCTCTTTTTAAACTGACAAAACGTCACGTGTTCAATTGGAGTTGAAAAAAGATAAAAATAAAAATATATACGTTCCTTCAGATTGGTGTTGTTAATAAACGGTTTAAATATTAGGGATTGTTATTGATTTGTGAATCAGGATATTAATGGCAACTTCTCTGTATTTTATATTAAATAATAGTATTACAAATATCAATAATGACCAAATCGATAATTAATAATTAGGAAATCTGGAACAGTGCAACCTCTGCTAGTACCAACGCGTAACCGAACGCATTGCACAAATAAACAATTCGCTGTGTGATAATGCATGCATGTCAAAACACGTGCTTTCAATGGAAGTAGTGATTACAATCAATCATATAAATATTTTGATGTAGCTTAGTTTTTAGTATCAAAGTATTGAAAATTAAAAATATTCGTATCGATTTGTTAATTTTATATATCAAATTAACGGAACTTTAAGTCCTAGGGTGCGTTTTCATTAATGTTCTTAGAGTATCCATCATCGCTTAGTTTGTTTTTGGTTATTTGTATTCCTTTTTTGTCGTTGCTGATGGAAAGGCGTGATCGTTTTGGAGACAGGTAATCCATAGTGAAGCCTGTTCACGTATCCAAAATAAGCATTGTTATGGATATAATATATTATATTATGTACTTTCCATATGATTCATACATGCACATGTGCATACTTAAATATAGGCTGTGAAGACACGTATAAAGAAGACTCCGACTTCAAAGATTTTTTAAAATTATTTCATTTCAACTTATCAGATCATCTTTAGTCAGCCTAGCATACAGTAGCAGTACTGTCGACTTTTGTGGTATTAACACAAATCATCATATATATGTATATTTTTAATTGGGTCCGAGCCCTAAGATTTTTCCGACTCCGACTCCACAGCTCTGCTTAAATCATTCTAGATAAAGAAGTTTACTGAGCAGTGTCATTTTCATGATGCCAGGGGTCGTGTGCTCTGCTATGCCTTCGTGTTTTATTTTGTTAATATGAAGAGCTTTCATATGTTTGTGGTGAGCATAATCTCATAATAGAGGATCGCACACCATGATTGGTCGAATAATTGCTAAAAGTGGTATTGCAATCCCTAGATGCAATGTGTGACTGAGAATCCTGAATGATTCCCACGCAGTAACCGATCATTTGAAATGACACTTTCTTAATTAATTATTGTATGCGAACAAACAATGCCCTTATCAATGGGTGCATCTCAAAAGTTTCACAGCGAGGTAGGAAGACATTATAACCCAACAATCTTCACAACCATGACGAGACAATGACCGAGAGCAGTTCTGCACGACGACCCACGATAGATTTTATATTGCGTCTAAAATAATGAAACATGTCAGAGCGACCTTAGCATCTTGAAAATTACTCTCTTTGGTTGATTTCCTTGTGTATGCGCATGCGTGTTTACCTTTATAGATATAGTATGAGAAGAGGCATACATATCATGTGATTTGTAAATAAATACGTCTGGAGACTAAGTGAACTGGCTTCACTAAGGATTTCTCACCTCTGTAGAGATCACGCCCTTCCGTCGGCAACGATGGTAACGGCATACAAACTTTTAAGACATACGCTATAAAGGAGACTCGAAGAACTTTGACGAAAACGTGTCCTAGTACTTAAAGCTCCGTAAATTTGATATCAAAAAAAAAACAATGTGTGTAGAGAAAAGCTTATATTTTTTTTAATAGATTCCAGAAAAGAACTTTTGACCTTTCGATAAAGGTACTATCGCAGTTGGATACCAACAAAGTTTACATAATACTTTTATTGGATTTGTCTGCAAACAGCTTTCATTTACAATAAAGACGCATAAATCAATACATGTTATTGAAAATAGACAGTAGTATTAGTAGCATTGGTATAATAATTCTATTAGATGTCGATAACATTCAAATACTTTTCTGTCTATTACATATAACGATTTTTTCGATGACTGATACATTTTGGTGGAACGAAAATAAATGAAGTTAAAATTTTTGAATTAAAGTAAAATAATTAAATTATAAAATGATCTATTACGATTACTTTAAGAGAGAAAGTTTCTTCAGCTGACGTCTAGCCTTAGTGACTACGGAGCAGAATACGATAATAAAACAATATTTTGCATAAATAAAACTATATAAAATTACAATTCGTTTATAGGAATTTAACGATTTGCCCAAATTATCAGCGTGACTCGGTTTTTTTTTTATCTCTTCCAAGAATTTTTAAATCAGAAAACCTGGGAATTTAACGATATGTCCAAATGAGTTGGCGGGTGCACCAAAATCGGTAGGCGGTCGCCATGGCACCCGCGGGCACGGGTTTGGTAACCCCTGCTGTAGAGTATAGATCAATGGTTCCCAAACTTATTTCCCCCGTGGACCCCTAAGCCCAGTATTTTATCCTTCGTGGACCCCCTCCCCCAGGATGCATAATAGTGAAGTTTTCTGTTTTTTTTTAAATACAAATATGAGCACACTGTGATAGGGTTTTTTGTATAATGAACAATTGTAAAAAAAAATATGTTAATTTTTTATTCTTATCATTATTGATTTTTTTAAAATGAAAATGAACAAAGCAAAACACAATCAAATTCTTACATAAAATAATAAAATCTGTTAATGAGAGGGATGAACCTGATGCTCCGATATCAATTGGTCAATATTTAGGTTCAAATTCGTAAGGTACAGTCGTAAATCTCCTCGTTCAGTGATTTGCAACCGATTTCTTTTTTTCGTAAGTAAATTAGTAACTGCACTAAAATCATTGCTGGTATGAAACTAGTAGAAACGTGCGCATGAACGTGAAGGATGGTAGGGAATTAATAGTGGATGTGAAACGTAAAATTTGTCAAATATATTTTGTTTAATAAATTTAAGAGATAGTTTACTTTGACCTATTTAAACCCGCATTATTTTGATTATATTTGATTCCATTGATTCCGGTCCGTGGACCCCCATTTACATCTCGTGGACCCCCATTTTTTTTTATTCTTGTCAGGGACCCCCTGGCAGTCCTCACGGACCACTTTGGGAACCTATGGTATAGATAGACGAATTCACTGGATCAATTTTGATTGGAAAGTAAGCATTTTAAATTGAGAGAAAAGAAAATCATAAACTAGTGTTTGTAAAAAATGGCAATAACTTACCTACTTAACTTTTCTTAAAATACTTAAATGAAATAAATATATTTTTAAGGCGTTATAAAGTTTAGGATAATGGTAAATAAATGTAGTCATGCTTTCTTTGCATTAGCAAAATTTTGGAAAGATGTCGAATTGTAATACTCAGATAGAAAAACTTATTTGTTGTACATTTTACAAAAAATACTGTATATTTATCAAATATAATATACTTACAAGTAACTCATAAGTGTTTTTCCAGAAAAGTGCATAGCTAAAATGGTGTTTGAAATGCGCATATGATTTTGGGAAACCTCCAAAGGTGATTAATTCTAATAAGTGATTTTGGCACTACTTTTAAGATAAGTTTTTTAAATTGTAGAATAATTGAGTCTAGTTGGAATTAGGGAGTAATTATAATTGTACGACTGCAATTGAAAAATACGACAAAAAACGATTATCACAACATTCAACAATGTATGTATGTAGAAACGGTTAATATAAAACAAATATGGAGCCAAAAAAGGACAAGAAGTAAACTAATGGCTCTTTCAATCCTTCCGTTTTCAGAATCGAATGGGATCGGAGAGAAATTATTAAAATATCATAGATATCAATTGCCTTGAATATGACTTCATAAATGAGCTGATAAGTAAAAACAGACGTCCACTCGAAATACCAATGTGTCAGTTTGGAGTTTTTACCTCATTGGCCACAAAAGGAGTGGGTAGACAGACTTTCAAAATTTCCATTGCTTAAATTATATACTTGCCTATATGATAAGTATACCACTAAGAGTTTCTGTCGATACAATAACTTTAAGCACAGTCATATAACGGCAAGGTCACTATGAAGCCCTTACCATTGCACTAATACATTTCATATTTTATTTTAAGAGCATATTTTTAAAATCAGACATTTGATGATCTGAATTTTGGCCGCCGCAAATATCTTTTATATTCAGCTCGGTCCTCCGCCTTTACATGTCAACCACTGACTTCCAGCTCGCCCAAGTCCATCCATCCAGCAAAGTCGCGATCTTCCATTGCTCCGTCTTCCCCCAGGAGTATCAGGTGTAAGAGGTATACGTCTCAATCCATCACGCGTTTTATTTTTTAACTACACGATGTTAAGTATTACCCGATATTTCCACTTTTCTGATTAGAACCCTGTGGATTATTCATATGCATGAATTAATTTTTCTATTTATTCGATTTAATTAATTATTGTATGTTATCGAAACGGTTATTCACTATAATAAAACTGTCGTAAAATATGCAGATTAAAAAAAAATGGTGTCACGAGTTTATGTATTTTTGTTTCAAATGCTCTGATCAACGTTTGAATTTATATGTATCGTTAGAAATGATCGCATTGAAGTGAGGGTCGGGTAAAAATAAAAGCGGTATTCTAAGCTCTCTCAAAAAATTCAAAGGAGTAATGAATTTTTGGCAGCAAGTGAATGAAAGGTATGCTTACAGAATGACATAAGATACAAGTATAGTCTACAGTGGGTTGACTCGAAACGAAAATCACGAACCCTAATTACTCATTTAACCGACAACCGTGTACTTGTTGACACTTTAGAAATATTCGGGAAATTACTAAGCCACTCTCTAATTGAATCGATCGAAATCTGGTTACTAGTCAGGCAGAATAAATTATATAAGTGATTGTGTGATATTACGTTGTGTGTGTGAAGTGAAGAAAATTGACTTAAAAAATATAATATTGATCGTTATATCTGATAATTTTTATTTGTCCAAACAAGCACTTGGCTAGTGTTTCGGAAGTGAAAACTATTTTAATATGTGCAACAAATTGGTGGAAAATTAGCCTACGATGAGTAAATAAACGTGATAACAATTTTGTCAACGATCTAACAATTTTTTTATTAAAACATATTAAATAACCACTTGTAATTCAAAAAACAATTTGCTTTCTAGTAATAAATAATACGTTGATAAAAATAATTCGTTTTTGGAGGTCGCCACAATCATTTCGTTTGTTGGTAAACATAACTGTCAGATTAGTAACAAAACAAAAATAATTAGTTCTAAGTTTTGCCGTCTATATTACTGTTTATAAAATACGTCAAATATAAGTGTATAGTCAAAAAAATATAAATATATTTCAATAATAAACAATATATTTATTCTGTTTGTATTTATAATAGTAACTGAAGTGAAATAAATACGAGATAAACTGTCAAAATGAATAGGCAGGAAGTGATTATTTTCCTGTTGGCGCTGTTAAACCTTCGAATTGATATACCAACATTCACGGCTGCAAAGCATGATCATATCGTCGCCGTCAAAAAAGAAAAACGAAAGCACGTCGATTTGCGCCCGCACGTTTCCACGGGGGAAAAGAAATTGTTGACGACGATTGCTGAGATGTATGGCATATTGCTGTACGTTATTTTTGCAAGGATTCTTGGAATACTATTTGATTTTGAAATAGAATAAATATCAGGAGTTTATATATATTATAGATGCAAACATATACTAATGCAGCATTTATTTTAAACTGAAAGTTTATAGTTTTCACTTCTAACATTACAACACAGATTATACTTTAAAAAAAATAAGAACTCCGTAAACCATGACACCTTTAAAAAGATATGATAACATGTCAATAAAACTCAGTTAACGTATCTAAAATGTCAGCATATAATAATTAAACATATAAATGTCACTCAACTTGATATCTTCTAAAAGAAAATCTAATCAGCATTTTTGATAAATTACCAAATGAAGGTCTTTCCTATCATACCACCACTTACTATGATGGTAATTTAAAATTTTAATTGTTGATAATTATATATTAAAGGTTATTGATTATTTACTTTACCATAGTATCTCGATTATGTTAACATATAATGTTTTCAAGACCTTTTATGATTGCAATGACTTTCTATAAACAAAAGTTGTAGGAACAAAATATCAAATGTAAAATATTTGTTCCTTTTTACAAAGAAGTCTTTGGAATTACTGATTTACTAGCCAAACATCCCAATCTGCCAGTTGATTTAAATCCATTATGGTGTATTCTGGAAGAACAGTTGAAGACTTGAATAACTAGAGTTAAAAAATATTATATATGAGACAAATAAAAAAGATTTTTTCTATAGTATGTGACACAATGAATTGTAACATGCTATTTAAAAGCAGCTTTTAAGACAATGATTGTCTATCCATCATCTTTCATATTTTAAAAGACGCTGATTTCCACGTCAGAAAAAAATATCAAAGCTGTAATACTTACGAATTGCTTTGCACGGGACATAACCAAAATACAGAAATAGAAAATATTATACATATTATCAAAATAGCCATAAAAAAATCACACTAGAATTTGGCCCATGAATTATGAATAACGATCTTATGATTAACACAGATTTGATCAGTCTTGTTAAGAGAATATCAACATATAAATATTCCTATAAATCCAAGAAAAAAGTGACGCCATATTTCTGTTTTGTGACATACAAAAACAGGTGTGACATCGTAAACTTGGCAATACTAAATGTGTTAACTATGATATAACAATTATACGATAATATGTTAATACCTTCATGTGTGAATCACGCACTGATTTTTCGAACACGACATTTTATTTGCGTGGATCTGAAATAAAAATACTAAAAGAATATTTTAACTGAATATTTAATTTAATACTGAACGATAGAGAAAGCAACGGTAAATCCGTGAGAGTGAAATGCTTCAAAATAATTTGCCAATGAATGAAGACTTTACGAACACGCTGCTTTTCAAAACCAATCGAATATTTTCTGATAAGTATAAGTCTTTATCGTATCATCATAAGGGTAACTCGAGAATTTATTTTAATCGCAGAAATCTATCTCAGCTTAGAACACAGTAAAACAAGCCGTCAAGGTAAATTGGAAAGATTTTCAAAATCAACTGATTACTCGATGTAGCACAAAATAAAGAGAATTGATATCGTCATATAAAATAAATTTGAAGACTGTTTCGTAATGAAATTAACAAGGAGTAAAGAATATTGCTATAAATAGTAACGCAGATAGATATTGCAAAAATACTAAAAGATTTTGTGCTGTAAATGCAAATCGATAAGAAAATTTTCAGACATCTTGTGAGAACAACTTTCGTTGAATGATATGTTAAGCTTTGGACTAAAGTGAGTTAATTTTCTGAATCCAAATCTAAATATGGAATATCGAATTCTTTATATCGCGAGGATAAAGTAAATATCTTTAGGTCTGTGGCGAACTTCGTATTGTTGTTTAAACTTCTAAACATCGTAAATGTCATCATCTGGTATTGAGACCTGTGTAATCTGCATTAAATCAATTGCATAAGACTATTGATAGATATTGTATACTACTGTTTACCACTTGGTATATTTATTACAAAGTTTCTCTCTCTAAAACAACGAATAATATCCGCACTTTAAAAAGTAATAAACTTGCAACGTACGTACGGTTTAAAAGTAAAGATAACTCCCACTCGAATTAATAATATTATGAAGTGCGCTTCAATTAAAGTGAAATGCAATTAAAATTGAAAAGGGGACAGTCAGTGCTTGAGTTAGAAATAGTCCCAGATAATTTCATCACAGTTTGGCGTTCAACTTATGTCGGCTTGGCAAAGTTTCAACAAGTCGAATTTCCCCCATCATCAGATGGACTAGCGTGTTAAGTCTCGAGCTTGTCCTTCCGAAGTTTCCCAATAAGTTTCTGCCAATTATTTACGAGGCTGTCGACTAAAAAAACAGATGTCACCAGAAAAACGGCCGCTGAAAAACACTAGCTTCTTTTTGGTGAGTGTGACGCTGCCGCATTGTTGCTCGATTGCCAATTTTTTCGATAGACAGTTATTATCTATCGGTCTAGAGCAGTGGTTTCCAAACTCAATAAGGATGTGAGCTACTTTCAGAAATTGAAATTGTCTGGTGAGCTACCTAAACATATTCCTTCTTAATTGATTTTTTTTATCGTTGGCCCTTATCGTACCATACATAATATTATTATATTACTTAAAATATTATATTTCTGATAAAACATGAAACTTTAATTATTTATTTACAAACAAAATAATACTTGAAAAATAAGTATGTGTAAAAATAAATATAAAAATAAAAGTAAAAATAACGAGTAAAAATAATTAATGAAATGAATGGCATTCACTTTCTTGCACATTTTTTTCAATTCTCGGTGAGTACATTGTCACTCCCATTCGAATGCATCAAGATGTACATCTGTGAGCCTGTTTTTATATTTACTCTTCATAGTGGAAAACATTGATTCACATAAGTAGGTAGATCAAAACAATAATTTAAGTTTGAGCGCAATTCGAACTAAAATTGGATACTTTTCTTTTGGGACTAAATGTCATAAAGATTCTATAGTTGAGACAACACTATTAAGCAACAAATCACATTGCAAATCTATCATTTCCATTTCTGATGACGGGCCATCTTCTTGAAAATTTTCGACGGTACAGCTGAACAAATTATATTACAACGGCAACCGTTTAAGCATTTCGTTGAAATTTAGCTCAATTTATTTTTTTATTTTCCGAGTTCAATAATATTTTTTATATGTAAATTTATAAATATGATAAATTATCCTACGCGAGCTACAGAAAAAGCCTCGACGAGCTAACGGTAGCTTGCGAGCGACCGTTTGGCGATCACTGGTCTAGAGTATTTTAAAAATACTAACAAGTTTTCTAAGCGAACTTATATCATATCTGTATTTTGTTTTCATTTAAAACCACAGCTTTAATCAAGGTCAAGAGCAAATTGACTCTATTCCATACATTTCGCACAAACTGGCTTTTTTAAATGTGTGTTGTTACCTGTAACAAAATAAAGCACCTTTGTTACTAATACATGTATTTACGCAATCAAATTTCGGTCCAGCAACTTTTGCACGTACACATCTTTCAATTTTGAAAATAAATAAAATAAAACGATTTAGTTGTTCTGTTTTTGGCTTCCGTGAAGGATCTCACGAGACTGATTTTTTTCAATCCTTTTATCGATTTCTTCAATCCCGGGATTTCAGGATCAGAAAATTGAACGGGATCCCGAATCCCGTGATTGGTTGCCTTAATCCATACTCTTTTTATAAAATGAGAGATTGAGCAACTAAGTAACAATCAGTTATCATAAAAAAATCTGTTGAGATACCTCTATTAGGAAGACGTCTGCTACACATTATTTGGAGTAGAAATGGGTTTTTTGAGTGTTAGATCCATCTTTTATTTAAGTCGAAAAATGAAAAACGAATGTCTAAAATGTAAACAGTATCATTTGATGTGTTTAAAAGCAGGATTTACAATTTTTTCAAATAAACACTCACCATAAAATCGTGTATAATTTCGGGATTGAAGAATTTTTGCTCGGGGATTTCAAAAACATTAGATTTTAAAATACATGCAATGAAGCCCAGTTAGTTACATCAAATTCATAGCATTGAAAAAGAACGAATAGAAATATCATTCATATTTAAAACAAAAAAAATAAAATGCTATGAATAATATAATATAAAAAGGTTGCTTCGTTCCGAAAATTAGTAATGGAAAAATATCCTGCTTGAGGGGGTATTTTCATAATACATGAAAAATTATATTTAACGAAATCCTAACATGAAAGGAAAAAATATTCATTTTATTTCTTGCAGTATTCACATGCTCGATTATTTACGTTGTACGTTTTTCTTCAGCGAATGAAGTCGATCCTGATTGTCCTATAAAATTTATAAATAAGAAGGTTTTTTTTTAAAAATAAAACGTCTTTCGCCAAGGATTGTCGGTTAAAACAATTCAAATGATCTATCGCTGAATAATTAAAAACACAAAACGCCACTGATTAATTAAGATCATAATAATAATTATATCAGAAGTATAAGTAATTCTTAGCAATGAATTAATTATATATAAACAATAATTTACGATTTTATTATGCCCAGAAGTAAGTAGTCCATCGCGAAATCATAAATTTTATCGCATCGCATTTTATATAAAAAAACATTTTGTGTTAGTTTAAATTTTTAAAAGACTTTTTTTTCAATTTAACATACTTTTTTAAACTAACGGAAAACGGTATTTATGTTTGTTTAAAGAAATTCTTCGTCCGGTCCTTGGCCTAAAGAAATTATAAGCCATAACTTATTCTATAAAGATAAGGAGTCTGATCGACCTTCACAGAATGAGATAAGTTAGTCGATATCTTTATAAAGGCGGAAAAAGTTCACGGCCCTTCTGGTATTCGCTAATTAATACCAATTAATCAAGCGATAAGCGTCCTATTGTGCCAAGAGTTTTTTTGGGGATTGTGTTCGTCGTTAGGTGGCATCCTTGATAATAAATACTGCGTGCGGTAAATAAGTGCTGGGTTAATATTAAGTAAAACAATTTACTACTTACGGAAGTATTTAAGTAAATATATAGGCAGTACGTCCGCAAACCAAAGGCATGGAATTTCGACATTTCAAATAGGCATACAATATTATTCTTACGTCAAAAAAAGTGTCCTTCCATTGTAAATATTACCTATACTATGCAGTCGGTTTCAACAACGTACGACAATATCAATTCCGGCTACCATATTCAAATAAATTTTAAAAAATCTCTACCATTAGAAGTAAAACATATTTTTTAATATGTACGCACCCAGCATTCCTTATTAAGTACATATCTTTAAAAAAATATACTTAAAAAATACTGACGCTAAAAACGAATTATAAGAATTTTAACATTTGAAATAAAACAATATTTAAAAAAAAACATTTTTTCACTTGGTTCCTAAAGGGCCAGCAACATATCGGAAGTATTTTTTAGCAGAAATTGTTAAAATTATCCAATTTTCACCGGGTTCCTTTCGTAAGGTAAAATTTTTAAAATTCAAATCTCAATACAATTGAGTGAAAATGAATGAAAAATGCAAAGGTAAAATATTGAATATATTTCTAATAAAATAAATCATTCAAACTCTAGTATCTTCAATTCAACTAACTGTACGGGTATATGGCTTCACGGAATAGAAGCCTGTTGATATATATACCTAATTGATTATAAAGCATTCTTTGCGATTGCATTGTTTCTGCGATGCAATAATGCCTACGTTAGACACCTACGTTCCTACGTTGTTTGCTCGTGTCTGCGCCCACAAAAATTGCATTGCATTGGAGCGATTCATCCATTCTCCCACCTGATAAAACATTATGTAAATACTTAAAACTATTTTAAGAACATGAAAGAGAAAATAGCGCTAGTAAATAAAAGATCCAAATCAAAGGAAGAACTCTGAAGTATGTACTATAAACTTAGCTAAAGGTCACGTAAACATGATAAGTTTTGAGAATATTATGAGCATGTCTTGTAATAATATTATTATAAAATACATAAACATTGTCAGTCTCACATATTATGTAAAGTTTTGTAAAACGGCTCATTTTGAAGAGAAGGTTTATTATCCTGAAATAACAGAAAAACAATGATATCAACATTTACATTATAAAATGTATTCATTAAATATTTTATATAACTAAATGTAATCCCTCTAGAATTCAGATTTTTGACTGCAACGAGGGACAAATACTTTTGAAAATAAAGTAAAAAATTCACTTTATTTCATACAATGCCGATTAAAATATTTAGCACCATGTGTTAGTAGTGTGATAAAGTTTTGCGACATGTGAAAGAATTTAATGATATTCTGTTGTAATTGATAACGAAGACAACCAGGCACGAGAAAAAATATTTTTCAGCGTTGTCTTTTTTGACACATAAACATGATTCTTATGCTTCTGATTTATTTGTATTTTAATATAACTGCGGAGCTAATATAAAGATAAAAATGTTTGTTTATATTTTACAATTACGTATCATAAACTTTAATGACGATACAAAATATGAATTCGTGTTTTTGCTATTTAACCAGATTTAACTAAATTTAGCTACTACTTCGACAAACAACGTTATCGTTATAATTTTTAAAGTCCAATAAAACTAAGTAAGTATTGTGGTGCCAGAGCAAGAAATATGTGACACTTATAAACCTTAAGACAATGTTATTTTTTAAATTATTATTTGGTCGCGTCAGTAATATCATCGGTATTCTGATAAAAAACGTTACGTCAAAAAAAAAACTTATTTTGAGATAATCTACTTTTTTATATATCACGAAGCGAACTAAAATGTAGCGAGGCGGTAGACAATACTACAAATAAACAAAGGTAACAAATTAAATGGTCAGAATTTAGATCAATTTTTGGTCAGAATAAAAATACGAACGGTCAGAATATTTTATAACCATTTTGGTTAAGTTAGGTTAGGTTAGGATTTTTTAATTTAATTTAAATTATTACTATTTATTCTGACCGACATATTATGGCCATTTAATATAAATTCTGACCAATGTAATTTAAATTCGGACCGGAAAAATAAAAGCCATAAACAAATTGATCATATTGCTTAGAGCTTTAAAATGTTAATCTATTTATTTATTTAATCTATTTATTTATTTAATTAACATTGCAAAAGGTTGACAAATTATAAATTTAAAACTTTTACAATGGAGAAGAAAAATAGTACAATTTAATATTAAAATCAGTAGAAAAAAAAATGGCAAAGAAGTCAACTGAGTAAGCTCCGACGAACTCTACTTTAATACATAAAAAATAGTATTCGTCGGAACTCACCCATCTTATCGTCTTTGTCACCCATTAAGTCATCTAATCGTCTTTGGGTAGTATCTACAACTTAAAATATTTAAGTTATATATAAGCTTCTGGACAGTAATAACTGCCAACGAAATATTATAAGTTCGTATTATTTCTATATCAAAAAAAAAAATATCGAATAAATGTAATATGAATCAACTTGTTTTTTGAAACTATTAAGTGTGCTTAAATCTATCAATCTGCATTCATATTTCAAAACACCCAATTTTTGACTTAACCTCTTCTGGCAGTATATCGACGATATGCTGATAAGGCTTAAGGCGACGAACGCAGCGTGCATATCAAACACATGCTCAGCAAATTAAAGTGTCCTGAGAGTCCTGAGTGCTTAACATGCACGCCGCACGCAACACCCCAAAAACTCTGCCCACCGAAGGCAATAAAACGTCAAGCCCGAAGCAAATTCGTTAATCGCTACAAACTTCCATACAAACATTGTATGAAAAATGGCAGTGCTTAGAGCAGGGATGCCCAACTGAAATCACTTGGTGGGCCAAATAAAATAATGCATGTCTCTGATGGGCCACACATAAATATATTGAACCTTAATAATAAAAATACGATATTTTTGTGTTAATAATAAATAAACAGCTCACAATATAAATATTTTCATTATGTTTTTAAATACTTAATAAAATATAATCTAGAGCGAGATAACAACCGGCACGTGCCAATCTGTCTTGCTCAGTCGGCTACCGCTGTCCGTCAACATTTACTTAGTAATTAGAAATCATCGAAAGATCATGGTTTCTAAATTTATGGTTCTACCTTTTTTGAGGGTCTTTAGAAATTGGCATTACTAAAAATTAATGTCTGGCGGCGGAATGCGACACCCAGGCAAAAATTCGTCACAAATTTAGAAATATATTTTTTTAATGTAAAATTTCCGATACAAAATGTGTTAAAAGTTGAAAACCTCAAAATGGCCACACAAAACATTCAATAGGGTCACATTAGAGCGTGTAGTTTCGTGGCCCTCATGTTACTTTAAGAATAATATATTCCATATATCCGAATTGCACCTTACTATATTAATGACCGCGCTCCCTCGTTCTGTCTATAAAGAGAGTTTAAGTAAGTCTTGCAGTCAGCTCCCGTTAAACATGTAGAATATTTCTTAGGACTCTGAAATTTGAAATTTTTCAATATGTGTTATATTTTTTTATTATGTCTCTCGCATAATGAATGCATGTGTCTTTTGATTTTCGACCATCGTTGAATCGCAAAAACCATCACACGATGTTTCTAAAATTCTCTGTCCTTCGTCAGCATTTTGCTTCCTCCCTGGTTAACCCGACGTTTCGTATCTCTACCAAATAATCCTTTGTATGGTCACTAAATGCCTTTCAGGACAACAGAATCTATCTGTAGGACTGAAGCTCCCCTGGAACGACTGCAACTTACCTTCCAAGCCAGGTTCATGATCGCTTTTCTCATTCAAAGTTTCCAGATTTTTTTTCATTTCGAACATATTTCAAAATTTATTATGCAAGTCCAAAAAATACCAAGCCATATTATTTTTAATTAACAAACGGAAAAATTGTATGGCCGCTTTATATTAAATTCCAGTAGACAGGCGCAACGCTGTACCGCCTTTACCTGTTTAGCAATACAACATGATATATTGCAAAAAACCTCCATACTGTCCAAAATAATGGCCGTTTTTTAATTAAAACCGTTTTCAGTAATTAAATTTTTCAACGACTCGATTAATAAGCGAGATCTCTTAATATTAAAAATGGCTGCCAAAATTCTCACGACACTGTATACTAAAAATAATATTTTGGCTTACGATATTATTGAAAAAATGATTTTTTTTATAACATACAAAAACGCTATTACGCAGAAGATAAGAAGTGAATATTTAATATGATTTTCGTAAGAGCTATTTTTATTTTTTCTTTCAGAGATTCATTCCTTTGGTATTTTTTTGTGTATTTATAGTGCGAGACAATATAATATCGCTCAACATATTATGTCAAGTCAATGTTTTAATTATTAGTACTTGCAATACCGGATTTATCTTAGCCGGGATCCCGATATATGACTGCATTATCAATACGGAAATATCTATTTTTTAAATGCAATATACTGGTATTTAGATATTGAAAAATTAATAAAACCTAAATGTATATGAAATCATATTTCATTTGACACGAAATGTTTTCGTAACGCAATAATTTTCACATTAGTCACATATTGTGTTTGGCTATTGAATTCCCTATTTACCGTATTTTTTAATGAATTTTTGAATGTATGATTCGCTTGACGACTGAACTTGAAAAAAGAAACATTTATACATAAATAACTCAAAACCAGTATAAATCTTGTAACATTCACGTAAATCTTAAATTAAAAAAAAATAATTACACATAACCACGTTTTTTTTAAAATTTAATTACACATATTTACACATAACACAATTTACTGTTTATTTAAGGAATTTTGCTGGATTTAAAACGAAACTGTAGTTCAAATACTGTGCCATAACTAAGAAGCAACTATGTGTACATTGGATGAATTTTAAAGGTCGAATCATATCTTCATAATTATTATGAAATTAGAATTTGAAACGATGTACACATAAAAAGGTATGGATAACAATAAGATTAGATAATAATGTCAGAACTATATACAATTAAATATGCGAATGAGAATATCAATTTCAGGCTCAAATATTCTATTTTAATTTTAAGCAAATAAATGATGTAGTAAATAAAAAAAATATTTACTCCCTACATCTCTGTTTCTTTCGTGAGTGTAAATTTTGACACGATTATAATTCCCTCTATTAAATCGATCTTTAACTGTTTTACAATAATATCACTTCGATGCGCAGAAATTACCGAAAGCATACCATTTATGAACCACACTGGACGAGTGCTGACAAGAGATTACAATGCCGGTATGACCGAAACTGAAATTTCAGGTTTGAAAATGCAAAAAACACCGGTATTTTGGATTGAAAATAAACCAAAATCGAATTTTTAATCCACTGGACCAAAAAGGTTGAGAAACTATGGTGTAGGTAGATCACCGAAAGTAGACAAAATATACTCCGCATTATTGTTTCATATTTCATTTGATGCGCCTATTGACAATGAATGCATTGCCGTGCCGTGTCTGCCACGTTGCAAATCTGTAGATATGAACTAGCCTTTACTCGGCAAGCAGTGTGACTAACTTGGCGCAGCAGACGAGAAAGTAAAGGAGCATATTTGAAGTATTTATAGAATATAGACACACGACAAACTTTATCAGACAGTCCAAAAGATACATACATAACTTTACAAGTTTGCTTTATAGATAATTGTACCTTAATGTTGAGCGTGAAGCAAGTTAAACAAATCAATCGACACGCGATGGATTTTTAAACATGAAGTTATTTTGGATACAGCGATAAGTAAAAATAAAAATAAATATACATATTTTGTTGATTAAATTTTTGTTGCCGGGCTAACAACCGCGTAAGGTAAAAAAACATGATTCTTTGGCAGACAGTTTTTTTTTAAATACTTACATTGTTTTGTACAACAGAAAGCTTTACAACTAATTGGAAAATGGTTACTGGCAAATTAACTCGTCCAATACTTAAACATTTTAAAAAATCAATATCGACGTAATTATATGAGTAAGTTTACGTCAATATTGATTTTATTATTAAAAGAACATTTCCTAAGCACTGTTTAAAGTATATACTTATGTGCTTAGACAAAAATGTATTTAATCAAGCCAACTACGAGATTACACAGTTAAACGAAAATCTTATAATTTGCAAGAGTTGTTAGTATTTATATTCACAGCAAAATTATAAGGGCAACAAATCATGCGTGAAATCAAATATTGCCACTAGGAAAAATCCAATTCAAATGAAAATAAAGTAATTTTAAAATGAGTCTAGATAAAAGATAATAAGCATTTTCATACTTCAAAAGCTTAAGAAAAGAATGGTAACACATATTATACACAACCATTCCAAAATTGTCATTCTATTATCTTCATGATCAATTTTGATGCATGAGTAAGTATTTTCAATTGCAATATATGGTATTTTTCTTAAATTATTATAATTCTGCCTTCTAGCATAGAAAAAACAATGCACTTGCGCGCGACTAGGGATTCCAACTATTCGTCATTTTCAACTATCCGGATATCGAATAGTAAAACTGAAACTATCCGGATATATCCGGATATCCGGAAAGTTTCAGTAAGTATGAAAATAACAAAACATTACTACTTACATATATAAATTTATGTACTAAAATAATACATTAAAAACGAGTTCATTTGTAATATAAGTCATTTATTCAGATTTTAACAATTCATATTTTAAAAATAAGAGAGCATTAAATATATCATATTTTAAATTTGATCTTAATTTAGTTTTAACTTGTCCTGCTGTTGAAAATACTCGTTCCGTTGCAGTTGATTTTATTGTTAGAAGTGTTTTAAGCAACACGTACAACTTTTCCGTCCTTTTTTTAAATTGATCTAAGTATTTAAAATCTTTTTTCAGATTATTTGTATTGTCTTCAGTTTCCGCGAGAGATAAAATAGAATTAAGCATTCGGATGTCGAAAAAGAGAGAGGTGTTATTTCTACATCAGAGTCCTGAGAGATTTCATTATTACTAGATAACAAATTTGGGTGAATTCTCTTAATAATACTTTGTGCTAAAGAAATGGCCTCATATTTATTTGAGTATCGAAAATTTTCATTAGAACTGGGAACATTTTCACTTTGTAGATATATCACGAGTGTTATTATTTTTTTTAGTCGGCGTTCGTTCATTCTCTTTTTAATCACATGTAAAGATTCTTCACTTAATGAACTTCTAAATTTTTCCAACTTATTGAATACAAATTTATAAATTCCCTCGGCCGTTAATAACGTTGCATTATTATTGCTAAATTCTTTATTATTATCCTCACTAAATCATTTCCCACTTCTGAAATGCCTTAGATAAAGACAATACACATTTCAATACTATTCCATCATATTAAAATATTGAAAATTTGCAGCTGCATTAGATTACTGCAACGGCATTTCTTCAATGAATGAAATTTCGGCATTAAAGGTTTTTTTGCCTAGAGTCCGAGCCGATTTGTCGAACTTTTAAGTATTAAGATAACAAGATGAGATATTTATTCATAATACCCGAGTTTGGGGAAGGTAAAAAAAACACTACTTTTAAGTAATGGTTTCTCCCAGGTAGTAAATGCCCCAGTATTCATATCATCTTTCGCCGATTTTGTAAAATATTTCATTAAAAAATATAACGAATAGTATCCGGATATTTTCCCAAATATCCGGATATCGAATAGTTAAAAAGGGTCGGATATATCCGGATATCGGATATCCGGATATCCGAGTTGGAATCCCTACGCGCGACACAAGATGCACTGACAGTGTGAGAGTTAAGTTAAAAGCAAGGGCCACTAACTTTTAGTATAGAATTTTACTAGTTAACAAAAAATAAAATATTTCTTACTTCTAAGTAGTTAATGAGTATAATATATAGGAAGTAACGTTTTATTGGAGATTATTATTGTCGATCCTTTGAATTTGCGAGTGTAACATTGATACTGACGATTAGTGTATTCTTTTGAATGTGTATATTATATATAAAAAAAAACTAAGTCTAGACGTTATAAGTGAAGTTCAATCTTAATTGGGAACGCAATCAGAGGCGGATTATCCTATAAGCAAATGATGCGCGCGCTTTGGGCTTCCGAATTTTAGGGGCTGCAAAAATAGCTTATATACTTTTGGTTCAGTTTTTTTTTTATATATTTTTACTATTTTACATGAAATTTTCTGACATTTTTATGTTATCACTTAAAATAGGTCCTCCATTTTTTATTGAGCCTGGAGCCTCCCGTGTGCTTAATCCGCCACTGAACGCAATCATAAACTCTGCTAGCATTATAATTATACGTGATAATTAGAATTAATCATAATTGAAAATCAATTCAAAAGTTCACAATACATACAGAATTTCTTACTGATTTTAAAATGGCTGGGTCCCTGTATCTGATTTTTACAGTTTGGAATCTCTAGTCGTGGTCAAGTTAATAAAATTTAATCAAAAAGTCGCGTTTTGAATTTATTCATGCTAAAATTTTCTGTTTTGTCGTACTATATTAAGAAATATTCAATAGCGATTTATTAATTACTTGTACTATCGACATAGTTTTGCAAGAACGATAACTTTACTATATAAATATCAATTATAAGAATGAACCGTTTTTTAATAAGTGTAGTTATTTATTATTTATCATTAAAATAACCAAATGTTTTATAAAATGGAAACTGAATACGATGAGCTCATTAATAGCGCTACTGGGAGTACGTGTTAGTCCTATTTTAAATAAATTTCTGGAGAGTGATAATTTCCTGGAAGACTGTCACTACACAGCGTGCAGCTGCTTTTAGATTCGAATTAGTGCACACTCCAGCGCAGAATATTGAAAGGCGTAGTGTTAAATAAACTCAACTGGATAAAGTCATTTTCTATCAAAAATGATTCACCATATTCGGTAACAAAAGGTTGGAAAAATATCTAGACTATATATATACAAAGTCGGGCCTGAAATATGACACCGACACATGTACGAAACACAACTTACGGTGACATTTGTTAACTACAGACGCTACAGTGGAACACTGATCTACCGTTCTCGCATCGTCCGTTTTCCCGCATGGATCCTTTATTTTCCATACTCCTATTTCACACCCATAACAACCAGGTCTGTGGAGTCGGAGTCGAATTAAAATCAAATTTAGTTTATTAGTATATAATCTGACGATAGTTTGTCTGAAGATCCCTCTCAAAAATACGAAAAACGTGTCACGGTTTGTTACAATACCTAATAACAAACAAACAATATATATAATAATGGAAATAAATGGAATAACAAAGGAATAATAACAAACAAACTATTAAATTTCATCTATTTTAAAAATGAATTTTCACAAAAATACCGCCAAACCATCGAAATAAACATAGATTCGGTCTCCATTTATTAACATCCGATACGAATTAGATAATTGATAAATTATTTATACTACTTTTTGAATCAACAAGGTAAGTGGTCAATTACACTAACACAGTTCGATATCCACTTTCATTCATAATTAAAACAAATTTCTAAAAATAAAAATAAACGCAAAACGAAACCAGAACATAAATAAATAATGAAGCCTTTGCTAGAATAGAATATCACCGTAGGGTTAGTCAAAGCTTCAACCCACACAGGTTGCTTAGAGACACAATAAAAGAACATAATTGATGTTTTTTAAATAGAATTATAAAATGTTATAAAAGCCATTGCTATTTTGAGAGTGTAGTATATATTTATCTTATTATTCAACGGTACAAACAGTGGTGGGCTGCCAATACGCTAACAACGGGCTCGGATAATCTGAGAACTTATCGCGGTGTTGTATAGAAGGGACGATTTTTTTATCAGCATATTCAAATGTTACTTATTACAATCGTATAATGTTATATAAAAAAACGGCTAGATCTCTTTTATTATGCACCCGATATAAATGTACTTTACGAGAAATTTTCAAAGGCAAGAGCGTCTTTTATTTCATAATACATGTTAATTGCACTTGATTTGAGATTTTTTTCTCAGTTTATTAACGGGTTTACGCGAGCCCTTCCAAAGCCCCTCCGTCCCTAAGTTTAAATAAGCCCTGGTTTTCTAAGAAACTGAATGTTGGAAAAAATTGTATAAATATAATAATGATATAAAAAATAATTTCAATAACGTTTGCCGTAAACTTGACGTTTCTCAGGCTAAATGGCAAGCTATGTTAGGTTTATGTTCTGCTTGGTTGCGCGGTCAAAGATCCCAATGAACTCTTTTAATTAAAAATGTATGTGTGAATGAACACATGATGTAAATGCAATCATCCTTTATCTGAACCTATGGTGAAAATGAAAGACTAAACAAACTACTCATCATTTCCAAGCCTTAACAATCATCCAGTCTTTGCCTTATCTCGAAAGTAAGTTTGTGCGACGATAATGTTTTAAAATTGTATTTTCGATGAAATCAGCGGTAACTTTGTAAAAGCCAATTTTTAACACTTTCGACCCTGACCCAAATCAAGTAAAATTATCTCGTGTGCCCGGCTTATTTTTGAAGAATTGCATTTTTTCTTAATGACTTACTAAAAAGGCTATAACTGTGTAACCACAAAATTAAATCAAATGAAACCTTTTGTGGGTGTTTGAAAGACTATTGCTATTCAATATGTATGGCATTATTGCTAGAATTTTCTGCTATGGAAAGCCATATTACAATGTTTGCACATGTACCGAGTCTTACTCCATTTTTGCTTGGCGCCCACCTTTCAGGTTCAATTGGGCTTATTTTTTTTTTGTTGCTGCTATTAGTAACAAAATATTTTTAGAAATGCTTTTTGACATTATTTTTTGTAGAATAATAAAAGATAAAATTGAAAATGAACTCAGTGACTGCACCATCATGTAATCTCCAAAAGGACAAATGGACTCATCAAATGCGTTATGACATCCTTAAATTTTTATTGGTAAAATTAGTTATTATTTTAATAAAAGTAATAATTAAAAGACTGATTTATAATAATTTGACTATCTGTTATAGTGATTATAATGAGTCTTCTATACAAAATGTTACTTGATACCACAATTATGTCTCTATTTTAAAGCATAGTCATCACATGAAAACACGGTTCCGGGACTCAACGCTCGGCTAGCTTATCACGTGAAAACACGGCTCCGGGATTCAAAGTTTCTTTTTTTTACTCTCGTTGTTGTGTTGCAAATTGTGAACCATGACTCTTTAAGAATCATCGTCAGACAGAACGTCGTAAGGTTTACGAAAAAAATAACAATTGATTGATTCTATTCCTTATGATATAAATTATAAATAAATGATGAATCGTCTTCTTTTCTACTAGACTCAGTGAGGGGGTACAATATTCACATTAATAGTACCAATTACAAACTAATTACTTATACAATTAGGTGCGGTACATCCCAATGGAAATAAATACAACAGTTGCGCTGCCGTTCACATTTAAAATACTTTTTAGTAATGTTTCATTTTTATGAATAACTTGATTAGCTTTCAAAAACACCAAGCTATTCATTATCAACCTTTTATTATTTACAAGATGGAGTATTTCAACGATTTTCACAAGAATATTTCGATTTAATCAAATGTAATTTTGTACATATGTAATTTTTGTATTTATAAGTTTTTAATCACTATTGTAATTGTTTACTGTTGTAGCTAAACACTATTGTCATTTTTTTTTTGCTTATTACATTGTATACTCGGTATATTAACTATTGTACTACGGGTCAGTATATTATATTTGACAAAAATTACCCGGAACCGATTACGAAAAAATATCCGCGAAGCGGATAATGCATTTGGGCGCCCTGGTAACAAAAAACGTACTCGGTGGACGAAATTAATTTAACTATGTTGTCGTTATTAACCATAACATTGATGTGCAGAATAATCTATTCGGGGCTAATTTGCGATGCTTCACAATAGACATAATTACTTTGTGACACATGCGCATTGAGTAAATCATTATTTAATTATTATAGTACTTTATATAACTATGAATACACGAAATTTCTATTCTATTGTGGCGGATAACTAACTACTATTATGTCAGTGAAGATACTAAAGAATGACGAAAGTGTTACTGTTAGGTAAAAAGCCGAAATTTCTTTGCAAATTAAAATGTAAATATTACCATTGAAAATCATCACCAGCGCGTATCACAGTACAGTGCCGATTTTTAACAAATGTACATATCGTCGGTATACTGCCAGAAAACACTAAGTCAAAAATTGGGTGTTTTGAATTATAAATGCAGATCAACAGATTTAAACACGTTTTACAGTCTCAAAAATAAGCTGACTCATATTGCATTTATTTATTTCGATATTCAAAGAAGTAATATGAACTAAGTATATTTCTTTAGCAATTATTAATGGCAGAAACATATATATAACTTAACTCTTTTTAGCTGTATAGTTTTCTAATTTCTACTGCTACCCAAAGACAATTAGACCAGTGCTTCCCAATTTTTTTCATTCCACGGCCCCCTAAATCTGAAACAAAAAAACCGCGGCCCTCCTCAATACAAAACATGTTCTGCGGCGAAATTTCACGGCCCCCAATCTGGGAAGCACCGAATTAGACAACTAAAGTTTTTGAGTTGTAAATTTTTTAATTTGTCAATTGTTGTTTATTTATTTGTCTTATTGTCTACCGCCTTATTACATTTCAGTATGGTATCTGTAAAAGTCGATTATCTCAAAACAAGTTGACTTAACGTTTTCTGGCAGAATACCGACGGTTGGATTATTAAATAATAATATTAACAAATCAAACAAATAACAAGTACTAATGAAATCGAAGGTTACTCAGAAAGATAAAATCTACTGCCGCGTTAATAAATAAAGATAGAGAATAATTCACTTATTGAATTGGCACTTACTTGGTAGAACTCCACTGCGAAAAGGTAAAATATCAAAGCTTAGAATTATAGTTCTTACACTGACGTGAAATCAAAATAGCTTACGATCAAATTACGGGCCCGTGGTGCAGTGGTCAACGTCATTGGCTTCCTTGGCGGATCTCACGGGTTGATAAATTAGAATCGATAGCTTATTATAATATAATAATATACAGGGAACCCTTGCAGATTTTTTTTTCGGTGTTTTGAATTAAATTTTGTTTATATAATGAAAGCTATCAGAAACATAAAAAAACGTGAAATGAAATCGTCTAATTGTGAATGATTGGTATTTGTAAATGTTTACACAGAGAAATATTGTGAAAGGTTACATGATTAACTTAGACAATCTATGCAAAGGAAACTTCATATTTTGAGAAGATATATTAATGTTATGCTATTTATAAAATTTATTATTTTATTAATATATTTTTAATTTTATTAGTAACATTTTTTATTAATATACTGTCCAGAACGAATCCCCCGCGATGTACAAGGGGAGGGGACACCCGTATGTCTTTTTACAATTGCATTCAGTCTAGAAAAGCCTAGTAAGTGAAAAATGCGTCACTAGAATTATTCAATTTCAATTTTATAATAAAATATAATATGGAATAATATTTCAATGACTGCAAAAACTCTTGAGTCAATAAAATCAAAGATGACGCCAATTCAATTTACGAAACATTAAAAATGACCAACGTTTTAGTCACCGCTTTTTGATGTTAATTTGAACTTTAGTTAAATAGACACCGTTTTTAATAATAATATTATGATGAGCAATGATGCAATAATCTCAATTTGGGAATCTGTGTCGTGCGAAATCGTGAACATTTTTGACCTTTTGGTGTCTGGTTGAACTCTTCGTTTGCTATGGCCTATTTTGAGCAAATTTTAAAACTGCAAAAACGTAACTCACGAATTCTCTTTATTGATAGATAAGGTTGCATAAATTTTGTAGACCTCTAAAATAAGTGTACGCAACGGAAGATTTCACGTTATCTATTACTGTGCAATATTCTTTTCGACTACGAGTTTACGTCATATGAAATGTTTAATAAAGATATATTTAACCAATGATTTAAAAAAAACTTTTGATTGTCATCTAACTTAGTCAGTAATCTCATTTTTTGCTTAGAAGAGCAATGTAAAAGGTAATTTCACTTATGATTATAATGAGCCTTGTTAAATCAAATTCGATTTAACGGTATATTTTCCAAAACAGTTGAGTGTAAATGTGGCTAGAATTTTCTGTGTATTTAATCACTAAACAATATCTTTCCAAACATATTCGGTTGAGTAGTGAATTTAGTACCCAATTCTTGAAATCAAACATAGATGTGGCATGCGAGAACTTTGCTGTTTTTGGTTTCTAAGTATCCTCTATTCCAGGGGTAGGTAAAGCCGTATGCAACTCTTCAGACAAAAATTCTTGAACTTATCACTTTTTTCACACTAAAAATCCACATTTATTATATTGCATATTTATAACTCCCTGGTACCTTTGCTATACTGTTTTCTAGACATCTTGGCTCTTCTCACTTGAAAATTTTATCGACCCTTCTCTAGTCCAGTGTACCGCAACCTTTTCGTTACCACGGACCACATACAACATGTCCAAAGTTTCGCGGACTTTCTGAGCAAAAAAATAGCCGGTTTTACATGAATCAATAAAGTAAAATAATGAGGTGTAAATTAAAAAAAACATATTACACCGTCTAGTTGAAGTATATTTATTATTCCCGGCTAGTCAACCAGATCAAATAACCTATACCAGACCCGGGTCCTCACTCCTCACTCTTCAAGTATTAAGGTCTGTTTTTACTTTCACATCTTCATTCACATTGAAGTGTACACAACTATTTCAAGGGTAAATCAACACTTCCTTTAAAAACAGGTTCACATTCGGCAAAAGTACTTGTTGCGATAATAAATGCGAGAATTCAATGTGAAATAAAAAAATGTTGTTTAAAATGTATTACTTCCAATAAATTTTTAGTTTTTACTATAAGTGTCGTTTGACTAGGCACCCTAGGCACCTAAGAACCCGTGACTCTATTTGCTGAACACAGCTTTAGTTGATATTTTCAACTTAAGTAATTTATAAGGTACTGATTTAAATTTCAACAATGAGTAAGGTGAGATTAAGTCCTATAAAACGCTTATAGATATTGGGATGTCAGCTAAAGCTTAAGTAATTATTTGATGAATACTTTATCACCATAAATAGCAAAACTGTCGTATGTGATATCAATGTCTTATTTTGATAATAATTGGCCTAAAATTCCATGGAAATACGAGAAATCTCTAGTGTAGGCGGAACCAAATTGCGTCTCAGAAAAAATATTAAACATTCCCGTGGAACTCTCTGGATAACATTGATCTCGCGGAATATCTGTGTCAACCGAGTTATAACTGGAATGTATGGGACAAACGAAATAAAATAAATCGTGTTTATTGCACTGAGAGCTGCAAACACATAGCTGCATTTGCGTGGAGTACCTAATGCTTAATAAAAAATACCCTATCTTATACTCGAGCTATGACTCAAGATAAAACGAATTTTACCAAAAAACAATAGGATCTTAACCCTTTCTTAACTAAGATGTGTAATTAGTACACATACCTTATAATCATTTACATTTCTCTGTATATATAATAAATACTCGGCCTAAAATTCAAGTATTCCTCCCTTATACATTTACGCATTGAGTAATGCAATAATAGAAGTATTGTAGTAGTGTTATATAATTGTCATGATTCACTCCCATTTGCCTGATGTGTAACGAATTCACAGCTCAGGAGCGCGTGCTTTTTTTTGCATAGTAAGGAAAGGGTTAAAGAAGGATGACTATATTCGAAATACAAACAGTTGTTTCAATTAATCCACTACGCGGGTGTTGCGACAAATTAATAAGGAACACAAAGGTGACGACAAAATTTTTAGGGGACAGTATAGTCAAGTGAGTATGAAATATTGAGTCCGTCGCGAAGCGGTCAACGGCGTTGGCTTCCGTGACGGATCTCACGGGTACAAACAGCATCTTTTCGAAGCCTTGGGTTTTTGTGACGTCTTAAATTCCCTCTCATCATTCCAATCTTAATATATCGGGGCATAGCGAGAGCAATTGTTATCCACTAGTCAAGTATTAGCCCTATCCTTCTATCCCTACTCACTTCGAAAAAGAGAGGTTGAACAATTGAGTAACAGACAGATAGTAGAAAATATACTGGTGAGATAAATTTTATGTTGGGAGTGGAAACAGGGGTGGGCACACAGGGGCTCGCACGAGGCATTTGTTGAATTTTACTAAGGCCGGCGAGCCCCTTGTTAATTTAAGAGAAAACAATATTATCAGTTCAAATTTGAATATATTTGCAATTTCTGATATATTATCTAAGACAGCTTCAGTATACACAGTAGTGCAATTTTAGTCATTTACATTGATAATTTTACAGTTAATTGCATATTTTTTGCTTAATATACGTGTATTATATAACAATTGATTGCTTATTAAAATATTGAATATAATTGCATAGGAGTGATAAAAAAATTCACTCCTTCCCCAGAACACCGAAAATTGCTTTGAGATAAAGCGAGCCCCTTGATAACATATTGGCAGCCGACCGCTGAGTGGATATGCGTGTAAAAAAAAATACATGGGAGAACAATAGTTCAGGTATGGAAGACGATTAATTAATTTGAAATCTAAAGTCTAACATTTTGTCTAACATAACTCCTCATATAGCATCTTATTGTAAGTTGTTTTACGTGAACTTCTTGTTGTTTCGGCGCTTAACCGAGATGTATTAGATCAGCCGTGCTCAAAATGCGACAAAAACAATCATAGTCACCAGATGCTTCTTCAAACATCTGGTAGAGTTTGCAAAACTTTTCGTAATCGAATGAATATTTTTGATACAAATGTATTTTGGTTTACTTAAATTTATGTTATGTCACTTTATTATGTGGTTTATTTAGGTATAACTATTAATATAGCAAAAACTGGCATGAGGCCTAAACGAAAAAAAAAACTTTAGTATCGCTAGAAAATGTGGCTAGAAGGAATTAGTAGTTAACTAATTGCTCTCACTGTGTCCCGGTTTTAGGATCGGATTGGTGTCTGAAAAGATATCTGTTTATTGATTGAAATATTAATTTATTCTATTTTCTTAAACCAGTGGACACTATAACTGATTTATTATTTAAACCCAAATTATTGGGACTCGCTGAGAATAGGTAAATAATTGAAATTACATAATAAATATAAAGCGACAGTATTATTATGCGTGGTCGATTGGTCAGCGTCGTTGGCTTCGGCCAACAGTTTTATAAATTGTTATACGAATTTCTGTTCGAAGGCATGGATGTTTGTGATGTCTTGAACTCCCCACCTCCTTACCCATAATATCCTAAAAACGAAAAAATGAGGTGTAGCGAGAGTGAGTAGCCAACCACTAGTCCTGTCTTACCCCATCCTTCTATTCCTACTCTCTTTTGAAACAAACATAGGTTGAGCAACTGAATAACAATCAGTCCTCATAGAAACACTTATGTTAACATAAACTCCGTTAGAAGGCCATATGATTCACATTAGTAGCGGACACGGTAAAAAAATATTTAGTGTAGTAAAAATAAACATATTTTTAAAAACATCCCTTGTCTATGGTGGATAAAACTATAATGCATTACTCACGCGCCACGTAACCCCAAAGAAATTAAATACTACAAAATAAAAATATCTTACCCACACATGTTCACAAATTTCCTTTACCTACATGCACATATGCATATGTGTATGTATATAAAATACCTCCCACGTAGTAAGCAAATTCCCCTTACAAGGAAATTTGAATTTGAAAATGAACACTAGTACAGTATAACTTTATATTCATAAAAAGTGTAAATATTAAGTGTGAATCGAACACTTCGCTTTGATTATTCTACCCAATTCGTTCATTCGATTCATACAACTATATATAAAAAAAAAATGACTCGCGTTTCAATTCTCAGTAGATTACCTGCCAGTTTTTTGTTTTTTTCACTATATTGCTCTTGACAAAGTAGTGTTAGAGAAGGAAAACGAACGAATATAATTAGTAATAAATTGTTTTTTTTTGTTCATACTAGTTACTGAAGTCAGTGTTAAAGTGGAAAAGAAAGTGATTTTAATATTTCCATGGAGGCAAATGAAGCATTTGATTGATTTCATCAAAAAAACGAAAAATACAGTTGTTTGAATGTCAATACGCCAGATTAAAAAAAAATAAACTTAAAATAGAAAAATAGTGGCTATACGTCACAAAGCATACATATTTGCAAACAAATGTAAACGGAATAAGGTAATTTGTAGATTTCTATCGATTATATGATTATTATATCTTGGTCTTTGTAGTAAGCAACAAAAGCTACACGTACAGATCAGAAGATTACAGTCATGTCCTGGCAATGGTTTTATTCAATAATGTTAATATTACCAGACGTTAATAGTATATTTTGACATTTGTTTGTATTTCACATTTTTATTTACATTAGAGTCTAATCCGTGTGATTAAATTTTGACATTTAATAATATATTACACGGTCAAAATACTCGAGATTCTTTCCCATATTATGGATACGATTTGATATAATTGTTATTTATTATTTATCAGATATGATAGTTAATATTGCTGTGACCACATGATAGCACTCAAGGCTTCCGGTTCTGGCATACAGAGCTAGAATTCATGTATTGTTTTTTGGATAACATGTGATTTTTAATGATTGTAATGTTTTTAGCACTTCATATTCTCGCCTCGAAAGGGGTGGTCTCTCAACGTCCCAACCTAATTTTGGCATTCTCCGCCATTTCTTCTAACGACGACGAATAATTATCAAAATTAGTTTCTCATTAAATATTTAGTATGTACTGAAACATCCTATTATTGATCGCAGTTCACTACATACCTAATATGTTTATTTATTTTTAAAAAGAAAATGTCTGTTTCATTTTAAAATAAAATAAAATATTTTGACAAACTGAATAACAAAGGCGACGATCTTAAATTTAGGTTAATAATTTAAGCCAGGACACGCCTTATATCTATTTTGAACCGTTGTATTGGTATAATTGTGAATGTTCTGGCTTCCCTATTATTCCTGTTGGTTTTAGTGAGGGTGCGGCGGAAAGCTAAAACCCCTTGAAAGAGGAGAAAGGGGAAAATTTCATCTGCGCACAACCTGCGCATAAAAATGTTGCCCCGAGTTTTATCTAGACGACCTACGCGAGCTTATTCGGTACGCAGAATACCATTGCATGAACACAAAACACTCGTGTATTTTAGGTTGTTCGTTGCTTTAAACGGTATTTTGAGCGCTAGCTGCGCTTTACTAGTCTTGTCTTTGCGTATTCCGCTGCCTCCCAACGAAATGAGATTTGACAGCGGATCCGTTTGGCAGTCGCAGAGACAATACTAGGCAGTCGGCAAAGAGCCACCGTTGTCTTTGGTTGCGTGTCACAGCGTTTTGTGTATTTTAGTAAATAATACAAAACTCGTATCGAACAATTTATTTAGTGAAAAAGAACTGTAATAATATCATAAATAAAACTTTACAACTACACAGTATTTAAAATGAGAGACGGGTTGATTTTTTAGTTGTGTATTTGTTTCATTTGACGAATAATTTGTGTTTTTTTTGTGAAGAAAGTGTTGTCTTGTGGATGAGAGAGATCTCGCTGTACTTATAGTGAATGTTGGACCGGTTGCAGGTGCGATGGCACACGAAAAACCTGGATTTAAATAATATCGAGATTCCGTGGTAATTTATATTACAAAACCAGCGTTATTTCATGCAAGTGTTTCGACATAGGGGCGTTATTGTAGGGTATATTTCTTTTAACCCGTATAAAGTAAAGAACTAATTAACGGGTCGTAGGTCTAAAAGAGGAGTTAAATTATTACACAATTTAATAAACACGTACATTGAAAATTATATCTGTTTTAAAAAAATCGTACCTTTTACTCGCCGACAACTTAGGATGAATTAAAAATAATATATGTGGAATCAAGATTTTGAGTAAGTATATATAAAATAGATGTGTTTGAAATTGAATTTTGTTTGTTGCATATTTTTATATATCCCTTTTTTTAAATATTTATAATATGTTAAAACTCAAAAATTGAGTCGATATTAAATTTATTTTTTGACAGATAAATATCAAACAATAATACCAAGCTTTAAAAGTCATTTTAAATCAAATAATAGAGAGTAAAATATTACTTATGCATTGCAAAATAATGACGCTATGATGTCCATATTGAACCTAAAGGTAAATTAAATTTTAAAATTTAATTCTAGACCCTTTTTTGCCACAACAAACAATGGTCGCCTTATAATATAAACATACAAATAATATATTTTTTAAATATTTTTACTATACACAATAAATATTACCACCGTCGCGAATCATTTGTTTTCATAATCTAGCACTTTCCTGTCAATGAGGCAGAATGAGATAATACTCGTAGAGAATTCAATTGATTCGTGAATTTTTTTTATTATGCTACAAAAGTGATGCGATTCAAATGAACGAATCTGAATGAACAATCGACTCGTATAGCTTAATTTGCGACAAGTGACTTATTTTCCAGTATATACTTAAAACATGGTGTCTTCAAAATATCAGAAAATTAAAAAAATAACTGGCTCACGCTCCACCCTATTGTCAATTTATCTGAAAAGGTATTTATGGTATACGCTTACGATACATAGGTATAATTTTGTTATATTATTGGACTAAGGGAGCGTTCGTTCGTACCAACTTCCCTGGGGCGTTTTTGTCGCCGGTATAAAGCTTCAGACAGGTACATATCTAATATGCTGCGAACGGACGTAAAATAATATATAGATCATTACTTACAAGATTCTTGTTAGAATAAAATCACTGTATTCGTTAGTTATAAAAAAAACAGAAGGTCATCTAAAAAAACAAATTTATGATTGGATTTTATCATCATCATATCATATAAATCAAGTAAATAATTTCACAAACAAATATAGGGCTTGTAGAAATATTTTCGACGGTGAATTTTTAGAAATTCATTTTAGAATATAATAAATAATCGATAACTTCGTTTTTACTAGGGGTTAACCGTGATTCTCTTCATCAATGAGGATCTTCACGACAACTTTCTTTTTAGTATCGTATTAGATTAATTAATCTGCATAATATGGCTATTTAACGTTTTGAAATTTAACGAAAGTGAAATAATAAAGTTATCAATTTTAGCTCGTATAATGATATTTTGTTACAATTGGGAAAGATAGTTTTTATAGTTTTAAATTTCATCAATTGGAATCTTCACTTCAACGATTGTCGAAGATGTAAAAGTCATATTTAATTATTTCGTCTTTTTTATACGTATTCTTTTTGTAAAGGTCAGGTTTCGTAACTTATCCTTCAATGATTCACATTAAGGAAAAGAAACTCGCATATATTTTTTTTTAACTCGATCCATTCAATGTCCTCTCAGATGTAGTTTTATTTTATAATTTTGTTACGTTTTCATACAATACATTGATTTCAATCACAACCACCGTAAGGGGTACATATTATTATTTTCATTACTCGCTCGATCTAATACCAGGGGTGGGCTGGAGAGGGCTCGGAGGGTCTCGCGCGACCCCCTTGTTGAATTTTACTAAGGCCGGCGAGCCCCTTGTTAACTTAAGAGAAAACAATATTCTCAGATCAAATGTATATAACTGAAATTTTTAATTTATATATTATCTACGACAGCTTCAGTATACACAATAGTACATTTTTAGCTATTCACATAGATAAGTTCCACATTGTTACATATTATAAGTGTATTAAGTAAAAATTGATTGCTTATTTAGTTATTGCATATAATTTCATAGGAACGATTAGAAAATTCACCCATTCCTCAGAACACTAAGAACTGCTTCGAGATTAAGCGAGCTCCTTGTTAAAGTACTGGCAGCCCACCGCTGTCTAAAACCAGTTGTGGGCTGTACATTTTTGGCCATTTACATTGATAAATTTACTGTAAATTGCATATTGTTATATATTATAAGTGTAGTAAAAATCGATTGGTTATTTAAGTATTTCATCAAAGCGATAAAAAAAACTCACTGCTTCCCTAGAATACCGATTATTAGAATAGCGTGCTTTCCCGAAGTGCATCATTTGCACACACCCACACTTTCATGTCAGTATTAAAAGTTAATAATAAACTCGTGTTTCTTGAAATCAAAGTTATTTAAATAATCGTTGAATTACATTGTCAATCTTATTAACAAAATTAGAATTTAAAAATTTAAAACTATGTATTAGTTTCATTAAGCCGCACCGGAATATAACTATTTACACAAACGCGACTCGAATCCACCAGATTGGAAGTTGTTTTATTATATAACAAATTTATTAGAGTTGGCGGAAGTTTCGTAATATTTTGACGCAGAAGCCGGTGGAAGTTTTTCTGTTGTCTAGTTGGAATCATTCGACATATTTTTTTTACGCGGCTAGCGAATTTGACGCATTGCTCGTATCGCTAACGCAGAAAACCATTAACTTATACTACTCATTTTTTTAATCAAATATGTAAATAATATATTAAAAGTTTTTATTTGCTTTACCTATCGTATGTTATGAAGGCCCGTTACTGTGTTAACCCTCCAGAGACGAGAGCTTTGTTTCGATAAAAAAATATTTTTTAAGCCACATTAAAGTCACGGATAACTTTTATTCCTAACACAAATTAAAAAAAAAAAAACGCAAAGTCGTTCTATAGAAATGACCACATGACTATATGGTCATGCTCATCCTTTTATTACCGTGTAATATTGTGTACATACAGTAGTAAGGACGAGCGTGAACATTCGGGGTTGAAATATAGCAAAACGTGTTTTTTTTTTTTTAATATTTACAATTTGACCTCTTTAGATCAACCTAATTTCAATACAAATATATTAACAAAAGAACTGTAAATAATTTTATGTTTTGATAAAAAAATTCAAACAGTTTCAAAAAGTCCATTAAAAAAAACGGAAATTTAAAAAATCGCATGTGCTTTTTGTGGCCGTTTCTGTCCCCGCGGCTGATGAGTAACTGAAGTATGTACCCTTCTTAACCAAAAATGAGTGAAAGCAACGATATTCAGTTAGAAAAGGATGAATAGTCGGATCAATAGACAACGGTGTTTACTGTGACCATATGGTCACGCTCGTCCTTGGAGGGTTAATGGAAAAAAAGTCACGAAATAACTTTCATCATTTAATAATTGATAAGAGATTTTTTGATTACGTCATTTTATTTGAAAATGATTTCATGATAATATACTGTATTTTTTCAATGATACGGTAGTACTTTGATCGTCAAGTTTGGGAGCCGAATTACAGTTGAATAAATTGATTGTGACAAGTTCCTTTTATCATTGGTGTAACATTGATTAATACGTATGATAAATAAAAAGTCGAATAATTAATATCATATTTAAGTGCATGGCAATACAATTACATATCGGCAACAAAGTTTTTCTTTAGTTTTCTTATCCGAATAGATTTTTTGATTCAATAAAGTATCACTGATTATGAAGTTTCACATATTCAACATTTTTTACTGATATTAAGATTTCTAACGAATGGCTTCGTTAGCTATCATAATAGTTTCTGTTTAAATAAATAATATATAAAAACTTTTGTAAAATCTTTCAGTCGAACTGTAGGGCTTATTAGTTTTAATTGTATCTTTTGAACCATAACTATTTTTTTTTGCTGTAAAATGTATGATATCTAAAAAGAGTAATGGAGGCAGGTATAGAGATAGATAGCATATTTGCGGTAAATTTAATCGTTTAACATTTTGTTCGCGTCAAAAATAATATAAAACACCGGACCTTTGATGGATTTGTTGCCATTGTATAACATAGCGATATGAATAAATTTTCCAGTAACACAAAAATGCCCAAAACTCTTACTACATTTTCAAATAAACATTCTTAGCAGTTGCAGTAGTGCGTTTGAATTTCCATAGTGTCGATAATTATTGTCTAGCGCATAATTTTCTAACCTTTTTTAGACCGTGGCTCCTTTTGAGTTTCATATTTTGCCGTGGCCTCCTTACCCATGTTTTTATACAAGTACATAAGTTTTTCGAGACAAAGGGAGAAGTTGAAAGATTTCAAAATAATTTTCAATTCTTTGAATTTTTTTTTCACTGGCTGATTTTACAGATTTCACAACATAAAAAGACGCGAGACCTTTTTTAGCTCTTCCAGGATTTGCCTGTATCCCCTCAAAAGTGTGCTGTGGCTCCTCTTAAATTATTTGTTCTCTGCGGCCCCATTGGAACATGCTGTGTTGAGAAACCGTGGTCTAGTGGTTATACGCAGGGAACATGTTAAGGATTCCTAAAAAATATTTAAAATTGTATTATCAATCACTTTTAAGGTGTTCACTGTCAATACTTAGTGGAATGGCATTATAATAAAAATAATAAAAGATTTTTAGTACTTTTTCCACTTAAGATCTTTTATTATTTTTATTGTATTATCAAATTATTTCCGATGCTTTTACGTAGTTACATTTTGTAATAAAAACTATAATAATAGTATCTTTATAGGATAAATACTTATCAGTAATCAGTTAAACCTTTCAACATGAAACTTAATGCAACTTAATATTAATACTCGTTAGTTTATGTTATCAACAATGTTACTAGTTATTAAAAGCAATTTTCAGTCATAATCTTTGTCTCCATTAGTAAAGACAATTATTTAATTTTCATTAACATCCACCTTGGCTACTGGTATTTCAAAATAAATTTATTCTTTGAAGTCTGAAAATAGCAGAGTAACAAAAAACAAAAACGATTTTTCTCCGAAAAGAAGCCACTTTCTATCTGTTAATTTAGTAGCAAAAATACATTTGAGATAACCTCCAATTGTATTTTAGTTATTTGTTTTGGGTTGGTTATATACACAGAAAACTGTTTTCATGTGTATACCCACTTTTTGTTAGTCAAAGTTAATACAATTTTGAATACAAAGTGTCCAACTTTATAAACTATTCGATACAAAACATTATTTAATTTTCTTTATATTAACTCCGTAGTTACTTGATAGAGATTTAATTTTCTGAAATTCAAATAGTTTTTTTTTTAAGAGAATTATCAATAAATTAAAATGTTAGTTGTCAATAAATTGAAATACGAATAACTCGAAATAATAAAAGAGCTAAATACTTTAACGTATTTCTTATTTAATATAAAGATCCAAAAAAATAATTTGGCTTAAATGAATAAATAACAGTTTTTTCAACTGATCAAAGTCTCAACAAACAAGGATGGAAATTCGAAGGAAAAAGTATATTTAATATAGAAAAATTGTTGTAAGCCATTAAAGAAGAAAATATCTTTATTAACTCTTCTTGTATAACAGGGTTTACATTTGAGAAACTTGAGATAAAAAATGACCAGATCCATTTTTTCATAAACAAAGAGAAACACACTTTTATTATAAAAACAGTTTTGATTATAATGTAATTTTTTGACTCTTATTTGCATAGAAACTACGAGGTTTTAAGCAATCTTAAATACATATTTTTTGTTCTTTTGAATCAGGGTTGCATCATTCATATTATAGTAATATGACATTTTCCTTAAAACATAATTTGGGTGCGTTTGATCAAAAGCTACTCAATCGCCTTTTCTCCGTTTTGTGACCTTTTTTTATCTTGTAACTTTTCATTTATTGACACTTGAATCTGAAATTATTTTATAGCGTAGGCAATTAATATCAATGGTGGTTTAAAGGCAGCCATTTGTCCTTGTTTATAATTTGAAACTATTATTTGTGTCAGATCGATATTAATGCATCAATATTTTGATATCATAATTATATATCTAACATAAAATACCGATACTAGAGACTATCCACAAACGCTGAATTATTTCATCTGGATACTTCTTTGGTTACATTTGGTTTCATTACTTCGAGCTATCAATCTGTTACCTATCAACTTCTGCCAGAATAGTGACGGTATGAGACACATAATATGTACAATTATAATAAACAACGTTTCATGTTGACTTTCTCTTGACATCTTATGCTAAATAATTACAGGGGCTCTTACAAATATAAATTTACAAAACGATTATTTTCTTGGTAGTTTTAATCGTTTGTTTATTTTAATAGATACCAAACTCATACATCGTAGAATCTAATGACGACTTTGATATAGCTATTTTGGAAATATATAATTAATTTAAGGCTCGTATTTTTCTGGTCAGAATTTAAATAACACAGAATTTTTATTAAATGGTCAGAATATATCGGTCAGAATAAATAGTCATAATTTAAATGATTTTTTATAAAAAAACCTAACCTAACCTAACCTACTAACCAAAATTGTTATTAAATATTCTGACCGTTTAATATTTTTATTCTGACCGTTCATATTTTTATTCTGATAAAAAATTGATTTAAATTCTGACTATTTAATTTGTTTCCTTAATTTAATACTGACTTTTCAGCCGCTTAAAACTGTGTTGTCGATTTTCCACAAACAATGACAGTTTTATAAAACCGCTGTTTATCATTCATGTTGTCTATTATAAAAGCTTGTTTTTCCCGTGGTAGTAATACTTAAAAAGAAAACCAATAAACACTTATCATTTGCTGCCTAGATCTCTTATCTAGGGTAAATAATTTGACCCGGCAGGATGCGAATAGGGGATTGTGATTCGAGTCACGAAAGCTTAGCTCACAACTCATTACGTGACTCACGAAGGGATATGCTATCACATTATTTATACCATGAAATAAATAGGTAACGGGTAGACATCAGTGACGTACTGAACTTAGAACAATTGAAAGTAAAATGTTCATTTAGACATTAAAGGCAATTAGTTTTAAATGTAGAAAATGAAGTACATTAATACATGATCTTAAATATTCAGTGCGCTAGAAAATTAATATATTTTTTATCACTAACCTTAACGTCGCCCCTGTTATGAAATTAATATATAATTTCAAATAAATAATTTTCCACCGTGATTTATGGCACCAAATTTACGTGCAAGCTT
Source organism: Himalopsyche anomala (assembly GCA_031772345.1). Classification (NCBI taxonomy): domain Eukaryota; kingdom Metazoa; phylum Arthropoda; class Insecta; order Trichoptera; family Rhyacophilidae; genus Himalopsyche; species Himalopsyche anomala. Next base: position 13,452,672 of record CM062830.1, read on the forward strand.
TTTACTTTGTTAATTTTTTATTCGCTTCAACAACGTCGATACTAAATTGTCCGAAAGAGACTAATATGCGCCACTGACTGCAGTTATCCTTGTCAAAATTGAGCTAAATTAGACATAAATCATAATGGCAAATTGTCAGTTTTCATGGCGAATATTGTTTGATACTTTGGCATCTTTTTAATGACTTCATCCAAAACATTTAAAAGTAATTATACATATATGAGTCGTCTGGTATCAAAAGCAGAACTATCTCATATATGTCGAAATTAAACTAATGCTGTCACATTATTCTGCTGGTTATAGTGTATGGCTAGAAATTAAAAAAATGTTTAAAAATCAAATAAATGTGGTACAAAAACGCAAAAGAAAATGATGCTTGGTATCAAAAGCAGAACTGTCCACGACGTTGGAAACAAAAGTAGAACTGTTTGGTAAATCAGGATTTCGACCAATCACAGAGTTACTTTAAGTGATGTCCCATACAAATTTTAAGTCGCACTCGTTGATGAGCTATATTTGAAATTAAGTTTAAATTGATAAAACTCAAAAAACCAACAATACGTTTTTCGTGTTTTTCTCGCAACTTCGAAAAATGGATAGTTCTACTTTTGATACTATACGACTCATATAATAAGTTAAAAAATATCAACGAATATACTTCTATAGTTTTTTATAATGTGTGTTTATATTAAGTTCTTTTTTTGAGTGAGTTTATATTAAATTTCTGCCAATATTAAGTTCTTCGGTTTATGAAGATCCAAAACTTGATGCACTCGACATCTTCAATGAACAAACAATCACCAATCCATAACCGTTACTAAATCCTCGAACGTAACTTATAATAAATACCCGTTTAATTTAAACAAATTTACCTTGAATAACCCTTATACTTGTTATCTTTCTTAGGATCACTAAAGGCAAATTTAATAAATGTAATAATTGTAATATAAATTAGGAGATTAGAGCTAGAGCTAACGAAATGTATTGTGTATCTCATCTAAGGCAGTATATATAGCCGAGTATATGCAAGTTTAAACATATTTATTACTAGGGCTTGTCGGTTTTCAAAAACCGGTTTTAAAAACCGTTGTTTTAGCTATATTAGTGACATTCGAAAACCGGTTTTTCAACTTTGTAACCGGTTGTGCCGAATTTTCCATAATCGCGTCTATAAACAAAAGGACAGAAAATTTGGATCTTTTATTTGATGGCTTAAAGACCATATACCCCACATCATTACCCAGCGAAAGAGTATTTTCGATATCAGGAAATTTTGTTACAAAACGATCAGTGGACGCTTTGTGTTTTCTTAAATCATATTTTCTGAGGAGTAACACCAAATAATTTCTTGTTGTGTATTATTATGTATATAAATAAACAACATAAAAATAAAATGAACCCTTTCTCGCTATTTTGATTGAATTATCCATTTTTTCAAACCGGTTTCTTCAAAAGTCGGTTTTTGTATAATCCCTAGTTCTGACGATGACGCTCGCCGAAATTGCTATAACCTCATCTTATAAATAAATGTAGAACTAAATACAATGATATGTTTTACCTTATTACAATGGAGTTATACCGTAAAAATAAATGGCAATTCAATCAATCAAGTAATTATACACTTATCATAAAACTAAAAAATCAGAAGTCGTGACAGTGTATGGAAGTTGTTGACATGTTGGAAGTACAAACAAAATATTTGTTTTGACACATACTTGAGGACAGTGCAAAGTCGTTTTTTTAAAAAGCAATAATATTCTTGACATATGCATTTGCCAATTTTGTTTTCTATCTCTTATTTAAAATGAGTACCGAAAAAGAGTTAAGCTATTGTCTTATAGTAATTTGAATTTTCGATTGTCACTGGTTGAAGAATAAATTTAAAACAGAGCTAGCTATATGCTATATGGGATATTATTTTTCAAGGCGTAGAAAACGAAAAAAAGAAAATGGCAAACTACGTCGTAATATTTACCCTACACAATTTTCATTGCCACGTAATTTTCTCATATTTCCTTATCTTAAGTGACCAATTTGTAATTTTCAACATACATACCATACAAAACGTCTTCAAATTAATGAAGTGAAATGGGGTTCTGCAGCTAGTTTAATTACAAGTAAGCAGTGTTTTTTTTTTGGAAAAAAGGAGCCGGAACTCACTTCTTGTCAAGCTTTTTACTAAAAGTTTTTTCCAATACGTATCCGTTGCCAGTGCGGAGCATATAATGGCTTCCTAATGGAGATATCTCAACAGAATTTTATTTTACGAGAACTGTTTGTTAATCAGTTGCTCATCCTTATTTTTTTACGAGAGTAAGGATACAAAGATGAGGTTAGGATAGGACAAGTGGTTTACTAATCGCTCTTGCTTTGCCCCGTTAATTTTTAAATTGGAAAGGTGGGAGAGAATTTTGATATCACAAGCACCCACACCTTCGAAGTTTAGCTGAACTTGAACCTTTGCGTTTGTGGAATGAATAATATGACCCATTTCGTTTCCATTTATTTCTTGGAGATTTATTTAACTTTTCAACAGTATGAATGATTGATTTTCCTTTGCTTATTTAAATTGTGCAGCACTTATTTGTTGCTGTTAATACTTTTTCGCGAAATAATGATTTCAAAAAATATTTTTAATCGTCTTTTTTCTCCCTAAAAATCAAAAAATTTCGAAGCAAAACAAAAAATATATTTTTTGCGAATATGGATTAGAAACATTAAAGTTCATGGAAAAAAGGTGCCGGAACGCCGTTCCACTGCATTACGTGGAAAAAAGCACTGTAAGTAAGTAGTGTTTTTTTTTACTTACTGCAAAACAATTGCATATATTTACTAATAGTATCCGAAGAAACGCAACAAAGTTTCGATAATTTTATTCTTTTTTGTTCCAATCAATTCTAAAAACAATTTCATGTGGGTTGTCAAAACATCCGTATATGTACATTTAAACCGTTTCTTATTCCGGTAATTCTGGTGCACCATATTAACTCGTCCAGCATTGACCAAGAATTGAACATCTTGTTGTTCTGTTTAAGGTGTATGTACATGTGTAATGTTGTTTTATGTTGTGGTATAAACGATGCCAGAAAAGTGAAATGAAAGCAATTTATATACATGGAAAAAAACGAATTTTGTACTGTCAAAGAAAAATTTCTAATGCAAGCGAAAGTGTACAGTGTACACATGTGATTACACTACTACACTGTTGTAAAAACCAACTATCCCAAACATATGCCTAATTTACTTTCATTTTCTATCGTTATATTATGAATTAAATCATATTTCGATTTTCACAAGCATGAAATTCACATGACCTTTACGCAACGTATGTGGGTAAAAAAAATACGTTATAATCTCCGAAATGCGAGTATGTTTGAGTCGATAAATATCATATGCACTCAAGTCCACTATAAACTTATTTTGATGCCAATTAATTCTTTTTAAGCAATAAAATACTTTAATTTCTGAATATTCAAACGAAAATGCATTTTTTGGTTTAAAAATTAGGTTGAAAATTGAAGTTTTTTTCATAAGTGTCTAAGTCTATGTCATAGTGTAATTAGTTTAAGGCAATCGAAATGCAGCAACAGGCCTTGTTTGTTTGACAGCGTACTTTAAATGACGCTTTTTCGTCTTTGTGGTGTGATTTTTATGTTAAAATAGAACATAACATAAAGAAAATTCATCAAGGATCAAAGATCACGAAGAGAGAGAGAAAAAAAATAAAAACAAACCTAAGCCCACATGTATTCTAAAAAAACTGCCTAAGTCTATATTAACCTGTTTTATTTATATTGTAACTATTGAAAATATGACCCAACATGTTTTGTTTTATTGTCAAAGTAACTATTTTATATTATATTTTTTATTGGAAAAATGCTTGTTATTCAAAATTTTGTTACGTGTGACTTAGGTGCGTATGATATGTTATTTATCGACACATTTATTAAATTATGTTATACATTATCCATCATCAACCACACAGTTCACTTGGCACATGCTTGGCTCGCTTTGAAAATTATTTAAGTTTGAAAAATACAGACATCGATGTTTTATTGCTGACGTTTTTAAGTGTCTTTACGACGTAAAATAATTATTTATTAGACTTATTTTTAGTTTGAATTATTATTGGAATTACAATTTTAGAATTAAATTATCAATTGAGAGGATAAGTAGGGATATGTAACACATCAAAGTAACATCAATACATATTATTTTTATTTCAATACGTAAAACAACAAGAGATACATACTTGTTATGATTATAATGTCATCTGTTTTCATTCAATTTAAATGCTACAAAACTGTGATAGTTTCACTAGCCATTTACTTATTTGTTACTTGTCAGCATTCGATCAATGCGTACAATGCGACAACTGAGAGAAAGAATGTGTTTGTTCATCTGTGTTTGTATATATTATATATGTGTGCGTCCGTGTGTGCTTTGTTACTGATAGATACATAGATAAATTAAAACAAATAAATTATTATGTTAAAATTATTATATTATAATGTGGGTGGTCTAATTAAACACCGTATGTTTTTTCGTGACTATCCAGCAAGTCCAATTTTATACTGCAAAAAACCACGGAGAATATAAAAACAATAAAAAAAATGATTAATGATACATACTTTTTAGAGGTCGACGATATGATAACTACAAATTTAAATATATTAACCCTCCAACCCTCACCCAACAAATAAACCTGATTTTGGTCATCTTTCAGCAGAACAAAAGACACTTGTATTTACTTATATCTGATTCTTATCGTGGCTTTTGTTAATACATATCTGTGAATTCTAAACTTTTCATTTTCAATATGTTCGCTTTTACTTTGTGTATTTATTTTTTGGATTGGTCGATATATCTGTATTTAATTGTTGTCTTTGATAATATTATATCATAATTTGTTTCTCATTATTATTGTTTAGTTTTTTAGAAACAATTTTCAATTAATACCGTTGTACTTTTATATAATATTATTAATTTCTTTATAACATCGTTTTCAATTTGACACCACATCATTGTTGCCATAAATATTAATATAGTCGCATATTTTTCGTAAATTAGAATGTAAATTGTGCATGATTATTTTATAAATCGACAGTAAAAGTTTCGTTGCTTTTTATGCAGACATTTAACAGGTCATTACCATACAATGGCGTATTTTACCTAACAGCTTGACAGCATTTTGAGGCTTCATTAATTTTAGTCATGAATGGTAGGTACTTAAGAAGAATAATTATGTTATTATACGTCAAGTCAGACGACTGCTTTCTGAACAAAAAAAGAGAAATTGCCGAATTTCCAGTAAAATATATTCAAACAATTTCACTTCATGGCCCTTAACTAGGTTAAGCGTAATGTTTATTACGTCGATTGGATTCTTTGCTACTTAATGAGCAATCAACGTAAGCAGTATTTTCTAAAATAATATGACCTCTTCATTGTGTGAAAAGTGCATTTTAAGAAGAAGTGAAACTATATTTTAATATGAGTGCGGGAACATGAGTAGTAAGGCAGTTTTGAGCTCTCATCTGGAGAAAATATATTTTAATAAAAATGCCGTTTAATATCAGTTTTATAGTACACAATAAAATCTTCATGGAAATCACAATTAATTTTTAAAAAAGGTTTTTTGCTATAAAAATAAATCATAAAGTTGACAGATTCAAGCAAACCGTGATTTCTTCAACACCCAAATAATCATTTCCCAACCTTTTTATTTGCGCGACAAATCACTTTATGAATCTTTACTCCTCTATTTTAATAAAGGAATATATAATCAGGGACAGTAAATATTATAAAAATTCCGACGGTAAAAAATGTCGTTAAAAAATCTTTTATAATCGCTATTCTATTGGCGATTGTCGACCACAAAGTAGTATAATAAAATATTCATTTATTGCGTCCATTATATTTGTTACTGCATTTACGTTTTAACTACAATTCAATATTTTACTCATGTGTTTTTTATTTTAAATACCGCCATAAAAGATTTTAGTTTAAAAGCAAGAAAAATTATTGAGTTATTTTTATTATTTGTTTAAAGAACTCTTTATTCGTAAGATACATTTCGTGCCCTTTCATAATATAATCTTAAATTGAATTAATTATGTCGCACCATACTATGTATACGTTTTAATGAATTACAGAACATGAATCATGACTATTATTGTAAAGAAAAAATGATAAAGTGACCGCAAAATTAGCAAACTCAACGACTTATTGAAAATTGTTTGTAATAGCTATCGCTTATATTATATAACCCAAAAATTTCACTTAGGTTTAAAAACATTTTGCTAAATTCGTCCCATTGAGCTGTTTTAGATCTCAGTTACATCTCGATCAAAATCAATTAATTTGATTTTTTTTCCGCTTAGCTGGTGAAATGTTTTTTTATAGCATTTCAATGATCGGCTTAAAAATCTTGTTTTGTTAATCTACTTTTCATGTTTGCAACATGCATATTAGATTATTAAGCCTAAGCAAATTATATCGATTAAAATATTATTAATTCCATATTTTGATTTTATAAAATAAAAGTCGGCTGTTGATTTATCGCTTCCAAATTCAAAAAGAAAAATCCATGTGTACTTTATTCCAGTCATACCATATTTTTTTTTATATCCCTATATTTAATAATTATTCAGTGTCATTTTTTTGTATCTCAATAAAAAACTTATCAATAAATATTTTTGGTATCTTATTATCAATACCCATTCTAATTTATAATATAAAAGCCATTTTTCCTCTTAATTTGTATTACTGAAACACGCTTTTTATATTTAAATATATGGGTTGACATTGTCACTTGACATTTATTGATAGGAAAAAATCTTTCATATAACAATACGCATTTTATTCAAGAAAAAATAATAATAGCAACAATATTATATTCATTACTTTATTATATTGATGAATGTCATCTTGTCAGAGATTTTTGTTTGATTGTGGAAACTGTCTGCCAGTATGCACAGCGATTTATTGTACATATATTCAGCGGTGGGCTGCTAATATGTTAACAAGGGGCTCGGTAAATCTTAGCCATGCCTAGACAGCATGGATGATACATATCCCGTGGCCCGCGGGCCGCATGCAGCCCTTTGGTTTTTTTTTGTGGCCATTGAATAAAATAAAATACTCCGGTCCTTTTTTACGCGATTGTTTTTGCACGATTTCGATTTAACGCGACTTTTTTAGATGACGCCGTTCCTTTTATTTACACGATTTACTTATTGTTACGCGATTTTTTTCTTCGGAAAATAAATATAATAACCAAATAAACATAATTTAATTATGAGGGTCTAAACGCTAAGATTGTATTCTCTTATCAGTTGATAATGCTCATCATGAGCGAAACCGGTGAAAAGGTGCAATAAGTGCAATTGAAAATTTTATTTTTTTAAATATAATGCCTTTCCACCAAGTATTGACAGTGACACCATAAAGGTGATTATATTTCGCAACCGACAGTGACAGCAACGAATAACTCCTAAAAATTCAATACGGCTATGAATGAATACATATTTTTATGAACAGGTATTTGTTTTTCATGGTACGCTTATATTATATAAAGAAATTAATGGTTATTAAGTAAAAAATATCTTTTTTTGCGCGAATTCGAAGCGCAAATTAAAGTTTTTCACACAGTTTTGATACTTTTTTACGATTTTTGGTACCAACTTATCAAATTATATGAAAATTAGGTTTATTTTACATGATTTTCTATACGCGTCGATTTCTGCAAAGAAAGCATCGCGTAAAAAAGGATTGGATGTATGTGACTTTTCTTTTGCAAATTCACGTTTGAAATAACATGACCGAATGTAATGAAAAATAACTTTTAACGCCTTAAAGTTGATGATGACTAACATCATTAAACACGTCACATGCTTGATTGAACGTCTGCTTCTTTTCTCGTAATTATATTATTCACAATCCTTACACTTCGTATCAGATTTTATTAATAAAAACACAGTATTCCTTTCTACAAAATAATATTGTGTTTTTATTGATATAATGCCTTTCCACCAAGTATTAGCAGTGAACACTCTAAAAGTGATTAGATTTAGACATGAAATTTTTTGACGTTTTTATGTTATCCGAAAAACAGGGCCTCCAAATTTTGTTGCGATTGGGGCCTCTCAAGTGCTTAATCCGCCACTGCTTAGAGAATAAATCACAGAAGTCCATTTTTTTCACTTTTGCTGTTAAATATGTAGAAATGTATATTTTATTGATATTAAGATTTCAAATTCGTAGACTTTGATGGAAAGACTAGTTCAAAAAATATTTTCCCCTTACGACACTTACTTCCCGTGAACGACACGTGCCCAAAATGCTTAACGTAAAAATTAGCACGCCGAAGTACAAAAATTATAAAACAGTGACCTCGGCAATTTTATTATAGAACTCTACACAATTCCTCATCAGCTGATATTCCACAGAGTGACAATGAATAATTATTATTTAGTAAGTTTCTTAAATACACATATTTAAATTACTGTTGCATAACACTTTGTGTAACTCTTCATAATACGTGTTAGAGCATGAACCACAAAAGTCCACTCATTTTTTAATTCATAGTAAAATAGTATTTTTATTTTTACTATTGCAAAAATAAAATAATTTATTCCAAATTCCGTTTATAGGCCTTCATTTCTATAGTTGATAGGTAAGTAATGAATTTTCAAAAATTCAGCCTACCATAAAATTGCTTTCTTGAACATAAGTATAAGTGTGACTGCTTTGGTTCATCCTTTTACTTACAAATATATTTTGGTAGTTCCAAGAATTAGGCTATAATAAAACCAAAAGAAATATAAGAAACCTATTCTCAACAAAACTAGCAGAATTATTACGGTAAAGGTCGTAAAATAAAAAAGTATGCAAGAAAGAAAGTCTGTCCCAAGAAAAAACATCTGTTAACAATATAACAATATAATATATCCAAGATCGGTATTTTTAAAGGCTCGTATTTAAACGGTCAGAATTTTAATTCAGTTTCGGTCAGAATTTTTAATACATCGGTCAGAATTTATATTACACTGGTCAGAATTTATATTAAATGGTCATAATGTATCGGTCAGAATTACAGAGGGCAGAATAAATAATTTATGGTCAGAATTTATATTAAGTGGTCAGAATAAATATTAAATGGTCAGAATTTATATTAAATGGTCAGAATATAAATGGGATCGGTCAGAATTTAAATGGAATCGGTCATATTTATTTTGACAGATGGTCTGATTTTTTTTGATGATATGATGTCATCGTATTGCGTTGCTATTGGTGCAAAGTGAAGTTGCTTACGGCAAATCGTCCAATGGGCGATTGGACGAGCGTTGCTACTAGCGCCACGGTCATTGAATGAATCACTATTATTGCGCGCCCAAAGGAAGAATTGACAGTTTTCATATATGTACTAGGTTCCCACATCCAGGCATTTGTATGTTTCGTGTCAAAAAAAGTTTTTATTTAAAAAAATGTTCACGGTATTTCCGCCTAACCGATATTCTTTTGGTTATTAAATAATTTTAAATAATCTAAAAGTTGCAACTATTTTTTATTATTTGTACAATTCGATACATTGTGATCTGCTCTGAAGAGAGTAAAGGAAAGGATAATATTTTTGGAAAGAACATTAGATAAATAATTGCTATGGTACATTTCATAGCGACTGTGGAAAGGAAAAAGGACGTAACCCTCAATTTTCCAAAACAGCTTTTTTTTCGATAATCACAATGTATACAACTTGACACACATTCTATCAAAAGGATGGAAGCTGAAAATGCCGATTTAGTATCTAAATTTAACTTTTAAGTTTGAAAAAGATGACCTTGTAAAAAATTAAAACGAAGAAAAAATACTGAAATAAAGGTTTTTCCTAGATAATTTCTTAATTAATATTAGATTATGTCAATTAAACACCAGTTTAGAAGTCTCCGTGCACTTCAAGGTTGTGTATAATTATTAATTTGCATATGGCCCAAAATCATCAAAACACGTTTTTGCGCCCTTTGTAAATTTTGATATGTGTGGGTTACGTCCTTTTTCCTTTCTACAGTCGATATAATACACTTATTGTAAGGAAAACACTATTTTTTTTTTAATTGAAAGGTTTTTTTTTTATTTGAATTTAAAAAAGTGAAAACTAACAACATTCATCATAAAGCCTTGGTTCCTCTTGGAATCCTACATCCACTGCACTTCGGTGGATCCCTACCTTTATATAAACAAACCGAGTGGTATGTAATCAGATGATGCGTTATTTGTAATAATAATGACTCATTATAAGAGTCTGCTTTTCCACACATAACATGAATGTTGAAAAAAAAGTATTATTAATTTCATTTTTTTTTTATTCTGACCGAAATATTTATAAAATTTGACCGTACAATAGATTTTATTCTGACCGTATATTAATTTTATTCTGACCGTATATTAATTTTATTCTGACCGTTTATTAATTTTATTCTGACCGTTTATTAATTTTATTCTGACCGTTTATTATTTTTATTCTGACCGTTAGTATTTTTATTCTGACCGTTAACATTTTTATTCTGACCAAAAATTGAATTTTATTATGACCAAAAGTTGATTTAAATTCTGACCAGAAATTGATTTAAATTCTGACCATTTATTTTGTTGCCATTTTTAAACATTGTCGGACAATAGACAATAAACAGCTAGGGTATATATTATATTTATTATGAAGCCGAAGTAAATGTATTTTTTAAAAACAAATGAAGGGGCAACAGTTTTATGTTTCGTATTACAATTTAACAGAAATTGTAGTTAGGTGCTGATTTGATAGAGACGAATGATTTTCTTAACTTAACAAGGGGCTCGCCGGCCGTGCCGAATTTTAACAAGGGGCTCGGGCGAGCCCCCCCGAGCCCCCTCCAGCCCATCCCTGCATATATTGATGTACGGTATATTGTATTAAAACAAAAGGGATTTAGTATTTTTTACCTCTTTATTGTATTAATTTTATATTTTGTATACAAAAATTTTTTTTTCACTATTATTCGATTTTTATATTTTCCGACGTGTTTTGACGAGTCATTGCAAAAAACTAATTGTATGTATCCCGCCATTTTTATCCTATTATTCAAGTATCTATTTGTGAATTTTGAATTATTTTACCATAAAAAAACCTGTCGATTTTATGAAATTTGAATAGATTAATGGCGACCCGGTGTGTGAAATGGGCGGAAGCCGCCGAGGAGTGCATTGACACCGCATCTAACATGGCGGCATTGCGCGTTCGCCGCTAAATAAATGTCCATTACAGACAGACATTCTCAACTTTTTTGTTTGCCACGAAGTAGTTAAATAAAATACTAATACTAATATACTTCACTCATATATGTCAACATTTATATCAAACAAAGATTATATGCGGAATTGGATCAGTTATTTGGGCTAAACAATAACAAGAAATTTTCTTTTTTCCAAGCTTAATTTAAAAAGAATTAGAAACACCATTTTTAAAAGTTTATAATTACAAACATAAACATAATAAAAATTTATATCGAAAATTATTTTATTTGACTCCGATTAAAAAATATATAAATATGAAACATTTTTTTCATCAATACTTTTTTTGTTTTAATATTATTAAAAAAAAGTCTGAGTCACCCGTTTTTTACAACTTTGACTCCGCCCAAAACACCACGACTCCGCGATTCCGACACCACAGCTCTGCTTTTATCATCATTCATTCCTTTTTAGGTCATTTTGTAAAAAGTATCACTTAAAATCCTAGATTTATGAAATGAAGATTTTATTTTATCATAACACATGATTATATTATATTCTTGGTGCAAATGGTACTGAGCGAATTTTTGTAATTTATATTCATAAAAAATAATTAAAGTTAAAAATAAATTACAAATACAACTTTATAGCTACATTTTTAACAGCATTGTATCAATGATGTGAAACTAGTTTCACAATATATAATTATGTTTTGTTTCTAAACGATTTTGGTCGCCATTTCATCTTAAATGGGATCAACAATAGTTCATTAAATTAACAAGACCTTATAATATTTTTATTTATTTTCTATTCATATCGTTATCGCTTATTTTCTGATGAAATGTTTTCTATTCCTGAATAACAGCAACACTGAACTTCAATGTCAATGCGTCAAGACTCAAGAGTCATGTATGAAGTAGAGTGAAGTATTCACGTAAAACATTACATTCCATAGACACATTCACAATCATTTGTTCTATGGGTAATTAATCTTTTTCTGTCTATGCTAAATTAACCGTAGACACTAAAATGCCAAACGACACTGTTGTCTTCTTGCTCAAATAATTTGAACGATTGTTTCCTTAGTGGCCATGATTCAATTTTCAACGGTTAAATTCCGACCTGTACCAAATATTATAACATATTATTGCAGCAGGATTCCCAATCGAGTGCAAAATTTATCTACTAACAAAGGCATTGACAATTGATTTTTCTAACCAGGAAGCATTCGAATTGTGCACAAAAAATGAGTGACATAATAAAGAGTTATATAACGCCAATAAGAAGGCAGTACTGTCTGAATTAAAAGGATTTAAATTCAAATACAATGTGTAGGCATTTTATCAAGGCGTTCTTATTCATTCCCACCTTTATGCTACCACAAATAATTGACAATGCATTGAATACCTACCCGTGTTTTTACCTGTTACATTGTTGCCGTAAGTTGAAATATAGTACGCAAAGAAACAGTCTGAGAAATAAATGTAAAAAAAGCTACAATATTAATTAACTGTTTTTTTTTTTAATTTCATTAGTAATTGAAAATAGAATAATTTCTTAATAGTACCGCTGTCGTCGAATACCGGTCCGTTCATATTACGGTTGATCCGTTTCTTCTCATTTCTTCTGGAAATAAAATTTTAAAAGGAACTTATAAACAGTGAATGGATATGATTTATCTATAACCAATATCATACAGCATTTTTTTCGCCAATATTTTTTTTGTAAAAAAATTGATAGGTAAAAAATAAAAAAAGTGATACAACAATTCAATTAGGTACCAAACCAATCATCCAACGTATCCCGTAAGGTGAAACGTGACAAGCCGACGAAGTCATTCGCTTATTTATAAATGTTTTGCCAAAGAGTTAATGCTTTAAATAGATGACAATAAATATCAACTAGATATTATTAGTATTTAGCAAAAGGTTAAAATAAGAAGAACTTTGCAATGCGAATGCACCCCATATGAACCCGAAGGTTACTATTTTTGAGGTTATCTTTAGTAATACAAACTGTTCATCCTTTTCACTTAACGATAAAAAATCTATAAGGGTAATATATCAAGAATATATGTAGATATCTGAATATGAGGGTGTTTATCCCTCCATAGTGAGGTCATAATACGTTGGTATAATCGATAAAGAATGCGCAGCCGAGCTTATAGGATTGCTGATGGAATTTTGATTTTGTCCTTATCCTCTGGTGATGTATAATATATAATAGATTGAAAATTCAAATTAGGAATCTTTCATAATGGTCTGTAAATGTCTTTGTGCATTGTTTTATATTCCATAGACAAAAAAACACACCCGAAATCAAAAATACGTTCCTAAATTTTATTATAATGCTGCTTCAAATTTGAAAATAATTTATTCATACACCGCTAAGAATCAAGATAAAATACATGCGATTTCTTTGTGTTCTTAAGTCGATGCAAAAACTGTCTGGTATTTTTCGTTGTGAATTTATGTTTTAATTAAGTATCAAGCATGGTGCTAAGTTATATATTTAAATATATTTTATAAAATAAAATGATAATACACATTATACAATTAGACTTTTAATATTTGCAGCCAATATACCTATATGGATTCAGTGATTATAATTCGCAGCCAAAAACATAACATAACGTTACATGTACGGCATTCACGAAATAAAATTGCAATCGCGAACATATACCTACTTTTACACTATCATACCGTACGGCGAATCTTCAAAGATAATCACGATATTTAATAGATACCAAGAACTACAAATAAAGCTCATAGCTGAATATGTCCTCATCAGGTTTTTGATTTGATTTCTGGTATTATATATTTCATTCGTCGTGAACAATGAACCTCGCAGTTAATTATATGAAGCATGTATGATATCATACATTATTCTGAAGAGTTTATAGATATTTCAAATAATATAGTGTGTGCTTAGTAAGGGTATTGCATCCAATTTTGTATTGAATAGAAATATGTATATTCTTTGTATCTGTAACTTGAAAGAGGAATTTGAAGATAGTGAACTAATTAACGATTGCAGAGTAGCGGTATTAAAACTTTGCTTGCATCTACATAATATAATGACTTATAAATACTAATTATCACGTTACGTTAGTATGATGTAAAAATAAATATCTGCTTCACGAAAATATAGTTCCATATTTGTGATGTTTTGTTGGTCGAAAACGTATGATTGATTATTATTAATTTGTTCATTTTGATGAAGAATGATACTTTTTATGTTAAAACGACATTTAGCATAATTTATGTATAAATTATGAATAATATAAAGTGATAAAGGTATTCTTAGATACTTTTACAATAAGATTATGGGCTTTTTTCCTTTTGAAATTGATACAGTAAGGGTATTTCAGTGGTGCATTATTAACGGTTCATCCAGTCCAGCGGTGGGCTGCCAATACGTTAACAAATGGCTCGCTTAATTTCAAAGCAATTCTCGGTATCCTGGGGAAAGAGTGAATTTTTTTATCACTCCTATTCAATTATATGTAATACTTAAATACACCTAAAATATGAAAAAATATGCAATTTATCGTAAAATTATCAATGTAAATGGCTAAAAATGTACTACTCTGTATATTAAAGCTGTCGTAGATAATATATAAGTCAGAAATTGCAAATATATTCTAATTTGATCTGAGAATATTGTTTTCTCTAAAACTAACAAGGGGCTCGCCAGCCTTACTCAAATTTAACAAGGGGCTCGAGCGAGCCCCTCCGAGCCCCCTCCAGCCCACCCCTGATCCAGTCACAATTTACATGGCCTATTAAGAGATTAAAGTTAACATTATTATATGAGGGTGTAGATTTTGTCTTCGGAAATCTTCAAAACACTGTGTGGTCTAAATAAACACTCAAAATTCAAAATGTTTGTATTTGTCCAGGGTGAATGTCCTTGGCCGTGTATTTATTTTTTAAATGTTTTCACAACTAATTCCAAACTAATATTGACACTATCAAGTATGAAAATAGTTGATGTGAAGGCTAATTGGTACTTGGAAATATGCCAATAGTTCAACATTAACTGTGAGAGTGTGTATATTATTATCTTTGGACTCTCCAAAGCGAAGCAAATCATTATTTTATGCTGTCTTTCAACAAAACGATATTCATTCTGGATACTTATATGTGCTTACTGGTACTTCAGTGCACAGACTCTGCAATTCCGTTTATTTGCGAATAACGAAAGGCATGATTGAGTAGATTTAAAACCCGTTTTTAAGTTGGCCACCACACACACTATGGCAGGGGTTTACACTAAGAAATGTCTGAAAATTAACTTCCGTATTCAGTGAGGTGACTTGGGCGTATTTTATGACAAAGCTTTTTTGTTTCATGTACATTAACCGCTTGAATACCGCGCAAATAAATCAGTAATATGTCACAGAGATACTGCGTGTTTTTGATAAAAATAATTTTGCCTAATAACCACTCGAATTCGATATTTTAAATACCTATATTGACTCAATATAGATAGCACTAAAAATATTCATCAATATATTGCTTATATTCTATTAGAATACCAAGTATTTGATTTTTTAAATGTCTTGGACATCCGTGTTCGCTTGCATATGTTCCGGACACCGGTGTCCGCTTGAATACAGTGGTTAAATACATTATATAGTTTTTATTCACGGAAATAAACGAAGTCAACAAAAATACCGAACAATTTTGGACTGGATTTAAGTGAATGTAGAAGTAATGAAATGGCAAACTACTGAATTGCATTTTCGGAAAACTACATCAATACCGGTATTAAAAATGAGCCAAAATAGATAAATATTTACGACCATTTTAGATTCAGTCATAGTTGCAATATTGAACGGACCAACGCGTGACTAAGAATAAAAAAAAATGAATGCGTTTAACGAAAATATCATTCCGTCCCATCAAGGAAGGCTCGGAATGTGGACGTCAGGCGACTCATAAACACTGTTGTCCGTATTTTTTTTTATGTTGAATCAAATTCTATTACACTTTAATTTGATTTTGATTTATTTTCCTACACCAAAATGTTGGCGTTTTTCATTTTCAAAATTTCTATATCTGTATAGAAGTACCAAACTGTTTTTGGTGAGTATCGTTGAGGCATCCCTAGTCTGAGCCACTTTTGACAGCTTGCGTAAGACGTGATCGGTCGTGTGAATAACTTGCTCATGGTATTGTATTAATTCATTATAATATTTGAGGCGTTCAGTATCAAACACGGCCAAGATAGTTTCACTTTATTTTTGAGAGCCGAAATTCTGTTTGACTATCTTTTGACAAAATTATATGCCCTTTTTAATCAATTCAGTTGCCTACACAGTAATTAATAATAATGACAAATAAATGTCCGGTTTCATCATAAAATCAGTTTAAATGTATGACTTGGCCGTGTTTGATACTAAAATGAGTTGATATGACCATGTTAATGTATAATTTTACATTTTTCAATACAGTCTTTACAGCACTGAATCATTAAAATTTCATAAAACAAAAATTGGAATTCGATGGATAAACCTAACAAAACAGGAAAGTGACGGAGTACGAATGTATTTATTGATAATAAAAAAACAAACAAGATTAATATTATAATAAACGAAACTCAAATATAATATATAGGAATAGGATGCATTAAATTAAATCAAAATCGAAAATATATCGTAAAATCCAGACACTACATGTCAACTTATTAGCGTTAGGCGTTTACGCTCCATACAAAATACTGATTGTCTTTCAGTCAACTGATTCAAATGCTTCGATCTGATTGGTTCTCTATGACATGGCCAGTTTGATTATAAGATGCCTTTGACTTGACCACTTTTGATAGTAAAATCATTATTCAAAGTTGATTTGCATACACTTGTAGTCCGGTTTTGAAGCTGAAACATATGGTGAATTTTATGAAAAAAAAATCCATACCAAAATCAATAAAAAATTGTACTTCGCCAAAAACATTACTTGGCCGTGCTTGATACTGGACGCATCGTTTGTAGTATTAAAGATTGCATCTTAACTGTCAGCTAAGATGACGCGTGAAAAATAATGCACATTAAAAGATATACGTACAAAAATCATTACAGAAATAATACTGAAGGACAAGCACCTGTGTCATTGAGCTTGTCAGCTTTAATTTCAGCTGTGTCAGCTTTAATTTCCTTATGAGTCTATTTTTTTTTGGACTACAGTTGACGTGATATCAAGACATTGTGGTAAATATACAGAGAATATCGTACGTACATATATATATTTTTTAATTGACTTATTTAATTGTTGTATGTGCATTAAAAACATTGACTGTACCTGATTAGGTAAAATTTGTATTATTGTATCATTCATAGGTATACTTACAGAGTCAAAATTGATTTTACAATCATTGAAAAGCAATACTTTAAACGTAGATTTTTAAACTCTGTGTGCTAACAGAAACACAAAGAAAGGTGAAAAGAAATTCAGACGGTATTTGACTATATCAACAGCCCACTTTTAAAAACAAATAT
Organism: Himalopsyche anomala; assembly: GCA_031772345.1. Lineage (NCBI taxonomy): Eukaryota > Metazoa > Arthropoda > Insecta > Trichoptera > Rhyacophilidae > Himalopsyche > Himalopsyche anomala. Next base: position 13,470,436 of record CM062830.1, read on the forward strand.
ACCTTACTCGTGTCCCAATTTACCGACACGTGGGTACACGAAAACCTACGTGATTCTAACGTGGAAATGTTGGTCAGATGAAAACGAAACTCTTTGTGTTTCCCCATAAAAGAAATGAGATGAAAAATAAACAACTTTCCTCTTTGAGAACTCGTAGAGGTGGTTCGAATTATTTAGCTATATACAGTGCTTTTTTTTGAAAAAAAAGGTGCCGGAACGCATTTTCTAAGAAGGTATATTATTTTTTATATATTTGAATATCATTTTGATAGAATTAAAGGCTGCTTTTCATATAATGCATAGAAAATAAAACAAAATATACATATTTATTTTAGAAATTTCAAATGAAAATTAAACAAAGAACATTACATACATTATGTAAACATTTAAAAAATATGTAATTTACCAAAAACGCTATCCAAAATTACATTCCAATTTGCATTTGCAATCTCTTGCATGACATTAATTTATGGGTTCTATGATGCCCTATATATTCAAAAGGGATTAACAGTCAATGGCTTCCAAGAAAAGAAACGAAAGTTTTGAAATAGAAAAAATAAAATTTTACAAACATTTATTAAAATTTCGAGGGAAAAAAAAGGTGCCGGAACGCCGTTCCGCCGCGTTACAGGGTAAAAAAAGCCCTGGCTATACATGTGAAAAAGAATTTCATACAAACATATACGTTTTACAAAATGTTTCCATAACATAGTAATTTGCATCTAATTATTTGAGGAATAAATATATTTATAATAAAAAATCACAAACGGCTGCAAAAAATAATCATCTTTTACCAGTAACTATGGTTAGGTAAGGTTATGACCATATAATTGTCAAAATAAATTAAGTAACTGACCATATAGGTCAGAGCTGGGGAACCCGCGGCCTTTTGACCACTCCGGTGCGGCCTTCTGGCCAATTCTGGAAAAACGAGGTTTGGAGATATCTGGGGATAATCCCGTCTTATGTTAACTGCGGCCTTATGTCGAATCAGAAAAATGAATGCGGCCTTTAGAGAAGAAAAGGTTCCCCACCTCTGATATAGGTAAATACTGAAAAATTGATTGAGTGTTGAATTTAATCTTGTTATTTCGTTTCAATTATTATTATGTATGCAACATGCATACAAGAAAATCTTTACAACGTACATAGATATTATGATTTATAAAATAATAGTACACCATAGATCACAGGTTCCCAACCTTTTTCGGGTGGCGACCCCTTTTTATAAAAGCCATGTGCCCCGTGGCCCCGATGCAATTTAAAAAGGCATTTTTTTCAATAAGTCAATTTTAGTTGATTGTAGTTTTAGTTTTGTTGTTCAAATCCAAAATCGAAAAAAGTTGGCGATCCATAGATTTTATAAACTATTTTATTTTAATTTACGTTACTGTAATCTGACCCCTGAAATAACATATCTTAGTATAGGTAAATATTATATATGTACATATATTATTAACCACTGTGCAACATTGACGTTCAATTCCTCAAGATGAACATCAAAATCCTAATAAACCAAATAAAAAAGAACAGTATATTTTACTGTTTATGAGTGGCTTTTGTTTTTCGATTATGATGCCTAGATTTCCTAATTCAATTTAAAAAAAGATAAAATGTTTATTAGCAATAAAAAGCTTATTTAATAATTTGTCATTTTGTTTATTATTGAAATCTCAACAAATACACGTATTCTTAGTAATGTTAAAAAAACTTCATTATAATTTCAACATAAAAAATTTTATATTATTTTAAACTTTGGTTTGTGGTAATACTAAACCGATATTGTTATAAAATATATACTACAAGTCTAAATCAATAAATGTTCATGCATTCAGGGCTCAGAATATACCATTCGCCGTTAGTTGTATTTTTACTCGTAACGGCAGCATTGTAATACCAACAATAGAACGTACAATGTTTGTTAACTAACATTTAAACTAAAAGTATTGCGTTTTCCTCGAAATATACGGTATTTTAACATTGAATTTTTGATGTGAGTACACCAAGATGTACGCTAGTGAAAATATCAGTTGTAATAATGCTGATATGATTATTATTTGCGTATTTTTTTGCATAGCATTGAAAAAAATATTCCGTTTTTGCCACATTACGTTACGAGAACAGCAATAGGCATCGTGACCCACAAACGGAACTTCAGTTACGACGTGTTTAAGTCTCTACAAAGATGTGTTTACCTTCCGACGATTTTGTGTGACATCTTTTGTATGTCGCTCAAGAGGAAGTCGTACACGAGCAGTTGAATCTTTTGTTGTAAAGCCTCCATTGCTTCTTGGCCTTATTTTATTTCGCTTTAAAAGTATGGCTGCAATACTACAAAGCCAGCTTACCTACACAGCAAAAAATAGTAACCATGTAGTAGTACTTACTATGTTCTACATTTTTAAATGACGAACAGATTGTTTTCAAGAAAAGCCGTAAAGATTTAAAGCTCAATTTATAATATTTATATTCTATACTTTCGTCCAAGAAAAAATACATATTATGTACTCATTTATTTTTCTAATTTTAGTACTGAATGAAAACTCTATTGAAAATGCATTAATTTCATAGCAAGTAAGCATTCACTACAATGAGAAGGTGTGTAGACAGCCTTCTTGCTGAGAAAACTACAGTGGCTAGAAATATCTACATATAATTGTAACACAGTGACATATTTACAGCATTTTAACGATTATTCTGTTTTTAACACACTAGTACTAAAACGTCGAAAATAGGATCGAAAAGCGACGGGATACAAAGTGAGTGACTCCAGACAAATTTGCGTAATATTTGTATTAAATTTATTGATTACAATAAATATCAGCTAGATATTATTGGTATTTAGCGAATGGTTGAAATAAGAAGAATTTTGCAATGTCTGCTTTCATTTTTTTAGCATATCAACTAAAACATTGCCAACATTATTGTGAGTTGTATTCTATTAATTACACTATTTGTATTAGTTTTTATATCACTCGACTTCACTACCACAAAAGCTTTCAGCATTGCCTTGTACTTGATTTTAAATTATTTAACGTATTCAGTAAAATATAATTTTAATCATTTTCTTCTATTCTGTACACATCATTCTAAAAAGAACATTTTTTTGTTATCTTCTTAATTATACTTAATAAATTCTTCGTGTCTCAATAAATAGAAAAATAAGAGAGAAAGAAAAAACCAATTCCTATTACGTTGGTATATATAGTTCCGTAAACGATAATAACGTTTTATTCCGATATTTTTAGTACCAATAACCTCCGCTGTTAAATTAACGGAAGAAAAACGATCCAATAAACCAGAGCTGGTTCCGCAGAGATTGTTACGGTAAATTGGCTTGATCCAGTGCCGGCGATAATTTTTTATTTCTAAAAACATTGCATGTCTGTATCACTGACCAATTTACTTCGCGCGTTTGACATAATAACAAACGACCAACACACTAGCGCTGAATAAAAAGAAAATTTTCACTTTAATCTGTGGCATAACGAATTTGTTGTTTATTTAAGATTGTATATACATAGTAAGATGACGTACATTTAAAAAGCGCGATCAAAAAATTCGACTATTTTAAAACTGTGTTTATTGTTGAACGCATTAAACATTTGCACAACAATGATGATCTGTTTGATGTGTTCATAGTTTTTTTTCAATTGCAATGCTATATTTTTTTTTTTTAACAATGTCCGCTCCCAATGTGCAGCATATAGACTCCTAATGGAGTTTATCTCAACAGAAGTTTTTCTACGAGAACTGCTTGTTACTCAGTTGCTCAACCTCTCTTTTTTGAAAGAGAGTTAGAATAGAAGGGTAGGGCTAGGACAGGACTAATGGTTAGCTAATCGCTCTCGATACTTCCTGTTCATAGGATAGGATGGGTGGGAGGGGGGAATTCATGACATCACATACATCCATGCCTTCGAACTGAAATTCATAAATCAATTGAATAATCAATTTAGAAAACTGGGATTCGAGCCCGTGACCTCCGTAGCCGAAGCCAACGACGTTGACCACTCGACCACACAGGCAGCAATATTATAATAAATTGTTATAATTAGTGAAAATTACCGTTAAATCGTTTGATCAAATGAAAAATGAAAAATCATTTTTTTCGCAATATACATTTAACTGTTTTACAAATAATTAGTATAAGATTGAAATCTATCTTCATTCGCTCTCAAAATGTGTAGCAAATATTTTATTCGTAATGAATGAATTCTAAGAAGCGAGTTGCATGGAAGCTAATATAATGTGTCATTTTAAATACTTAATTCTTCCTTTAAAATAAAACAATGTGGGAACCATTGTTCAAAATAGTTTAGCTTAGACGACGCTTTATAAATTATAATATAAATCACCGATTAAGGAAAAGTTTTCTTATTAAAACATTATTATGAAAATAAATGTCTGACAAAGGATGTGTGTATTCGGACGAAGATAATATAAACAAAATATACCTTAGATAGGAGTGTTGTTTTTGTTTATTTAGTTTCTAAAAGCACGCTTGACCAATATTCGTGACATGACTTTGTCAACCTGTTTTAGCCTAAATTGCTCGAAACCTTGACTTGAAAACATATATGTATTGTTAGGAAATGTCAATTAGATTAAAACTATTCAAAATACTATCCACCTATGTAGTAACTGTGAGACGAATTGGTAAGCCATGCTGTATTTATGGAACAATCTCTTACATGTCTAGTCGTTGACTGTTTCGTCGCTATATGTGTTATGAATTAATTCAATATTGTACCTTTGCTTTACTCGTTAATCTATAGGTACATAATATAATATTTTGCCGCCGCTGTAACTCGACTTCTTGTCAGTTGAAACTTTTACGCAAATTACGACAAATCATTTATCCGTAATATACTAAAACTTGTTTTGATGTCTATGGTCAGCGGTTCTTAAACTATTTAGTGATATTCATGCTTGAATCTGAAAATAAAAACCCTTTAATTTTTCAAATTAAATTTATTGCAAGATATATTTTTATTGATATATATACATACATTTACATACAAATACAAAAATGTATTTAATTACTTCACATTATTTATGATAGTATCGTTGCGTCGTGTATGTACAGTGGAACTCCCAATAACACTACCCCGAATTACGCGCTGGCTTGAAATATTCACCGCAAATCTCCCAATTGAACGGTCGCATTCCATTGTCATTGCTACGAGACGGTCGTCTGTGTGATGGATACAGTCAAATTTTGGCTAGCGTCTGTGTATTCAGCACGTGCCAGGTTATACATGCATAGCCGGACGACTGTATATGTGTTGGATTTTGCATTTTATCACTTAGTAACTAAATATTTCGTCCATATTTTTTTTTTTGCAATACTAAGGGAAATCTTAGTTTTTGCATTTTTCGTGGAAAAAACATATCCCTAATTTTTGTGTGAGATTCACTCCTCCAATTACACTACCCCCAATTACACTGTCCCGACTTTAGTGTAAATGGGGGTTTTACTGTATATATCAAAAAATAAATTGACTTTAATAATACAAAAAAGTGGTTTATGAAAAACACGAATTAAAAGACTGGATATATTTAATTATCTACGTCATTGTATATAAGAAAAGATTTAGAGCAAAAAATATAAAATTAAAGTATTTTATTATTCTTGTTTTACTATATATAGTATGCATTGCGTACAGTGTACACTATGATATTTGAGTTATAAAATTCTATCTGTGCGCAAAACTGTAGAGATGGTATCAAAATATATATGGAAACGTTTCTTTTTCCCAGTGCTTAATATGAATTTAATATGAACGTGCTGTGTCAACCCCCCGGGGAGCGCTTTTGTAAAAAGGAATAGAAGAAAAACATCGAAATATAAAATGCCGCTTACGTTACGGTTGACGTAGAAAGGTCAAACGGAAAAATTCTCTTCATTATTTAAAACGAACATTTTCGCTTTGTTTAGAATACGTTAGCATTTAAATTTCACTCAGCGATACATATGTACATTCTAGTTTTTTTCTATTGTGTATTGAATAAACTATCAGTATTAGAATGAACATTTTGATCGCTGGATACTGTATTTTTATTAGTTTGTATTCTTTAGACATAATATTGATAACCATCTATCATAATATGATAAATCAAGATGGCCGCCTAATGTCAATCATTTAAATCGAGGATACCCAACCCTGTGCTCGCAACAACTGTTCGTTATATCTTTGCGAACCATTATTTTTAAACATGGACTTCATGAAATCAATGTGTGGATCTCGACTCACCGATGAGCATCTTTATGATTGTTTGCAGACAAGAACATCATCATACATTCAACAAATTTAAATATATTTTTTAAATTCTTATGGCTTTAAGTGTTTCATATGTTTACATATTTCGAAAATTAGTGGACGCTATTTTAACTTTGCCTAGAGGCGGCACACAGCCTAGGAACGTCACTGTACCTCAGATTGCTAATGTGAATAATTCTAAGATTGACGCAGAAATACGTTCTAGAATTATCGCTACAATATCATGTTTCAAATGTTATACTTAAACCACCGTGTATTTAGAATATCTCAAAAATAAATGTTTGGTTTGACCTAAGAGTAGTGTTTTTTTTTTAATAAATTTAACAAGGTGCTCGCTCGAGTCCCTCTGAGCCCCCTTCAACCCACCCCTGAGTGAAACCTTTTTTAACATTACATACATGTTTTGCTGCTAGCGTTCAGGTGGGGCAAGTTATGTAATAACATTTTATATATTGTATTTGTGTGTATATATTCAAATTATTATTACCTAGCACAAATGGATATAGTTTTACGTATTTTTGTAAATAGCTTTAGTTTGCATTCGATCCATAGAAATTGAGCTGTTATATTATGTTTAAACATTTCCATTTTTTAATAACAGCCACGTTGTTTTCAATTATAATATCGTCGGTATTGTGCCTTAAAACGTTAAGTCGAAAAATCTCGTTTTGAGATAATAGAATTTTTCGAATATCATGAAGTGAACTGAAATGTAGCGTGGCCTTATAAAATAAGACAAATAAATAAATAACAATTTACCAAAATGTTTACAGCTCAAAAGCGTTTAGTCGTAGATTCTTCATTGATTAGCTGTAGAAATAAGAAATCTGTGCAGCTGAAAAATGTTAAGTTATTTATAGGTTTCTGCCAGTAATAACTACCAACAAAACCGACTTATTTCTTATTACATCTTTTCATGTCGAAATAAATAAATTTAATATGAATGAGCTCTTTTTTTCAGTCAATAGAACGTGTTTAAATCACCCATTTTTTGACTTAACGTTTTCTGACAGTATACCGACGAATCATCCTGTCAACATGAATAATATCATGAGTAGATTGCACTCCTATTTCCTTTAATTATTTTCAATATCAATCAGTTCACCTGAAAAGGTCTACACTCACCTGCTATTTTTGTGTTAACGTCTCGAAGAAAACTACAAAAATGACATTCCAGGGCTTATTCGAAATTTATGAAACATTCGAAATGCTATTGTCTATGGTGCATGATTAGAGTCCATTTTGTTTTTCGTTAGGAACTTCTGAAAATAATATTTCTCGAAGGGTAATATTTTCCTGGTATTATTTATGGCCATGTGTATGTTTTAGTATAATTTACGTTTTCATTTCCGGACCTCCGGATGTACTCAGTTGAGACAAGAATCTAAAAGGTAGTAAATGTTTTTTTTAATATATAAAATTCATTATTAACGTAGCAGTTGACATATTCTATCGAATATTTGCACGCGATATAGTTAATAGACATTTTTAATAACGAGCTTCCCAGTCTGTGTCAACACAAGTTTTTTTTATATTCCTAGTCAATAATATTATGTCAATTAGTGTGGTCCAATGAAAAATGCGCTTAACTTACGTGGTGCGTTCACCATCATATTGCGGTTCCCTATCATTTGTTTCGCGTTCAAATCCCGAAAAAGTACGCATGTATTAATTAATCATTTCGAAATTTGTACCGCTTCTATATTTGAGAGTATTATTTGCAAACACAGCCCATTCCAAAATGGTTAAAAAATGAAACGTAAATTTCATTTTGAAAAACAATTTAACTTCTAAAAGTATTTTTAGTTTTACATTATTTTAGAATGATATTTTGTATGTTATCAAGCCATGTTTGAGACTGATATCTAAAAATACTTGAAAAAATTGTTTTTATGCACTAAATTACGTTCATGGTTCATGTTTCAACAACTTTGGAATGAGCCGGGTTTTCAAATAATATCCTCAATTGTTAGTTCAATTAATGCTGACATAACAATCAATAATAACTTAAAACCCCTGTGGTGATATTTACATCATTATTTTTATAATAATATAATGAAAATCAATCGATTACGTCATTTAATAAATATAAATATACACACATATATATATATATATATAATGTAATAAATTTAGCTGACTAATATATTACCAATCTTCTGATAGATTGTTCCAGATCCTAGCAATCTTATACAGAGAGTACAACAATATCAATGCAAAACTGTTCGTACTTCGTAGAGAATAATTATGTATTATAGTTAGCTGAAAATATATGTATATCATGACAGAGAAAGTTGAAACGACAGACCGGTCTAAGAGTTTTGTATCAGGTACAGCGGGCTTTGCTATAACTCTCAGAAACTTAAATAATAATATCAAATCATTATAAAAGAAATATTATTCATTTTTTTCACTGCAGAACACACCGCAACAGAAGTATTTTTTACCATAACCGCTGTAATAACTCCTAATTGAGAACTGCAACAGCTGGTGTTAATATTTCTTTAGGATCCAGTAGATAGTCAATTGAAAAGTCACCATATATGAAAGTATTCATTTGAATATTCAATCCGTTGATCAAACGATCAAGTTGAGACAAAGCCATAATATAGTGTTACTTCTCATTAACAGTGACTATAGAATAACGATGTAGTAAAATATATGACAGTAAAAGAACAATAGTCTCTAAAAAATATACAAATCTAACTTAACATATTTTTTTAAATATTGTTTTAATTATATATAGGAAAATTATATGTATATTACATATACATATATATCGCTCCTGATAAAACAATATCTCTTATTCTTCAAGATAGAAATTTTACAGAAGGCGAAAAAACCTCTATAGTTACTTTTATTGGAAAACTTTCTTTTTTATTGATTTAAAAAAAATGTCAATCATCAACAAAATATTATAAAAATATAATCGCATTGACTTTGTTTATGTGATAAAAAAGAAGTGTTTTATTCATAAAAGTAACAATAAAAACAATTAATCGTGTTGCTTCAAGTTGGAAAAAATGTGATTAAAATACGTATTGTGATCGTGTGTTTTCTCACTCTTAATCTAAACATAATATCATAAACTCATTTTTTTCAAAGTTGTACGATGAGACCTATTGTTTTATCATGAGTGATATGTGAATTTTTATTACAACAACTACTTAGTTTATAATTTATGAAAATAAAAAAATATATTTTTTTGTCCTAATTCTACAATTTTATTGAATAATCAAGATCGGTTCGACTCAACGTTAGCATCTTCAACTGGTGGCTTGTAAATACATATATCACTTTGCACCAAAAACTTAGAGTTGACACATTAAAAATGACTACCTAAGCACTTTTTTTCCTTGAAAATATTCACATTATTTTTTATGCCAAGTGATAAAGACATCTTTAGTAGAACTGTGAGAAAATAAGAAAGTCGACAAACGGAAAGTTTTTAAGGAATATTTACATTTTAATGATGTCAATTTATATGGATAAATATGTTTATTATTGAAACGATGTTGATCGTTTTTCGCTTAATATTTTTGGCCATTAATCTTCAATCAGATAATTTTTACGATTATACAGAAAAAAATAATAATTACTAAAAAGTTTAAGTTAGCCACAAAATGGTCTTTAAGCTAAAATAAATCCTATCGAATAACAAAAATTACATTTTCCGAACGAACTGTTTTTATCCATGCGCAATTATGATTGGAAAGTTTGTCATGATAAATTTAAATACCTGTTATATTACGTTTATTTTGGACGATAAAATATCCTATTTATACGTTATTAAAAACTTTTTTATATTTCTTCAAATAGAATTTCATTATTGATTAATTGAAATTACATTTTTATTTTAAAATGTAAATTGAAGCACTGTGTTATAATAATACATCTAAACTCACAAAAGTAACGAATAAATGTATTATTAAATACTTTGTCCATAAAAAAATTAGTATTACATTGCAAGCTTCCTTTGTTTTTATTTTTAAAATTTTCTAATGCCAATGCGTCAAATATTTTAAAGTTGAAAGAAAGATCGTACGAGATAAACTCTATGAGATTGTTTTGTATGTTACTCGAGATCAACTGAAAAGAATTCGACATCACAAACACATACGTATCAGGTCTCGAATAAAAAAAATAATAATCTAACTTTGACATTAAACTTACCGGGAATCGAACCTGGTATTGGTGGTGATCTTAGATCAAGTCCGGGTGTGTCTCACTGTCCGTTAGCGTTTAAGCCTGGTCAGATAATAATAGCAACATACTAAAGTACATAGTATTTTATTGTAAAATACAGTTTATGATTGAATGGTTGCATGGAAACAATATAACTTATAATGAACACTGTGAAAAACTTACTTTGCAATAACCGATCATTATATAGAATAAACTGGTACGACACTTTGACAGCAGATTTTGAATCCGAAAGTTTTACCCTAGTTAGCTCAATGGTAAATCCAGCACTGCTTATATCTTTTTTTTAGCTCCGATTTGTCTAATTACGTTATAAAGATGCATATATGTTCAAGTATAATAAAAAATAATTGAAGATATGAATAAAAACATTAAATTGATATAAACGTCATATTTTTTTATAAATAAACTATGTGAAAATCACAAAACAGCTCTTACTGATGGAAATCATCACATATATTACAATATATCTACTACTATTGTGTGTTTTTTTGTAATCAGATACATTACATTCGTAAATCTTCACTTGGTTTTCTTTTTTAATGCCGTGAGAAATAAATATAAGAGAAATTAGTGTCATTGTGTTGTCTGTGGTGCATTAAGTGTTGTATTTATTTAAAAATCCAGCGACGTTTTGAAAGTTAGTAATAAAAATAAATTACCTAAAATTGTATTAGCCTAATCGTACAAAAATACTCTTTGATATTTTTGAAGATCTAACACAGGTTTGGGCAAAGTATGGCCCGCAAGCTATATTCGTACTTCTGAAAAAAAAACTTTTTTTGCCTTTTGCCATGTAAAATTTGAATAACATTTAAGAGTTTTTCGACTTATATTTTTTTTATGAAGAAAAAAAGTTCATAAAAATTTGGTAATAATACACGATCTATTTTCATTTGATATTGATAGAGCTCCGAGGGAGGTAAAACTTGAGATTATTGATGATTTTAGGGAATTACAACTGATTTAAGGGAATTTCACCGAATGGAGGAACACTCTTCTTTAGACAAATTTGAATAACTTAAAGATTTTACTCGAAAATAATTGGTAAAAATAAAACCAACCTGCATGTGAATAATCATCTTCAATCATAAATCACAATAATAGTCTCAGTTTATAATAAACGTCGTCGGTCGCATACAGCATTGCTTGACGCTTGGTGTCTAGGCATATAGACGCTACATGCAGCGTGATAATGATACCACACTAATTCATTTTTATAGTAGGTAATACCTACGTCTTACCTGAGCATAGTCACCAGGGCTGTGGAGTCGTTAAAAAAAAACACGACTCCGACTCCGACTCCGACTCCGAATTTGACTCCGAGTCCGACTATGACTTGACTAAAAAATGCGTGCATATAAATGTATGCACTTCGAGTAACAAAAAAAAAATATCGAATCTACTTTTTCGACATGAGAAAGAAAGAAACAACAACTTTTGCGCGGACTCACATGCAGTGGATCTTGGTGACTCACTGGCTCGGCGTGACTCATGACACCTACACGTTTAATATTATTAAGCTATATCACAATAATTATTACGTAATTCAATTTTCATAAATTTCGTGACTAATTTTTTTTTTTTTTTAATTTGCATTTTTTTTTTAAAGTAGTCGGAGTCGCCCGTTTTTCACGACTCCGACTCCGACTCCGACTCCGACTCCACAGCCCTGATAGTCACTGCGAACACGGTTTATAGCGAATCAAAATATCAAACAAAATGATCGCGGCGTGCGTTTTGTCACGTGGACACTCTATTGCGGTGGAGACCATTTTATATTTTCGTGCCGCACCGAGTTGCTTTTCATTCGCTTTGATTTAGTCCACGTAAGATGTACAGTAAGCATTCATCAGTCGCGTAAGATGTAACCGCTATACGCGGCCTACTGCGTTGTAGACCAGCGCCTAACGAACATATTATTTTTAAAAGCGATTTTAAAAATCACAACTCTGAAATTCGCTCTAGAAAGCTCGATTCGTCTTGTTAAACAGTTGGTTATTACTTGGAAGTTCGCTTTTCATGACAATACATTAAAATAGTATTGTCCTTACAGGGATGACTTTCATTTTAAATTATTAATGATGCCCTGCATCCAAAAAAAATACCAAACCTACAGTTTTTAATTCCTTTGCTTATTTTTTGTGAAGGGACTTTTTTATATAAGGCATGGAATAATAATTAGCTGCATTCCTTGTAAGTTAATTGTTAGCATAAATTCTCTTCACTTATTAAATTAAGGACAATTAACATTTGATTAAAAACAACGACGTTCAATTTTATGGGAACAATGACTCCAAGAAATATTTTGTATTTTTTTGTCTGAATTTTATTAAACATGCCGTTACCGTCGCTGATACATCACATCTAAGATCAGTTGCCTTAGTTTTTTTGTATGATAAAAAATACTAATTGAAAGCTTAAATACATGTCCACTTTTAGGATTGGTATTGCTGAAAACATCCATTATTATCACTTTTAAGATGTTCACTGTCAATTCTCGTTGAAAAGGCATACAACACTTTTTTTTTTAAATAATTCCAATGACTTATTTAAAGATCGGGAACTGTTTCTGGATCTAATAACTCCTGTTCTGGTATCAAATAAATAAATTATGTGGAATTATTAATTTATTTTTGCGAAAAATTGTGCAAAATTTATTATATAATTTAACCAAATCGTAAAGATCGTTTTTATAAAAAAGGAAATACATAGTTATGATTTTTTAATGAAATTAAACATGTGTTTGCTTAATTTGTTCGAAAAGTATTTCGTAAAACACATGCAGCTATATTATGTATATTGTATACCTTATAAAGGAATTGTAGCATATCTTCCTAGTTTAGTTTGTTACAAGTATCTTGATAATATTGATTATAATTTTCTAGATTGATTGACCTAACCACATGAAAATCCATTGCTAGCATGTCAAATATAATAATATTACATAATTTCTTGATGATTATTTAACCTTCTGTGTATCAATAAATTGAATTAAAATTTAAAAACTATATATTACAGAAGAATTATCATACCTATTTTTTTATCAACATATTTTTTAATATCATCCAAAAGCGCAACGTCCTTGCCGAATCACTTAATATAATGAAAAGTCCATATGGGCAAACAGCTCTTTTCTAAAAAATAATGTGGCAATAACGAGCAATAAATATTGATGGTATAATAATTGAAAATTAAATTCTATTGACACATATTTTTAACAATAGTACCTGGAATTTTAATACTTATGCATGTTTTAAAACTTAAAATACTAACTTTTTACTATCAGTTTATTTGGGGACAGCACTTCTTGGTATTACCAAATGTTGTTAATATATATTCCACATTTCCTTTTATGTATTGGATTTTTTTTTTTGTTATTATTTCAGCGTGTTTTTGTTTTATTTTAATATTCTTTGTGCTGTGTTTGTTTGTCTGTATACGAGTGATTTTTCTTCAGTTTGCTTTTGCTATCTACGATCATTTTCTTTCTTGTTCATTTATGTAAGTATATATGGTATTTTATCAACTGTTGACATTTTATCGATTTTTCTCAAAACAGATATTTTGTTGTTAGCTGTCTTTTGAGTAATGGCGGCAGTTACGTGTAAATATGATAAAACCAATACATACATTTATTTACAATCATGGTTTGTTTGCGTGAAATATTTCATAGCGTATACACGTGACTAGAGAAGGAAGCTTTACGGTGATATTGACCTTAATGCGCATTAAAAAAAACTTGTTCATTGTCACTCATGCTCCAATGTTAAACGAATTTATCTGACGAAGATTAGACCTTCAGTAACTGAATAAAGAGCATCTTTATTGACGCATTGTACCGTACAGTAGGTTCAATTAGCAGAACCGGTTTGTTTGTTCAGTCGTATCTTATCAACACTCATCCTTGTTTTTATTAAACAAAAACATAAATATTACGATGGCATTAAAAAAATCTCTTAACAGGTGGGTCAGGATCAGGGCTGCCAGATTTCCTAAAATCATAATTCGCATAATGAAGGAGAAATGGAGTATTTTTTATTAATTAATAATATATATTTGTTAATACTGATTGTGATGTAATGTCTTAATTTCCCTCCCACCCTTCCAATCCTTCAATAACTGGGCGTAGCGAGAGCGATTAGTTAACCACTAGTTCTGTCTTAGCCTTATTCTTATATCCCTACTACTCTCCTTGGAAAAATAAAGATTGAGCGACTGAGTAACAAACGATTCACGTAGAAAAAAATCTGTTGAGATACCTCCATTTGGAGGCCATATGCTCCACATTGGGAGCGGACATGGATTAAAAAAACTTTTTTCTAGAATCATTGTATTTTAACTTAATGTATCTATAGTTTTGAGAGATTCAGTGGTAACTTTGTGAAAATATTATATGTACATAAAATAATATACATTTGATAATTTTAATTATCCACCGATTGTGTCGCAGTTGTTTTCAGCTAATATTGATAGGTAATCCAGTCTGTTAACAAAAATAGTCGTGTTTCTCTGCCGATGTATGTGTTTTAAAATGTGTATTGAATCGGGATTTATTCAAACCGGGACCTTTGGCAACCCTGTCAATGAAAATCAAGGGGGGTCGCTAACTATGATTTAACACTATAAAACAACAAAATAATGTACGAAGGTCACAATGAGCATATATTTTATAAAGTGTGACGCATCACAACATTTTTTATCAAAAGAAGTCGCGATGTCAAAAAAATGTTGGATACTAATATTTTTTTACGTAATGTGTTGTTATATAATATCCTTCCTGTCATTTTAAAGGACGTATGTCGTTTTGATTACATAATTTATTTACTCTGTCAGAAAGGTTAAGAACTCAAAGGAGGGCAAAATGATAATATAACTTCGTAAGATATTAAATCTTTATTGACTGTCATAGTTCATTTTTTTAAATCAAATTTATGTAAAAATGATGTAATGAAATATTTGTACGAAATCTTGTCAAAATAATAATATTCTTCTGTTCAATATTACTCATTTTAATGGTAAGAGTCACGGTCTACGGAGACACCTATAATTAAGATAAATTATTAAATTAAAAAAAAATCAACGTCTTGTTGTCATTATCGCCCACTTTCTATTAAAAATATCTAACCTTAGATAAAATAACCTAACCTAAATCGTTGTCTTTTCTACTTGATCAAGCGTTTGTAGTTGTAACACTTATATAACCTAAGCGGTAACGTCATTTTTAATATCTAACAGTTAGTTTTTAAATTTACCAGTTAATTTATACATTTACTATGAAAGTGAATTTTGAATTGTAATTTTAATTTTAAATCAACTAAAAATGCTAGTTATTTATTGACTTGGCATTTACTTGGTAGAACTCCATTATAATAAGGTAAAAATAGCAACGTATTTAGTTCTACAGTTTTCGCCATCGTCAGAATTATCCTATAGTTCTGACGATGGCGAAAGCCGAAATAGCTATCAACTAATAAATATAAAAACTTTAGAACTAAATACGTAGCTATTTTTACCCTATGCTAGTTATTGTTTATATTTTCGAGATTTGACACTATAATTGTTGTCAGGGCCGGCCCTAAGCGTGTGCGAAGTGTGCGGCGCACACAAGCGCCGGCTCTAAGAATGATCAGTGGGGCGCAGATTGGTGGACTGCTTTTGGTTTTTTGAGGCGCCGAACTTTGACTGCAAGCGCCTCGCACACAGGCGCAAAAATCCACGGGCCGGTCCTGACTGTAGTGTATACATCAGTTATAACCATTTGCCATCACAGTACCGATGTAACGCACCGTGTTTTTTTTTTAAAGAACGCATTGTGGAACTTGTCGATGCCTGATTATGGACGTACATAATATTTTATTTTTCAGCATGTTGAACCGAAGTTTTATCGTATAAACGAAAACATGGTTGCAATTATTTTATAGAGAGGTTTATATATATATTTTTTATATCAGTGATTCATTCGAAGTGTTTCAGTGAAACGGTCGACTCCATAACAATATTTCGACGTCGTTTATTTCAAGTGTCATGGAAAACTTGTTAATTTTCTCGTTCAGAAAAATATTGTATACATCTTTTTGAGTAGCACGCGACTCAATTGGTTATAGTGTTGACCTTGTAGCATGTAACACACAATTTTGACCATTACTATGATTGGTTGTGGCAATCATTCGGCCGCGCTACAGTAAACTAACTGTCTTATTTCCGGTGCAATAAACTTGTGCACAATTTCACTCCGCCGCCATTTTCTTCGCCGTTTATTTCTTCGTTATTTCAGTTGCATTCTAGGAATAAAAGTAAAAAATGATTTAAAAAAATTATCAATCGTTATTTTGTGCAAATTATTTTTTAATTTTTAATATTGATAACTTTTGGTTTAAGTGTTTTGTTTCTTCAAGAAAGATTTCATGATTAACTTTACCATAAAAATTTTAGCCAAATATAAATCATATTTTTAAATTTTATTGCTCATTTCAATTCATGATTTTAATTTTAATATAAATTCATCAAAAAAACATTGTAAAAATATGAGTAACATATTTATATACATTTTAGATAGTCCTATAATTTTATTAAGAACAAAAAAGAAAAGATATACAGTAGAAGATCAAATTTGCCAAAATCTTGTTTTCTAATTATTTTAGAACTATGCTTTTTGACACTTTAGAACCGAAGTATCGGTATGTATATTTTTTTCTGAGATTGAAGAGACATATTATACATTTAACTTTTCCGGTTCTAAGCCTTAGAAATGCGACCCCAATACCCACATTTTCTTAAATATCTATTTTAATATGGGTGATTCAATGTTTATAATTAAGTTTTTTTTTATATAATAGTTTTTTGGACCTTTTGCAGTTTATATAAATACGCGATAACGCGATAAGCGATCGTTCGTAAGATAGCTGGGCTAAACTCGTCAGTTGCAATTTCATATGTGTGCTGGGATGACGTCTTTTTTACGCGTTTTTACTTAAAATATGATTATTTATTAAAAAACCAAGGATTTTTATATAAAAAAAAATGTATGAGGAATGACGCAGAGAGATATTTTAAAGCCCTTCGACTATTTTTTTTTAATTCATAAGAATAAGGCCAATAATGAGGAAACCACTGGGGTCCCTAAACGACCCCATCGGATGAGGAGTATTTTTCTAGTCTCCGAGCCGCGAGAGTTAACTTACATAATCGTCGCCCGCTTTGGTCTAGTTGGTAAGAGCTTGCTCTACCGATCAGGTGGGTCCGAGTTCGATTCCCGGTAAGGTCAATGTCAGATTGGATGTTTTCAATTTTAATTTGAGATCTAAGACATGAGTGTTTGTGAAGTCAATTCTCCTCGAATTAATCTCATGTGACTTTCAAAAATTCTCATCGAGTATATCTCGTGTGATCTTTCAACTTTAAAAATATTTGACGCATTGGCGTAAGCTGTAATGTCTAATATTTTTATTTTCAAATTAGAAATAAAAAAATAAAATAAAAATAAGTCTTCAATTGTTGTAATTACGAATCTGTCATTCCTCTGTACTTCCGCTAGTTTCCTTAATTAACTGAACCGTAAAGTTTATTTCAATTCTCGCGTTTACTTTTAAAAAGAAAACGCCTGATATTATTATTAGAACCGGCATTGTTTTTGCCATTTCGTTGTGCTTTAAATAATTTGTTCTGTCGTTAGCAACATCCTCAACGTTGATAAAACTTCCCGTTTTGTAGTCTGGATTTAATAAACTTCTCGTCAGTGTTTAAAACGCTTTTAAAACTTGTGTTAACTTTTACAAAAGTAACGCGTAACGCCTACCAAAAGCTCTCACCCCCGGCTTAATCTTCGGGGCGGCAACACGTGCCTCTGCCGGGAGGTAGCTGTGTGAGAAATTTTTCGCGATGCTTGCAAATTTTCTGACGTCATACTGCGGCAGGCACCATGACGGGGTTGTACCAACTCGGGACATCTCCGAAACTGCCAATGATCGCTACAATATTATCCTGCTTGACTACAACATGATGTAATATATTATCTTAGTTATAATATAACTTGTCGCATTAAAAAAATGTCATAAAGTGTCTACTTGAATAACAATACAAATTACGTACGGAGCTGTGTTGTACATTTGACAATTTTGGATAGAATCCAAAACTACACTGTCTACATTGTAAAATTTTATCATTTTTAAAACCATTATCATCAGTGTATAACTATTTATTTATGGTTACTAGTGACATACATGATGTCTTATAATTCCCCTCCTACAGTCATTAGAACATCAGGTCACCACATCTGTTTGTTGTCTTTCAAGAAGCCTGATTGATAACCTTACGGTTTCAAGTCCCAGTACGAACAGCATTTTTTTAAATCTTATCGGTTTCTATTCGAATGCACGAGTGTTTATGATGTCCAAAAAATCTCCCCCATCATTTTAATCATAAAATAATGAGATGTTACGAGAGTGATTTACCCTTGTTATTCATATTGTCTTCGAAAAGTAGAGATCAACAAACTGAACAGCAAGCAGTTTTCATAGAAAAAAATCTGTTGAGACACCTCAATATGAGGCATAATGTTCCACGTTGGGACTGGACATGGATTAAAAAAGTGTATCATGGTAAATTATATTTGAGCAATATTCCTATATTCACTGAAGAATTCGTTCCTCCGTATGTTTGATATTAATGATCTTAAGTCAATGATGCGAAATATTGCGCACAATTGATATAATTTTGTTGAAACTGTGCCAAAAAAAATAAAAACTTGACTGGCGATTGTTTAGATGCTTTGTATTGAATAACGCATACAATTTAGTAGATTCATATGATGAATTGATTTTTAAAAAAAAAACAAATTTGAATGTATGTAAGATTTAAAACATGATTTGGCCTAAAATAGCGTTGATATTTTATCATCGAATCTAAATCAATTACTGAAAATAATTTGTGGTTTTTGATGCTGAGTACATTTGAATTCTATTAAATATGAAAAATCTCTTATCAATGCCTGTATCAGACCACAATTTTAAACAAATTATATTTATTTTATATTTATTAAAAGCTTAGAAATGATTACTAACTAGCCGATTACAATCAATAAAAATTGTGTATTGCATTTAAAAAGGGATAGCTTAAAGTTTTCAATGAATGCGGATTAAAATTTATATTAACTCTTCAATTGTAATATGTGCAATGAATTTTTCCTGTAGTGCATATGTATCACTTCTTTGAAAGTCTAACGTGGCACATTTCAAGGATGTATGAAAATGATAAAGAGGAAAGTGTTTCGGTGGAGAGAGGAATGACGATACCAGCGTGAAATGTCGCGTGCTAATGTCAAGTCATTTGCCGTTGGAATATATTACTGCCAAACTAGTTAAATACAGTCATAAAAATACGATAAAATTGACAATTTACATGATGTTTTAAATCACACAGCATGTTAATGATTTAGAGTATTTAGAATATTTAGAACAAAAGTCAGAAATTTCTGCATATAATACAACACCAAATTCAGACGTCGGAATTATGTGCAGGAATTTTTGTTTATGGTTGTACAGTTCCTATTTTGAATATTATGTTATTTCTTCTTCGTTCTTTATCAAGTCTTGTTCAATCGAAACAATGCACGCTTACTTGATTATTTTTTACTATCAACATTGAGCAAAAAGTTCGGTTTATAAAATGTAGAACCAGCTAATTTAAATATTTGTTTTTTGGTTTTCTTAATTTGGAGTTGTTCTTGTTTATACTTATATTATTATCCTAATTCGTAACAATATCTTTGTAGTTATATACTAAAAAACATTATGTTAACAGCGGATAATGTTTATTTATTGTTGGTAAGATATTTCGCGGAACGGTACCGGCTAATTTTACGTTAATCATTTATGTATTTTGTAATGATCCAAGTGTAGAAAGTCTTTAATATTTATTTTACAATTGTTTTAGTTTTGATATTAGTTATTCCTATAAAACAACAGGGTAAAATATATTTTCTTAAAAATATTTTCGGTTTGGAGAATTAATTGAGGTTAGACCTTCTGGTTTATTCAATAAGTATGTATAGATTTGATTTCTTTTTTTTTTAATATATATGTAATACTCCTAGAATTTATTATACTAACTTATCAGTAAACAAAATATCATGTAACGAAATACGCGGTCCAAACTCGTATATCTCTAGAGTATTTGAATTTTAATTAGAGCAATGCTCCACCTATAAGAGCACTCAGGTGAGTAGTGCATTTACCCATTCAATTACTCAACATGTATACAGCCTATCCTAGCGTTTTCTAAATGCGAATTAAATGCACGGGTTCCGCGATGTTAACACCTCCATACCCATGATGCAATCGTAAATAGTTGAGCTATTAAATCATTCAATATTTTTCCTAATATTGTCAATAAGTCTTTATCATTTTAGGTACTCTAGCATATATATATATATATTTAAAATTATTTTTTAGCTTCTAACTTAGGTTTAAATACTGTCAATAAACAGTGAAACTGAGATGCCATCATGGCAGGTAACGTGATTTTTTAGGATGGCATGTTACGGGTTAAATAACCTATCAAGCGATAAAATATTGAAATGGAAATTGAAGTACGATTGGAGATAAAGTACTTTTTTCAAAAGTTTAATTATTTATACATCTAGTAAGAACAGGTATAAAATTGTACGTATTTATTTGTTGGTGTGGGTAGATATGGTACCAAAACAATATTTAAAAAAGTGATACAAATGTAAAGTGTATGCAGTCGACTTCTCTATAACGTAAACTACGTTAGGACTACGCTATAGGAATACTACGTATTTCATATTTCTTATCCCATACATAATTTAAGGTTTGGTTCCTTCTATTGTATTTTGTAAGTTGAACGAATTCATCTAGTCAAACATCTTTCCTGTCACGTTCACCTTTTCGTTTCGCCCGTCACAGAATACGTCCAGCAAATTAAGGGACAAGCAGCTACTGACAACTATTTTTTCAATGCACGTACATAAAATATGTATTTATAGTATAGTATACTTATTAAAAGTCCAATTTTACATTGAAAATTTATCGTTTTCTAAAAAAACTACGATATAGATAAAAAATATTTCTCGTTGAATTATCTTAATTAAATCATTATTTATTCTTCATATTTATAAAGAACGGCTTTATTTATCTATGAGATAAGAAATATGACAAAACGCGTAGTTTTGTTAAAGTGAAAATGCGAAGGCGAAGATTGACATTTGAATCATATTTTATCTCGACTAATGATTTTTTTTAAAATATTTTATGATACATTAGATATTCTTCAGAGCTCTAATTTTAACGTGTTGGTAATTTTAATATGTGCATCATATTGGAGGATTCCTCCAGGAAATATAATTGGGAAACGTTGATCTAAAAATATTAACAAACAACACGTTTCAGTTCACCGAATCGCAAGTGAAACTAATGAAGTGCTTTGCAAGGTGTTAAATGATGATTTTTTCATTTATTGTGTAGACATATTCTGTATACCTAGTTTTGTAAAAACCAGAACTGTGGAGTTGCGGTGTTTTAGGTAGAGTCGAAATAGTAAAAAAACTTGTTTGTCCGATTCATTTTTGGTACATACATATATATATCTATATATTAATACTCGATAATGTCCGTATGATTGCATGATTGTCCGCGATTTCCCCTCCCCCTGCCCCTTCCTTCCCCCTCCCTCCTCACCAGCTCCGCTGACGCAATATTTTTATTCATACTAAAGACATATTTTCCCAATACACTGTTTATTATTTGACGAAACAAATCAAATCGCTGAAAATTCTCATACAAAAAAACGCCGCGATCGTGGATCGAACACAGAACTCTGGATTACGAGTCGAGCTCTCTATCAACTGAGCTAACGTCATAAATATCAGATCCGATAAAAATACATTATATAAATCAAGCATTTGAAAATGGAACGATATTTGTGATTCACAAACTGACTTCGATTGTTTGTATTCAAGATTCAAAAATGGAATATTGTGACGTCTGTCAAATATGAATGTGGCATATTTTACATAATATAGTTTCGACAGTTAAATGCAAATATTCCATGTGTGTCATATGCTGACGGCTATTAAATATTTTACTTTTTAACAGAGGGTATTTAGAATTTATCCCGATAATTTAAAAGTTTTGTATCTTTTGTTTTAAATAACGAGTAAACAAGTCTATGCTTTGGACAAGGTAAATTTATGCTCAAATACAAATATAAATAAAGTAAGCGAAATAGTTTGATAGAGCGCCCGGCTGGTAGCCTGTAGGAAGCTGGTTCGAATCTAGCCTAGAGCGCTTTTTTTTGGGTTTATAACAATTTTTTTTTTTGAAAACTTTCTTTTTAAATCACAGTACATCTTGATCGTATGAAAATAAATGCTACCAAAATAACAAAATCCGATTGACTAGCGAAATATGTTTTTCAAAAAATAAATATAAGACGTAATTATTTCAAGATTTGTTTTTAATCTAGGTACATATGTGGTATAGTTAGTTGTTGGCGAAAGCATAATGTGTAATAAAATAACTTCAGTAAAAATCATTATATATATTTAAAAAAAACAATTTCTGTTTGGAGAATCAGTCAACATTTTGATAATTTTGTTTTGATAAAATGTGCAATTAATTTATACCATTTTGCATGTGAAAAAATGATTATTAGCAAACTTAAACATTATTTCAAAAATTAAGTAATTTACAATTTAAAACTGCAGGGCTGTCGATATATGTGCCGAGGTCGATTTATGCTACTATGAAAAATGATTGTTAGCAAACGTGAACATTATTCCAAAGATTTAATATTTTACGAAATTTCTGTCACTACGAAAAATAGTTGTTAGCAAACTTAAACATTATTCCAAAAATTAGGTAATTTACGAGGTATATTTCTGCTAATAGGAAAAATAATTGTTAGCAAACTCAACATTATTCCAAAAATTAAATAATTTAAAATTTAAATACTACAGGGCATGCTGTCGATATATGCCCCGAGATATATTTATTTTATTTTTAGAATTTCTGGCTTATTCAATAAATAGGTTTGTAATTTTCTGACTTCTTAAAAATGCAACAAAAATCCCCCCGTTGAGGTCAACGGGCTTACAGCTAGTTATATTTTAATCGAAGTCGGACAATTTGTGAATTCCGGAGTCAAAGTGGCAGATTTTTCACGACTTTGGTAAAAATACAACCCGCCTAATTCATCATCAAACAGTAGCGAGTAGATGTTTTTGAATAGATAAAAATAGTGGTAGGTAGGCGATTCAAAATATTTTTAGTAGTCATTTTTAAAAGATTATTAAAATACATTTATGCTTTGGAGAAAAACTTATTACCGAGTCATTTGGTATCATCCATAAAATTAACACAACGATGCCCAGAAATGAAATCACTGGAATGTTTTAAATAGTAATGTGGATATAAATTATAAAGTCCGCTTGATAAATGCAAAAAATAGAATTATTAATTAAATCTGTACAAGACTTTTTAAAATTATATAGTGATTCCGATATTTCAAATAATGTATTCAAACAATAAATTCAATGGCGCCATTTTTTTCTGCTATCTCTTGGGGTGATTGAACCGGGTCCACTGTGCAAAGTTGAATATTGTCAGATACTATGCATACATAATATATCGCAGTATGTTTCAGGACTGTATTATTGAAATGAATTATTTATTTACCTTCAGTAAAATAATTAATAATATGACTACATACTTTCATGAGTAACAAGTTAGGCTAGTTTCAAAGCAATAAATGATAAAATTCTAATGAAATATACGTTTATATTAAGGGCTTTGATTGTATTGAATAAAATTATTATTTTAAACCATTTTCGATCCCACCGTGAAGCACTTGCGCTGAATACTTTGAGGAAAAAGTAGTCGTAAATCACTTGACTAACCTTTATTTTCAGAGAGGGTTAGATGGGATTAAAGAAGGCTAGAAGTCAGCTTATCGTTCTTCCTATGCCACGTTATTTACAAAGCTATAGGGTGGTTCAATACAGACATCAGTGCCATACAAATATATACAATCAATTTATGAAACATTCCATTCAGGACTTTGCACATCTGTCAGCATAATAACTAGAGCTTCTAATCTCGGGATTCCGATTAATTTGGCGATCCCGCAATCCCGGGGTTTTGGGATTCACTACATGTAAAAGAACAATTAAAAAAACTGAAAACTTTTACTGGATTAACTAATTTACAACCATATTTAATGACAAAATAATTCCAGAGAGTGTATCTCAGTTTTTATGTACATATTTTTGTATAATACCTAGAAAACAAATTAATCAATTGTGATCTTACTTTCTCTCATATTTTGTGTTTGTTTCCAATAGTTTTATACAAAATTCAGTTGGAATAAATTCTTTTACCAAACTAATGTTATTATTAAAGATTGTTTTTATTGTTAAATAATGAAAATTTTTATTCAAAAAGCTTCCATATTGAACTATTGTTCTTATATGTATATTTTTTTTCTCTTACTTTCCAAATAGTTGTCTGGTTCATGATAAATTAAAAAACATTTTAATGCCAAACAGTATATCTAACTGCAGCCAGCAATGAACACAGAAATTTTAATCATTTGTATTTGTGATATTTCTTCTCCTTGATTTGATCTTAAGCAAACGTGGCTAAAAATAAATAATAAAACTGTCGCCTTGGCCGTTAGCTGTAATGTCAGATATTTTTTGTAGTGGAATTAGGGATATAAAAAAAAAAATACAATAACGACGTAGAAAGAAAGCGATGAAAAAAACATACGTTTACGGCGATGGGTCTTATAAACAACACGTAATGACCCTGTCTTTAGTTACGTAATCAGTAAGAAATAGAAGTCAAGGGAAGTGAAAACTGCATTGAAATAATGTGAATAATAACAACGCAAAATCACCTACCGTTTGGTAGTGAACTTTTTTTCAATGCCACTGTAATTAACATTGATAAATACTTTTATAGTTTTATTGAGAAAACATTAATTTATAATAATATGCATTCAAATAATCTTCACCTTTTAAATGAATAGTATATTTTTATAATCTAAAATTGAATGTGATTCGTATACATATTGTGTAAAAATATGTAGAGTAAATAACTATAATATATATTTTTCTAGATTTATCTGCCTGTCTGTCTGTGACTAGAGTATCAAATTCCGGGATCCCGTCCAATTCTGTGATCCCGAAATCCCGGGACCACAAAAAGGGTCCAGGACTGGATACCCTATCTGTGACGCCAAATAAATGCAATTTTTTTTTTTCTTCAGGCGTTTCATTTTTTTTATGTTGGTGTTTGCTTTGCATTGACAATATTTATCGTTCGGCAAAAACGGTTCTACCAATTTATAACAAAACCTCAATTCGTCTATCAATATTTTCATTGTTTTAAGCCCCTACACTTTTCAAATGTACACTGTATAAAAATTTAATCATAAAGTTGACACACTCAAGCAAACTGTGATTTCTCCAACACTCAAATCATCATTTCCCAAGCTCTGTATTTGTGTGAAAAATCACTTTTTGAACGTTTGCTCCTCATTTATTTGCTTTTATAACATTTATACAACTTTTCCTTTTCGTCATAAAAATCTCCATATATATAAAAGACTCACTTGAGCTTAGTGTGTGGGATCAATCTCTTCTTTTATTTTGATGTCCTCTGTTAATTGTGATAAAGTCATGAACGCGTTAAAAATCATACAGACACATTAAGAAATCTTGATTGTTTAGCTTTCGACAACAATTGCCTTGTCAATTTGACGAAATGCCTACCATCTATGATGATATGTAAAGTTAAAAACAAGTTTATTAACATAAACAGCTTTACCGATAACGAGGCTAGATGAAAACAACTTAATTATATTAGCATATAAGTACGTGATAATTTTATAATTTAAATTTTGTGCACACATAAGAATTTTGCGAATTTGAGGAAAAAAAATATAAATTAATGTGTAATTTATATTTATATGTATTTATATATTAAAAATAGAAAAGAAACGATCTTGGTTTTAATATACGTAAACTGTATTTGAATTTCGTACAATCCCAACTGCTGAATATGATCACTTTATTACAATCCGAAGTTTGACACTATTACGATCTCAATTTGATGTTCCAATATGTTTTTATTACTTAAAAATCTCATTGGTGTGACGTGATAGATTAATGGAGTACGCCCTATTATTTGAAGCCTTCTGTAACAAACACTGTGTGTGGTATAATAAATTAAAGATACAAGAAGCTTTAGGCATTAATCAATAGATCCAGTAAAATATACTATTTTCGATTGGTTACTATTAGTAAGGACTAAATTACAATTGAACACTTTCCTAATTCACTGGCCATATATTACTAAGAAGAATCTTCAGACAGACTGGAGATATATCTCAACGAGGCGAAACACGTTGCAAACATACTAAATATCACAATTTTGCCAATGTAACAAAGGTTTTAATTAAAAATTATATTTAGTAAATTATCCGTTTGCAATGCTCTTTTGAATATAAAAACCCATCAACAAAGTACTATCATATTATGATAGTTTTGTTTCTTTTTAAATTTTAGAACAATTCTGCTATTAAGAGATCACTATCAGCGCAATTATGGCTTTTAAAAGTCGGACGCGTTTATAATTATTTGTTCACGCACTGTTTAATATTTTAAATTGAGTGCAATTGGAAACACTATTCCTGGGTTGAGCATAAAATGGTGGCAAGTGTCGGTGTGCGTCGAATGCACTTTAGGTAGAACGTACTATCGCCGAACCGGTTGTACCGACGTTAACTCGTTGCACCAAGTTCACTGTTCGTAAGGACAAAATACATAATCCTTTCCTGTATCAATAAATTGCGCATTGCATTGTATCAACTATAGATAATTTACACAGCAAGTGTTTTAATTAGATTCCTAGTGAAAGACTTTCGTCTTTTGTGTGTTTTAAATATGAAGTATTCTTTTCCTCAAAGTTCTTCGTTAAACAATGTTCTTCGTTGTGGAATTAACAGTAATAAAATTAATTGACACTTGTATATTACCAAAACAAAATCTTGCTAGGGAACTCAACGTTTCGCTTAGTCTTTGATAACCGCTCCTACAACACTCCTCGCGATCGTTTTAAAGCACTTAATCCCGCTGCGTTACGTGCTACTTTAACTAATTAACGTTAATTTTTATCGTATTCAATTTTTGTCCAGTAAGAATATGAATAATATTGTGATTATTAATTCTCTTAACGGCACTTAACGCTAAGGGGTATTGTTATTTGTTTTATAGTACGATATTTATTTTTATTTACTGTCACTCTATTTAATAAAAAGATGTCGGAGTTCATTGCTGGAAAAATGACAGGCCGCGGACTAACCGATACACTAATTTTAAACGGTTTTTAAAAACAGTTTACTGAGAAAAACTATTGGTAAGACTTCATTTGTGCAGATGAGTTTTTTAATTCGCTTGTAAAGAATATAAATAAAATCACAGTACATATATTTTATACTTTCGGATACAAGTTTACAAATCAATTATGTCAATTTAGAGACTAGAACATTTGATTACGGAACGGCAGCGTAACTTTCAGATTAAGTGAGCCCTTGTTAACGTATAGGCAGCCTTTCTCAGCGTAATCCTTAGATTTACATTGCGGAAACCTCATTTGGAAAACGGTGAAATATAAAGTAACCGTCCGGCGATACTGAACATCTTTTATAATTTTATAAAGTCCTTCTTTATAATCTAATATTTGACTTTCAAAAAATAATACCGAATCATTTCGATATTTTCAATTTAATGCAGCCCTTCGTCTTTAACAAAATAACCATGTCTGACCCGGCTGTGAGTAAACAATAAGTGTTAAAAAATGTGATGGGTTTCATATTATATGTGATTGGATTAAATTATTTTTAATTGATTTAATACACTTTACTTTATGTCTACTAGAACAGAGTGCTGTGAATTTATGATTAATATCTTTATAGCTAATGATGAAGACAATCTGCAATCTAATATTAAGGTATATAAAAGGAGCAATCAATTGAAATGGGGTATATTTGAAAAAGCTCCCGTAATGAATGGGTGTGTTTTTACAGTGACTCTTCGACAACTTTTCATTATTCACATCATTGTGTTGAGGAATTAAAATATCGATAGTATTATCCACTATCCAAAATTAAGATTTCTTTTTATTGATCATGCCCGCTCACAACGTTAATCATATTTACACCGTTATCTAAGGAAAGCAGCAACGCTCCTGATATTGGAAGAGAGTGAAATAAAATTATTTAATATTTTTTATGAATCTGTGATATTTGTTTTAGATCGATCATTTTTCAAGAGCTTATTTCGCTCTCTTACAAAATGACAAAAAAAATAAAGATACTGCATTTTTCATTAGAATTTAACATTCTAATAAAAGATTGCATTACCGATATTCGGAAAGTTTTTCAATACTAAAATACCGGTTTTTAAAATGCAAAATATCGGAATTTCGGTATTGAAAATAAACCAAAATCGTTTTTTTATTGTATAAAAATAATAACGTATTGTAATATAATTATTGAAGAGTTGAAATATTTTTAATTCGCTGAGCGTTGTATCAATTATATTGGCAATTTTTAAAATTTATGACCTTTTCAATGATATATTATATATCTCAAAATCCAAAAAAAATACTCCAACTATTCGTGAAATAAACTAAAATGAGTATTTTCCCTTCGCTAATTAATAAAAAGTGGTAATACAGGTTTACAATGAATGTGTTTGTTGTATTCTTTATTTCATATGTCCACAAGCAACACGAATTGATAAGTTATTGGGTATTATAAACATTTTTGACGTGACTAGAATCGTGCGGAAAAACACCTAGCAATATCGAAAATACATATGTTTAACGAAATATACTAAATTAGTATGGTCAGCGTGGGAGAAAAATACTATCGTCTTTATATAAAAAAAATAGTATTATAGTAACATAAATACTTAAACAATTTACTTATCATAAATGACACGTTGACAAGTTTAGACTGTATCTATGATAGCTTTTCATTTCAGCTTGTAATTTTTGTATATCATTCATACAAATATATGTTTTAAGCTGGGAGTGATATAATATGATACATAAAACAAGATAGAACTGCTAGATTAGATCAAAAGGATAATCAAAGGTATTAACGGAAAGAGCAACACTGAAGTTTTTTTGAATGTGACATCTATAAGAAAAAAAATGAAAATTTACACAAAAATGTAGCGAACGGTTAAAACATTATATAGATCTGAAATTATCTCAATTTTGTTGTTGTAATTTTCGTGTCATATTTTGTGTACTTGCTTGAGGGTTTCTCTCTTAGAAACTTTTTCACAATATTCATTTGTTGTGAATTAGAATTTTTATATTAGTGTATGTGATATATATTAAAATAATATTTACATCAATGATGACTGATGAGTATGGAATGTTCTATTATACGCATTATTATCAATGTCATAATCACGTAAAATAAGCGAAATTTTGAAAAACGTACCAGCAAAACGGTGTTTTAATTTATTCTAATTTTTCTCAGTGTTGACAGCGTTCAGAAAAAAAGGAATACAATAAATAATTGCTTATCTGTGAAAGTTTGGAATGAAACTAACGATGATAAGTTATTCAAGAAGAATGAAAATTAGCTACGAACATAAATCTCGACGCTAGATCTAGTGTCTATTCTTCTGACTTGTAAGTGCTGTGTTGTGTGTGAAAAACCTCCCTAATGGTTTGGACAATGAAGTTTGCCATGAGTGGTGGAAAAGGTGGAATTGATGGAGCCGAAGCGCCGGAAATGGCGCCCGCAACGATCGCAACATCTGAGAGTCCTGCTCATCTTCCAGTTTCAACAGTACTAGTCTCTCCATCTGATGATACGTCACGGTATGAAATGCTGAATAAATTAGTGTCTTATATTTGTAGAAAGTTGGTGATGGTCATGGTTTCTGATATAATTTGAATCATTTTTCATAGTGTATTTATTAGTATCGAAAAAATTACAGTACACTATTAATTTTTTTTAGCATTTTTAACTAGCTTTGGGGAAAGGAATTATTAAGAGATATTATATTATTGATGCTGCACTTTCAGGTATGTTTGTCAGAGGCTTTGTAACAAAAGTTTGTAATGTTAACTGCATTCGAGCAATGCTATTTTTATGACAACTTAATAGTTTCATAACCCGGAAAGTAAATCAAGAAAAACATTGTATTATTGATCACTTTTATGGTGTTCACCTACAATACTTAGTGGAAAGACATTATATAAATAAAAAATACAATATTCTTTTGTATTTAATATCCACTTTATGCATCAAGATCATGACCGGTTTCGATCATGTCGAGCATTGTTAACTGATAAGAAATACAATTTAACAGTGCTGTTTTTACAAAAACAAATTGAAATTAAAAGGTGTAATAAACAATTGACATTGAAAAGAATTTACAAAATACAGTAGAAATTATCAATAAGTGACTCTAAATGAACGCAAACTAAAATGTTTGACACCTCTAGCATGTAATTAAGTACAAATAAATAATGTGTTTTCTCTTAATATTTTATTATTTTATATTATTAGAGTAATATTTATCACTGAGGAATCAAATGTTGGCACTACTAAATAATTTTTATAAAAGGTACTCGGACTAAAATGAGAGTTAGTCGTTTTCCTTTTACGTCTCTGGTAATTATACAAAGAAGTGCACACAGGAAATACAAATAATACGCTATCAATTTCTTGTTGGATTTCTCATTACCTTTTATATATGCGGAATATAATGCGCACTTATTCATTTATTTATAAGTTAAACATAAACTTGTCGAACTGCTTTTCTTTCTGGTTTATTTAGAAATATTTGATTGAGAAAATCCAGATCAATAGATTATACAGTAGCTATTCTTACTATTTATATTATTCACACTATTTTAAATTGATTGTATCAAATTTCCAAAGTCTCACACAAGTTATATTTATGTTAGTGCCACTTCTATGACGATCTGAAAAATTGAAAGTGCCACTCTGATTACATGCAATGCAGGTTTTACACGCCAAATTCAACATTTTACAAATCAAATTAAACAATTTATTATATTAAAAAAAACGACAATTTTGAGAAATACGTACATAAGATACTGTCTACTTTCTAAGATACTTTAATATTTCTACCATCCTATTCTTCAATGATGAATCCTACATATCGAAGAAGTTTTTTAAAAATGGATAGAAATTTGGGCCCCCGTGGGCCCTTGTGTGTTGCATAGGTCCCGCTGTATGGTGGTTACGCCACTGGTCTGAATCAACTTTTATAAGATTCATTTGTCAAGGTTACAAATACACGCAGGATGGGTGGTGGAATGAAAATAATCGACACATTTTGAGTATCTGTAGAAAAGGGACACCACATTTTTAAAAATGTTTTGCTCACGTAAAATATTGAAATAACAGTTATTCAAACATTTACATAATTAACCTCTTTTTCACATTTACGTTTGAGTTGTTGGCGATGCAGCACGTACGCATTATTGAATTGTATGCTTTAGTCCCGGGGTGGGGAACCTTTTATTCTCTGAAGGCCGCAGTAAACACTGACTGGGGAATCTTTGGTCGGGAACAGCACTTTACGGTCAGAATATGTCAGGAATTTAAGAATTTACATAAATTTACAGAATCACAGAATTGGCCAGAAGGCCGCACCAGAGTAGCCAAAAGGCCGCACTTTCCCCACGCCTGCTTTACCCGGATTAACCGTTTGAATACCGCGCAAATAAATCATTAATATGTCCCAGAGATACTGCGTGTTTATGAGATAAATATTTTTGCCTAATATACACTCGAATTCGATATTTTAAAAACTTATATTGACTCAGTATAGATGGCACTACACATATGCATCCAAATATTGCTTACATTCTATTAGAATACCAAGTATTTGATTTTTTTAATGTCTTGGACATCCGTGTTCGCTTGCATATGTTCCGGACACCGGTGTCCTCTTGGTATTCAAGTGGTTAAGTTCGCTCATCACTGGCCTAGAGAATATTCTGTAAAATGCAGCTGATAATGAATAGTGATCTGACAGACACACCTGTGAGTTCGTGTCCGACATAACCGCATAAATGTGTTAAACCACAATCGCATCATGGCCATTGACCGTCGTCTCATGCGCATTGCTCAGGCAACGATATCAAATTACTTCACGCTACGATGAGTGTGACCTAACCTCAAAGCAATGCAGTATCATAGTATGCAATACGCATGTGAAGATCGAAAAATAAAATACACCTATACTTAATATGACCAGACGTCCCGTTTTCAGGCGGCGTGTCCCGGTGTCCCAAAACACAGCTTCAATGTCCCCTTTTCGAAAAGAAAATACTCGCATTAACAATTTAAAGAAACACGCAAAATCAAAATCCTGGCGGTAGAATCTAGACCAGGGGTGGGGAACTTTTTATTTTTAAAGGTCACATTCATTTATCTGATTCAACATAAGGCCACAATAAAGAACACGTTGACCCCCCCCTCCATTTTTTTCGACTGTCGAACATATAATGTGTTGATTACGCTCTTTTTCCAACGTATATTTTTTTAATCAAAGTGACTATTTTGATTAAGTCAAAAGGCCGCATCAAAGTAGCCAAGAGGCTGCAGGTTCCTCTCCACTAGACTAATAGATGAAGGCGTGGGCGTGCGCGCCCAGTAAATAATACATAATTTTTATTCTAAGCTAAATTCGTGTGTCAAAAATTAATCAGTCATTTAAAAAAAACTGTGATCATTTGCCGCTCCCTTGATCTTACCGCCTCTAGGCAACTGCCTACTCGCCTATGCCCTTGGAACGTCCCTGGGCAGGACGTAGCGTTACTTTTCTTATCGCGACGCTCGGTACAAAACTTTGGTCTTAATGTTAAGTCGCAGCTTCATTGCGTGCAGTGAATATGATAATATGACCGAATGTTTGAGTTATAGCTGGTTCGCTGCCCCTTGCACCATTCACACCGAACAGAATTTACAGAAAACAGACAAAGGGAGTATGTGTGACGCTTCGTCGCCCATATGTGGGACAGAGCGGATACTTAACCGGTTGCCTTCGAACGAGACTCACCGTAGACACAGTTGCGTTTCCAGTTTATTTTTAGCTGCATTATCTCGGTGTTGGGTAGAAAGGATTAATTAATTTATTCCATATGTTACAGTTAAAGTATACACTAAGTCAATGTATGCATAAGCTGTTAATTTTAGCCAGTTAAACTGCAGTGGTGGATTAAGCGCATGGGAGGCGCAATTAAATTTGGAGGCCTTGTTTTTCGGATAACGTAAGAACGGCGGAAAATTTCATGTAAAAATATACAAAAATCTGAATAAATTATAAGGGTTATATAATATAAGCCATTTTTGAGGGCCCTAAGATACGGAGGTCCCAAGCGTGTTCTTCATTCTCTTATAGAAGTGTCTGCCAAACTGTGTGGAGAGCGCGCCGTTTTATACAAGTTTCTTTTTACTCTAGTGAGGTTTTGGCGATCCTCAAATAAATAAGCATTTTTAAAATCAAATGTGAAGTTAGCCATGGTTGTAGTCAAGTCAGCATGGCCCATTGGGCCCGTGTGAGGACAGAGTAGTGATCAGATAGTGCAGTGATTCTACTAGTGACATTGAAAGTAATCATTAATATAATCACCACTCTTAAAATTTTATCATAAACTTAATATCAGTTATTTCGTTATAATGATATTCGTGTGAATATTTTTTGATTGTGAAACGAATCACCCGAGTATCCATAAATAAATTCGCTTTGATATATGATTGATTTTAATTAAAAGCACATTTCCGGGACGAATAATGATCGCAGTTCAATGTTTATAATATGCATTATATACATCCAAAAACTTGTCATAAAGTCTGCATGACACACCAGCAAACTAATCGACAAAAATGCATGACTGCATTCATCTGAGTTCATGCCATATTAATTTCATATACTGTTCTGCCTTATTCCATCACTGACAATAATACTCTTGACTCGTCAATAAAGGTAATATCTAAAGTTTTAATAATTCTGTCATATTATTCTAAAAAACATAAACCGCATCACTGATGATTAAAATTAGTATTTTTTAGTATAAACATGCTTCTCGAAGACGATAAAACATGTGTCACACATAGTAACACATCCGTGGATTAACAAAGTTATCAATTTCAATTTAACATTAAATGAATTTCCTAAAAGCTATCACAGAATCCATCGAAAATGGTGATCTAAGTCATTTCCTTATTCCAAATTTAAAACACTTATGGGCTCAGAAAAGATAAAATGTTTTCGTTATATGTGGTTTCGTTGTGTAATTTAGTCACTGTTTGTATAAATAGCTGTTTATTTAACGTGAAAGAGTTGAGATTTCTTTCGTTTATAGGCCAGTAAAAATCGAATAAATATCCAGAATGTGGTGAAATAAAGAAGATATTTTACGTTTGAAGTCGTTCGGGAGTATCACTTAAGTCTTTATATTCGTTGTCTACGTTTATTGCTCTTTGCGTGGATTTGTAATCAGATTGCACAGTTTATTAAATAAATTGTCTTTAATATTAATGAAAACAGGTCGGATTTTGATTTTCATGTAATCTTTATGCAAAGATGATCAGAATTTAAAACATGTTATACTTAGAAAATCGATGATTATTACGAATAGTGTACGAACAGGGCCGGCGCCACCATACAGGCGAAATCGGCAACCGCCTAGGGCGCAAACCATTAGGAGGCGCATAAATGTACTACAATTATTTTTATATACTCTAATAATAGTAAATAATATAGTACGTTTTATTTTATTTTAACGTATGTATTTATTCGTTGTAATTATGTATCATATTCTACATTATTCGAAAAAGTGGCGTTGAGTGGCTGAGTAACAAACAGTTTTCGTATAAAATCTTCTGTTGAGATACCTCCATTAGGAAGCCATATGCTCCACATTAGGAGCGGACATGGATATTTATAATAAATAATATATTTTTTAAAAATGGTATGATTTGTGAAAAAGGGGGCGCGCCAATAACCGTTGCCTAGGGCGCCAAATAACCTCGCGACGGCACTGTACGAATAATTATACCACAGTGATTATTTTGTTAAATTTTATGTAATATTCGATGGGGAACCTTGTAGTTAGTATAAATTTAAGCTTATTTACATTCACGGAGTAAAGTATTCATATTACGAAGACAAACATTATTTACATGAGTACGTGCATTTATTGTATTAAGTTAGATAATTATTATTGAAGTTGCGGTTAGAATGTGTTTAGTGAGAACAGGGTATATTGATATAACTGTGGCAAGATCAATATTGTGTTAATAAGCAAGTCCTTGTTATATGTACTATGTCTATGCTAGATACGTAATATAAATAAACAATTTTCATTTAAAACAACAGACATCTCTACAGAAATAATTCAATACTGCAACAAATCAAACAGTGCTCTATAATATTAAATTTATGTTTTAGTATATCACCAAATTAAATTGTAGTGTATCGATCGGGCCGTTTAGATTTGATTCTAGCGATGCTGGTCAAAGATAAAAAGAGTGAATAATAATATATTTGTGCGGTGCTATTCTCGCATGGATAGATATCATCGATGGATAGATGCTAAACATGTCCGTATCGTTGGTAATTTTCTACAAATTTCTTATCTCAAAAAGTACAAGTTTTCGTGAGACACATAAATGTACTTTATTTTACCGCTGTCGCTTTATATCGCCATAAAACACCACTGGAATGGTTGTGTCCTCAATATCTGTGAGGAAGTTAGCAAAGGAAGGAAGCAAAGACGTTTCCATCCCAACGATATCTTTCATGCTAAACATAGCACATGGTTATATTCAGTGCCGGCGCGAGGTTATTTGACGCCCTACGCAACGGTTATTGGTGCGCCCCCTTTTTAACAAATTGTCCCATTTTTCAAAATAATAAAACAAAACAATTCTGGATCATTAGATTTTTTTTATATATCTATGTCCGCTCCCAATGTGGAGCATATGGCCTCCTAATGGAGGTATCTCGTCTAAAGTTTTTCAACGTGAACTGTTTGTTACTCAGTCGCTCATCCTCTGTTTTTCGAATCATATATAATACAGTACATAATTACAATAAACAAATTCAAACATAACAATAAAATAAAATGTAAATGTTAGAGTACATAAAAATAAGTTGAATACTCCATATATGCGCCCCCTAATGTTTTGCGCCCTAGGCGGTTGCCTATTTCGCCTGTATGGTGGCGCCGGCCCTGATTATATTATTAACCAAATATTTTTTTGCCAACGTTTTTGTATTAGATTAAATAAGGCATGAAATATATTTATTTTTTTGGATACGAGTAATAATATATGTGTATTGAAATTTTGAATTCATTAAATCAAAATCTCAAAACTGACAAAAGTTGAGATACGGGTTTGTAGAAAAGTAGCGAACGGTATGTTCGAACTATTTTAATCCCCATTTCATTTTGAACAATATGTGCTGTGCGGTCTTAGCGTAATTTTTTAAATTATCATGACACACGAGCTATTGTTCCTATTTAGTATAAACAGCGAAAATACATAGTTTTAATGTGAGTTCAACGTTTTCAAATTAAAGTATTATATTACAATTTTAACAAAGGACATGCAAGTGTGAGTTTTAAATTTGTATTCAATATCAATATAATAACCATTATCATATTTCACATTGATTACTAATTATGCAGCTGCCAAAACAAATCCGTGAATGACTTTTTCTTGAATTTAAATATACATGTATATGTCACCCGTCTTTAGACAAAATTCTGCATTCATAACATTCAGAACAATATTCTAAAGTAATACTTTTTTATTTTCATTGTTTTTTGTCTTTCTTTTTACCAAGGGTTTGATTAGAGATACAAAAGATTCAACAAAACAGTTGTTAATCGACTGTTAGATCTCAATCAACGGGATGACCAGCTGTAGTTTACGTATCAAAGAGAGTTGTGAAAAGCTTCTCAACAAAAAAAAATGTCTTTACGAGTATTTTTACATAAGATAAGCTCACGTGAAATTGTTTTTAAAATAACTCTGACTTGGACAGAACAGATTTATATAATATAAATATTTGAAAAATGTCGTTTTAATGCCAGAATAGATTCACGTTCCTTGAAGTAGGATACGTATTAAGGCAGGTATAATGAATTTATTATTTCTTTTGCCTTGAAACCTGTATCGACAGGTAAAGGCAGGATTTGACTTTTCAAATGCGTTTAGAAGTTCACTAACACCGTCGGTGTGTCGACAAGGTCACCAAAACTGAAGAGCTTTGTCGCTAAGAGGTTGTATTCATTAAGAAATTCTTTTCATAAAAAAGAGACTCATATCTAGCTTATTAATATTATACAATTTGCTATATTGTTAAGTTGTCAGATGCGTGTCCATAACGAGATCTCTTTAAATTTACCATCAGGTCAATTTTCGATTGAAATATTTCGAACCCTTTCATTGTAACCGTAATATAGTATATTTTAAAATTATAATTTTATAATTAATCTAAATGCAAAAAAGTAATGCTTTTTTTACCTGTACCTCGAGTTATATGTTAAATATTTTTTGGTTTATGCACTAGATCAGTGTTTCTCAACATTTTTGGGAGCGTGGCCTTTTTTGAGTGTCTTTATTTTTCTATGGCCCCCATACCTTTTTTTTTAGCTCACCGAGGAATTTGAAATCCTCAATTTACTCAAAATTTCCCGTGACCCCCCTGAACTGTGTTGTGGCTCCCCAAAACAAAAATAAATCTCTGTGGCCCACTGTTGAGAAACCCTACACTAGATTATGATATTAGAAATATTTTTTGAGGTGTTATGTGTTTTAAATAAAATTTAATTACCACTAGTTAATGTAAAAATTGACTAAGTGCATACTTTAATAATCGTAACAAATATAATAAAATAGAATCGGCCAAGCTTTCCATTTGATTGTTTTATTATCCGTTCTATAAATTATAATTGTTGGGAATTTATTGGATTTTATACAACTGGAAATGCAAATAAGTCACTATTATTTTTCTAACTATTATTACTTACGTATACAATAAATAACATTATCGAATTTATTTTTTTACAGTTTATTGATAATTTCATAAACTCTTACAATATGTAATCAATTAAGTGTAATGGGAATGAACGAATTCCTAACAATTTTGTTCAAAGTAACCGGTTATCCATATTGCTAAAGGCAAAACGCCCAACGTCTCTGGTGTTCTGTGGGTGTTGGGTAAAATTCCTCGAATCATTTTATCATACATTTATTGAGCAAATTAAAACAACCATTTTCATAAAAGTTTCTCAAAAATGGACGAATATATAATATATGTTAATATTGAATACATAAAACGAGCAATAAGATCGTATCAGTAAAAAGAATGCTT
Source organism: Himalopsyche anomala (assembly GCA_031772345.1). Taxonomy (NCBI): domain Eukaryota; kingdom Metazoa; phylum Arthropoda; class Insecta; order Trichoptera; family Rhyacophilidae; genus Himalopsyche; species Himalopsyche anomala. The sequence goes on from CM062830.1 coordinate 13,509,397, forward strand.
TTTTATATCATAGGTCACTAAATAGTCACTTTTTAAAATCTCGTTATTCTTAGCTTAAGAAACAAAGGTTTCATTAAAATAAGTACGACATTGCTAAATAGCAAAGTTGTCACATTACATGTCCACTAATAGTTACAGGTTAGTAACAAAACAGTTAATTGTCTTAGCACCAGACGTAACTAGCCCATATTTTTTAAATGTTGCGTTTTTTCTTTCAAGATTAAAAACGAAAATTCATAAATATAATAAATCTGTATACATTAAACATGTATTTCAATAGATTCTGTACTCATGGCAGTAATGGTAAAAACATATTTTTCCCTTATCTTTATTAACGAAAAATTCGTTTGACAGTGATCGTATCTGTCGACAAAAATCATAACTGATCTTATATAAATAAAACATCACTGTCGACCTGACGAACAACTTGGATTCTTGTTCCGGAAGTAATGATTTATTACACCAAACAACAGAACAAAACCACCGCAATTGTTTTATATTTGACAACTGGAGCAGTTAATATTATATTTCTTGTAAAATACATTATAATACAAATTGAATTAGTTTAACTTATTATAAAGTTCAGTGTACTTTCTTTTCATTTCGGACATTTAGTCCTGTGGTTTGGCATTATTTTTTCTAAATTTATTTTATTATATAAATAAAACATATTTTTTCAATATTATGTACTTACTTTTTTCTATTGCTTCGAGCTGTTTTCATAGATATTTTTTAAATAAATAAATATAACAACATTGACAATAATCATACAATTTAATCAGTAGACACTTATAATTTTATCAATTTAAAAATGTATTTTTTTGCATAATATGCATTATAATAAAAATAAGAAAAACCGAAATGCCTTTTTGAAAACACCAGTCATTTTTGTACGCATTTTATTTCAGGAAATACAAATTACATATTTTCAATATGTGATTTGGCTTCCATTATAGACATACAAACCTTTTGAAATTGTTTGTTTTGTGAAATCGGTACTCATTGCACTCTAATGCCAAAATATGTACATAAGTTGTTTATTATAAATAAGTGTCGAATATGAATAATTAAACGCATATAACAAACCTATAAAAATGTCACTACGTTACCGTGTTAGTTTATGTAGTAGGTACCTCAATGATTTATGTTTGGTGGAAGACGACTTCATTGATGAAACAAAAACGTGCTTGCCAGATTAAAGTTGTCTCGCTTATTCTTGTACTGTTTACCCTATACAGGATTATTATTTTTGTATTTTATTAATTACATGATTGATTTTAATAATAAGTTTCCAATATATAGTATGCATATTACACAGTAATAACATATAATATGTACATGTATAATATGTATCATTTTAGGATGCAATGTTGTCAAGCAAACAAATATTGAGCCTCGAGCCAAAAGAAGTGCCTTGAAAAATATTTATTGGTTTTCTCTTTGCTTTTCCAGTGGCGGCGGTGGGGGCGGCGGAGGCGGAAGTCGCGCATGTTGCCCGGCGCCTCTGGCTCGACTGCGCGTCGAAAAGATCGAAGGGGGCCTTCTGGTCGCCGGAGTCGTGGTGGCTGCCAACTGCCAATTGGTACTTCCAGTCTTCGGATTCCTTTTCCTTCTCGTGGGATGTGTGCTGACAGGTTTGTCCATTTAAATAATATGTAAAAAAAAACGTATTAGTCGATTGAAAATAATTCTAGTTGACATCGTAAATCGGCGTGTTTTTATTTCACAGGTCAGATGAGAATTTAAGCAGTAATCATTCATTTCATCGACGTTAATGCTCTCTGCTATATTCTGTTTGGTCCGTGGTCGAGCCTATGGCGATGACTTCAAAACCCAGTATACCATGGACCGACCACGTCGCACACAGTAGGTCTTATACAAAAACCGACTTTTGAGAAAACAGGTTTTCGAATGTCAATATTGTTTGAAAACCGGTTTTATCCGGTTTTCGAAGTTTTACAAAAAATGGAGAATTCAATTAAAATAGCAAGAAAAAGTTCATTTTTTTTATATTGTTTATTTATATGCATAATAATACACAAGAAAAAGTTATTTGGTGTTACTGTTCAGAAAATATGATTTAAGAAAACACAAAGCATCCACTGTAACAAAATTTCCTGATATCGAAAATACCTTTTCGCTGGGTAATGATGTGGGGCATGTGGTCTTTAAGCCATCAAATAAAAGATCAAAATTTTCTGTCCTTTTGTTTATAGACTCGTTTATGGAAAATTCGGCAAAACCGGTTACGGAGTTGAAACACCGGTTTTCGAATGTCACAAATTTTGCCAAAAAACCGGTTATTAAAACCGACAAGCCCTAGCACATAGTAAGTGAAGTCTGCAACATACGATATCAGCTTTCATGAGAGCTTTTATGATTGTGTTTCTTACTTGGGGATGAAATTATAGAAATGATAATCACTTTATAACTATCGTATTTAACGATGGATTTTCTTATTGTATCCAAGTTGTTACGTAAATAGGCCACAAATGTCAGATTGACATATGCTCTAAATTTTTCGACCTTCAATAAAAATTCTTGGCAAACATTTTTTTTTATTATTATCAGACACTCGACAGATGATTTCACAGTTTATTAAAAGCATTGGTGGGGAACCATAATATTATGGTTAAAGGTCATAATATCATATTTTTTCGGGTTCATAAATATCCTTATTTTAAAATGGTCTTGGAAGCCAATGCACATATAAATCAGTTCACACAATTGAAGATTCGATTGCATATCCTACCAAAACTAATATTATCATGGTTAAATTTTATATTAAATCCAGTTGTGTCATAATTTTGTCGTAGGTAACTCAAAATAATTATCTAATTAGTGATCCAACATTGCTAAATTAATTTAACCTATTCCCAATAAGCCCAAAGCAAGAAGTGCAAACCGATCACATATACGATAACTTGATAGCGTGAAGAATGGACTAAGAATTATGTCAATATCTGGTGGATCATTATTAAAAAACATGGACTGGTTTTGTTGTTTTATGGTGATAATGGATAGTAACTAGAACATTGAATTAATGTTGTCGATAGTGTAATTTATAAAGCTAAATACATTTTATATTTAAAGCCAGAAACTGATACCAAAAGCTAGCAGATTACTAGGTTATGAGGTATCGATAAAAATACATTTTAAAAAATTATGTCCCTATACAATATGTAATTACCATAAATACTATATTGTACAATAAGTTTGTTTTTGGAGGAAGTTTTTCAGTCAGATAACACATTTACAAAAAAAATACTTATCAACAGTGGACAATTTAAAAAACTGTAAAAAATATAATTCTACATTTGTCATTTAAGTACATTTTTAATGTAATTGTTATTTCTCATCGAGTTATCGGCTGCATATCACCTTCAATCAAAATATTCGACGAAGTGAATAAATAAGTATACAAACAAACATTTGGTCAAACATTTAGCATAATCATTGAATTTCATCGGCACGGTGGTTGTGTACTCTATCTGATTAAAAAACAAACATACTCGTTTACTTTTCATTTCCTGCCTATCAACAGCGCGGCTGATTGTTAACAGGTATCAAATTGTCATTGAAAAGTCGTACTTGTACCGATGTTTTAAAATAACTTGGAATAGTTGACCGAACTTTTTACCGTGAGAAAATAAATGCATAGGTCTAATATGTCTACATTTAAGTGTATTTATTCATATGCATCTCTTATTTGACGTACTTTATACTCTCGACCACTCTGAAATGCAACAGAACTCTGGATTATCATAACTCATGAGTGTCCATTTCATTATATCTTATCCCAGCCTTGATATAATTTGATTTGATTTATTCCATCAAGTTGGTCTGTTTTCTATAAAGAAAATATTAATTTTAACGGTGCATGAAGTCAATAATGTTGGAATTTGAATCGTTCAAATTATGTACATTCACACAAATTTTGTCACTAACGACCCGGGTTTCGTCTTTCGGCATCTTCAGGCGTTCAACTGCACGGATGAACTTAAAATGTCGCTTAGTAAATGAATGTTTCGTGTTTATATAAGAAATAAATGTATCATTGAGTTTAAAGCCATTGCTGGCGAAAAGGATTAGCCCATGGGAATGTCCACAGATTTGAATGGTGAGTAGTTTTAAGAATTATATTTATTTTGGTTGCATCTTCAGATGCCGAAAGGCGAAACCCGGGTCGTTAGTGACAAAATTTGTGTGAATGTACATAATTTGAACGATTCAAAATTAATATTGAAATTCCACCAAACACCTTCAGTCGAAATCTTAAATAATATTGTTGGAACCTAAAATTATTTTTAAACTATGCCCGCTCCCAATTTGAGGCATATAGACTCCTAATGACAGCATCTTAATACAATTTTTTCTACAAGAAGTACTTGAGCATTTCGTTTTTCTAATAGTGTAAAGAAAAAAGGATTTGACATGGACAATAGATAGTTAATAGCTTTTGTTACTCCCCATTATTCTTGTGTCATCATCTAGGTTCTAGACACTTATTTTAGATGGTCTGAAATATTTTTGCTTTCGCTTTTAACGGTAACAAATGTATTAACTGCAGCTATGTATGTTAATTTTTGTTGTAATAGAGTAACTTATACTTAGTATACTTAGTTTAACCAAAGTATATTTATTCTATGATGGTTAAAGTGAACCGTTTGACAAGTAAAATATGTCAACCGTGAACATAGACGCATTTGCGTCTTAAAAATCGGTGATGCGTATTTCTGACCGTTCAAAATAAGTGTCTATGTATATCCCTATCCACAAAAGAATAGCCCCGCATGAGTTCGGACAAACATCCCTAAGTCAATGTGTGAACCAGTCCGTAAAAATCTTTAAGCCGATGGGCATCGAAAATGGAAAACACGACGTCAACCAGTCGCCCACAAATCTAGGTCTAGCATAATGAGATTATTACTTCTGATAGCTCATCCATATTGTAGTAATGTGGTTCTTACGAATATTATTTTTTATCGAAACCGTACATCTCTAAAGTGTGATTGTTAGTAATTAAATTGTCATTTATTATTTAAAACTTTGTTGAAACACGTTTCAAATCTGACATTGCCAGCGATATATTTCATACGCATCGTTAAAGTCAGAACAATGTTTTTATTAATCAATCGATTTTTGTCAAACATTATGAATCATGATTTTTTTCATTTGAATATTATGGCAGACTTTTGTTTTCACCTATTTTCATCGTATTTCGAGTAAGACGCGTTTGTTACGCAATCTCATGAGCCCGGGATATTTCCATAACAACTACTGCTGTACTCATTCTAAGAGAATGTAAAAACGTGATGTTTTGTTCGAGTACACCGTAGGACACGGAAATTAGAATATTAGAATTCTTTGTTATTTAAATGTGTTTGTTGATCTGCGTATTTATGACATGTGCTACACTGCTGGTATAGTTTTCACATATTGTATTATGTCACTTTGAACAGCAATGTTTTTAATTATATTTTAATTTAGCAAGATAAAATTTGTTGGAAATTTTTGTAATTTCGTGTTAAGTATTTTTTAATTTTTATTTCGTCCTCTGTCAGATATCACAACATAACTAAACACTATAATCACCTGTCAAAACTATTTAATTTTTTCACAAGATTTGACAACTCGGCCGTTAGAAGAAAAAATATATTTACATATACGATACTAAAATAACTAAGTTATTAATCACACAGGTGATTTAAATTGGTCACTTCTTTGCCATAACTGGACATGTCTTCGATTAATTGGGCCACCATGTGAAACCTCCAGGATTACCAAGCTTTGAATTCTCGCAAAGCGCGCAGGCATAATATAGTTTCACTGGGTATAGTTAGTAGTACTCGGCGGTCAATCCAAGAACAGTGTTGCAAGGTGGAAAAAATCCCTGATTATCGATCGGTTAATTATTCTTAATTTTCCAGTTTTACGTGTATTTGTCCATGTTTCCTGGTTTATTTCAGTTTTTTTTCGCCATTTCGAAATTCCCAACTTTTTTACATCTCTATTCAGAATGATAGAATCTTAACGGTTGCAAAAAGACGTAAGTATTTCAATTATCAATATAAAAATGAGCATTAAATGTAGGATAGAAGTACATGGCACTTCTTGGTACTAATTATCGATTCATCATAAATAATAAATTATCAAACATAACACGACACTTTTTGCCTTCTCTGTAAATTCTTAAAATAACATTGACTACGTTTCGCTACAAATGGTAAATTTTATTTGTAATATTAGGTCATACGAAAGTAATCGTAAATGTAACTTATACGTAATAAGGTCAAGATTTTATTTTGCCAATAATAATGACATTTATTTTTCGATAAGGTTTTTACCGGCTTCGAAATTTTTGCAATAAAATTCATTGGTCTTTGGAAAATTTACTGCTATTGTACAAATAAATAGCAATATCGTTGGCCAAGAACGAAAACCTCGTTACTCTATAACTCTATAAGTGACGAAATATTATTAATATTATTGTTTTCGGTAAGGTTGATACAACATTTTATGACTTAAAGCAATGAAGAATTTGTAAATTTTACGATTCATAAGATATATAGAAAAATATCATTTATGAAAGATGTGGGTACAAAATTTGGAATTTCCTTATTATTTATAGCATGTTTGGAGTTACAATCTTTGCACTGTATACCAACGATACTATATAATCGATCAGCAAAATAAGAGTAGGATTTTTTTTATTGAGGTTTTTATTTGACTTATATTGATACTATTGAAATTGTATTATTTTTCCGGAAAACAAAAACAAAAACACTTTTCTCTCTGTATTCGATCGACATATAAAATCTTCCTATGAAATAACAACTATTTAACAGTGAGTTTTTGGTAGGTGTTGGGAGAAAAAATGTTTAAGAAGGCTTATGTGAAATAGTCATGTATTCAACGTCAAATTATGATAACTACAGAGTTGGAAATAGGTAAAAAGATATTGTTTTGTTTATTATCAACGAGGTATTTTAAAATCGTCTAATGGAGTCAAATAAGAAGAATGATTAGTTTGTAATACTCGTAATACGCAAAACCCGTTCGGATCTCTATTCAAATATGCGTAATTATTACAAAAAAGTTGTGGTTTATTTAAAAAAAAGTCTAATGGAGTTTAAAAACAATGAGGAGGGGGCTTAATCTATATCTAATGGAGGTATCTTAACAGATTTTTTTACGAAAACTGTATGAAACTTAATTTTTAAAGGGAGTATGGATAGAAAGATAGAGTTAGGAAAGGGAAAGTGGTTAATTAATCGCTTTTCCAATGCCCCGTTTATTTTTAAATTAGAAGCGTGGAATCATAAACAGCCATGCCGTCGAACGGAAATCGATAAATCACTGATTCGACTGCCGAGAAAATGCATTTTGTAGTGTGACTTGAACGTGTGAGATCAATCACAAAAGCTGACGACAATGATCACTGCAACATGGACGTGGGATGGAGGGGATATTCATTGACAATTGTCCTTCGCCTTAAAGGTGAAAAGATTGAATGAGTGATTTCATGTGATAACAAAAATATATTTTCCGTTTAACTGCTTGTGTTGAATGATATTGTTTCTTTTTTATATATTTACATTGTGACAATGTACTAGATTGATGAAGTAAACAAGTAAAACGGTCGGCGAATAAGACCGCTGCTGGAAAAGCTAAGTTAAGAAGCAAACACTGCTTATTAACTTTAAGAAAAAAATCGAAATTGCGTTTTTAGTTAAGTTAAAAAAACAAAATAATACACGATTATTACATTCACTTGAAGTCTTGCCAGCACGGAAAAATAAAATTATGTAAACAAATTTCTCTATGGTTGAAAATAATCCATCTGAAACTGAAAAAATGCCAAGGCGAATTTAGTAAAATTTTATTACAAAAAACCACAAAAAGAAAGCGATTTTTCAAATACAGTGATTTAACACAATACTGTGATATGAAAAGCGCAATGCAGTGGTAATATGTTATATGAGAATCCTTATTTGGACATTGTTGTAGAAGCCATATAAATATAATATATGATGGACAAGAGCCGGAGATGTTTTGTGAGTGATTGGTGCACAGCGTTCACAAAGCTCTTATCATTTTATTACAGATGTAAAATGTGAAATTAATTTACAACCACAATAATTACTTCTGTCACGTGCGCGTTTACTCCGTTAACATTACTTCAGTCCAAAAATTCTCTTCTCTGAAATGATTTATCTATCAAAAGACTAAAAAATATCATATCCCGTATCATATAATAAAAAACCTCTTATAGAGTATCTCTTCCATAAAATCTGTTTATATAATATGAACTATATTTTCATACTCATGATAATAATATAAATAAGCATTGGGCTACGAAATCTCTTCAAGGTTGGATATGAGGTGAGTTAGTACGAATACCAAAATCAACGTATTATTCACAAATTATCATCAATAAACAATATTTTTAAGGTATTTTGTCTTATTGTTGATTTATTATACACAAAAAGTGTTCTCACTTTTGTTTCTGCAACACACCTTGCTTTTTAACGTGCAGTTGATGATTCTACTTTCTGAAGACAGCAAGGAGCAAATGTATTGTATAATATCCCACTGTAGAATAACAGTAAACAATATAAAATTTACACTATACTTACCTTGGGTTGTCCATATATACACTAGTGAATCCGTTTACTTTATACGTATATCCTGTCATGTTGAATTTCTCGTTCCACATGAACGGAAATACGATATAGCACGTAGTAAAATTTCAATGTTACGGAGGCATATTAATCAATACCAGTTGTCGCTATTGTGCATCTCCGGATGTGTTGTTTTCTTCCAAACATTTCCTTTGTGACAGGTATTGCATTGAATAAAATAAAAAGATGAATCATTTATGATTGCCTTTTGTATTTGTTTGGCGTTCCACTGTTAGCGGCGCAGTTTATCGAATAAATTTTAAACATGTATCGTAATAGATTGGCCAAAATGATAATACATGGTACATGGCCTCTCACGACTATGTAGGTATGAAGATGAATACTCTTTTAAAAGCAGACGTTTAAATTGTTTCGAAGTATTCTCATTGATTATTTTTGAATGTAGAACGAAAAAATAAAGTCGAATCCACATGCAGATAACGAGAGGGTGGATGAACCTTTATTTTTCACTATGCCGATGAGTGCATAAAAATAGATAAATACGCTCTGACGACGGAGTGAGAATTTTATTTTGTAAATTTGACTTTACTACTTGCGAGTAAGTAAGTAGTAGGTGTGAAAAGTCAATATAGTGTTATCGTTTTATAAAATTGTACATACTATTTTTAGAAACGCTTTAAAAAAACATAGAGTAATCCCTCAGAAAGTCAAAGAAGTATTTCATTTACCAATTGTGTTACAGAGATTTCAATATTGGAACCTACCTGCTTTAATTAATCGCAAAATTCTAACATGGCAATCCCAAGATTTCCGGGATCAAAACTGTTCTCAAATATTTTATTTTTTCAGAATTTGACTCCGTGAAAAATAAATGCTCAATATTTACGAATTTTCATAAAAAAATAATATTTACTCCTTTAATTACGTGAATTCTTTCTCATATATATATATTTATTTATGTTTAGAAATATAATTTTTAATATGGTTGATTTTATTTCTTTTGACTACAACTAAATTAAGTTTCTATAATGAAAACAGCGTTTTCATTAAGTGTACATTTCCAGCCACTGTGTGTGCAAAATAACACTTTTTCAAATTCGCTCTTGCTTGCAGTCGTAATATTTACATTAAAAATAGGTATGCCTAGAATAATTATTAAGTCACTTCAATTTAAATGGTATCTTCAAGAATGAGTATATCCTCCGTCACGTTTTTAGCTCGTGTTAAAAGATTCACACAAGAAAATTTATAAAATTCATTACTATTCTGATGGCGTATTAAAAATATCTGCGGAGTTGAATCAACAATGATCCATTCCTTCAAAGAGTACATAATATCGGGCTAAAGGAATGTCGTATCAAACCATAATATTAAATTGTATGAAAAAATTATGTTATCATGTAAATCAAAAAGGATCCGAGTCAGAAGAAGAGGCTAAATTAATAAGCGCATACGTTCTACAAATAAAGTTCTTGTGAATATCGCGTACCATCTAAAATTACCATAAAACATCTTTTTGGTAATATTATTATAGATACTATCGATTTGACGTGAAACCAAAATTAATATAATGTTTTTTAGATGAATAATTCAGTAATCTTACATTATAGGGATGTACCTATGTGTTGGCAAATCATTTAGTGTCGAAATGACTTCGCAAAATGACTTGGATGTGGCTGTGATTTTCTCCATTTTCTCGGAAGGCTATTTCAAAAGTATTTTCTCAGACTTTCACGAAACTAGAAATAGATGCCTGAATGAGTTTCGAGAGCTTCCGCTAAAGATAAAGCATGTTGTCTAAGCGAATGAAAATTGGTTTTCTTCAATTTGTCGCAGAAAATCATTTAACAATTTGCCGCATATCTCGAGAAAATTGCAGGAGATTTTTTTCAGTAAATGGCTCAATAAAATATATTTAATCGAAACAAGTTATGCACTTTCCTTGTAGTATTTGTAACCTTTTATTTATAGTGGGGAGCGTGGAGCAAATACGGTTTAAAAAAAACATTACATCGTCGTTAGATACAGATTAAACTGTAACCGTATACTTTATTAACTACTTCAATAAAAAAATGGCTGTTATTTGTTGACCATATAGCTGTGATTTGTCTCAGTTCTGTATCCATAAAAATACAATACAACAAAATGCTCATCAGATTTTTTTATCAACTTTGGTTAACCTTTTTTAAACCATGTCCGCTTCTAATGTGGAGCACATCACTTCTAACCGTGCTTAACAACTTTATAAGTTTGCATTAGTCGTCGGTTGATTCGTCATTGTTTTAAATTTTATAGAGTGCTTTTTTTTGTTTGATTTTTTAAATCCATGTCTGCTCTTAATGTAGAGCCTATGGCATACTAATGGAGATATCTCAACGGAAGTTTTTTAACGAAAACTTATTGTTAGTCAATCGCTAATCCTATCTTTTACGAAGAGATTACTAAGGATAGACGCGTAGGGCAGGACAGGCCTAGTGGTTAACGAATTGCTCTCACTACGCCCAATAATTTTACGATCGTAAGACTGAGGACGGATTTTTTAAACAAACACCCACACCTTCGAATATAGTTTGATTGAAAAAATGCTGTATGTACTGGGATTAGAATCCGTGAGATCCATCACACAAGCCAACGATGTTGACAAAAAGTTTTTTTTGGTCTTTCTCTCATCATGAAATTCTAACAGCACAAACCTGTGATTAGTTTTAAAAGATTTCAAATGTATGTATTGGTAAGGTGAATATCAAACAACTGATTTTCTTAATTCAATAAAATTTTAAGACTGTTATGTATAGGCGGGTGCATCTAATGTTATTTTTCGAAACATGTTCAGCGAATTTGCTGTCATGTCAAACAAAAAAACCCATATTACTCACTAGACATATAAATTCGGTTCACTGTAATCTTTTCGTCGTTTGCATATTTTTGATAATTACTGGAAAAAATCCTACGATAAATTATTTCAAATAAACTCCATTAGTATTCAAAATAACAACACAACCGTAATATGTTCGTATACGTACAATACATACATAAAAAAAATGTTTATTTTATCACAGGTTAGCAGTGTATGCATAAAACGATATTGTCTGTCGGTATTGTTTCCTGCACGTATTGTCCGTCGAGATAACATCCAATATCCGCTCAGTGCCGCGAGAATACTATCTATTGAAGCGGTCATCATTGTCCCACTAGCTGCAAATGGATTGTGTATTTACTATTGCACGTGGATCAACCTTATTGCGATCCCACTTCTAAAAATACACATTGCTGCAGTCCAATTCGCAATTGGTGATCTATACCTTGAAATATAATTTACTCTTAGCCCTTTAATTAGTGTACGTCCAAGTATATTTTTTATTAAATTTGAATCGTTCAAATTATGTACACTCCCACAGATTTTGTCACTAACGACCCGGGCTTATGACTGACCGTATTTGATTATATTTTGTCTATTGCTATTCTCATTTATTGTTTATTATAGGCTAATTATTCAATATCCATATCTTTCTATATTATTACTCAGAAGCGTTTTTCGATTTTAAGCTTGTTCAATTATCGATTACTTTCGTAGTCACACGTTATTTGATGTTTATCAGAAGACTGATTGGTTGTTTTTGATTTAAAACACAGTAGTTATCGGTTTTTTTTTTAAATCGAAAAATATTTCTGGAATATTAAAAAATAAAACACTCTTTTGTACTTATTTCGCATTTATTTATTGATATCACGATCGTTTTTTCTCACGACGAGCAATTTCAACTGATCCCGAATGATTGAAGAGTGTTTGATTTTTTAATACAATGCTTTTTCAACAAGTTGATTACTAAAATATAAATACATTTGAATTTGTGTACAGTAGGGAACGTTTTCTGAGTGTGTTAAGTAAATAACACATTTTAAAATTCAACAAATGTTTAGAATCACATACGTTGTATCACGATATGTATCTAAACATACTGGTAATATAGAATAGCAATGTAAAACAATTTCATCTAAAATCTTTCTAGTATGATCATTGCATAATATTTCAAAAAATTAATCCATTTCATACCTCATCTTCCTCCCTCATCTCTTTTGCTTACAAATATACAATATATTGATATATAATTCGCTTGAAACATCAAATAAGTCAAACACAAAAGTAGTCATAAGGCTAGATTAGAGCCAGTATCGGCGCGAGGTTATTTGGCGCCCTAGGCAACGGTTATTGGCGGGGCCCCTTTTTAACAAACTGTGAAATGTTTTTTTATATGCATGTCTGTTCTCAATATAGATCACATGGCCTTTTTATGAAGGTATCTCAACATAAGTTTTTTTACGAGCACTGTTTGTTACTCAGTCGCTCAACCTCTCTTTTTTTAAGTATATAGAATACGATACATAATTAAAACGAACAGATACAAGCATAAAACATTGTTTGTTATTAGATTATACAAAATAATTTGATTACTTATTATTCGCCCCCTAAATATTTGCGCCCTAGGCGATTGCCTATTTCGCCTGTATGGTGGCGCCGACCCTGGTTAGAACGGCGACAGAGCAAGGACTAACTTTAAACATATTACATACAGATGTATTATTTTTAAAGCTAGCTGTCATTTTTTTATTTTTTTTACATATCATTATTTGTGGTACACAAAAGTGTTTTGTTTTTTTTATAGCTCAACCTTTTTTAAGATGACTATGTTCATAAAAACCACCTGCCTCTTGTGGTTGACTGCGTCTAGTGTGTTTATAATATAAAGTCTGGGCTTGCAGCATGTAAACTATACTTTGAAGTTTGAATAACAAAGTTTACTTACTATTATGTTATGGATTATTTTCGTGAATTATTTGCGGGTGTCTCCGTTGTCCATCTCTTTCTAAACATAGGCCACAGAACCAAAAAAAACTTTCGTTGTATTTATCTATCTGTCAGTGCTTGTGAAGATATATATATTAGGTACAGCAATATATAATAAATATGTTTGTGAGTCACTTTTAAGCGAATAAAATTATCGGCTATGTTTATTGTTTCTATAGTCGATCTGTTTTATAGAATTTTGTTTTATCCTTTTAAGTTTTTATGCCTGATTAATCATATCGGCTCGTTATAGGTATAAATGTGAGTGTAACTAGATAAAATGATTTACAACATGCTACTTGACAAGCTTGGGTTAATTTTGACAGATTTAAAATAACCTTTTTCCAAAGCATCCTTTTGATTGGAATTATGCATCATAGAAGGTCGACTATGTGAAGACAACATTGCATTTAATTTATACTATCCGTTAAAACAGATTACAAAAATCATGTTAAGTATTATATTAGCTAACCCCCTTAATTAGTGTCTAAATGCTAATAAATTTGAGAATACACCCGCTTATATTAAGGGGTTAATATATCATATTTTGGAATATCAAATCACTGTAAACAAACTTCGGACTGGTAGCTCTAGTACCACTGGGTAAAATTAACATAATATGTGTTTAGAACTAACACAAGATAGACGCGAAGGATAGATAATGCTGTTGGTCTAAACTTTAAGTAAAGTGAATCATTAACAGAGAATATAAATCAAAAAGCAAAAAAGTAAACATGTAGAATTGATATATCTAAATGTCTTTTATGACGCTACTGAAAATGGAGTCGACTCTTAAGATTCTAATATTACCACATTAAGGATGTAAAATATAATAGCATATGTACATTTACTTCTCAGCATAAATGCTTCGTAAAAATACGCTTGTGACAAATCTGTTCAAGCTGAGCCTGTGTGTAATTACTAGTTCTTTTAGGTCAAACAAATATTCAAGACATGCGAATCCCTAGATGGTTTTTTTCTAATGTGAAGTTAACCCTGGTTGTAATCAAGGCAATATGATCTATTAATCCAGCGAGGACGGACAAAATCATTCTACTCATTACACCATGTACATCGTTTTGAAAACGTAGCTTGCCGAATAAATTAAAAATTGTGACTGACAATGATGGAAATGTTTCAGCTAATTTAATTAATAGACGTAGATTTTTTTAATTTGGCCAACGTAATACTAGCACTAATTATATATAATCTTCTTGCTAATTAACTTTTCATTAATGGCGAAGCTGCTCCAGAAATAATAATTTTAATTAATTATCCCGTGGCGTACCCGCGCCGTATCGCTGTATAAACAAAATGGCTGCTCGATTAACGTCTAATTTCCCGACCATTTGAACCTTTCCGTGAGATGAATGGTTCAACTGCTCCGCTGCGTTTGACAAATTACCAACTTCATACGCATGAACTCTGTATGTGGGGTGGCAATACTGAAAACGTTAGCCAGTGGCTAATTTCCGACCGATCGGCTTTCACAAGGCTTGATTTTACATTACTGCGCTTGACTTGAATTCACAAGAGAGACTTTTAGTTTCACTTTTCAATCACCTTGCTATGTCAACAGAAATGTTGCTCGATGTAAATTTTATGCAACGAATTTTAAGAATATTGATTTTTAGTTTTTTAGAAATGACATAATAAAAATCAAAATCAAAATTTATGACAAATGTAATGTATGTAGTTTTAAAAAATCACTGGATACAAATGGAACTGTCACAATATTGATAGATATTTAGTATTACACTCATTCAACTTATTACACTATGATAATTAGAATGTGGAAAAGAAAATTACCACAACCAGCACCATAATTAGAAACATTTAGTAGTAAATCTAACGTGAGAAATGGTTGTTTTGTAAATTATATTGACTATATAACATATCTTACATTTATAAAGCTGTACCAAATGTTGTATTATGCTGTCAAAAATAATTTCTTTAAATCATGTTTCCTTTAAATTGCATAACATTTTTGATTCATATTATTTCATTTTGTTTCATTGCAGCGGCTTCATATCGCGGTCCGGGTGCAGACGAAGGCCCAGAGCACTACGCGGCCCGCGTAGCGTTCACCGGCACCTCTCGGGCACTGGGCCCCGCGTGCGTAGCGGCCGGGGCACTGATGGCAGCCCTGGGAGCAGCGTTGTGTGCTCTAGCTAGGAGGGCCGCGAGGCGGAGGCGACGAGTCGGCTTCCACTGTCCACTCCATGGAGATTTCTTCCCTCTCAGTCCAGCAGCAACCGCAAGAACTATAGGTTTGTAGCGTTTATGACATCTCATGATGCACTAAAGCCGCCATTTTGATCACAATGAAGTAGTTTTTTTTAGTTTAACTGTGATCATTAGATTGTCTTCTATTTAGCAAAAGTAATGTAAATTACTTTCATTCAGTCATGCTGATTAAACTGTGGCTCAATTCTCGAAATCGGAAAGCGGTCTGTAAATGATATATTTTATATTTTTACAATCTAAATATTATTGTCCTCAAGATAAAAAAATACAGTGTCAGACATACGACACTACTCAACTAGAGGTGTGATATATTCACTACTCAACATATTAACATATAAACAATGAAGATGAGTCATAGAATCCGTAAGATATGATCCAAATTTCACATTTTTGTATTTCACATAAAATGTTGAAGATTTTGCGTTTCCACATTTTTGAAAATAGAATTTGAATATCAATATATTTGTGTGATTTTCAACACAATAGAATTTGTGAAAGTCCCATGGTGATAGAAATAACTTTTTTGACGTTTTTATACCATTTTATTGACGGTATTCGTCAATAATATCAAAGTTCTTCAGCCAATGTTTTATACTTCTATCGGCGTATAAAATACAAATTTAAATTATGTTTATGTATTAGAAGCTAATCTAATTTATATATTATGCAAATACAACAATCACATATACGTAAAAAATAAATGACCGAGTGTAATCTGCCTGTACTGTTCTTTTGTTTACATTAGTGTTCTCATCTAGTCAAGGTTTGTTAATACAATTTTCTTCCTCGGCAACATCTGTATCACGTTCTTATTTCTCTTGTAAATAAAATCCCGTCTAATTAAGTGTTTCAATGAAACCATAAACAATGATAAAGAATAATTGTTATAAAACCTACAACGCATTCTAGTCCTAAATAAATTATTACAGTTTTGTTACGGTTCACCCTTTATTCCATGGACCAGTGAAAGATTTATCTGTTTGTTTTCGACGCCCGCATCGTATAAAGCGAGGGTCGCTTTCCAAAAATAACTTTTCTCGAATTTCCCACAAAAATAAACATTTTATTTGTCGTGTTATATCACAAGCATCGTTCTTCTTGGTTATTTCTGTCCCACTTATAGAATAGTTTGACCATATAAAAGTTTTATCTATCGACGGGAAAACATATAACAATAACAAAGGAACGAAGCAGCACAACAATATTTTATAGCTTGATACGAGTTAAATCATAACACGTATTATAATACTATATACAAAATGTATTAATATTATGGATGGAGATCTGTGACCCGCCATTTTGATTTGAAGCTCGAGTGAAATTACACTTTATTTTTTACAGTTTTCATGAATGCGTTTTATTATTTCCGATTCAAAACGATTCAAGTCAATCGATTTCTACTGGCGTTTGTTAATTGAGATTGTTTTTAAGGAGTCAAATAAAGTTATGGTTGATGCTGAGAGGATTTTTATTCAATACAGCTTGCTATCAATATGTTTATTATTTGTCATCAGCTGTATGTTTTACAATACAACCGTTATAAACATATTATTATAATTTATAAATATGCATAAAATACACTTCTACAATATCATTTTTCAAGTCAATATCATATTATACAGATAATGGCGGACATCGATCAGCTGATGTGCTTTTATATGTCAAAATTAAGTATGAAATAATCTCGTAAATTTCTACATCTCATTATGTTGGTTTTGTCGATAAGACATGAAGATTATTGATGTGAGCGATATTTTTGAAGTGGCAAATTATTGTTTATAATTTGCGCAAACTGTATGTCAAATCGAGGACGTTCATACACAAACACGTCTCTTTGTCAAACAATGAAAAGGACGGACATTTTTAGAACGCCGTGGACAATGTCAAACTTTTCACACGCTCGGAAAATATACTGTTTTAATCAGCGATTACCAACGTTACGGAGATAATATGTATTACAACAATCTATCAAATTATTACACAGAAGAAAATTGAGGATATTATTTCCACTCAATGTGTTATACTCTGGCAACAATTTTAAAAACAATCTCTTGCCATTTTTCATCTTTCATTCAAACCGTGATAATTAACTTAATATAGATACATATTTTCTGACTGCAAGGAGACTCTTAATGGATTTAATATCAACATAAGTTTTCTACGAGATTTGCTTGTTACCCAGTATTTAACCTCTCTTTTCCTCAGATAGTAGGGTATAGAAAGATATGAATAGGTCAGGACTACTGGTTGATAACCGCTCTTGATACGCTCTGTTTTTAGGATCGAATTGATGGGAGAGAATTGGTCCAACTCATTTTTAACGTCCTCGCTTGACTTTAAGGTTTTGCCGTTTAAAAAATCGTAGAGACCGGAACAAGTAATAATCCGAAGGTGCCAGATCTGGATAATACGATGGGTGTAGTATAGATGTGCCAACGTAACTTGTTCGCGAGGGCGCCACCATCGCATCATTAACGTTGCCATAGTCAACACGTCCTAGGGCGACAATTTCAGTTCTGAGTTCTGCCACAGTCAAGTTAAAATGGTACATCTCTAGTACATCCCATCCAAGCTGTAAAAGCTTTTGACGAGTAACCAAACTTGTATGAGGGCTCACATTATCTTGGTGGAACACTATACCTTTTCTATTGATCAATTCTGGCCGTTACTGTTTGAGTGAATCGTTCAATTTGTCCAGTTGATGACAGTACACTTCAAAATTGGTTGTGGTTTTGTTATCATTGTATATTGAATATTAATATCTTCCATAAAAACAATAAACATTTCAATTCGGTGGTTTAAATTGCTTATGCAGATGTAAACGTCACGTTGTGTGCATTGTAAAAGTCTGCAATGGAGGGGAATTGATTTTTACCGCGACTTAGTTGGTATATATTTTTCTGATTCAGACCACCGTTATAGAACCACGTCTTGAAGTATGAAATAGACACGTGATCTGGATCGTTCATTTGAAGTATTGTTAACAACTATCCCAGACTTAGATGGAGTGGTATGTTTGTTGCAATATATTTTATACTGTAAAAATATCTTCACTGTAAGAATAGATAATTATTCTGCACTTTGAGAGCTGTTGTGGGAATAATATCACTCAAATTTAAATTATGAAATATATTGTTGGCAATATAAAATTATAACGAGATTAATATCATATTCGTTTAATCACATTATGTTGACACGCAAAAAGCAAACAATTGTTACGAGTATGAAAAACTTTGGCGTGCGAGATTCATTAGTGTATGAAAATATCATTCGATTTATCATGTTACCGTTTTAAGTTATTTAAAAAAAAAAAAAAAAACATGCCTGCTCCCAATGTGGAGCATATGGACTCCTAATGAAGTTTATCTCAACAGAAGTGTTTCTACGAGAACTGTTTGTTACTCAGTTGCTCAACCACTCCTTTTCCAAAGAGAGTGGGAATAAAAGGATAGGGCTCTCGGAACCGGGTTATCAAAATACACTCTAGTTTCATGTTTTTATAGAAAAGTATAATTACTGCGTTATAAGGAAACAATTCACAAATACAACAACAGTACTATATAGAAATCACTCTGCCAGTTGTCGGTGTGAACAGAAATTCAATAGCATCAATAATATTGGACTCTCAGAACAGATATTCAATCCATTAGTATTAAAAATGAATCTTTAAACACCGTACTGGGATTCGAGCCCTTGACCTCCATAACCGAAGCCAACGATGTTGACCACTCGACCGCACAGGCGGCCTAAAATATTTGACACTGCTAAAAAAAATTGAAATCTTATGTTGGATAAACTCCATTTTGTGGCCGATAAGGCCAAACAAGAAACTGTTTGGTAATTAGTTATATATATAAAAAGATATCCTTCACCACTCAATAATGATAATACTCGTTGATACTTCAGTTACATATTAAAAAAAATGTTTCATGTTGATAATAATTATTTAAATAAAAGAAACGACGATTGTTAATGATTGCTACATTTCTCACTCCCCATAATACCCAATACGGTATTATTTTAAAATACCGGTGCTATTAGTTTCAATAATGTATATTGTAACATTAAACAAACTGCAAACGATTTAATCTAATGTGCACATCAAGTAATTTAGTTAATATGAATTGTGTTTCTCATTTTCCAGCGGCTATTGAAAAGGGGGAATCCAGGTGGCGCCAGTGGTGTCCCGCGGCCCCACAGTGTCCTCGCAGTCAGACATCATCAGCTCGAAGCTCACCAGCGGCTGCTTGCCCAGCTCCTCTACCATTCCTAGTCACAACGGGGTCGATCAGGTATATATTTTTATTTTTACAGTAATTAACCGTTTGAATACCGCGCAAATAAATCATTAATATGTCCCAAAGATACTGCGTGTTTTTGAGAAAAATATTTTTGCCTAATATACACTCGAATTCGATATTTTAAAAACCTATATTGACTCAGTATAGATAGCACTACACATATTCATCAAAATATTGCTTATATTCTATTAGAATACCAAGTATTTGATTTTTTAAATGTCTTTGACACTGTGTTCGCTTGCATATTTTCCGGACACCGGTGTCCGCTTGGTATTCAAGTGGTTAAGTTACAACGAAATCAAAAATTTGATTTTATATTGCTTGATAAGACACAATAGTTTGTATGGTATGCATAAAAAATCATTGTTGTCTAGCAACATAACATTTATGGAAATTATTAAACATATATGTTATGCTAAAATCCATTTAGTTACTATTGATATTTCATACATAGTTCTTATTTAGTATTTGTCTACGATGGGTTAATTGTAATAATATTTTATATAACCGATAAATGTTAACGTGACAAAGAAAATATTTAGTTTTAACATCGTCTTGTTAAAAATGTCTCTTTTCAAGTGCACTTCTATCGATATTAACAGTTGTTTGATACAAACTGGTTTTCAAACTGGAAGACATTTTTTTTTACTGAACAACATTCAAACATTATTTTTTTTCAAATCTAAAACTGAGATCCTGTTTGTATATTTAGCGCTATGAGCTGTGGATATTAAAAATCAATGATTTCAATATTCATATACTTCTATTACAACTCGCTTACTATTTATATTGCAAAAAAAAATCTGTCAAAAAATATTATTTATTTTCGATGGATTCGGCGGTAACTTTGTGGACGATCATTTTTAATAAAAAAATATATTTTATAACTTCGTTATTACACTTGTTGTGTAACAAAATGTGATACGTGTTTCGCCTCTTTTGAGAAGCATCAGATTATTCGTAAACATTGCGATGTTCTGTCTTGTGATGCTTCTCAAAATGCGAAAAACGTATCACATTTTGAAAAACAAGTAGAATACAAAGTAATCAAACCTATAAATATGTTATTTATGCTTATTATGCCATAAATGTGTGTTTATTAATGTTTCATTAAAAAAAGAATCAGCGTGTTACACTATAGTTTCTCAGCGTATTTTGCATGTAGTTCTTTTTTGCCTAGGACATGAGACAAGCAAACAAATCTGATAACATAAGCAAGGTTTACAATTGATTGTTGACGGACATGACGGCATTCTATCTGACAACGCTGTGCACTCCAGAAAAATTAATTGCTATAACCTACAACTTTACTGTTTTTTGTACAATGTTAGAGGCTTAACAAGCTTCAAAGATCTCCATACCGTCAATGGGATTGAGAGTGATTCGTACCGTGAAGTGTAGATGGCATTGGGACTACTCGAGAATGACATTCAATGGAACGAACTTCAAAGGAAGCTATTCATTTGGATCCACTATTAAAATATCGAGCCATTCGCAGTAACTTTCTATTTTGTAACTCTTTAAAACAGGAAGAACTTTATGTATGAAGATATTGTATATATCTTGCGCCGACAAACTCCTCACATCGCCTTGAACTATACCAATGGTATTCTATCTACAACGAGGCACTCGTCAAGCTTGAAGATAATGTCATATGCATGATCCCGTAAGATTGTTTGCATTTAGCATCATCGCCGATGATCAGCAAAAGATAAAAAATATTGCACATGCATATTACATATATAGTAATTGAAATAAATTTGTAAAATCAGAATGAATATAAAATAATTTTAATGAATGAAGCCGGGTATTATATAGCTAGTGAATACTATAAAGCAGGTATTTTTTTTCCCATGCCCTACGGCGTTACGACATCCTTTTCTCAGCATTTTTAATGTTTCAAATCAATATTCGCAAAACTTTATTTTTATTTTGCTTTGATGTTTTTTTTTCTTGGAAACCGTTGGCTGTTTGTCACCATCTAAGGTTCCTTTCGAATGGTATGTGACGGGTACCGGAACACTCTTAAGATAAAGTCATAATACAAAACAATGCCAGGTGCATAGACTTACTCTGTGACCAGAACCAAGGGTATAATGCTTTATATATTGTTTTTAAAAAAGAAAGGTTGAGTAGCAAGAAATTATCGTTAAAAAAACGTATGTTGAGAAGCCTCCATTAAAAAGCCATTTGCTCTACATTAGGAACGGATATTAGAAAAAAAATCTTTAGCTAAAAAGCTTGACAGAAGTGAAAACCTTTTTTTTTGGAAAAAAGCACTGCTATAAAGTAGTAGATTTGGCAAAGCGTAATAAATCGTGCTCATCTTCTTATTTTACAATTTATTTGACGTAGCTTTTAGAGTGCAGTTTTAAATAGCTTAAAGTAGTTTGTCTATCGTTTGCACACTTAAACACGAAAACAGGTAATAGATGTTTTATTTTTTTCTAAAGCAACTCGATAGACTTTGCAGTTTTCGCTGGTTAACTTTAGTGTAAAAATTTTGCTAACTCCAACAATTGGATTGCTAACTTAGAAGTGTTATTCGACAAAGTATATCTTTAGTGCCGGAAAACTACTCTTTTTACGCTGTTTCCACGCTGGAAAATAGGAAACTAAAGTTCGCACACTTTTTGTACATTTTCGCTATCGATGGTAAGTATCTACTGTGAAATAGAAAAATAAGTTTGCTTGGACTTATTCAAGTTATATCTTCTACAGAAAACAGTTATTCATTGTTGGAAAAAGAATTCGTCTAAATGTTTTTTCGCTGTTTATGAAACTACCAAGAGTTAATATAAATAAAAAAAATAGTCAACATCACTGACAAAATAATTATCATATTCAAATTATCAAAGGGTATAAGTTTTTAGGGCTTATGATCATCGAAAGTATTTGATTATGATCGAAGTGTTAATTTGACTCGCGTTATATAGTAATTCAATGCAAGGGAACATGCCTTCTTACACTCAATAAATATTTCAGATAAATTAAATATGTTTATAAAGCTATTAACTGTATTCGATTATCTCGTTAAAAAACACGTTGGTCCAACTGTGAATAATAATTTCGAAAATCTCACAGTAGTAAGTCGAAGCAAACTTCTACAAAAATGACAGGTACAATTAATTTTCAATAGTGTTCCACAGTGAAGTTTTCTAGGGAGTCATGCTGAATTGTCTGATATTGTTTTTATATAACAGACAACATATAAATAACCTTTTTGTTAAATAAAATACACCCAAGTTTGTGTGATTATAGAGCCAGCCTTGATCAAAATAGTTTCATAAATTATGTATGAGCACCCAGTGGTCTGTAAATTAGGTATGGTTAATAGGCTACATTATACCCTGTCTCATTTAATTACCCCACCCTTCGCTATTGGTAAAAGCTACCCATACGGAAAACTAATAATCAATATATTGAGTCTCGATTGTGAAATCTACATATAAAAGTCTCAACATAACATATTATACGGTATAAAATAACATTTAAAAATGTAGGAATTATTTACTCTGCCGTTTTTACTACATTTATAGTATACCTGTTTTTTGCACAGGTCCACGTGGAAAAAAAACATTCAAAAAACTATAATGAACGTGAAAATGGGAGATAGATTCCATTTCTGAGATTTCTATATATTTTTATATAACTATATAACTATATTTTTTTAAATTTCTTTTTAAAATTGAAATATTTTTCAATTTCATTTGAATTCAAAAAAATATTATGAACATTTCATTTTTTATACTAATACAAGGATTATTATTATTATATGTACATTTTTGACACTAATAATACATAATAATTCTAATAGGGTAAAAATAGCAACGTATTTAGTTCTACAGTTTTTATATTTATTAATTGATAGCTATTTCGGCTTTTTCCATCGACAGAACTAGTTCTGAATAGTTCAGAATGGAACTAAATACGTTGCTATTTTTACCCTATTATAATGGAGTTCTACCAAGTAAGTCAATAAATACATAATAATTCTTTTTGTAAACTATTGTATTTCACGAAAGAAAAAACATCCGTTATTAAAAATATTTCGTTTTCTTAGACGGTGTATTTTGTGTACATTTCCCTCTAAAAAAAGGAATCTTAAATCATTTTTGGGTAATTTACTTTATACTTCATTATCTTAAGGTCAAGAAACTCGCTAAATTATCTTAAATACAACGAATGGATACATAATTATGCTTCCATATTTCATCTAACAACAATATATTTCTTTCAGTTGAAATTACGAGGTAATTTTTCTTTGTTTTTTGCAAGCAATGGCTCGTTTATACCACACAAAGTATTATAAATTACTGCAAATAAGGCGTCTAAAAATTGCTCCCGTTGTAATGAGTTCTTACGGTAAATCTTTTTATTTTTTGCTAAGGCCACCCGCGTCAGTGTAAGTGCACGCTATAATATCAGTGGCGGCCGTTTACAGATTACAAATAAACATATCGTTTTAAAGTTAAATTTAACTACTAGGAATGATTTGAATGATCATTTTTTTACAAATTCCATATTCAAAGATCAGGACCAGTTTCGTTCATCACGAGCATTTTCAACTAAATATATACATCGATACAGGCTTATTTATGCAAAGTATGTAAGACAAATAACGGAGCTACATACAATTTTTGATTGAAATATTAAAAGATTTGAAATGAGAGCGACAAGCAATTTTAGTAGAAAAGCTTTCAAGAAAAACTATATTAGAAGTCCATTAGCTTCACATTGGTAGAGGACATGGAGTTTTAAAAAAAATCTATTTGGGTTTTTATTATAATTTTTATTTTATTTTGTAACCAGTGTTTTTTTTTTAATTTTAGGCTTGTATCACTTTTCTAATGCATATTTTTTCCGGAACTTTTTTTGCGTATATTTATACGAAATAAGTATATAAAGATATTAAATAATGTCACTGCTCGAATATTCTACAAACGCTCAAATTTCCTCTAGCAACACATAAGCGGCTCTATGAATAGCTCCTCCGAAAGACCCTCATTATTTATGGTTGTCGCTCTTGGCAACGCGTTGATTGAGACCGTTGTTATTTTTCAGAAAAATTTCTTCTAAATTTTTTGACATAATGTCCAATTGAAAATTCATCACCTCATCTTTATGATACGCGCATCGTACTTATTATTTAAATTTAATTACAAACAGTGGATACTCTTCAACTCACGTTTTATTATTGTTCTCCATTAGAGGTCTGCACGGGCCCGGGCCTGGCTCTCGGGCTATTACCCGGCCCGGCCCGCGGACCGGGTTCGGGCGGGTAAACGCAGTTGAGACTCGGGCTCGTGCCGGGCCCGTGTAAGGAATTTATTCTTCAGAAAAATATTTCAGACTGTGTTCGTGTCATAAGTCAGCCATGATGATTTTAATTATTACCAATTCTATAGAGAATCGTAAATTGTTGTAAATTTGTAAAAAAAACGAGTTTTTTTCGGGCTGTGGAGTATAAATCCGGGCTTCGGGTCGGGTTCGGGTTACAAGTGTGTTATTAGACTCGGGCCTGGGCCGGGTCGGGTCTGAGTTTTTCGGGCTCAGTTATAGCTATATATTTATATAGTTATAGTAATTTTGTAAAATTTCGGCCCGTGCAGACCTCTACTCTTCATAAGAGTAACATAGCATAACTTTTTACTTGTATGGGTATTGGACCCATATGATTACATCTTATTAATAAATGCCCTAAGATAAACTCAATATAAAAATTAGATGATATTCCAATATCCATAAATGACCAATTAATCCATCACCATTATTTAAACCGTTACAAGAAGCTATTATTATTATACGCAATTATTTAAATTTAAACTAGTTTGATTGAAGAGTATTTAATAATCCTATATTTGTTATAGTTCTAGAAAAACATAAAGTCATTTTGTTATCTATATATTAATACTCGATAATGTCCGTATGATTGCATGATTGCATGATTGTCCGCGATTTCCCCTCCCCCTGCCCCTTCCCCCTCCCTCCTCAAAGCTCCGCTGACGCAATATTTTTATTCATACTAAAGACATATTTTCCCAATACACTGTTTATTATTTGACGAAACAAATCAAATCGCTGAAAAAATTTCATACAAAAAAACGCCGCGACCGTGGATCGAACACATAACTCTGGATTACCAGTCGAGCTCTCTATCAACTGAGCTAACGTCATAAATATCAAGGCGATAAAAATAGTGTATATAAAATTAAAATTTGAAAATGGAACGATATTTGCGATTCCTACTGACTTCGATTGTTTGTATTCAAGATTCAAAAATGGAACACCTGTCAAATAATGAATGTAGTATATTTTACATAATATAGTTTCGACAGTTAAATGTAAATATTCCATGTGTGTCATATGTATGCTGACGGCTATTAAATATTTTACGTTTTAACAGAGGGTATTTAGAATTTATCCCGATAATTTAAAAATTTTGTATCTTTTGTTTTAAATAACGAGTAAACGGGTCTATGCTTTGGACAAGGTAAATTTATGCTCAAATAGTAATATAAATAAAGTAAGCGAAATAGTTTGATAGATTGGGGTCAACGAGATTAAAATACGGCAAAGTGAGCCAAGTTAGGATGATGGGAAAAAGTGAACTGAACCCACCCTTTTTATTGCATAATTTCAATCATTTTTTCTCTAAAATACATTGTTTATGCTTTCGATGGATTCGTCGGTAACTTTGTGGAAGTTCATTTGAATATAAAAAAAAAATAACTTAGATTATTCCACGTATTGTGCTACAAACTGTGACACGTGTTTCGCCTCTTTCAGAGGCATCCTCAGACAGACTTACTTTTACTTACTGAAAGTAAGTCTGTCTGAGGATGCCTCTGAAATAGGCGAAACACGTGTCACAGTTTGTAGCACAATACGTGGAATAATCTAAGTTATTTTGTATTACTTTTTTATGCTTATTTATTGAAAAAACTTTCACATAAAATTAAAAGTTGATGACAGTTCCCACAAAAAATAATTGAAAACGTAATTGCACTTAAAAGTCAAATGGAAAAGTTTCACCATTTTTATGTTTGGTTCCCTTAAAGACTCATATATTCCTAAAAATAAGCTCCGTTTGGCGAATTAGTGAAGTTAATTTATTCTGATTAATTTGATAAATATGCATTTGATTGTAACATGGAAAATTGATAATTTTGTTTTGATAAAATGTGCAATTAATTTATACCATTTTGCATGTGAAAAATGATTATTAAAAACTTAAACATTATTTCAAAAATTAAGTAATTTACAATTTAAAACTGCAGGGCTGTCGATATATGCGCCGAGGTCGATTTATGCTACTATGAAAAATGATTGTTAGCAAACTTGAACATTATTCCAAAGATTTAATATTTTACGAAATTTCTGTCACTACGAAAAAAATTGTCAGCAAACTTAAACATTATTCCAAAAATTAGGTAATTTACGAGGTATATTTCTGCTAATAGGAAAAATAATTGTTAGCAAACTCAACATTATTCCAAAAATTAAATAATTTACAATTTAAATACTACAGGGCATGCTGTCGATATATGCCCCGAGATATATTTATTTTATTTTTAGAATTTCTGGCTTATTCAATAAATAGGTTTGTAATTTTCTGACTTCTTAAAAATGCAACAAAAATCCCCCCGTTGAGGTCAACGGGCATACAGCTAGTAATATATTTAATACTGTATTTTTCGAAATAAGTTAGGATGTTAAAATATACGAAAAGTTGTATAATGTTTCACTCCTAAGCCAAAGAATAGTTCTGACAATGGCGTAAGCCGAAATAACTATCAACTATAAATAAAATAGTAATTGAAGAAATAAAATGCAATGATATTTTTTCACTTTATTGTATGTAAACAGTTTTAATTCCTTACGGCATGTTTAGTGGACACCACTGGTATCACTGCGCTTGCAACTAGATTTGCGATAATGCAGTCCACTTGGCACAAAGCCAACTGGAAAGCTTTCGACCGCCTCTTAATCTCGCCAAAATGAAATCAACGGCCTGTTTCGTTGTAATAATTTCATATTACCGTATTGATTCTTTTAACCGTGTGAAAAAACGAACGCTACGGTCACGCAATTCGTGCCAAATATGACTGCTTTGATATTGGTTATGCGTTAAAAAAATGCCGTATAAATTTCGCAATCAACTATCTGTACGATTTTGTTTCAGACATTTCGCAACGATTTCAACAGTGATACTTCGAATAGTATATAGAAGCATAGCAGTCGCGCGACGAAAGCTGAAAAGCATTGGTCTAACTGCAAATTGTACGACCTCCTCAGAAAACTTTCTAAAATTCTCAAATTTAAAATGGATTCTTAACTTATACACTTATGTACTTAAGTACAGTTTTATAAATTGATTTTTCAATCGATTTATGAATTTCTGTGCGAAGGCATGCATGTGTGTGAAGTCTCAATTCCCTCCCACCCATCTTTTTCCAAAAACATGGCGTATTGTAGCACGAGTCCTGTTCTAGCTCTATCCTTCCATTCCTAGTCTCTTTGAGAAAAAGAGAGGTTGAGCAACTGAGTAACAAGCAGGTGTTGTAGAAACACTTATGTTGAGATAAACTCCATTATGAGTCTATATGCTCTACATCGAGTTTAAGATATCAAATGTGAAATTGAAAAAAATATTATTGGAATATCGAAATTTGAACTCCCATTTGATCGATATGGTATAGCTTTAATCGCTATACCACAGTGGAAAAGTTTTTTTTTTAAATCTGGCAACCCTTACAATACGGAATGTCGAAAACATCAACATAATTTCGAGTGAATATGATATCAGATGGCTGTATTTATTCCAAAAATGGCACAGTGAGATGCAGGTCTGAATTAAAATGGCTCGATTTCGACACTGCGTACAGTGTTTTTTCGGTTTGTGTCAATGTTTGGCAATGCATACAACGTACTCCTTATGAATGGCAAAGTCTTGTGAGAGAGCAACGCGTATCGTGTTCCTATTATGTATGAACCTGCATAAAGAACCAGTTTTACATTTAGTCCACAATAACTTGCGAAATTTGAACCAACGGGTGTTTTGCAAACATGTCAGCTTGAGAAATATATGATATAAAAAAAATAATAAAAGAATTTGAGTACACGAAAAGATCAATAGTGCCAATCTGCGAATATTCATAGCAGGGTTACCAACTATCCCGGAGTATATCCCTCTGCCGGATATAAATCATAATATCACCTTGCCTTACATTAGTTTAAGGCAGGGTTTCTCAACGGAGGGCCAGGCAGCTACAGAGATTTTTTTAGAGGATCCACAATACAGTTTTGAGGGACCACGGGCGACTTTCGCGAAATCCGTAAATTCTTGCGTTTTAGAAATTGGAATGTCTGAGAAGAGCAAAAAAACGTCCCACGGCGTTCATATTGGGAAAACAGCCAATTCTTGGGATTTTGGATTTTCATGTGAGGAATCCGTTGATTACAGGGATTTAAGATTCGAAATTCTTGGGTTTTTGAAACTCGAAATTCTGGGAAGATCTACAAAAAAAGTCTCGCGTCTTTTCATTGGCCCCCAAAGTTTTTTACAACACTTATACTTCAATAGTACAAAACAAGTATAGAGGCCACATAAAAATAAGACACTCGAAAGAGGCCAAAGTTTTGATTTGTTAAACTATAGAAAACATCTACAGCAAATTTTCAATCAGAAAGCTATGTTTAATTTATATTTCATCACTGTTTACTGTTCAAAGTTACAATATACTAATTTACGTTTTAAAAGTAGTACTTTATATATAAAAAATAGCATCTTTATGATTTGTGGTCTCCTTGGGAGATATTATATCCGATGATGATAGTAATAATATCTCATTTAACTCTATGGTCGGATTCAGATTACGATAATAAATTCTTAATTAGTTTAATTATAGTATATTATTAAATGACCATATTATTCTAATCGCAATCTACAATGTTGAATAATAATATATGTTATATGCCGCATGTGAAATATAATATTATATCATTCGAAGCACGTGCGTCAAATCCGCCATGTGGAACGGCACATAAATAATAACATTTTGTTCTATTAAATAATGTAAATTTATACCAGTTATGAATATCCGATGTATTATTAATATCCCAATGAAAATCTTACAACATTTATTTCGTGCATTCAACGTTTTGTTAACAACGGCAAATATACATTATTTAATAACAGATTTAACAGCGTAATTTCTTTGCTGTTGTTGATATTTTAATATTACAATACAATAATGTTGGGCAAGGTACTGCGATCTTGCCGGTTGTTGCATACGCCCCCCGCATTGCGGAGAAATGCTCTTTTATTAAAAACATGGCCAGGCTCCACATAATTGAATAGGAAGATAATATACACACTCACATTTGTTTTTATTAAGTTTTTTCACTAACGACCCGGTTTTCGCCTTTCGACATCTTCAGACGTTTAAGTGCACGGATGAACTTGATTAATCAAGTTAACGTTAACACGAATTAACTTCAATATAGTAAAGTAAATAAGTAATTCTAAATAAGAATTGTGTAACAAATATATGATAGCTGTTTCGGTGCCGCCTGTGTGGTCGAGTAGTTAACGTCGTTGGCTAACGCTATGGAGGGCACGGGTTCGAATCCCAGTACGGGCAGTTTTATAAATTGATTTATGAATTTCTGTTCAAAGGCATGGATGTATGTGATGTCTTGAATTCCCCCCTCCCAGCCATCCTATCTTATGAACGGGGAGTATCGAGAGCGATTAGCTAACCACTAGTCCTGTCCTAGCCCTTTCCTTCTATTCTTACTCTCTTTGGAAAAAGAGAGGTTGAGCAACTGAGTAACAATCAGTTCTCGTAGAAACATTTCTGTTGAGATAAACTCCATTAGGAGTCCATATGCTCCATATTGGGAGCGGACATGGTAAAAAAAAAAAAAATCGGTCTAGCACGGTCGTCATATAACATAATTCTGATTAAAATAAATAAATTCTTATTATTCAACTTCTATAAGATAATCCACTCTTGATTACTAAAATCACTCAAAATATTATAACTGGTTATTATGCAGCTAAAATATCACACAATTTTTATTTTATTCGCGCGAATGATATTGACCCTACACTTTTTCGTTTGGTAGGTTTCGTATCTATTCCGCATATGATAACTTCTTTGGAATATCATATTTGGATGATAAATATAACTAGTTTAGTTTCCTCTGAAACTTTCCAGAATATTTTACCAATAGAGAATTCAATGAAATGCTTCGCACAGAAATGTCCATCTAAAGGGAAAGGAAGAAAAAGAAAATTTGTATTTAATAGAACATAGCGTCGATTTGTTTTTTTTTCTGGGTTGACTTAAGGCAGATATTGTCGGTAGTTGTTAATGATCTCATGTTACGTAACCTGAAATGTTTTTAAATTTACATTGATGTTTATCTTTTGGTAAGTATTCTGTGTACAGTGCCTTAAAATACGACGAAAAACACAAATATGATATTATATATTTACTCATAATAATCCTGTTTACCACTAATACTTGCTTCATTCTATTATGGTATACAGTGATTGAAACATGATATTACAGAATGTCTTTTTCCTCTATTTTGTTCGTGAATTCATTTTGATAAAAATAGGTACAACGCGTTACATTTTAGCTGTCTGAAAGAAGCCGAAAGAATAAGATACCTGTAATATTGTGCCACATCAAATAATCATTCAGTAAAAATTCGCAAGGTTCTATTACAAAACCAGAAGCTACATTTTTTTACATGTATGCATGTAAAGTTTAATTGGTACCTGATCCTGATACCTTCAAACAAATTGTCAAAACATTTCATTAGTTTGTCTAAATTCAAAGAAAAAAATCAATTTACAATTTTAAACCATATTTGATAACTTATCTAGAATGACAATGGTTTTATATGAATTTCAATTCATGATATCTAAAACCTTTTAAAATTAAAAATGTTTGATGTTATATGTATATAATATATGTCACAAATAAAACGAAAACAATATTATCCCATGTCTTAAAAAATGGATTATACGTGACTCTTGTTTTTGACAACTCACAGATTAATGTGATTTATGTAGATAATTAAATTTAAAAAATGCTGAATTATTGTGACTAACATTGTCATCGTGTTATTTATTACTAATCACGGGCTTGATGTTGTGGGAAGAAAAGATTTCAAAATGTCACTATAGAGCTGTTGGCAGAATGCTATTATATTTTGTTCGCATTCTGTATCTTAATTTGCCTTAAGAATTTGGACCATATTCCTTTGTAAGTAAACGACATTTGGTGCGTCGCTCGCTTCTTCCCTCTCAGTTGGTCTCTATATTACTGCTGATATGGACCAAATGACAGAGCATTATTTATAGCAACCATTTGATGTAGGAAATACAAACTCCTGGGGGAGATAGCGTATTTCAAACATATACAGTGAATGAAAACACACATTACACTGACATGTTTTCGTATTCTGCTATGCTATAAATATTAAACAATGGACTGTCAGTTTATTTGTTGATATTGTTTGAAATTCTACCGAATATAAATTAACCGAGATGTGAACAAACGTTGTTATTTACAAAACAATTCAAAAATACATTACATTTCTTTTAGATGTGTATAAATATTACATGAGAATGTTGTTTTCGTTTTGATAAATTATACTGAATTTTATAATTTCAAATTGCAAATTTCGATTCGAAGATAAAATTCGATTCGCAAAAGAAACTATTTACAAATATTCTGTAACTGGGGTTTTTATTTTTTTACAAAAATACAACTCTTTACAATTAAAGAGATTTTTTCTAAGCATTTTATGAATAACAAAATATTAGTCACACAGTATCCATCCCTGCAGTGGCGGATTACTCCATAAGCGCAAGAGGCGCACGCATGGGGCCTCAAAAATAGCATAAATTATTTAAATCCTTATATTTTAATTTCAGTTTTCAATATTCATTATTATTCTACGAAGAATTTTGCAACACTTTTATGTTAATAGAAAAACAGGGCCTCCAACGTGGTTAATCCGCCACTGCATCCCTG
Source organism: Himalopsyche anomala (assembly GCA_031772345.1). Taxonomy (NCBI): domain Eukaryota; kingdom Metazoa; phylum Arthropoda; class Insecta; order Trichoptera; family Rhyacophilidae; genus Himalopsyche; species Himalopsyche anomala. The sequence goes on from CM062830.1 coordinate 13,542,494, forward strand.
ATATATAGTTTATCTAGGATAAAAGCATGGCGTAAAAAGTATTAAACACAACTATGTAAAACGAGCTTTTAGGAAACATTCATTGAAAACTTACAAATGAGACAAAATATTTTATTCCTTTTTAATGTAGAGCGTATGGACTTTTTATGGAGCTTGTCTCAACAGCAGTTGACTACATCTCAACCTCTCTTTTTTTTAAGAGCGTGGAGATAGAAGTAGTATCACAAGTATAATGCCTAGTTTATTCTTATCGGTATGCCCTGTTTTAAGATCGGAATTTAAACATCGCAAACATCAGAAATCCTTAACCAATTGAAAATCAATTTATAAAAATTGTCCGTACTGCGATTCGAACCTGTTAACACGGCAATAGAAGCAAAAAATGTAAACCACTCGACCACGGACATTTTGCCAAACACAAAATCGATTCGGACATAATATCATCAAGTCAATTTAGCATCCATTTACACTCTACACATATGCTGATTCTCTAAAAACACTGGATAGATATTAATGTCCAGTGGCGGATTAAGCACATAAAATGTCCAGGCGTAATAAAATTGGGAGGCCCTGTTTTTCGGATACTATAAAAATGTCAGAAAATTCCAATGTCAAATATTAAAAATATAATAAAATCTGAACAAAAAGTATATGGGTTATATAATATGAACTATTTTTGACGCCCTTAAAATTCATAGGCCTCAAGCGCGCGCCTTATTCGCTTATAGGGTAATCCGCCACTGTTAAAGGCCTAAATAGCCGTGCTACAGAAAAAAACGTAGTTTATATATAATTTCCGTGTACATATTTATGTTCCTACTTTATCTTTTAAAATGTTATCGTAAGCTTTATTGTTTTGTTTTTCTTGAAAACTCTACGCAGGCATTCAGCTTACGTTTACTATTTAAACGTAATCTCGTTTTACGCCTCACTTAGGCATTTTTCAAATCCTCACAAAAAATTTCATAACTACAAGAGGCATCAAAGCGTTCAACCCGTAAAGAATAAGTGCTTATTTACGGCTTATTGGGGTTTTGCGAGGAAAATGTTTGAGATAAAATCTCAAATGCTCAACCATACCACGGCGGAGATCTTTAAGGTCCTGGTTCACCAACAATACAATGAAAAACTATCTGCAGTACATATTCCACATATTAATGATTTCCACTCAATTATTTATAATTTTCAACTAAAAAATAAAACGAATATTTATAATTTTTTCGATGAATTCGGCGGTAATTTTGTGGCGACTTATTTTTGAAATAAAGTTTAATATAAATAAAAGCTTTGATATTAACATTGTGATTCGTGTTTCGCTTCTTTAAAAAAGCACTTTCAGACTTTTAAAATGAAGTTCCACAAAAAAACCGCCGAATCTATGGATTCGGCTAATTCAACCAGTGGATTAAACACAGAAATATGGAATACGATATCTCGATACTTGTTCCGGACTGAACGCAATCATTGAAATTTTGAATTATGGATATTTGTATAAGTCGGTGATCATTATTATAACAAATATAAGACAAAGAGGATCTGTTATATATTCATTGTTATTTTTGAGTATTTTTTCAAGCACGTCCACTCCCAACGTTGAGTGACAATGTTGAGCGGATTCTCCAATACTAGATTTTTCCGAATACGAATTCTCCGTACGAGAAAATCCCTCACTATTGTGGAGGATTTAAATGTGTTAAAACGAAACTTATTAATTATTAAACACATTTCATTCATACATTCATATCATTCTCGTAAATTAATTTAACATGCGTTGTATAAATTTTGTCACGGAAAAGTTATTGGTATTTTATCAATATAATAAAATGATCAAATTAGTAACCCGATAATCGTGGAAAATTCTTTTTGTAGAGCTTTTCATGAATCGTAAAAAAAGGAATATTACTTGATAACTGTGGCCTTCCATAAAAATAACTATTCTAAATATAGATAAGCATATAAAAATGAAGGAAAGTTAAGAGCTTGCTGAAAGTTTGTCGTCGATTTTTTTTATGTACTTTTAAAAGTACGAATATTATTTATAAATAAATACGTTACATTCTTAAACTCTGACGTATGAAGATTTTTCTCAGCGGTTTTGTGTCGCATAATACATTGTTCAATTATATACGTTTCCTTCGGCTTGATTTAAAAAGATTTATAATATGATTTTGATTCGATTCTTATTTAATTATTTAATTAGCCAACAGATGTCACTGTTATTATTTTGTGAAAGTGTGGCCAATTTTCTGGCAATACGGTCGTCGTAATGAGAAATGTAAATATTGGTTCAATACAACTATAATTACAAAATTCAACATAGAAAATATAATATTTGTGATGGTGGTGGTAACACGTGTTGGTCTGTTACATAAGAGGGCAGCACGTGTAATTTCTGTTAACTCAAATTAGTAGTTTTATAAAGTTCATTAAAATTTGCCGGGCGTTAGCAAAAGTTTTATTGCCAACAATCATAAGCACGTACGATTTGCTTGCAAGTATAATTTTCACTACATCTTGTTTACAATATAAAATCCTTGCTTCCAGATCAGTTTTTTTGTGTTCCAATCTTGTTTCGATTTGTTAATTATGTAACTTTTCAATTGGATTATTTTGAGATTTTATTTAAACTACAACCGTTTCCAATGGGGAAGATAAATTAATGTAGATTTTTATTGTAGCATTTAAACAGAATGACTTCAGCCATGCACCCTTATTTACCAGAGAAGTGATGATTTAAAAAGGATAAGCTAAAGTTTATTTTCAGTGAAAAGATTTTTTTAAATCCATTTCCGTTCCCAATTTTAAGCATGTGGTTTACTAATGAAGGTATCTAGCGGTTAGCTAACCACTCTCGATACGTCGTTATTTTGGAATTGGAAGGGTGAGAGGGAATTTTTAGACATCAAAAGCACCAATGTAGAATAAATGCTGTTCCTACTGGGACTTCAACTCGTGAGACCCGTCACGGATGACGATAATCACTGCACCATGGACCCGACAAAGATATTCTTAGATAATCCACTGTAGAAAGAAAGTAATTATTTGGAAGAAATCAACGGTTTCGCTCAGATAGTTTAGCATTTTTAACTAAAATAATAAAAATATATGTATAATGGTATTTCTAAATATCAGGTCCGTTGTGCATTTGTCAACGTGGTTGGCTTCCGTGACAAGATATGTGATGGTTTAAATACATTCAAAAATCGTTTTTTTCCAATTTTCAATTCTGAAATACCGTATTAAAACACCACGAAAACCAATATCCCGGTTACGGCAATAGTGGTATTGTAGTCCCTACTTAAAATATCTGAACTCTTTTGTTATGTTAGGAAAAAAATATGCCCATGTAAATAACTATTCTTAATTGTAAAATATGTATTACATTGCATTGCAGTACTATGTATATTTGGAATTCAATAAAGCAAATGGTATCTTTTAAAGGCTCCATGTTATGAAATGTGTGAAATTTATTATCAAAGAAAATCCATAGCACCATAACCTTACTACTGCAAAATTGCTAACGTGGTTAATGGAATTCAGAAGTTCGTTTTTAGTACTTGAACAATAGAGAAGTAGAAGTCGACTACAGTCACACTGGAAAATAATTGACACTAAATTCGATGTAGCAAAGTTAAATCTTTGAGTATCAAAACGTGTTTATGTAGTTTTATTAACTTAATTCATTTTCATATTGGTTAGAGCTGTAATTTATAAACTTAATTCACGAAGCCAAATAGTTGTCAATTATAAAGAATTTAATTAACTTTAATTTTATTTCCATGCTTTTTTCATATTTGTTTGAAGCGGAGTGGTAAGAGCGCAGAGGTTTTTATTCTACATGGTCTTACATTTTAATCCTCGAAAGGGCACTTTCACACATTGATGCTTTACTTGTATCCAAAATCATTGATTCTCGTGATGGTTTCATTGATTACCCCCCAACCATAAACATTTTGAAATAGTTTCTGTCCTAACCTTGTCTTGATTTTCATACACTTGCAGTATGATATTGAAGCTGAAACATCCATTGAATCGTAAGAATTAAAATTCCCTACTGGAATTAAAGTGTACACAAGCGTTTGATACTGGATAGGGACAATTTTGAAAACAAAAATATATGGCGAGCCATTTTTTTTTAATATTTCCGAAAGCATAAGACATAAAATAAAAAAAAACATTTACGCAATTGTTTGTTTGAAAGTAAATCCTGCAATCTAGGTTCAAATTTAGTGGTGTCTATACTCAAACCAGATTCGATATTGTTGGCTGCCAATTTTTATCTGAAATATGATTTATTAAGCTCATTGTAGAATTTTTTTGTTCACAAATATATATGCATACTTCTAAATTAAGAAGCCATTTGATTAGCTTGTTTAATAACTTTCAATAAGCTGGACCATTCGTTTTTTTTTAATATTCCAATAAAATAATAAAATCTAGTTTTAAAACAAATCTCGCGGGACTTATCAATAAGATACAAGGGACACATTTTGTGAACCAATGATTTAACATTTAATAATCTTTGATTGTGTAATCCACGGCTGAAACGATAATGTATTTTTTTATTTATTCAAATGTTTTTTAAATTCTTTGAGAGCAGTATTCTTATTTTTCCGACTTCTCCCGCATAATAATTTTATCTCAACTGTATGTTTTCTTTTGTGCGTACATGAAAAGATAAACAGTTTACACAAACACATTTCAATAAAAACGTTGCTGAAAGGTTAAACGTTAAATGAACGCGACGTTCTTTGCTTTTTAAGTCTATAAATGGAAATCTCATTTCATACAAGTTTTTTTCGAAGGGTGAAGCAAGGCCTTTTAAAAATAAATGGTTGTTCGATATTAATATGCTAAGTACATTTTTTTATAACTTACAAATATGAAGAATCCTATGAAAGAGATATTTTTTCGTATTTCGTGTCATGCTGCAAGCTGCTGGGCATATATTTACATAGGTGTACCCAACGACAACAAATGTGTAAAATACTTCTTCGGGGACAACGGTTTCCCCTTCTTGCCATGTCCAAAGCCTGCCGAACTTTCTCAACAGAATGTCTTCCTATCATGTTGGGACTTACTCCAGTAGATCTAGATGACCAATGACGAGCTATAATTCATCATATTTTGCTCGGTAAACCAGCGCAAATTGGCCGGACGGCTCATCATCTATCTGCTAGACTCTCAAAATTTTTTAAAAATAAATGTGAGACACCTCAGCTCACTTACCGTTTTAACATCCTGTCAAAGACGATAGTCAATGTGTCCTCAAGGTAGAATTATACTATTTACTCTTCCCATATATTGTTTTTCGCTAAAATGCAATCTAGTTCTCTCCAGATAACTGGATCTCACAATTCCTCACTGGAAACAGTAAATTTAAAATCGAACCAAACTCAAACTGCCCTTGTGGTGACCGTTATCAAGATTTAGAGAATCATTTCTGGGATTTTCCGATTATGTCAATCGAAAGAGATACTCTGTTTTATCATGTAGAAATAACCGTGATGGTTCTATCGAACATTCAGATCTAGTTTTATCTCAAGAAAATTTCTGTCAATTCAAAAAGTTTGCTACGTTTTTAATTGTTAAATTATCTTCCCTGGCCCTCGCCATTTAATCCCTAATCATTTTTTTTTTATCAAAAGACTTTTTTTAATTATAAATAATTGTAATTTTATTTTACTTACCGTTGCTAATCAAAATTTTATTTAATTTTGCTAAACATATAATATACTTTAACTTAGGTATGATACAAATAAAGATATTTTTTAAATTTTTAAATTTTAAAAAATTAGATATGCTCTGTGCGTGACAAAAGTAGTTATGTGTTAAAATCTAGAAGTAGAATATAAAACAATATATAAAAAATACGAATACGTTAAGTATTGATATAAGCTTTAACTGAATATACAAATCTTGTCTTTATTTTATCTTTATTGACATGGAAAATGGTTATCAATGACTAAGCCCTCTCTTACCTTTTATATGTATGTCATTATTATAACTTTACTTAACCATATCCCAGTAGCAGTCAGTACCTCTAAATATTGACGCACAAATCCGTGTTTGAAAATATTGAATGTCTTAAAATATTTCCAAATTTATTTTATGATAACGTCTTCTTTTAAAAATAACTGCCAATCTCATCTCAAGGCTAAACAAAAGGTCTTTTAACCCATTAGAACTTTGTCTTATCAAAATCATAGATAGCTATTTAAAAATAGACACGAAAGTGAAGAAGTTTGACAATTCCGAAAAACTTAATCAATTTACGAACAAGACCATCAATATGCAAACAATACTTAATTTTTATCTCTTTATATACATATTGAAACGAGATTACAGACCATTTTTAATTGATCAACCATAATGAGATTTTAAATATTTACGATTTGAATTGTTCAACAAAAAATATTTCAAATTAAAAATACATTTCCGTAAAGTAACCGCTGAATCTTTCGAAGGGAAAAGAAATATTAATTATCGGCAGATATATTACATATCAATCATTTTTGAAACGGGCTGTAGCTTGTTATAAAGGTAAAGTTCACTTCCACCGGAAGCCATACAAACCAGCTTTGAAAATCCGCTAGAAATGCCGACGTGTTGTAATTAATTTTCCGATGTAGGCATTCATATGTCTAAAGCTCGAGACCGTGTATTAACAAGGATATGGGGTTTTTACTCCTACTATTATGAAACGAGATGGGATATTATGTTAATAACTAATTACTTTGTATTTAAATTTAAGGAAAAAAATCATAACCACATATTTTACTTGTTCGTCTATTGCGAAATTTTTTGCAGTATTTTGTCACATTGTTTTAGCAACGCGCCAGGCGATTTTTGCATAATCAAGTAATGTTAATCGAGGTGGAAGAAAAAGGACATCACAAAAATGTTTGTCATATCTAAAAATAACATTTGTTACTTGACCTTCTCAGGGTTCAAGCCAGAAACCTTCTGCTCGAAAAGTTTCTGACACTTTAAATGCTAGCCTATTGTTTTTTTTTCACAAAAAAAGGAAAATGAGTTTTCTTTAAATACTCGTAAAAAATATTTTTTAAATTACCATATTCAAATTTTGTAGATTTTTAAAAGAATAAAAAAACTTTTGAATTACAAAAAGCAGTTACAAAAATATCAATAGTGCCTTTCCACCAATAATTAACAGTTAACACCCTGAAAGTGTCTCAATATAAGGGAACTATTTGTATCTTTTTTTGTCTGTCTAGATTCAATTCTACCAAAATATAGCAAATGATATGTGTATAAAATCACAGTTAGAAAGAATCATCAATTCCTTTATGACTAACAGACGATTCATCAAAATATCATTCGATGATTTTAGAAACTATTAATAGGATAGCTAACAAAAAAAAAAAGAAAATTAACCCACTTGATGTCTTCTGCTAAATTTTAAATTAAATCAATACGGACAGTCATAAGCTCTTTTTCCAGGAAATTTTAGAAATTAATAGGGCACAGTTACATAGTCTTCCGATTTTGAACGAGATATTAAACCTTCCTGGCTCTCCACTTCTATACCCTATATAAATAATATCATAAATAATATCATAAAACCTTTGCCGACAAACAAATAAATATAATTCTAAAAACCACTCACTACTCAAATCTTTGGGAATTCCCATGAGCTTACCCTTTTCGCCAGCGATGGCTTTAGACTCAGTGATACATTTATTTAATATATAAACACGAAACATCCATTTACTAAGCGTCAGTTCAAGTTCATCCGTGCGCTTGAACGCCTGAAGATGCCGAAAGGCGAAACCCGGGTCGTTAGTGACAAAATCTGTGGGAGTGTACATAATTTGAATGATTCAAATTTAATATTGAAATTCCACAAAGCACCTTCAGTCGAAATCTTAAATTAAATCATTTACGCTTACTCATCTTCTTACTCAACATATTATAATTATGAGACAATATTTTTCAAGAATTTTAACGAATCACGAAAACTGCAGTATTGGTAAAATATCAATTACTGTTTAACGAGTGTAATAATTGATATAGAGGCAGTTATACGAAGACTGTTGTAGAATATCTTTTAAAACATGTTTTCTACTTTCCTTTTTTCAGTGCTTTGGCGGCTCCTGGCTCAACTCTAAGTCCTTCTCAGACGTTTGGATCAATCCGATCACTATCTGGACCAAGAGAGGTCGCCAGCTTTCCACTTTCCCGTACGCCCAGCCCTCCACCCCATGCCAAGTGAGTATCTCGATCCAGCTCAAAGTATTATCAAGCGACATTATGAAATGTATCTTTCCATTTATTTTGAATATTTTTTTATACTTTATCATTTTTTTAAATCATATATAATGTTAACTAAAACCATTGAATGAAAAACAAAGCTTTTGTCAACAAAAAAAAATATTGTCGTGCATATTATAAAGATTAATTAAAAACAATATTTTGGGCTCTATAGTAGTCATTGTGACATGGTGGTATAGTGAGGTTATAATATATTAATCAGGGCTGTCGAATCGAATTTCAAGCCGCGATGTTTTGGGTGGTAGTCGGAGTCATAAAAACAGGCAAATTCGACTCTTTTTTTTAAATAAAATTAAGCTACACAAAGTTTGAGTTACACCATTTGTAAATTTCGTAGTCGGGCTTTTTCGTTCCCGACTTCAAACTTTTGATATTAATTAAAGTTGAGGTTAGGTTACGCTATGATTACGTTAGTTAACGTTATCATTTTTATGACATAGATTGCAGTTGTGTCTGTATTATGTGTAGTATTGTCAAAAAACAATTATTTTTAACTTCATTTTAAACTCTTGTAAAACATGAAGATCTGGGGTTAGTTTTTTTTGTTATTTATCAAGATATACAAAATAGTTTTCCCACGAAAATTTTAATATTTTTTTTATTGAAAACTTGTTTACCGATATTTTTCACCTGTACGTGCTTACTTTTTTTTAAACCGCGTCTTCTCTTAATGTATGCAGAGCAAATTAATTAACCTAGTAAAACTTATCTCAAAAGAAATATTTTCTACGAGAACTGCTTTTCATTCAGTTACTGAAACTCTTTTTCAAAAAGAAAATCTAAGACAGGACTGAGTAACAAACAGTTCTCGTAGAAAAACTTCTGTTGAGATGCCATATGCTCCAAATTGGGAGCGGACATGGATACAATAATACAGGACTAATGGTTAGCTAATCGCTCTATATTTTTAGAATTGGATAAGTGGCAGGGAGTTTTTGTAATCACAGACATCTATGCCTTAAAATCAAGTCACTTTTTGCTTATATATTGTGAAAAACGTCTTATAGATGATTTCATTGTAATAAATATATAACGTCATTATTGATTTATTTTCAGAACCAGTCTCTGTGATATGGATAGTGCGATGAACTCTCCGATGCCATCTGGCGATCAAGCCGAAACCTTTGCATTTGTGCCTCCGGATGTAGAGTTTCAATCTGTCGAGTGCAAGATGACTACGACGGAAGAAATTAATTCCATGAAAGCTAATGTGAAAAATAGCAGCGAAACCGAACGCTTACATTCAGCGAGAAAATCAGAAACATCATCAGTGACATCTGGTAGAAAATCTGTGTCTATCATTTTGCCAGCATATGGAAAGGGCTGATACTCAAAATCGAAACCCTTATAATGAGATACTTTCTTAAAAGTTATAATTTCTCAATAATTATAAATAAATTGTGAATGTCTTTTTAGTGTTGTTGAATTTAATCTCATACGAATTCAATAACTTTTATGAATGGTGTTTATTGATTTAAATAAACAAACTTGTGGAATACAAGGGACAATTTTTATGGTTTTAAAATTTATTCTCAGTGAATAAAATGGGTTCGAGAAGAGCAAGAATAACATAGTAATTATGTAGTAGTGTTGCCCTATACTATGATATTAACATAAGCCAAGTTTCTTGTTCTCAATAAATATAATTGTCATAATTTATTTGTTTTAAAATAATGTTTTGAATCATACTACGATAACAAGATATCAATGTTTTCTGGTTGTATACATATTATATGAATCATAGTATTTAATTATATGTCGTATTAGACTGAGAAATGAAGCGTTGGTTGCACACAACAAGAGTTATTTCTGGTAGGCATTGATTAGTCTTACAGTTTAATTAAAAATAATATTGTTTGTCTTAGTCATTGTATAATTTATAGGACAGTAACATAAAATATAGGTTTATTATTCTTACTTCTAGTAAGAATCTTAACTGATTTTGATTACAAATTAATAAAACCTCCATGTATTATTTATTTCACAGCGTAAAAATTTTAGTGCAGACATAAAATCAAAATATTACTTATTTATTTTAATGAATATTCTATTCGAATAATGTTGTAAATCAAACTAAATTTCTTGTTTCATTATAAAGTACTCAATGTCATGAAGCCGCATGAAACTGCTTGACAAATGTATATTCTGTAAAAGTCGCTACACTTTAAATGAGTTTGAACAATTTATTGGTAATTTTAATCTGACAAGATTTACTACACAGTACTGCCAAACATGTAATAAAAATTATTAATCAAAATGTAATTACTTTAATCAAATTAACTTGATTTAGGGTAAATTTGCTTTACTACATGCTACTGCTTTTCTCCCCGAAAATGAACTAAACCCCACAATAAAACAATGCAATTCTCTCGAAAACCTTATTGCAAATACGAAAACATCCAAAAACCCAACGTTGGAGACAAGGAAACTGATATTTCATGCGAATTACGAAAATTTGTCGCCATATTCCAATTTTGCCCTATGGTTTGTTTTAAGAAGTTCCATTTGACATGTTATGTTGACTTTTTCATACTGATATAATATTCGTATTTCGCGTAAATTATCGGTTCCCCTGATTCCCATTCGACATTTTTCTATTTGTTATTAAATTTCTTACATAACTGCATTGTTATTTGCGACATTTATTTCATTTTTAGGTAGAAAAAGTTTAGGATGTAGTACGACATATTTACCTGTTACATATTTACAAAGATTCAATTTTGGTGTTTCCAATGGTGATTAACAATAAAACTGAACAAAACTATTGTGGTAAATTTTCACATTTGTGGGTATTGGAGATAAATAATGTCATTATTGATCATTACTTTAATGTTGTGAAAATATCTTACATTTCTTTTAAAAGCAATAATCAAATTCGTTTATTTTTTGCTTCTCTTGGATATAATGGCTAAATCTCCGTCCTTATGTGCCAACAGAGGGTATGTGCCATAACACTTATTTCCTATGTAATTTCGCGACACAAATACAAAGCAATGGTGTAACAGAATGCTAACAAAATGGCATGAAGCCATCATTGCTGAAATGCATTGTTCTTCCTTTTATCATCTTATTTCATTTTTATTTAAAACTTTTTCATTGCATAACCTTTAAACATCCAAAAGACATGTCATGTGACAATCTAAAATCTCAAAAAAAATATTGTAGCGAGAAGTATGTTTAATGGATGAATAAAACTCAAGTAGTGAATTCCCTTGTACTGCTCAAGATATTTATGTAGTAGAGTAAATTTAATAATATATGTAGTGAAATTTTCTTAATACATGTTTTATGATATAAAAATATAATTATGTATTTGAGTTTCAAAAATATTTTCAGAATTTGTTTTTTCGTGCTATCTAAAAATCTTTTATAATACGTAGTTCGCTCAGAATTCTTGTCCTGACTTGAGAAATGAGAAATATATTAATAAATTACATTATGTCAACTTGGGTTAGATTTTCATAACTTTTGTATGACTGCCTCTATATGACATAATTACTTGAATAATAATTTTTCGACAACTCTTTTGGAAAACTCTCCACAGGCTATATATAATACATTATTTATTTTTGATTGCCTTTATGCAAAAGCAATGTTTGTTTGGGTATAAATGTTCATTATTGCTTTATATTAAAGACCTACTCTCAAAATACAATAAAAAGACATTTTTTTGTTACTAATATTTTTGATATAGCATAAACACAGTATGTAACAGAACTTTATTTTAGTTATTGTTTAACGTATTTTAATGAATACAGCATTGGAGAGGAAGTGAAGGAATTAAAGGAAGATCATGTCCATCAACAATTTTTATCTAAAAAATACAAATAAAGCTGTCATTTCTTTGTTTTCAACAACCTGCTACAAAGAATTTTGTTACAAAACATTGTCTTATTTTAATTTAGTGTAGTAATTATTGGTTTACAGAAATGTAAACATCATTGAATAATGAAAAAAAAAAAAATGACTGCCCAATCGCCATTTTTTAACATCTCGTAATATATTTTTCTAAATAAACAAACATAATCACGTATTATCTCGAATTCTAATTTAATTATTGTAGATTTTAATACTCTTAAAAATGTATGTTAGAGTCAGTCGTACTACATCTATTTGTTATTTTAATAATTAATGTTAAATCTTAAGCATTAGTTTTAAATAAATTAATCTTGAACTGCTAATATGGAGCAGTTGTAAGATTTAGAAATTTATATTCCAGCATCTTTAAGAATAGAAAAAATAATAATCATGGGAGACTATGGTATGTCTGTTACAACATATTCTTTTTATTATAACTTTACATTTAAAATATACAAACGATTCCACATTATGAAAGATCAACTTGCCATTCGAAACCGACGAGGTGTAATAATAATATTTACACTGGAAAAATGTTATTTTACTATTATTATCATGTATCAGACATATCATATCTTGAAATATTGAATTAACATTTGATAAATAGTTAAAAAATAATTACCCGATTGTCATCATCCTCGAAAGTCATCTGTTACTAATTTAAATTCAATAAACAAGATAGTTTCGGTATAAATTTGTGGGAAAATAAAATATTATACCATGTTTTTGATGAATTCGGCGGTAACTTAGTGGAAATTCATTTTTGATATAAAATTAAATTTGATTCAGTCTGAAGATTCTTCTCAAAGAAGCGAAACATGTGTCAAAATTTTTAACACAATCAGTGGAATAACAAAATTATCAAATTTAATTTTATGTGATATACACCTATTACAGATTTCAAGACAGAACTCTTGAGTGTTGTGCTACCATATAACAATATCTACCAAACTTCTTAGAAGAGTGATAATTCTACCAGTAGACATTATTAATTAATTTGTTATAAAAGATAATGTAAATTGGACGTTGAGGCTGATTAAAATAAGATGTTATTTTAGTTCCATAAGTGACAATATATTAATGTAAAATATTACGAAATCTCACTGAATTCACATTGGTTTTGTTTCTGACATAAAAAATACCTACCTTTCAAATTCAAATATCACAAAATAATATAATAAATGAAGCACACAGCTCAATCTTTTGAATTTGGAATGTAACTTTAGAGGCATGTTCATAAATTAAAAGCATTGTAAATGTCCATCGTAGAATAACAATTTTCTTTGCCTCCATTCAAACAATTTGTTGTAGGTATTGTATTATTGTACATTACAGAAGAATAGCGCCCATGAAAACAATGAACTGGTTAGGAACATTTTATCGAATAAGTGAGCCAATCTATTTGTTTGGCTTGAAGGTTTGCCATTGTACATGCAATGTCTTAATTTTTAAAGTACTGCTCATAAAAAAGTCATATCTTAAGTTCATTTCATGTGTGAATGTTTTAAATAAATTGCGATATGAACATGATAGAGTATTTATAATGCTTATGATAGCATTATCAGAAAATCAAATCAATGGAATAAATTGAAATATTGCCATCATCCTTGAATTTGAATATCAATGAAAATATGCTCAATCAATGATTTCTTGATGTTTTATGTTCATGAATTATGCATTTTTTTTACTTATGGAAACTTTCAAAGATTAAAATGTATACACTTGTTAACATTATATTTTTTTTGCGCTTTATTAAAATAAATTGGAATAGGAGTGCCATTTGAAAATTTTAAGATGAATTACACACATTTATATTGAAAAGATTTAGTTTTTGATAGTATAAAATTTGAAGATTAAAATATTAAAATATTATTTAATGTATTTTTGAAGATTTAAATTGAACCAATATATGTTTGTAAAATGGAAAACATAATATCACTATTATATCTGGTTACTTCTCAAAACCTTTACGAATTCACAACACATACTATTAAATCATCTTCAGTGTTGAAATATTCCTACACTACTGTGTAGAATATCTTACAAGACTAAACCTTATTATCTTTCCTAACCTATAAAATCTTATGACAACTGTAATACAGAGGTGTAGGTATTATGTTAGGTTAGGCTAGAATCATATTATTAGTGACGGCAGGTCTGCTATTTGTGCATATATAAAAAAATTACAAGTTATCCACATCGTAGAATATTATTTTTGTTAAAAAAATAATTTCATAGCATTGACTAAGCATTTAATATCTTTTTTTGATCAACCATTAACAACACCATGTAAATTGCATTGTAAATTTCATCATTATTTTATCATAATTTCATCATAATCATATTCAAAATGTGACCCAAGTATTTTAGGTGAAAATTCATTTTAAAATGCAATCATATTCGTAAGCACTACTATTTATCGGATGAATTAATATTTAGTTGTTCAATAAACATATAAACTGTATAAATATAAGCACTCAATTAAAAATAATTAGGGTAACTTGTAGATTTTATGGATGCATTTTAATCTGTGTGTTTTTGTATGAGAATGAGGTGCCAATAATCAGGTACTAATTGTGGCTAAAATAAATATTAATTAAATGGATGAAATAAAGTTTTATTTTTATTATTGTACTCCTATGTCCTGCTTTCCCCGAATTCATCCCTCAATATTCAAAACATAATTATGGTTATATTTGAATCATTCAAACTTTGTAGATTCGTACAAGTTTCGTCACTAACGCCTTGAGTTTCGCCTTTCGGCATCTTCAGGCGTTCAAGTACACGAATGAACATGAACTGACGCTTGATTGATTGAACTGAAATTAGTGTATTGTGTATGTATAAGAAATATATTTTCATTTAGCTAAAAGCAATTTTCAACATATAAATGTCCGGAGGTATTATGAGTGTACTCTTTCTCCATACCACGCCACAAATTCAGTGAATGTCAAATAGTTAATAGTTTGCCCTAGTACAGGGGTTACCAACCTTTTCCGACCCTAGAGCGCAATCTAAAATATTGGTAGGGCGGCGTTAATTGCGATACTTACAAAATCAAAATCCAGACTAGTAGAGTAGTGGAATGAGTTTGTAAACATTTGCATAGCAGCAATCTTTTTCAATAATTTTGTCAAAATCTTACTCCCCGCATGAAATATAAGCTAACCTTATTTACAATATTTTCGATATTTTATGGGTATATTTATTTATATTGTTATTTAACTTCCTGTAGCCTCTTGTTTTGCCTCTCAGAGTCACAGAGTGTAGGGGAAAGGAAAAAGAACATAAAAAAGGACATTTAATAACACAACAAGTAATTGTCACACTTACGTGTTATATTTGTTATACTTTTTAATTACATGACACAATCTATTGCAATTTGTTAATATACATTTTGAGATTTACTTACAAAGCCAATAAAATAGATATAATATTAATAGATTATAAACGATTTCAATAATTTAAGTAACGTAACATTAAGCTAAAAAATTTCCATGACTGTTTGAATCAGACATAGTGACTAAATGTTTTCTTTAATTTAGTCGCATGTGATTATTTATGAAAATATGCATTTCAGTTAATGCAAAGCATCTTTCATTGGATATTTTTAAAGCTGTCTAGACCCGACACGAGCGAGGTCAACGTAATATAAAAAGCTGCGAATAATATTATAATAATAGGGAATGTATCCGATCCCTTTTTACGCAACTCAACTGAATAAATATATTTTAGAATCATTTTCAATCATTTTAAGGCTGTACATTGTGTTGCTAAATTAGCTTTATTATGAATATGAGAATTCAACTTGGATAAGGCAAATACTCATGACTGCAAATTTAAGAAGAGATAAAAAAAATTGCGTTTCGCAATTGGTCGAGTGCAAGGATGATAATAAAAAAATAAACAATAATTTATCTAAGCGGATTAGATGAGAGAGATGACATGCTAGATAAGGAGCTCGGCCCGGAAGGTACCGCAAGGTTCAGCTTGTCCATTTCGTCGTCGGCTTGGTTGTTTTTCAGCTCTTGCATCGTGTACATGAACTTGTTCCAGTCGTCGTGGCGTGGTATTGCCAAATGCTGGAAATAAGATATTTGATGTGATAAAAGGTAAAATAATTTTATCACAATTCTATAATGTTTCATCTAAGTGTTTTTTAACATCACTATTGCTACATTAACATTATTCAACACATCTCCTGACAAGTAAAAACCAAATTTCAAATTATGTAACAAATTTCATAAAATAAAAGCCTATTTATTTTTAACTAAATTTAATGCAAAGATCAATTTTAGGGTGTTCACTGTCAATACTTGGTGGAAAGGCATTATATTAATAAAAACACAATATTCCTTTGTACTTCATTCCACTTTATTTAATAGGTCAGGACCGGTTTCGCTCATTGCGAGCATTGTCAACTGATCAGTTGGAATCAGAAGTGGAATGAAGTACAAAGGAATATTGTGTTTTTATTAATTTAATGCAAAGAAACAAACAAGCATGTCTTGCAATGATTGAGAGAATAGCCAATATAATGCTATCAACCACTTGGATTTCTATGCTTCTGGTGTTCTGGTTATTCTGGTGTCTATGCTTCATAACATACCTCTGCAACATCATAGACCCAAATTTTTCCAGTGTCGTCACCGACAGTGATGTGCAGTCCATTCGGTGTCCAACTGGCACGATTTAAAGCTACGCCACCATCCACTTGGACACTTGCGGCTGGCACCTAGACACAAGAATTTTATGATTAAAATTGAAAAAAAATATATATGAAAGCTCTCAGTTAAACAGCCAAGTTCTACATACTTCAGTATCTTGATTGAGATTCCAAAGATCCAAGCGGCCAGACCCATCGACGCAGGCAAACAATGCCGGATGAACTGGGGACCAGCATGCGTCGAGTACATAATCACCGCTGTCTTCAAATGAATACAGGGGTTTATTTTCCTAAAGAAAGAGAAAGACAACAAATATGAGAATGCTGCAATACCAAAACTCAACATAACTACCTTATAATTTTTTAAAAAAAATGTTTATTCCTTGATAAAATGACATTAAATAAAATTTGTCAAGTATGTAGAATAGTCAATATATATTTTTATTATTCATGTCTGTTCCCAATGTGGAATATATGACCTCCTAATGGAGGTATCTCAACAGAAGTTTTTCTACGAGAACTGTTTGTCACTCAACCTCTCTTATTCAAAGAGAGTAGTAGGGATAGAAGGATAAGGCCAGGATAGGACTAGTGGTTAACTTATCGCCTTCGCTACACCCAGTTATTAAAGGAATTCCATTCCACGGGTGTGACTCCCACCCTACCAATCATAAAATTATCACAGCAAAGCTAGAGTGATTGGTTAACCACTAGTCCTGTCCTAGTGCTATCTTTCTATTCTTACTCTTTTCCACAAAAAGATTTGTTTGGGCAACTGAGTAACAAGCAGTTCTCATAAAAAAAACTTGTCGAAATTCCACAATTAAGAAGCCATATGCTCAACATTGAAAACGGACATGGATTAGAAAAAAATCATAAAAAGCTTGACGAGAAGCGAGTTCCGAAACCCTATTTTATCAAAAATAGCACTGCTTGTTCATAATTAAAGAGTGAGCCGGAATACCTTAAGACTCCACAGCTTGAGTGTCCAGTCCATCGAGGATGTTAGGAACAGATGTGAGAAGTCAATTCCTCCGGACACAGAGTGACAAGAGATTCCTGTGACCGGACCCGCATGGCCCTCAAACACCTCCATCACTCCAGCACGTGTTCCATGTCGGCACCCTACATTTATGTCAAATTTATTTAAATACAACCAGATGTCAATTGTAAATCTTTTATCCCAAATTTGTTGATAGCGTGAAGTAACAATAATAATTAATAACACGGGAATACAGAATTAGAATAACCTGAATATACGCTTCCGTCCTCGCTGCCGAGAACAAAGTTGTTGACATCCGACTGCGGGAACGCCATGCAAGTGACAGCGATGGCCTTGCTCTGACGGAGCTGCAGCTCTAGTGTCTCTTGCGGTTGGGACAGCATATCCAGTGACCACGAGCACATTCTGCCGTCAGTTGAAACGGAAATAAGATTGTGTGCGTTTTGTGTTCCTACCACGTTCAAACAGTAAACTGGATGCTGGAAAATACAATTAACAGTTAACTTATTTTATTTCTTCGATATGATCAAAACGGTTTGACAATAAGATAATAGTTTTACAGTCAATCAATGTAAAAGTGGGGTTGTTTATAATGTAAACATTTAAATAAACTTACAGTGTGAGCTTGTGACGATAAAGGTGTTCTTTGAATTGGTGTGCGTTTTTGTACTCTGTTGTCCCACAGAACTATTTGACCAGAATATGTACCACCGAGAATAAGATTCGGGTGAAACCTGAAAACGGTTTTTATAGAAATTAATGTTTGAGGAAAGTAAGACGATAAATAAAAACAATATGACTGATGGCAGATGCTTAATTTAATAGTCTTGAATAAAGTGAAATTAAAAAATTTCTATCATTATATTTACATTGAGCAATTGAGAATATTGTAAACGGAGAAGTTAAACATTTATTAACAATAAAGAGAAAAAAAACATAACAATGAATGAGTAAATACCTAGCAAAGGTGGCACTCATAACTGGCGACTGGCAATGGAAGACGTCTTCGGGGGTGGTCTTCTTGAATTTTGTGTTCCAAACAAGACAGACACCGTCAGGATCATGAGGAGCATCCTCACTATTGTGATACGCTGCCAACAGAAGCTCGGGGTGATGAGAGCTCCAATCTAAAGAGGTCGCGCAACGACCGCGAGACCAGCGCTCACAATGGAAAGTACGCGCCAACGAGAGGCGGGCGTCGCCTTTTTCATCACTGAAAAACACCCACACACTTACTGACACATGTTACTTCAAGGGTTGATCTATTGATAATTTTTTATCAAGTGTGTTGTGATAATTTGAAAATTCTTACAAGTTATACGTGAAACGAAATTCTATTTTCAGCACATTAAATATTGTATTGAATACTAAAAGATGACGGGGAAACGGCAAACGTGTTTTCCGCTATAATCGAGTGGGATTTTGCATTCGAAGATTGAAACTATTTATAATTACCGTGCATCGTCAGTGTCTTCCCCGCCTGTATAGTCTGTATAAATATCTGTGGATTCTGCGAGTGCCCTCTCCAGAATGCGGCCGGTTCGCGAAACAAATCGCTGGAATTCTCCGGACAAGATTATCATCTGCTTCTCATCTTCGCTCAGCTCCCTCACTGTTACATAAACCGAAATAATTAGCACTTCTCCGCAAACTATGAGATTACCATTTTTATAACATCTTGTTTTTCTTTATGAAAAATCACTATTTAGCTAGATGTAATCTGATGTTACAAAATCATCGTGATAATGATGTTTCATTACGCGTATGCAAAGACAAAATCATTTTGTCTGATATTTTTAAAATTATAAAATTGTCATAATAGCTAATAGTAGCAAAGGCTGTTTGAAGATTTTTAAACCACATGAGATCAACTCGACAAGAAAAGACATTGATGCCTAAGATTCCAAATATATTTGACAACGGCCTCATCGGGGCTGGGACCCAGACTCGACTGAAAGCTTGAGTAAAGCTCTTACTAATAGATGACAGAGGCTGACAAAATACGCATGAAGTTCTTATGAGCAGACTTACGGACACAAAAGGCATAAATAACCTTTCTCTCCCCAGCCCCAGAATGTAATTAGTCTGTCAAAACTATTGCTGATATAAATAGAAAATTTTGGGATGGAATATACAAAGACGCAAATAAAAATATTTCTAAGTAATGTTACCATTTATGATGTGCATTCATCTGCATAGAAAGAAATACAATAAAAACGTAAGTGAAAAGATTCACCAAAACCAAGTATTTTTTGTATAAGTTGTAGGCTTCAATGTGAATGTTATTTTTATATAATCATTTCACACCGAGACCCTTGGTAACGGAAGGTGTGCGAAGAAAATGTTTTCATTTCCTGCCAATTATTGCTGACGTAACTAAATGTTGTTTAAAATTGCGAAAAAATAAAACAGTTGTCATCAATTTACCTTCTTTCTTTTCCTCTTCTTTTTTAAGTTGCTGCTCCATTTGCGTGACGGCCGGTTGCACCTCTTTCACCTGCGGCAGTCCGTGCGGGAGAATTCCAGGCGGCAGTCGCGAATGAAACCCTCCCCCGGCGCCTCCTTGCTCGAGACTGTGCTCCTCTTCCTCGCCTTGGTTGCGCGTACCGCCATAGTCGTCGAACGTTAACACTGAAGCGGTGAATAAGATTGCCCCGCACTACGTGCCCCTACTTTTCCTATTTATCGCTGCCTACCTGACAATACTGACTGACTATTTTTCTCATCGAAAATTGCCTCAAACTATTATCTATCACTCCGGTGAGAAATTAAATAAAATCAACTATCTAACCTGCCTGACATCCATTCAAACAAATCGCTTCAATAATTTCAATCACAGAACTAAGAAACATTTAGAAATGCTATCATTCATGTGAAATAAGACAACTTTTTATTTCAGTATAAGATACCATAGTGTCAAACGGCTGTATCTTACTTTTAAATAAAGAACTAAGGAGGACATGATTTAATAATACAAGAGTTTTTAAAATAAATGTGAATAAATAAATAAGAAACATGGTCAAAAGCAATTTCATCAAGTTAACCTCAAGCACCCGGTTTTAATCGGCGATAATTATAGGTTATATTTTTTAGAAGACAAATGTGAACAGAATAATCATAACATTAAAATCCAAAAAATAAATAAGATAATGGATAAATAAATTTCAATTATTTAAATTCATAAATTGCTTGTAAAATAAAGTTTATTTAAAAATCAACATTTATTTGTTGTCGTGTTTCACATATGGCAATGAAAATTTTATTTTGTTTAATATTAGCAAGAAGCATTTCTATCTATTTCTCGTTCTGAAAAGTAGCACACTCAAGTGCTGAATATGGTTGAGTTTTTTAAATTTACAATATACAATAAATTGTTCTCATTTGAAATACTACCATCATAAAATATCTCTATTTTGGATCTAGCGATACTAGAAAATATGATTCTCGTAAAACAATCATTCCACTGGCAGCAGTATAATTTGAAAAGGATTTGCAAAAAAACTTTAAAATAATGTTTAAGCTACGTCTGTCTAACACATTCTAATCAAAAAATAAACATAAAATGTCAAAACTACACTGGAACAAGTTGCCGAATCCATGAAGCCAACTCAATGACAACCAATAAAAACTTATAGTCAATGTAAAGGTTTAAAAGATTTGATTCGAAGATCCAAGATTCATATGCAATCCAAAGATTGACAGAGCATGTTTGAAATTCAAAAGTTTCTTTTAGAAATGTAAAATAATACAATCAGTAACAGATTATATGGATCACGCCAGTCAAAAGTATATCCGGATGGATTAAATTTTGTCACATAATTTCAAATGAATGATTTTACGAAAGCGACCGAATATTGACTTGTTTTTATTGCACGGAATGAGCCAGTTAGATAAAAAATTATAAACAATGCAAATCTACTTCTTTGAAAATAAATAAATTTTGGTAAAATACATGTGCTATGTTAAAGCCAATTCATATTGCGTTCGTTTGTTTGCACACAAGAGGAAACAGGCGGGAGTATGTATATAGAGTATGACTAATTTGAATATGAAAATAAAGGAAGAAATAATAACCAAGCAAAACTATAAATCATAGATATTAAAAAAATAATAAAAAAAGAATATTAAAATATCTATTAGTAAGTAATTTCTTCAAAGCATTCTAATAAATTAAAATGTGCACACGTCTATAATAGGTAAAGTAATGTATGTGCGTAATTAAAAAATATATAAAAAAAAAATAACAATGACTTTCCTGAGCTCTCCACCTTAAGGTGGATCAGTATAAAATGAAGTGGTTTTTTTTAATAAATAATAATGAAGGGCAAGGCATACAAGCAATGTATTAAAAAATAATGTCAAAGATTAAGCAAAATACCTACAGTATTTAAATTAAACCAAAAACAGAATATAAAACCTCACACATGCTCGAGATATTCGCTCAATTATCTAAGAGTTTACTATTTTAAAATATAAATGACACACAGACAGCTTCAGTTACTCAGTAGGCTTTCGTGAAATTGAGAACTCTCATCAAATTATTTCAATTTTACAATGAGAAAAAATTTCAACCAAAAAACGCATAATTATTTTAATTTAAAAACAATGTTAAATCTCAGTTATTCATAAAAAAATGGCAGAATTATTTGTAAATATGTACATCTGGATTAAAAATAATTCGTTACAGGCAAAATTATACTAATGCATTATACGTAATGCAAACCAAAGTGCAGTTGCCCAATTCTTGATAGAGATACTTGAAGTTACACTCGAGTATTTAACGATTTCTAGTGACAAAGTTATCTCAAATTGATTAACTACCTGATTTGTTTTAACTTCTACTGTATCATAAGTTAGAAAATTGACTCGGTAGATACAGTCACGGCAATTATCGAAACCTTCAGTGAAAATTCAAAATCATTTTCAAGAATCGGGCCACACAACTTTTATTAAAATGAATATTCGATAATTAGTACTTGAAAAAATGAATAATGATAGAAAACAAAAACGATCATTCATATAACACTAAACAAGACAAATGAGTGCTATAAAAAAAACACAGTATCACAAACAGCAAATTGAAATTATTATAAGCTTAATAGAACATTTTGATGTCTTTTTTACATCAAATAATTGATTAAGATGTTGTTAATTAATACAGAAAGATAGCACATTTAATCCTGTAATTTTGCGTAGCAAAGAACTCCGAAATAAAGATTCATAAAAATTATGAATTATTTTTGACTGATTTATAATACTGTGTATTCACACATGCTTCTAAAAAACACTATCAGCGTGGTGTGCTCGATTGACATCATAATATATACAGACCACTTCACCGACAGGTGCGGAGTAAATTTTTAATCCAAATATACTTATCTAGGACTCGCATTTTCAATTTAAAAGCGACTCTCGGCAGAGAGACTGTACGATTTGAAAATCATTTCCGACAGCCGGCAGCGTTTTACAGATTACCTTTACCGAACTACAATTACGGCTGTCGTCTTGGGAATGATTAGTTTTATTTACAAGTAGCTTGCCGTGGAACTGAGTCGCCGTCATCTGTGATGCGTTAAAGTTTGAGTAGGTATTGCAGATATCTAATGACAGCGCAGCTTTAAAACACAAAATGCTCATGCTCGGTCCATTATTTACTAAGTCGATATAGGTGTATTGACAGAGGTGATTTGTCAGTATAAAGACCTACCTGTGAACTCGTCCTCCCACTCTAAACCCGGGTTTAGATTGTATTCATCTTGAAAGGGGAGAGGAAAAATAAAATAATGTCAGTACGGCGTTAACATACATATCAACTATTTAAAAAAAAGCAACAATCCATTTCAGACATCTCAAGTTACAATGATTCCCAGTTTCATTTTTAAGGCAATGCTCTATCGATTTTTATTAAAACTTTAAACACCTATATTTCAATCGAAAAGATGTATTTCAAAAATATTTTCAGTCAATACAATTTTCTATTTTCACATTGAGAGACAGCCTAATATTCTAATAGATACAGACAGACAGAGAGTGAGCCACAAATACTTTTCATCGGTCAACATGACTTATGATACATGACATGAAAACAGGAATGTGACTTCGTAAAGCGCCTCAGTGCATAATAAGAAAAGGATATCTAAATAATTCTGAAGAATGTGTGAACCAAGGCTCCCGCAAGCTTCCCACTTCGTAATGACAGTGATGTAATCGGCGAGTGAGTGTATTTACAGAAATATAACAAGTTAAAAAGACATACAAACAGTTCTGATACAAAGATTGTGTTAGTAGTTTGTTAAAAAGGTACTAGGGGTCGATTTTATATGATATAGTTATAAAAAAATGTTACATGAAATATGACACTAAAAGATGAAGATCTACACTGAGCTAGTGGAGAACTCTGGAAGGCGTCCGTTTGCTTTCCTATTTCGATTCGTTAAATTATTCACTTTCGACATGTTTTTCAATTATTCACTAATAAGACCGGCGGATAAGTATGAAATTACACTTTGCTGAACTGGTTTAGAATGAAGAGGTTAAGGATGGAGACAGTAAATAGGAGAGACGGTTTATGACAGATTGAATAGCTTGTGACGAGCATTCTGAACGGCTTATTTACATTTCAGTTATTTTGACAGTTGACAGTCGACAGGATAAAGCGATGATCGAATGAGAAGCTTAAAAACCAAGAGAAATAATAACTTACCGTAGTAGTCTGTGGCGTGTGCTATATGAAATAAAAGGGAGAAAAAAAAATCTTAGATAGTTTGTAAAACTTATGATAGCTGATATTATTTAAGTATTATTACCATAACTTAATAAATATTTTTTTTTAATCATAGATATATCAGTGTAGACTAGTTATTCGAGATGGTTAACAAATTTCATTTTATTAATAAGAATTTGTTTAATATATTTTAAATTAATTTAAATTTAAAAAAATTAGCACGGATTTTAATATTCATAAATAGGGGATTTCACTATACATATGCAATTGTGAGATTAATATATTTTTGATCCAAAAATGTTTGCTTAAAACTATAATATACAAGTAGGTGATTTGTGTGCATCCGGAAAAATAAATCACCATTCCGTGTTCACAAAACTTGCGGATTTCGATCGGAATACACATACTGACTAATGAGTTGAATTATAATTTCTGAATATAAGAGAGTAGATGTAATTTTGTGAAAAACAGGCACGGCATTGAAAATTGTTTAATAATGAGGACGGAAGATGTTTCATTTAAAGTAAAGTAGTGAAATCACTTTATAGTTAAATAATTAGAGGTAATTTTGTTAATAACAATAGTCCGATTTCTCATTGACACCTGTAAATTTGTTACATATGCTTACCTTGGTTAGAAATAGTTAATAAAAGCTGTAGTTGTGTGAACACAGAATATCTAAATATAAAAAAAATGTGGATTTTTGTGTGTCATACAAACATGCTGTGCGGATGGTTTTTCTTATTCATACTAAGCAATTCAAACAATCAACTCGAATGTTATTGTTAAAATTTCAATAGGGTACAGGCTAGAAATGGGATAGCGTGGCTGTTCACTCAGAATTATGTTTATATTTTCTCTTTTTATAGATGCAGGGCTATATTGAAATTGAGGAAGACGGACAGAGATTGTAAAATTCTACCCTAAAAATGAAATTGTAAAATATTGTGGAATGATGTACGTAGAGATTAAAAATAATAGAATGGAAATAAAAAAACATACATAAATATATGAATTCAAGATTATTGCTTATCAGTTTTTGATTCAATAACCGAAGGTTAGCATCAGATCCAGCGTATCACAAAAAACAGTTTCATGGAATTACTTAACAACCCAACGACAGCTTGCTCCACAATTAATGAGGCGTAATGAAACACAATACTTCCACCACGCCGAGTAATAAAAATTAGCAGTGAATTGATGACTTCAGCTGACATTCCTGAAGTTTATATCCTATACAAGGTTTTTTTCCTAACACGTAAATGATTGGTTTCTTCTGTGAAGGCAAAGTATTGGACAATTAACACAATGGATAAACAATTTGTCATAAGAAGACACTACACTTATTGCTGCTGATGAAAGGAAACTCATAGTTGCTGTATAGAGTAAAGAAAGAGATCCACAAATGTGGCCTCATCAATGAGAATTAAAGCACTCCAATGGAAAATTAGGCAAGTTGACGTACCTGAAATTTACCAATAGTAGTGAAGGCAGATATTATAAGAGGGTTTATAGCGACAGTCATAATGATAGCGATAATGACATGTCATGTAGGTACAAGGTAGGTATGTGACATATCAGGTAGGTCAGGGATGGCTAACCTTTTTGGGTCCGCATGCCAACAATCTTCAAATATTTTTCCTCGATCGTGTGCGTGCCCAAGCAATAAAAAAAAATAACAAAATAGAAAAAATAAAAAGTGATTTTTTTAAATGATTGTCGTTTATCTTGGAAACATTTGAAAATTAATAATAACACGGATTATTTAATCAAAATTTTAATTTTTCAAACATAAAAATAAAAAAATTTTAACTTGGAAATCGTTTGCGTGCCATCCAAATTCTCAAATGTGCCACCTTGGACACGCGTGCCATAGGTTCACCATCCCTGAGGTAGGTGGTTGGCAGTATGTCAAATATCAATTCTACAGTGTCAATCACGGAAACAGTAGAAGCTGAAGAGAAGTAAAGACTTTTACTTACTGAAAAGGTGATGACTTTTTAGAATGAACAACAGAGAAGAATTATACGGTTTCAAAAGCTTTTTGATAAACAGCTTTATTTAATATCCATGTCTGTTTCCAATGTGGAGCATGTCCACTCTTAATGGATCATCTCTATCAAAGGTATTCTAAGAGAACTTGTTTTGATTCAGCACATACTTTTGAAATATCTCTAAATTTAACCATCAGCCATCGAAGGGCTCGGGGAACAGGGGTAATTACCCCAAATGGAGTAAAAATAAAATGTTGAGGATAACATAGGTGCAACAAACACATGTATTGATTGTTCTTATATCTGTCTTCCTAATTACGACAAGACTTTTAACGGGAAATTTGGAAGCCTGTCAAAAGACAAAGATTTAATAGAAACTCCATTTAATCCAGGTTCAGCATCAAGAGCTATCTTTGAAGACTACAGGTCAATTGCCTGAAGCAACGCAGCGCATTCTATAGGCCATGAATTGGAAAATGACAAAGATCATAAATATGTAAAAACCGCAACTATATTTTTTTGGAGTAATACCCAAAAAAGGTCCCCGACCACTGGCTTTGTCAATGGCTATCAAGTATATATGAAATTGTGTTTTTTCTAGATACGCTGTTCTACCGCCAAGTTGTTGCGCAGATTGCGGTTGTACAAGACGGGGAACAATATTGAAAGCATAACACGATACAACAGTGTTTTCTTTAAATTGACATATAAAAGTGATTTTTTTAAATATGAAATATCTATCCTCCATTATGTTTACATCCAAGTCCGATAAGATTGTCAAAAAAGCACAAGCCGTGTAAATTGAAAGATTTATAACACAAAAGCTTTTGCCATTAATAAAAAATAAACAAAAAAATGTCGCCCCCACGTCTAAACTAGATAGACAAACACTATTTCTCCGGGCCGCGGTGGTTTTGAATCGTTTAAGGCTGCCGGTGACAAAAGAGAAGGTTTTGTTTGGGGTTTTACCTTTCCGGGGACGCCACCAATCCTCCATGTATCCTGCAAGCGGTGAGGCATTGGAAGAGCGGCCTTTGTTAGGGTAGCATAAAAACATCAACACACACACGATCGCCCAAATCCAATAATTCTTTTAGAAGTACACACATATAATGACAATCAGCTATTGCAATGTTTTATCGAGCCACGGCTACTTTACATGGACATTATCTTGAAATCAATACAAACAAATTCTATACAAAAATAGTCTAGATCAGATTAAGTCCACAGCAGACACGGGTGCATTGTGAATTGGACACACAACAACACAGCAAGAGTCTACACATCCTGTTCATATTTTAATTACTGAGGAATGCTTGCCAAATTGCCATATGTATGAATTTTTGCCGTTTTTCTTACTGAAATTAATTCAGAAACCCTACTCAATAATATAACTAACTTTTGGCTTTATCGGACACCCATCGTTTGAATTAGTCTGTTTTCTGCTCGAGGTTTTACTGCAATCCGACATGTTGGTAAGTTGATTTTTTTCTCTAAGAAAAGCAAATAAAAACGTTTGACAGAAGATGTAATAAAAAAGCCCAATGTTTTATATACCAACAGTTATATGTTACCGTGTTGGCAATCAGATTAATTAATTCATTAATTATTTAACAGGAAAGAGTAGTAAAATAGACTTTAAATTTGAAAACTAAGAGATAACCAAATTTGAATAATATAGATGAAATATCGGGCACAAGGAAGTGGATGTATTACCATGGTAAGCAAGCGTCTGACATTTAAGCATAAAGAAGTTTCAATTATTTGCAGCATCTCATCTTTAAATTTAAGCTTAGAAAGCTAAATCACTTTGAAAAACACCGGAGGTAATATTAATAATTTATTTTCTTTACAAAGAGTGGCATATCATTGCAACACCTGATCATTATCATACGTTTAAAGAACAGTTATGTAATTTGGACAATAGTTATGTCAATTAATGAAGAAATAAAAATTTGATCATTAATATAAATTGTAGTGTTGAAAGTAGTTATGACAAATACGAGAAAAAAATGGATACATGAGTCTCGTAATATGTAAATATTTGTACATTTGTAAATTATTTTTTAGTCAAATGGTTAATAATTTTAATCATAGATAAGTATAAACAGGTAAATATTTAAAAACATAAGAGATCCATGTAAGATTTGATACAAAAAAGGCACATTGAATTTTTTTGTTAAAATAGTTTTTCCCATCAGAACTTAGTTTTAAGTAAAAAAAAAAAAACAACTATTTTAATTAATAATTAATGAGCCATTTTTGTCCCACTCATACTAATTTATGTTTATTAAATTAATTATGACAAGATGAAAATGCGTATTTGTGTTATCATTTCAAAAATATTTTAAAGTGCATTAGATAGATTTGCTACAGTCGTCCAACTCGTAAATATTAATGAAACTAAAATCCAGCTACAACATAAAAATTTAGCAATGAATATTGTGGCCCATTTTTTTTACTATCAGAGTACAGTCTCTTATTACTTTATTCCACACACTATTCGAACTAGAAATAAAACCTTTTGGCAACAAATATTTAACAGTGTGAACTTGTAAGTATCGAAATTGCCAAGTGTACCAATCAGAACATGGATTATTAAATAAAATAAAAAGAATGTTAAATTTCTTGTTAATAAAAAAATATATATATTGGCAATTATTAATGAAATGATAACGCAAATACACATTTTAGTACACATTAAAATGTTAATAGTTTTTATTCAAACCCATCTGTAGGTTTAAGTTAACCCATTTTTAACACAAATAATATATAATGTTAAAATCTAATAAAATAAATAAAAAAGCCAATAAATTAATATTAAATACGTATTTTATTTTATTGTTAATGATGAACTAGTCTACTAAAGTATACTTCTTGCTGTAAATGACAAGCGTAACGAAAAATAGCATGCAGATAATAGAAAATGTAAACTTATCAGGAAAATAATAAATAAAAATTCAAAATTAATGACACTGGGATATCATGGTAAAATAACATATCCATAGACAATATAAAATCATATATAAATAAAAATAGTTCCAATCGATAAAAAATCTAAATCATGATTCTATAGGTGGTTCAAAACAGTGTTAAACTTGTTAGTTCCAATAACCAAAAAGTATATTAAAAAAAAAAGACTACACCATGCTAAAATTATCTACCTATTTAAATGAAAATTAAAATATGAGATTTGACAAACTTAAAATGACAATATTCAATAAATGCAAATTAGATTAAACTTAAAGAATTAAAAGCCCCCCTCAGATAAACAAGATGGTTAATAGTACAATAATATAATATATTTAGTTAATTGATAAATATGAAATTTTAGTCAAACAATAACATTATATTCTGTTAGAACTCGCGTTCCGAGGAATGCCAACAAACATTGCAAAGATTTAGTGTACACAAAGAAATCAATATGTGATTGATTTTCCATTTTAATTTTGTTCACACAGAAAGTAGAAACAAAAAATGTGAAGAGTGGGGAAAAGACAACTCGGAAAGCTACTTTAGAAAGATTAATGGATCCTTCATGAACAGGCTTATTCGCTCATAAATGGTCTGATTATAAAAATATATATAATTCCTGTGGTACATATGGTAGTGTCTGTCCTAGCACAAGAATCCAAGAAGGATCATGTGCGAAGTTCAATCAAATCGCAACAGCACGTAAGTACAAAAGAAAGCTAAGACGATAATAAAATAGTGATACAAGTCTGACATAAATAATTTTAAATATGCAAAAACGATTACATACATTCCTATGAGGTATCAATAAATCTGATTTAAAATTCACATCTATGGTAATTAAAAAAGATGAGGCAGTAAAATGTTTTTTCTTTCTATTAAGAAAGGATAAGGATATAAAATGGCCTAGCCCCAATAGCAGGGCTTGAATTTCGTCTATTATATTATAATATATTGTATTGTTATTTTGGGGTAACGTTTGGAATAGAGTACTAACCGTCTCGGTCGTGCCCGCTGGCATTGGCGGTCTGAGTCTGTTTTGTGTAAGTGACAGATTCTTTGGGAGGAATATTTGTCGCTTGCACAGACACCACACTCAGTTGAGGGACTGCACGACGCACCATTCTGTAAAAGGAAACATAAACTATAATTCATCAATGTTTTGATAATGATGCTGTCGGTATTGCCAACGAAAAGCACACTACTAGTGCACTTTTTGTACATTATAATAAATTGTCAGTAATCTGCATGTTGTAAATACAACTCTGGGAGTTCCGTCCATTGTACGGTAATAAACAGAAAACAAATCTGTACTCAAAAATTTAGAGTATGGGTTAAATCGATTTATTATTGACAATAAAAAACCTTGTGTTATCTTTGAGTGTATATTCACTGAAATAATATGAAATGAAAACGAAAGAAAATCAAATAATATTGAAATAAGGTTTTTTATAATTAGGTATGATTAATTTGTTTGACAACAATATTATGCTGTTGTGCACATTGTAAAGACGTATTTTTATCAATATAACAAAATACAGTCAGTTCTCGACTTACGACGGAGACCAAAATTAAAAAATTTAAAATTGAAAAATAATGCGAAAATAAATTATTTAAGAATTACTTTTCCTCGACCAAAGTAATAGAAAAAGTCCATACATTGAGAGAATTTTGGAAAAAAACTATAACATCTTTCAAGCAATTAAAAATATCTCAGAAGGATGGTCAAATGTAACGACATCATGTATGAGTGGAATATGGAACGAACTAATAAAACGTAATAATAATATGAATTTTAATAGAGAAAATGAAGTAGGAGAAGTAACGAATATCATTGTACAATTTGCTCAAAAACTTAATCTGGAAGTTGACAATGAAGATATAATTCAACTTTTGAATAATGATGTTGAAGAGCTCACAAATCAAGATTTGATTGAAATTGAGAAGGAACGTGCTACAGAAAAAAATCAAAAGAACTAGATGAACAAAACGACTACCTAAAAAAATTTGCAACCGCTTGAACGGAGATAAGGTGGAAACCGCGTAATCAGTCCTGTATGGAAAAGATTTTCTACATTATTGTCAGTTGAAATTTCACATCACAGATGCTGAGACGTTCGCAGTCACCAGGATAAGTGAAGTTAACTGTTCATTTTTCACATATTCCAACATTGCAAATCTTCAATAATTTGTTAATACTTATTATTCTTTGTCATCAGCATCGACGCATTTTTTCACTAGTAAGTTTACTTCACATAACGTGGCTGACGCATGGATCTGGTGGAGAAGTATTAACACAAGAGACATATCCTTCAATTATATCATAACATCGTTGAGGCTTCTATATTGAATATGGATTTCGGAATACTATTCTACTTAAACACGTCTTACTGATAATGTCCCACGCAAAATAAAGTGTCTTCAGATTCAAAGTCAAATATATTTTATTTATAGAAATATTAATCGATAATTAAAAATATAAGATTTTACCACGGGATTAAATTCTCATATTTTAAGTAGATTGATAAGGTTTACTTTTTGTTAGTCCACACTTATTCCATATCACAGTCTGCATGGCATTTTGGGTGCTAGGTTAAAAACAATCTAACAATAACAAATTAAATTCCGTACACGTTTGCAGTTACAATTATTTCACAATAGAGTTACAAGTATTACTGAGAGTATAGTTTGTTCTATATTTTATTGCTATGGTTTCTGTAAGTTAAAAAATAAAAGCATACCCTTGCTGGGCAACAAGCAGACTGGCATCGGGCGAGGCAGTAGCGGGAGGTGTGGGAGTGAGAGAGGCGAGGGAGGAAAGTGAAGAGAGAACTTCATGAACGGGAGCGACACCCAAAGAGGAAAGCATCTCATCCAAGTCTCTTCGACTCTCTCCGGCAACACCCCCGGCTGCTCGCAGCTGTAAAATCAAGTGATAAACAACAGAATTTAGAAAATACTTTGTTAGTACAAATTAACAGTTGTGACGATGACGTGATACTGAAATAACCATCGATTAGATCCTATCTACTTGTAGAAATAAATACTCAAAAAATCAATAAAAACTGAACATCAAATGAAATATTGACAATAATTTGGGACATCTTCTGGTATACGTAGAAGGAAATAGGCTAGAGAATGAAGAGCAGAAAACCAGTGGTGGATTCAATTACATTACCATTAAATCCAGATGTTAAGAACTTGTCAATTTGGATTTTTAACCCAATTGTAAAAATTACTCAATGTGAAAATTTTATAATGTCAAGCAATGGAAATATAAGATTGTTTATGAACAGGGACATCTATGTTATTACTAGGTCTTTTATCAAAAGCACTTCCAAAAAAAATGTATCTTTGTCTGTATAAAATTTCAAAATATTGAATTTTGTATTATTATTTATATTTATTGAATGGATATTTTGACGCTTACAGTAGCTTCCTCAACATCTTTTTGTTCCTTCTCTCGTCGTCTTCGATCTTTTTCCTCGCGAAGAGCTTGTAGCTTTGCTTTTTTACGTTCCAATTCGGCTTTTCGGTCAGACATCATGCCTAAAATATTTTAATAATATTACATCACGTAAACAATAAAAACTAGACAGAATCGTATATATGTGTATTATACAAAATTATACAGATACATTATGCTCTTTGCGGTGAATTTAATTGTAAAATAACATGTCAAAAAAAACTCCGTTATGGTTCACACCTCGCTGACTAATCGACCGTTTTTAATATTACTAAGTGTAGGATTAGTATTACAGGCATAAAATAGTGTGTAATTATACCTGTGTTTTTAATACCAACAAATTAAATAGTTTTATAAAAACATAGATGTGTTACAAATTAGTAAATAAGCCAGGAAAAGCTTAATGCCCGATAGCCCGATTGAAAATAGGGAATCGCGAAGACGTCATCTGAAGCGACTAGACATACCAGCTTTGAAAAATGTATATTTTTTTATACTACCAATAAAAATGTGACAACAGAAATAAACGATTGGTTACATATTAAAAATAATAATTTGTGTAAATCCTGGAAACTATAAATTAAAACGGAAAAATCTTTTGTTACAAACTAAATTTGTAGAAATATTTTGGTTATAAAATACAAACATACTTATTAGTGGGCTATACACACAGGCAATTTCACACGCGATTACGTGGTTGCGTATACCTTAAAATATTTGTCAAAAAACCCTGTATTTAAGATGTTTAAAAGAGACAAGTGAAAAAATGACAAGATATAAATCACTTAATTTGTTTTTAAAGAGGATTAACTCTCAAAACACTTCGTTTGTTAACGCTTTTTTTCGTTGTCAAGTATACATTTTAGTCAAACGCAAGTGAAAACCCCTTCAAGTAAAATGGCTATTAGGTAGTGGCATAGCTCCCTATACTTATGGATGGAGGCGGTAATGGTAGTGGCCTTCGACAATATAAACAGTATATTATCTATGTATATTATCTATGAATTTAAACATAAAAAAAGGTTTGTTCTTTTTCATTCTTAGGTTATATTAACTAGTATTACCACCAAACGTAAAGAAAAGGGCTATTTTCCAAAACAGACGAAAATGAGTTAAGAAAGCAATTTTGTAATGTATGTATCATGCAGTGATTGGTTCATACATTGTTCGCCAAATCAATTGAATCGCATATGATTTTGCTAGATAAAGTTGCGTTGTTTTTTTATAATGTGCCAACGGACTATTTCTTGGAAACAAAAATCAAAATTTCGTTTTTCTTAAATAAATTTAAAACAATTGTATGGGTGAGTCAAGTTTTTTTAAGTACACATCCACAATTGTATTCCCCTTTTATAATTTATTTATATTAAGTGCATGGTAAAGAAAGTCGCATTTCACAAAAAATACAAAAATGGAAATAGTCAGTTTTAGAAAAAACATACAATATTAAAGATAAAAATGTCAATAATAAAATTTAGTTCCACTAAATTGAGTCTTTTGATAGTATTTCGATACTGTATATACTATATGATACATAATGTTTGGAAAAATTGAAGAAAAAAAACACCATCATATCAACTAAGCTTGTCAACAATTGGTAATAACTATAACAAAGAAAAAAAGGAAATTGACAATTCATAATAATACTTGATTAAATCACTAAGCATTTTATTTTTGCAATTAAGATAACTAGTGCATTACCACTATTTGTAGCTTGCAACTTCATTGGGTTTTCACCAATCGTACATTTATGCAGCTGCTTCTTTCAAACTCATTTTTTATGATACATCTAAGCATTGGCGGATTAAGCACACCAAAAGGCTCAGGTCATAGCCCCCTATACTTATGGAGACGGTAATGCTCAGGTGCAATAAAGGTTGGAGGCCATGTTTTTCAGATAACATAAAAATATCAGAAAATTCAAATTAAAATAGTAAAAGCATATTAAAATCTCGACAAAAAGTACATGCGTTATTTAATATCAGCTATTTTTAAGGATCCTAAAATTCGGAAGCATCAATCGTGTGCCTTCGTTTGTAGAGTAATCCACCACTGCATCTAAGTCATTAAAAAATTGAATACAATATACCTATTGCAAGAAAATTTAATAAAAATACATCCCCACCATTCATCATGACACTTTGAAGGCATAATAAATCACTTATAAATCAATCTTAAAAGTTTTTTGGAGATAAAACACGTTTTTATTAAGCTATTTATGACCAAATTACCGTAGTGATCAAAAATGAAATAATGTTTGCCAATGTAAGCTATGTGAACATAGCAAATAGTCATCCAATTAACTGTCAGAATTGTGTAAAATATCTTATTTCTTGATAATAAAAAGTATTGAATGGTAAGCAACACTGCACCCTTTGTCTGTCAAAGCTTGTCAACTCCCTGACATCCGGCATTAAGCTATTTTCGAAACACCTGCATTTGCTTATAAATCACGCGGGATATGCCTCCTGTGAAAGATGACAGTATCACAGAAAAGTGTTTTATTGATATTTTGAACGCAACCGATCGAAATTCGGCGAACCCCAATCTGGTGGACATCCGCGCTTGTAATAAGCCCATTACCAAAGTGAGTGACATCATACTTATAGTTTTATCGTATTGAATTCGTATAGAAATATACATACATCATAAATTATACATTTCCACGCTACATGCTTCATTTGAATGTTGAAGATTGTATTCTAGGACTGTGGCTACCAGTTATCTTATTATTTTATTGTTTCAAATTGAGTACGATTTTTGGTTTTGTTTACATTTTTTGATTTGGGTAGTTTTTGCTAATAAAACGATATTAGTAGTTCTTTTGTAAATAAAGTTATTCTAGCAATAATATGGATACGCATAAGCTTCTAAATTTCTACACTTGTATTCATATTTATTATTTTTTTTCAATAATTAAATAGTTCTTTTTATGCACCTACTAAGAGTCACAGCTGATCAAAAACATACAATTAATTAGCATGATTAAAATTTCTTTTTCACTAGGTACCATTGGCTTACCCACTGTAAGTAAAGAGTGACATTCCAGAACTACTATATCCATAATTGTAGTTTTATTATGAGATATGTATCATTAATAATTTCCAATCTGATCTTTTCAGTAATTTTTGAGATAAAAAATGACAACTTAAACTTATTTTATGTTCCAATCAATTTTATGAAATCACTGATCTTGATATACCATATCAGAGTCCATTTATACATAAACATGACTCATTTTGGAATGTTTTTCTTTATTTTGATTTTAACATAGAAATATGCGTTTCAGAACAATGCCACAAAAATATATATTTTTTACTTTATTATGAATTGTCATTCAAATATTCTTAGTAATAAAAGAATTGCATTCAACTTTGTTTCGCGCATATTGTTTTTAACCAGTGACAAGTTTTTTTCGACTTAGTTTAAAAAATGGATAAGATATGATCCTTCGCCAGACACATTAGAAATTGACAAAAAACCCTTCGGTATTTTTCGCACATATTTTGGCAAATTTCTTAAGCAAACGGTTAATACAAAAGAAAATAAAAGATTTTAATTTTTAAAGTCAAATTTAAATTTGAAAAAATCATAAAATTGTGTCCTTTTAAACCTGTTGATATCTATTGTATTAAATTGGATGTTGGTTTTTCATCTATGTGTCTTTCAAGTAAGACTCTGATTTGAGGCCTTAAGAAATGAAGTGAACCAAGTAGCAAAATGATAAAATCACGTCATTACTTGGTGTTTTTGATTGCATTGCATATTTTTATTTTAAAGAGATTACACTTTGCAGTGACAATTTACTAAAATCAATTCACTTTTACGATATTTTAAGACATGGAGAATATTATAACGCGTCTTAATATATTTTTTAGCTCACTTCATTTCTTAGAGGCTCATTTCACTTTACATACATTTTAGGTTTTTAAGAATAAATATGCAAATTATGTGTACTTCTTATTGTCCTCCTAATTTATTAACTCCAACTGATTATTTCTGCCTTATCTGAGGTTTGCTGTTGCTTTATCCGTTGAAGGTTTTCAAGTCTTTAAAAAAAATGAAGTGATTAATATCCCTCCCCAATTTCAAAAAATCTTTTTGTTTACCAAGCACAGACACTAAAAAATAAAGCTATCTGCCTATTGAATCTTATCATTGTTATTTGTTGCTCTTGGAGTGGTAATGTTTTTTTAATTACGTTATGTAACTGTCAACTAATTGGCCACTTGTAGGTAACCATAAATAAGTATTTATGTGTATCTGATATTCTAAGCACAATATTATTACTGATATTAAATTATATTTTAACCCCTAAATGCACGATTTTCTACTTTTAAATAAAAAAATATTTTCACATACTTAAAGGTGGGTGTGGTTGCAGGATTTTTTTTTTTCGATAGTTTTTTTAAAAATATTTTTATCTGAAAACACTTTGTACTTTTAAAAATCACCTAGGCATTAGAGGCATAAAACATGATTTTTATCCAGTTTATAAAAAGACAACTCTTAGAATATACAATCAACTATAGAATACACAATAAAACTACTTAATGCTATTACGATGAACCATGTTTTTTTTATTGTGAAAATTGTATTAAAAACGGTTGCAAATCAATAGCCACCAAAACTTCAGGTTGCTCTGTTCGAATGAAGATTATAATATAAGCACGTGTAGATAAGACATCTATTTAAACAATATGAAGAGTAAATATGTATTATACCATTGAGCACAAAATAAATGGTAAAATCAATTCTTGTTTTGTGAAAAAGTCAATTCAAAAGTTAGTACTTTTCGTAGTCATTATGCATTTAAGGGTTAAAATAATATCAATATTCTGTTTTTAATCTTATTCTTCAATTGAACAATCTATCTTTTGAGTCGTATCTACTACAGGATGCTGGCGAAACGGCAATTGTTCTTTAACTACTGCCGCTTTGAATAGGGCTCAAGTGTTGAGGTTAGACCTGCTCGGATTAGTAGTTACCTGCAAGTTAAAACATTCTCCTCTTCTAAGGCTCTCACTGATTGGAAACCTTTCCCTGAATAACAAGATGTCACGTCATGTGGCCGTCAAGAACAGTTTTTATGTAGTTAATTATTACGATTGGCTTTTTCATTCTTATTACTACTTTGACAATCCTGATTGTATGATCGTCTATTTATTCAGATCATACACGTATGATGTTTCTATACACCCAAATACAGATAGTTTCAAATTTTTCAAGAATTTTGTTTGTGAGTGTGTCGACACATCCGCTCCATCCAGGTGGATTAAAACAAAATTTTAGCAAATTAAAAATAATAATTACAAAAGAAATTCTATGGGTCAATCCAGGCTTGGTGAACTCGCATCAAGAGCATGAAGAGGCATAAAAAATATAATTTCGAAGATTGCTAATTTAAAGGCGAGAAAGAGGAACATTTAAAATTTCCATGTTTTTTTTTTTATTTTTAATTTTATTTACAAAGACAAAGACAAGAGTAGCAGTTTTTTCACGTCTTCAAACACTGGTCAAAATATTTTGATTCAATATACTGATCCGATCTATAATATCCATTGGTAAAATAATTATAAATACGATTTTTATTCAGCCAAAGCAGACTGAAAATAACCCAGAGATCAATGGATAAATATTTACACTATGTTTTGTTGTTCTTTTTAGTAACTTGTTGAAGCAGAATAACTGTTAATTACATTCTGACTAGCGAGTACATGGTTTAGTATTCTATTATTTTTATTACAGTTTACTATCAGGCATTGTCACGCTTTGATTGGTTTTGTTGAGTAACATTTGGAATAATTAACATTTAATGAACAAGTGAAACAGTGCCGTGGCATGGGCAGCAGTGAAAGTTGGCAGTGCCCGCTAGCCTAAAAAATGGGAATTTAATTATTCCAAGAATCTGGCATGTCTGTTCATTAACAACTCAGAATAATGCAGTATTTTTTTTTACGATAAACGTCTCATGGCTTTAGGTAATAAAAGTTTCATTGTGCATATTAAAATCGCTTCAAATAATTGATGTTATCAATTTGGGATTCTTTGTGGGAGTAGAATTCAAATTCAATATGGATATTTATTTATGATAAGAATTTGAAATTTTTCAGAGTTGTTAGTTTTCCCCATATGCGTTAAATATATATTTATAACCATAATATTGTCGTTGCATTAGCAGAAGTTAATGTCAATACCTATTTATTTCTAACTTTATTTGTCTCAGATTGGCATAAATCCAATCAAAATAATAATTATGTAGCGTAAAATATATTAACTCAGATTTATCAAGTTGTTATTTCAATTTCTGCCGGTAGGAAGACGATATGCTCTCCTATTGCGGAGTATGATATAAATGATAATTTCTCATAATTCTGTAAATCGTAGTAGAAAGGTGGGGTTTAAAGAGACCAGTAATTAACTAATTGTTTTTCGATGCCTATCTATTATGGCCAACCAAGTGTGATATAGATTGAAATAAAATGCACATCATGCCATTGCATGAAAAACCATAAATCAATGTATTATATAAAGATATCCACTCAGGAATTAAACATTCGATATTTTGACCAATGGGCAAATACAGAAAACCAATGAGTGTTTAATGCCTGACTGCAGGACCGACGTGTCCTCTCAGACTTTTTCGGCTCTGTCCTCTTCATTATATTGAATATTATTTAAATGAGTCCTTCAAAATTGGATTTACACTTGTTTATCTCTTTGTTGAAAAGTCATAAAAATAATCCATTTCCGGAAAACATCATAATAGGGTTCAGCAAATAGTACCTTTTTGCTAGCGTTAAAATATATTGGTTGCACTCCAAAACGAAGCTATTTCCATCACCAAAGAGTGAGCTGAACACAAACAAAGAGTTATTGTGCACATCGTAAGATATTCGAGGGGTTATTCATCTTGAATTTCTCAGCCGACCGAGGTCAAACTGTCATGGTTGATTTTTATTGCAACATTTAAACAAATAGATTGTTTACAAGTGCTTCAATTAAATGACCTAGTCTCACCAACAAAAATATCATTGTGTGAAATTCACATGGCTTATCGAACAACTAAATTGTGCTGAATTTGATTATCGTTTAAGCACTTATTCTAATATAATAAGTGAAAAATTGAGTTATCTGCATGATGTCAGTGTGACTATGCTCTAGACTGGTGGTTCTCAAATCTTATCTATCTTCTCTTTTACCAAAGATAAGTTATTCATTGCCTCCCCCCCCCCGAGCGAAAACAAAATATGATGCAATGAAATTAATATGCCGTCTCGCATAGATTGACAGACTCTGATAATGTTATCACCCACTTGTATCAAACACCCCCAATAAGAATCATTACTCTTGAATTATTAAAGCTTATCTAAAAATAATAAATCCATGCCAGTTAATCTTTATAGAACAGTGGAAAAAATAAACATCCATATTTCTATGATAAAACAGTCAATCCTGTTTTTATGCGGTTTTTTATAAATGCAAATTTTTTAAAAATGTACTATGTTTTACGATATATAATTTTTAAAAATATTAAATTGAGAGCATGTATCGTTGTATTTTGGATAGAATAAATAATGAATCATAAACACATTACTTCAGCACATGAACTTGGCGAAGAAATGTTTGATACCTTAAGCGAAAATTATATCGACAAATTACTTACCGATAATGCTATAAGTGACAATGATGTCATTCATTTAACATTAACTATTGACAAAAGTCAGAAAACGATGACGAACTGGAAGAAATTCCAGTTCCTTCACTGCGAAAATAATTTAAGGTCTCCAACTTTTCAGTAAATTAGAATGATTCATTCTAAATTATTCAAATTCTGGACGCGCATTCAAGTTTCAACGATAGCTTAAAAAAATATTTATGGGTGTAACAAACTGCATTACCAATTAATTATCGAAAAAGAAAATCTGAATAAACTCTGATTACTAATTTCATTGTTAGAAAAAAACCATAGTTTTATGAAATTGATGCGCAGACTATTTCTTCCTAAAAAGAGTGATTTAGAACCACATGCTTTTAAACACACTTATAATTATTATACAGTGACTGAATATTTTTTAATATTTTTACACAGTGTTTTTCCTCTAATTTTCCTATACTTTGTGATTTAGTGTATATTTTAACTCCCTGTTTCAAAGTTCTGCGGATTTTAAAATTGATGTAACGGTTCCCCACCTTTTCCATGGAAGTCAAGTTTTTTTTTATGCGATTTTGGGTATATTTTGACTTGCTGTTTCAAAGTTATGTGGATTTTAAAATTCATGGAACGCATCCCCACTTTTTGTATGGAAGTCATGTCTTTTTTTGTGCGTTTTTTTATGCGATATTCCGTGGAACGCATCTACCGCATATCATTATATTGGTTTCCCACACCGAGGGAGCACTTTCAAAATGATTCATACCAATTTATACATTTTTAAACTGATCCCTGTATTTATTATAAGTTATCTATGAACCTCGGTTGAATATTTTTTCTGTCTTTTTAATATGCTCAATTGTTAAGCAATACTGTTTGTG
Organism: Himalopsyche anomala; assembly: GCA_031772345.1. Classification (NCBI taxonomy): domain Eukaryota; kingdom Metazoa; phylum Arthropoda; class Insecta; order Trichoptera; family Rhyacophilidae; genus Himalopsyche; species Himalopsyche anomala. The sequence goes on from CM062830.1 coordinate 13,584,008, forward strand.
ATATATTTTATATTATATGTATCGACACGTGTATACATTATATTAGTTTCACTAATGATTGACGGTAAACAATATTGAACTTATTTATACTTCTTCTTTCATTCAGTTTAGTTTTCTCATCAGCCATAATTTTTATAAAAAAAGCAATGATAAATGTGTCATTTCTTATTTAATACGTAAGAAATATTTGCATATTTTTGTGGCAAGCATTCTGTGACAATAAACATCAGTTTCTATGTCTGAATTGTCAAATTGGCTTGTGTAATATTACCTAGATATAATTGCAGATATTATTTCATCTGCTAGAAAATAATTAACAGACTGTTGTGCATTGAATGTGTTCATAATGAGTCTACGGCAAAATAGAAAGGGAGGATGTTGAGCCGTGTCTGTGTGAGTGTTCGCTGATAAACAAAACGAGTCGACATTTTAATGAATTGTCTGCCACTGCGCAGACGTTGCATCTGCTTTCATACTTTCAATTTCGCCTTTTTTAATTATAATTTTGCTAATTACGCCATTGCAGAGGTGAATCAATTAAAAAAAATATAATGCATTTCTTTTGCGAATAGAAATGTGAAAGAGAGAGATTGTGTAGTTTTCTGTCACCTTTAACGTGTTTTAGTGCTGTTATTGTGTTTTTGCTTTTATGGATTGAAGTGTGTTATATATGTTATTTTTTTTTTAATGTTTTTTTGTTTCGTATGTGTGTTTTGCAGTATTGTGTTAGTGTGTAGAGTGGACGATAGCACCCTGAGGCTGTCGAAATCATCGTTAGGCTACGTCACACCTGTTGCACCCTTATTCTTAATATCTGACCTCATACTCAGATTGCATGCATGACAAAGTTCACCCCGCACAATCCGTTTCTATTGAGGATAGTTCATCGGATCAGCCTGGACGCAAGATGACGAACTCGCAGGTGAGTGCAGTGTATTAACTAATATTTCTGAAAGTTGAGACTGATTGTGATCAGATTATATCATTGCGTATGGATTTGTGTAAAAACACATCTGTTGTATTAAGAAATGATAATTTAGTAAAAAAAATACAAAGCAAATCATTTCCGTAGAATTAAAATTCAAAATTTTTGCTCGAACTCATTACTGGAATCTTTTAATCGATTTTAATTACAAGCGCACTATTTTTATAGATAAAATTAGTTACTTTATAAATTAAAATGGTTTTTATGATATGAAAAAGAATGCGAAAAAGTTTTAACACTAACTATAGCGGAGTTAAGAGGTTAAACAAAACCCCCGCAACTGGTGGAAAAAACTAAAGTAATTTTTTCCTTAAATCCCATTTCTAAGATTGACATCCATGTTCCTTATCTCAAACGCTAAAATTAAAATTTCAGTCCATACTACGCAAAGCATATAATCAAATACATGCAGATCATTCATACACTAAAAGCAATTGAATTGTTTAATCCCTTTAATTAAATTTTGCCAAGTTGAGCTATAAATGTAATAATCGCACCCTATTTAATAAATTTCTAGCCAGTCAGAGTACGCTGCTTATAATTTAATATATTACTATGAATTTAATCTCTGCACATTGGATCATCAGCTATCGTTTTCATCATATCGTTCATTTAATCAAATGGATTCATAACATTTGTGCCGTCGTAAAGTCATTTGCTAATGCTTCATGAAATGTTTCCTGGGCTTGCTACTTCACATGGGGGGTAATCAAATAAACAAGGCCATCCTGGGGGTCCATTTTTATAAAATTAATTACTGATAAAATCCAGATGGTATTTTTATTTCTTGATACATTTTATGACCAAATTGTTAAGCTGGATCAGTGTGTGATTTTTATGACAGTTTAACAGCAGTGTTTCCCAATCATTAAAGACGGTTGCACTTCTTAAATTATATGTAATGAAAATAATCCATGATAGTTCATTGTGACAACGTAAAACAATATTACAACTTATTGTTGTTAAAATTAATAAAATGTGTTTGGTGACATTACGCTTAAATGATCTGTTATACTTCAACTGTATAGTGACAATGACCCATGCAATGTAAAAGTCGCACATTAATTAGTTCAGCATTCGCTATTTTTGGTTCATTATTGTGTTGAGTATCGCTACATATTTTTTTTAAAGATTCATTTCTTTGAATCTCTAACACTTAGGTAACACACATGTTGTAGTTAGAGAAACTTTGTATTACATCAATTTGTATCACTATACTATTATTTTTTTCAAATAAATGTTTTTTCATAAATTCTGTACTTTTTTTTATCCATGTCCGCTCTCAATGTGGAACATATGGCCTTCTAATGGAGGTATCTCAACAGAAGTTTTTCTACGAGAACTGTTGGTTACGCATTCGCTCAACCTCTCTTGTTTTTCAAAGAGAGGTTGAGTGTAGGGATAAAGAGATTAGGCTAGAACAGTGGTTTACTAATCGTTCCCACTACACCCAGTTATTAAAGGATCGGAAAGGGTGGGAGGGAAATTTTTTAGACATCACAAACACCCGTGCATTCAAACAGAAATTGATCGAAAAAATTCTGCTCATAGTGGGACTTGAACCCGTGAAGTCCGGCATGGTAGCCAACAACGCTAACCGCTGCGCCATAGGACCCGACAATTATGTTCTACTGATTACTTATTGATGCCGAAAAAGACTTTAATTGATATATCTTGAAATGGTCATTTTAGTTTTATTTATTTTTGGACAATATAAAATAAAATTTATAACATATCTTTATACCACTGATTGACTACCCTATTCAATTTGAATTCTATGTTTTCACTAGTTTCTTTTATAATGTCATGCAATTATATGTAGTTCTTGTAGCTAATTTGTAAAGTAAACGGTTGGTTATACCAGATTAAGTTAATGTAGAATTGATTCACTATTCAATCTTTGTAATCTCCAATAATGGTTGCGTTTTATCATTTTTTTAAAATTATCTACATGTTGTATTTACTCATAGCAAATATCATTTTTCCTTTTTATTTAGATTTGTGTCATCGAGCGTAGGTAGATTGGGCCCTATCTTATCTTGTTTGCTAATTTTCGATGCATGGTTACATAAATACATCATTGAATATCAATATTAATAGATAGGTAGGATTGAATTTAAATGATCATTATTTAATTTATTCACTATTATATTTGTGGAGCATATTTTGAAAACATGACGAGTTCATTTCATATATTAGATGTATTATATGAAAAAAAAAAATCCGCTCCCAATGTGGAGCTTATGGCTTCCTAACGGAGGTATCTCAACAGAATATAACTTAACAGTTGAAAGTGTAAAAAGTGATGTACGAGACTATGAATGCATTTTTTTTTGTAAGACAGCTTAACAATTTCACAGTAATAATTGGGATAATTTCTGTGAATTATAACAGAAATTTTATTATTCAATAAAATTGCTGTCAAATTATTCTCAAAAATGCTGTTAATTTTCAAAACAATTAAGCAATTAATAATTAACACACATATCATTCATATTTATAGCTTTCATGCTCTTTTCAATGCAAAAAGTATTTATTGTCTGAAAGAGAGGTAGACAATGAGACAGCATGGGAATGTATTCCCACGTGAGAATTCTACTTTGCAGATTTCATTCAGTCGATTCTTTTACAAGCCAGACACTTTTTATGCATCCTCAATATACGTTTACAATCACTACTTACAGTGTGTAAGTAGCATTCTCTTTTAGTACACTGGGAAATATGATGTGTATTTTTTTGTATTAGAGCCGTGGTAAAATGCAGTACCTTGAAAGTCTCACTAGAAATTCACATTTAAATCGCTGTTCAAGAGTGAGGGTAAAATTGTTTACATTCGATTCCATTTTATTGTAATATACCGGGACAAGATTGATTTAAAAAAAAAAACACTGAAATATGAACACCTGATATGTTCACCATTTATTAAAATAAGCTTATTATAATTCCGAGCTAAAAATTCAGATAACTCATGGCAGTGCTTCCCAATCTGGGGTCTGCGAAAATTTTCATTTCAACATTCTTTGTGATAAAATATGAAAATGTGAGATAAAAAAAATCGGGGGTCCGCAGATTATTTTTTTCAGATTTAAGGGTCCGTGACAGGAAAAAGGTTGGGAAGCACTGTCTTATGGTATCTTTTTACACCAGTAATGCACCCGAAACGTTCTAATTAGGGCCTCCACAAAAACTGACTTTTTGTATTCCAATATTTCCTAAAACCTGGTTTAACCCCGTTTTCACAAAAAAGAAAAATTCAATTGAAATAGCGGAAAAATGAAATGTGTAAAAACACAAAGTCCACAGATTTGCTAAGTGTAAAAAGAATGTTTTTGACTATAATTTACTTTGTAAGTCAGCTGTGTCTTCTTTGTTTCAGTTATGGTTCCGAGGAGTTCGAAGTTCAAAATTTCGACATGTTTACGGAGTGCCTTTCAAGAGGGAGCGTTGCTACGACAATATAAAAATCACTCGCAATGCGCACGATTCCAATTTCTGTGCTGTCAACCCAAAGTTTGTTGCTATAGTTACAGAGGTTGCCGGAGGAGGGGCGTTTCTGGTGCTGCCGCTGGATCATGTAAGTCATTTTAATAAATACTCTCAGTAAAATAGTATCGGAAGTCTTGTATTTCCGACATTGCATTATGACTATGGTTGGAATCATGGTTTTTTGCTCTCATTTTTATAAAATGTTATATATGTACATGTCATGAACTAAAATAGTGTCAAAACAGAATACCTCTGTATTTATTTATTTTAAAGATGTTTTTCAGAACGAAAAATCGGTTCACATCTATTTATTTGTTCATCTGCGACTCATTCTGCTATTCATTGGATACGAATTGGTCGCTATTCACAATCTACGTTAGGCATTCCTGTCTGAGGGTTAATAATTTTTTAGATAATACCTGCTGCAAATTTTGTTTTGACTTTCTAATTATTGTTACGAACTATATAGATTAAATTTATTTTCAGATATTATTAATTGTTTGATAACAGTTTTATTAAAAAATACAAATTTTGTGATATTGCTGAAATTTCTTTTATTGAAATATGTGTTGTCATTATTTTGATTACACTGACCTATCTATCTTTAATTCATTAACATAGTGTTGAATGGAATATATCAGAGCTTCTCAATTTTTTACCGCAGTGGAACACTGCATATCCTGAAATTTCTAGGGTAGGTTATAATATTGTATTATAACGACCCTATATTGTATTTATGAGCATAAAATATCATTTCGGCTTGATTCCCTTGTCTGAAATCATTGTCAGAAGAGACGACATGCCTACAGATGAATGCATTAAAAATCTAGGCCAGAATTGATAGTAATAGTTCTAAGAAAGTTGATTAAAAGTAATAATGAATAAGTTTTCAAATGAATAAGTTTAAACATTTAACTATGCACATAAAAAATATTTATCACCATTAACAATACCAGAGCTGTGGAGTCGGAGTCGCGGTGTTTTGACCGGAATCGTAGTCTTGAAAAATATATTGAATGATGTGTATTCAAACAAAATAGTCCCAAAGTGTTGACATTTCATGCTTTGCTGACTAAAGATGATCTGATGGTATACATATATATAAGTTAAAATAAAATTATTGAAAAATTTCCTCGGAGTCGTCTTTTTTTTACATGACTCCACAGCCCTGAATAATACGTATTATTCTTACCAGATAGGCCCCCATAACAAAAGAAAAATATTTTTTTATTTATGTGTGTAAAGTGTTGACATATTGCCTCCTAATAACAGAAGTTTTTCTACGAGAACTGTTTGTTACTCAGTTGCTCAACCTCTCTTTTTCAAAGAGAGTAATAGGGATATAAGGATAAGGCCAGGACAGAACAAGTGGTTAATCAATCGCTCTTGCTACGTCCAGTTATTAAAGGATCGGCAATGTGTCGGAGGGAATTATTAGACATCACAAACACCCATGCCTTCGAACATTTTGTTACCATGAATCCAATATGGATAGTCAACTTATACTGAAGCTTGTCTCAACAGAAGTTATTCTATAGTCGCTCAATCTTTTCTTTTCGGAGAGAATGAGAAGAGAAGGATAGGGCTAAGGCAGGAGAGGCTCTGGAGATTGGACCCGTGAATACCGCAACAAAGTTAAAGACATTAACCATCCGATTACAGACCCAGATAATTTAGTACATTGGCTTTAATGTTTTTAGTGATCTGGGCTTTGAAAGATGTATTTATTGCAAGACATTTTTATTTTGAAAATATATACATAACATATACACAAAACAACATCTTAATTTTGAATGGCTACGATGTTGTTGTTTATTCAGGTTCACATATTATGATGTGTAGAGAATGCCGCTAAGTATATATAGTAAATAAACTGCGACATCTTATCTTGTTTCAGACGGGTCGCTTGGATTTTAATGCAAGCCGTGTAACTGGTCACCGAGGGCCGGTACTAGACATAAAATGGAACCCTTTTAATGATAATATCATTGCCTCTTGCTCAGACGACACCACTGTAAGTATTTTGTATGTTGAGTATCGATTGCTTAATCTGCAAACTGGTTCACTCCATTCGGGGCATAGAAAATTCAAATTCTTCAGGGTATAGAAAATACTTAACCAACTTTCGGAATTTAACAATTTGATTATAGTGAAAATAAACCTAATGTATATTGGAATTGTCAGATTCCACTTGATTGTTAAAATATTGAGTTTTTTCCATGCACTGAAAAATTTAACTAAGTGCAGTTAACCAGCTGGTTGGCAGCTTAAGCAATTGATATGTGTTTCCTGTAATTTTACTTAATGGTATAATCACGTTTCTTTATAATGATGTTTTGGTTATGCCTTATGACAATTGTGTCTTGTAATAGCATCACAATGTTGTTTTAAATAGCGAGGTTAAAATTATGAATTTATTCAACAGTTGGATTTTTTTGCGATAATTTAGGTGTACTTAACTTAAAATCATGCTTTTTGGCTTCCATTGCTTATTCAATTGTTTCGTTGTTGGCCAGGTGAAATTATGGCATATTCCTGACGGAGGCCTCTCCATGCATCTGACGGAATGGCTGGTGGAACTGAGAGGCCACAAGAGGCGAGCCGCTTACATCGAGTGGCATCCGTCTGCAGAGAACGTCTTGCTCAGTGCCGGTTTCGATTACCTGGTAAGACTGATTTACTTGAAATACAATCATGTATTATTTTATATTTTTTTTATCCGTGTCCGCTCCCAATGTTCCCAAATGCTCCCAAATTAACTATTTAAAATAATCTATTGACTGAGTTTTGTAACCCGTAAAACTTGTCAACATATTGTTTTTAGTATTTCCACTAATTGAAAAAATGTTGAAACATTTTGGCCCCCGTGACATACACCATTCTGTTTATATATTTTTTAATTTGAATAAAACGTAAAAAATGGCAACTGATATTCTAATCATACAGCAACCTTCTGATATTCAAACTGACTATATTGTGGTCTACTATTATTGATATCTCCGGACTAGTACCCAGACCCGTATCCCAGCAATCCGATGGTTCCAGGCAGGGCTGGCTTGTAGCGTGTGCGAAGTGTGCGGTGCACACAGGCAACGCACTAAGATTTTAACACTATCCAGTCATGTAGTTCTAGTTTTGATAGGCGCCTTGCACACAGGCGCAGAAATCCTCGAGTTGGCCCTGATTCTAGGGTCATATCTCTGTTAGGTGCATGTCAAATTAAGCTCTTTTTTGTTATAAATTTTCATTCAGCACTCCAATACAACTATTCAAATAAAAATAAAAAAAATTGAAAAAATTCTAACTCACCAAAATAAAATAGAAATTGAAAATTTAGATAATATAATTAGAATTGTATCTTACCTATTAACAGCTCAAGAAATAGATTTAGATGAAGTATATGGATTAGTTGTAACGTAAATTAAATAAATTTATTAAACATATTAAAAACTTGTGTAACAATAAAATATGCAAAAACACTGTTATTTTTAATGTTCTATTTTAATACACATGTTAATATAAATATAAAGCGAAACTTACAAAATGCTATATCAAATGACATACTGATGTTTGCAAAAAGATAGAAATTATGTCGCACATTGGCTAGATTGGACTGTTCAGCCTTTGAATTTTCCGCGCAGCTTACACCTCTTTAGAGGGAACATTGGTCATGATCAATAATAACAATTTCCCCATAAATTTTGTACCCATATGTATTACAATAACGAGAACAAAGGGACATTTGTTTTATGGGCGACCCAGTTTATCAAGGAAAAAAAAACATCAAAAATAAACAAAGAACAATAGACATATTTTATTACTACAGTCCACATGTTTTGAAATAAAAACATTCACTATTTATAAAATGTGATCTCACCAAGCTAGTTAAAATTCTACTACAAGAAGTCCATTAGAAAGCCAATGTAGTATTTTTCGCAAAGTATGCAATGCTGATATATCGGCTCTGCGGTAATCTAAGGGTGATTTGAGGGGATGGCTCGGGGTGAATAATCGAAAGATGAATTGAATTATGTTGCGAGATGACTTGAAGGGAAAGGTATCCGAGTATCTGTTGTTGGGATGGTCGCAGCACTTACACATGTACCTTTGGTCACTCATTTGTTTCCTCTAAGAAATCATCTTTATTTGTCCACACCCCAATGCATGTCAACGAGTGAGGTCCTAATGAATATATAAAAAATAGGAAACAGGTACAATTTCAAGAAAACGGGAAGAGGAGTGAAAATTTATATTGTGTGCAATTTCTGTGGCGCATCTTTACAGAGGGTGTAAATTATTAGTGATAATTATTTATTCTTTGTATAAAAAACTTTTATATGCAACATCACGGCAGAACAGCTATCATAAGCGCATCTTATTCATTTCGTAATGCAGTATATGGTGAGTTTGTATTAAAATATGAATAATTTTATTGGTTAATTTAAAGCTATAGGGATTTCTAAAAATGTGAAAATATTTACGTGACAGCCAAAAACTCGCCCGCATCAGGCCCACAAAAAATGTGTTGATAATGAATACAATATTGCCACAATATCAACTAATATAAACTATGATACTACTTTTACCTTTCAAGCATGTATGACGTGCACAGCACGAGAAAACAATGTTCACTGTCAATACTTGGTGGAAAGACATTATATTAGTAAAAACACAATATTCCTTTGTACTTCATTCCACTTTATTTAATATGTCAGGACCGGTTTCGCTCATTACGAGCATCGTCAACTAATGATGCTCGTAATGAGCGAAACCGGTCCTGACATATTAAATAATGTGGAATGAAGTACAAAGGAATATTGTGTTTTTACTAAGAAAACAATGTGTTTTATCTTTCACTTGAATTTGCAAAAGTTCATGGATTTCATTTAAACAGCTTGAATTTAATTATGATTTGATTGATAAAACATCAAGTTGCAAATATTTTTTTATAATCTGAAAAAACCTAGAATGTTTAATTTTTTTTATAAATAGAGTTCAAATTGTTGCCATAAAAAAATATATTTTTATGAGACTATATTTCCAAGTGATCCAGTGTCAACGTATGTCAATGTCGTTGGCTTGAAACACAGAGATCACAGGTTCGAATCTCAGTACGAACAGTTTTTATAGATACTGTCCGAAGACATGACATATGTGATGTCTTGAATTCCCCCCTCCCACCTGTCCTATCCTAAAAAAAATGAGACAGCCAAAGTGATCAGCTAACCCCTACTCCTGTCCTAGCCCTATCCTTTTATTCCTCCTCCGTATGCTCCACGTTGAAAATATATTCGGTATTAGGTTCAGAGCTTTTTAGCATTAACATATAACATATAACACCTATGAAGCACTGGTCTGAGAGGAATGACTTTAAATAAAAAATTTGAAAACCACTGCTCATAATATTGTTTGCCAAGAGTGTCACCAGAAATATTTTCCAAAACAAAAAATAAACAATTCTGATTTAAATTTATTTGTTCATCTACTATTCAAAATGTATTTTAGGTATACATGCCTGAAGGGTTAATAGGACAATGTTTTGCATTTTGGTCGGTCACTATTCAAGTGTTAATTTTTGACTCACCGATTAGTCTCTTATAAATCGATATGCATCTTGCTTTTACAAATTTAATATTATATATAAGTATCTCGACTACTAAAACGACAGCACCTATAGACATGCCGGCGATCCATATGTAAATGGCTCCTTCTACCTGTCCCATGTTCAATTGTGTGGCGCTAGCATCTGTTCTTCGTTTTTCATCCGAATTATGGTTGATGTCGAATGTGACGTTAGCCTGAGGTGTAATCTTGGCTAAGAGCATTTTTAAAATACCGGCTTCGTTAAGAATCCTTATTTTCTTGTTAATGAAACAGTCGTACGGGGAATTGGGTCTCAGTCCCAAAACGACAGCGTAAGTCATAACATTCGGCTTAATAGGATGCAAATGTTTCTGTACATATTCCAGTTCCGTTTCTGAGTCGGCTATGACAAATTGATCCGATAAAACTTTTAAAACAACTCCATAATTATTCTTAATGATTCGTCTCTTTCTATCGTTCGGTTCGTCTTCCGGAATAAAAAGTTTCGATAGCACATTGTATACAGTATCATTGCTTTCATTAAAAATTCTGGAAGCCGTCGTATCGTATTGACCCCAAGTTATGTTATTACGAAGCATGTCTTCAAAGCTATGGATTTTCTCTGAATATATGGGATACATCATCAGAGAAGTGTATCCGGTCGTGTAAGCGATACCAAACAGCATGCAGACGACTATCCACGATATTGTTATCCATCTCATTGGGAATTCGCGCGCTGACGGAAAATTATTGGGCACCGCTTGTATTGTAATCTTCACAACGCTCCACACTGCATATTTCACCTGTGCGTATTTCAAGCTTCGATAGTTTCTGTTAAGTTTCTTTATTATTTTAGCGGACACTGCGGACACGCAACAAGTTACGGTCATCATCAAAAAGCAAGTAAGCCAAACTGCGTTACTGAACGGCATTTGCAGGAGTGACGCCTGAGACAGTCTCCGAGGGTTAGGAACGAACATTTGCGTGGACAGTTCATTGTAAGATATACTCGGTTGACCTGTACGATTGAAAAAGTTAGAAAGCCACAAAGAGCACGCCGCTATTTCAGATTTACCTTCCGTAATATCCTCAATTACCTCTTTCCATCTGGTATAAGTCGGGCTTTTTATAAGGTACCGTACCGGTACTCCTCTGGTGATTTCTGATAAAATGAAACCTTCCACTCCGCCCAGCTCTTCTTTCTCAGGATCAACTATAACGAACGGCGGACAATGAAATAAGCTCACGTTGAATGTGTTTCCTATTTTTAAATACGGCCGATTGCACTGCATTCCAAACATTTGTTTCTCCTTTAGAGCTTTGCTAAAATTTTTATTTGAAATCGGCAAAGTGATCTCTTCGTCGATTGACGAATCCCATATAATGATATTACAGTTTTTATCGGTGACATATCTTTTCTTGTTAACACTATCGATGCTCACTTGAACCACTTGCATTCCGGCAAGCAATATAAACGGATAAAAAGTATCGAGTTGAATTATATCTCTGTTAATGTTGAATATTAAAATGTTTTTGGTTACGTGCGGCTTTATGTATTCACTTTGACTCTTGTTAAATAAATTTAGAATGGATTCACCATCGTCGGCTACGATTATTGATCCGGAACAGTGAGTGTGCTGCGAAATAGATGTGTTGTCGATGGGGTACGAATAAATCGGACACGTCTGCTGGATCATTCCTGCGATATATTTTCCGTCATCGCTGTCGTCCGTTATCATGTTCAAACAGCTGTAGCATAGCAGTAGAATCTCACGAGATATTTCCTTCATTACATTTTTAATACTCTCTTCACTGCAGGAATTGACGTAACTCAATTGAAACAGGACAAATAAAAATATCAATCGTACAGGCATATTTAGAAATTAGTGAATGCTGATTTAAGAAGTGGTCGCAATATACTGGCCTGAAGTTTCAAAAAAAAATCTTATAGCTACTTCGATGCTACTTTATATGATACAGTAAACCAATGTATATTTTATAATGTTCTGTAAAGTGGCTGATACATAATTTAATAGCTTTCAATTTGTCACATGACAGCCTTCCTCTTGTACCGTCTATTGAATGATTATGATCGTTTATGAAATGAGGTATGCACACAAAACACTCATTTTGAGTAAACATACGGCTTATTATGTTTGATAATTATTTTAATATGTTTCATCAGGTTAATGCGAAAGTAATTGTCTTTATTTGCAAATAAACAATTTAAAACATTTATAAAATCCAATTTTTATACTCTATTGACCGGCTTATTCATCCCATCCATAAAAATCTTTCCGTATTAAGTATGTAAGTTGAGCATACAACTCATTAAAGGATGCTTTAAAATCTTCTGTTGAATTTTTTTATCAGTAAAAAAATTTTTTTTGGAACGAAAAGTATGGTAATCACTAGTTGTTAAATCAGGAAAGTGAGGCGAATGTTGTAAAACTGCCCATTTGAAGTAAAATTCGGCAGTTTCATAATGGCGTTGGGCTGCGTCAAACCGGCTAGCTACCAGTGTGTACAGACATTTAAACATGGCATGGAATGGTCAAAATGTTAGACTCCAAATCTGTTTTTGTGAAATTCTTTTTGTTCGATACTTCTGTTGAATTCTTATTCATTTTTTTTCAAGTTATATTAAATTCAAAAATATCTGTCTCTATGGAGTATCATTTTTCCGCAATGCTGCATAATTTTAAATATCGTGAATTATGCTATACTTCTATGTGTACTTTTATGGTAGATAGTTTTATGATATTTTACGACTGACTTTTTTTTATAGATAGACTAATTGGACAATAAATTTAATATACAGGATGGCAGGTAATTTTGAATAAATTGCCCTCGGATGAATAATTAATAAATGATGTATGATGTTTTTGCATGTCTGCAATTTTTACCTGCCTTATCTGTGAAGCGTATCAGAATGGAAAGCATCATTATTTGTTGATCGATAATGTTCCATTTATCATAATTAGAAATGATTGTGTAATTAATTAATTATTAATGAATGTTAGATGTTCGATTTAAAGTATACCAATAAGACCAATGAAGTATTATAAAATGTAATTAATCAGCTTGAATTCATACATCTAAAAAATACTCATTCAATTGGAAAATTCTGAAAATAAAGGTGAGCTATTTTCTTTATATTACTATTGAATAAATTTTGATTGTTTTTCAAGAAGGTTGCATAAAAAGATTCAAGATTTTCACTGTCACTGCGTCGAATGAAATCAAGGGTCAAACGGCTTCTCAAAAATTTATATTCTTTCGATGCGTATTGCATTTACAAAACAGTAATTAGTTATGTAAATGTTGCATATGATCAATAAAATAAAACCATAACCTTTTAAGTAGTGAGTTAGTTTTTACCTGGGCTGTAGAGTCAGGGGTTTTGTCCGGAGTCGGAAAAATATTACGACTTTGACCCAATAGAATACAGTTGCTTTGTCGGTTGGCTTCTCAGGGTGGATTGCGTTCAAAATTCATTTTTAAAGCAATGTTTATCTTGTGTTGTTTCAGATTATCGTGTGGGATATCGGCAAGGGAGAGGCTATGAACGTGATCGATTGCCATCTGGATGTGATATACTGCATGTCATTCAACCGAGACGGCTCGTTACTTGCGACAACTTGCAAAGACAAGAAATTAAGGATCATTGAGCCAAGATCTGGAATCGTTGTTTCTGTGAGTACTTATAAATTAATATTAAATAATCTTATCAACCTCATTATTCCACTCTTACCTTCTTAACCTAAGACTTCTTAAACCTTATCAACCACGCCAATCTGATGTGTATTGCATAAAATCCATACAAAATATTAATAACTTTTGTAAACATAAATATAATGCAAAATATAATTTGTTTTTGTATTTTATTCATAAAATGACTTGTCTTATTGAAAACCTTGAAATATGAATATTTGTGATTTTACAATAAAAATGATTAAATCCTTATATTATGTGCACACACTAGAGGTCTGCGCGGGCCGAAATTTTACAAAATTACCCGGACCGAGCCCAAAAGACTCAGGCCCAAATCTAATACCACACTTGATACCTGAACCCGACCCGAAGCCCGAATTTATACTCCACAGCCCGAAAAATCCCGTTTTTTACAACTTTACAACAATTTACGATTCTCTATAGAACTGGTAATAGTTAAAATCATTATAGCTGACTTACGACTCGAACATAGTCGGAAATATTTTTCTGAAGAATAAATTCCTTGCCCGGGCCCGTGTAGACCTCTAGCACACACATTTATTATTTTTTCAGTAAACTTTTCAATTTTTGAATATTTTTATTTCATAGACAAAAATAAGACATCGTTAAATGTAAAATGGGATATTATACGATTATAAGCATAATGAAAAATAAGGATGTCGTAATCAATTGTTTGGAGGTTATATTAAAAAGTTATACAAGTTATACAAGGAGTTATTTATACAAAATTGAGTAAAACATATAAATAATCATGTATAGATTCATATTTTCATCAGTTGAAAATGCTCACGATAAACGAAACCAGTCTTGATCTTTGATAAATAATATTGAATTTGTACAGAAAAGTATTATTTACTATATCACTCGTCCGCTATATGCACCAGCACTTATCAAGTAAAAAACATCAAAAATTAATAAAGAGTATTGAAAAACGTTACATCTTTTGTTTTTATAAAATATTCCATTATCATTTTTCTAAAAATTGTACTACGAGTCTACCTGAATGTCAACTCAATGGTAGCCTATGGGTTAATTTATTCCATGTAACATATTGAAAGTTAAGTTTTTTAACGAGCAATGATGATTTTTCACGATTAATAATTATGGATATCTTTGTGATGAATTTACAGGAAGGTCTATGTCACCAAGGTACTAAAGCTTCAAAGGCTTGTTTCTTGGGATCACAGGGAAGAGTGTTGACGGCAGGCTTCTCGCGTCACAGCGATCGACAATATTGCGTCTGGGACCAGCACGATCTCTCCAGGCCGCTCAGCTGCGAAACCATCGACAGCTCGTCTGGAGTAGTGTTTCCATATTATGATTATGACACAAATATGGTAAGATGTCTTCTATGATTGGAATGCAATGGAGTTTGTCAATAAGGGTGATATTTATATGAGACAATTCAAATCAAAATGTATACATATGAATTTATTTTAGTTCAAGTGTTTTTGGATTTCATTATAAAAACAATTTCTATAATCATTTTGTTACGTATGTCTTTTTTATAATAAAATCTTGATTTAAGTAGTCTGCAAAATCTGAAAGATTGAAAGACATTATTCAATATGATCCGATACTCGTCAATGTTGTGTATAATACGTATTTATAATATAATAATAACGTTGTAAGTAATAAAATTTCATTTCATTTGACACAAGTTTTATAGACATTGCAAAGAGATCGTTAAAAGTTGCGTAGACTACTATAATTAATGATATAACTAATAACTAAGCAAAATCATTCAATTAAAAAAAAAAATATATGACATTTGCAATATTTATATGTCATATCATCGGTATTCTGCCATAAAATGTTAAGTCAAAAAGATAAAGATAAAGATAATTGACTGTTTAAATATCATGAAGCCAACTGAAATGGAGCGAGGCTGTAGAAAATGTGACTAATAAATAAACAATTGACCAAAATTTTTACAGCTCAAAAACGTCGTAAAATCATCTATCAGTAGCTGTAGAAATAAGAAATCTGTACAGCTAAAGAGTTATGTTTCTGCCAACGAAATATACTTAATCCGTATTACTTCTTTAAATATCATAACAAATAAATGTAGTATGAGTCAGCTTGCTTTTTGAGTATAAAGCGTGCTTAAATCTATCGATTTGCATTCATAACTCAAAACACCCATTTTTTTACTTAAAAGTTTTCTGGCAGAATACCGATGATATTTTAAATTATATATCCAGTCGATTTTTCTTTATAGCTTGCGTATAGTATAATCAATTTCTTTCTCTGAAAGCTCTCAATAAAAACGTTGTACAGTGAACAAAATTGTATTATCTCACATAATTAGTTTATAAGATTTGTTTTGTGAATTTTTGCACTATAATTTCTATAAAACATGGATCTAATTTGGATAATATTGTTTCACTTACAGGTTTACTTAGCAGGGAAAGGTGATGGCAACATACGTTACTATGAAGTCGTGGATCAAGCTCCTTATGTACATTTTCTCAATCAATTCCTATCTGGCAACCCTCAGGTTAGACCATTACATATTGCAATTTTTACTCGTAGATCTTGAAACTTTTGTTAAACTTGTTCAAAAACCATCCCATTGATAGACATGTCAGTGCATTTGATAGTAAGTAAGCTATATGTAAAATTTGTTATGTTTTAATACATTTAAAGGTTTTCATTGCCGAATTTTGCTAAAATTATTATGCTTTAATAAACCACGAACATATTTTTTTTTCTATACCAATTATTTTCATGTGTTAGAAAGCAAATGCATTAAATCTGTTGAATTGTAGATATTAATTTGAGTACATATAAATCCTTCACTGATTTCACTTAAATAACTTGAGTCCTATTGAGATTTAACTAAATTTTTGATTATGAGTATTTTTTATGGTCTTTTTTATTAAATATTTTAACACTGATTTAAAAATTGATTTTTCTACTGGATTGCATGTTTTGAGATTCTTATATACAAAAAAATACATATTTAATTTTTGTCAAGTATAAATAATCAAGTGTTGTGTTATATTTCAGCGGGGACTGGGATTTATGCCGAAGCGAGGAGTAAACGTATCTCAGTGCGAGATATTTAGATTTTACAAGCTGCACACTTCTCGAGGCCTCTGCGAACCCATATCAATGGTTGTTCCTAGAAAATCAGATCACTTCCAGGTATTGTATTCAATTGTGTTTAGACCACTGATCGCTGTGGCTTATTTATTTTAGCCCAAAAGCGCCTTTGAATGCCTGATGATAAGGCCAAAACCTGGGTTGTTAGTGACAAAACGTATGGAAATTTACGAAATTTAATATTGAAATTCTATCAAACACCTTCAGTAGAAATCCTAAATTAAATAATATAGTTTTATGATGTTTTCTCTATGATATGTAAAAGTTTGTAACAATAGATTGACTCTGTGAAGTTCTTCTAAACAAAGTCTAAGCGCTCTGATAAATCGTTTAACATTTCATGCTTTTTTATCTGAACCAAAATTGTAGCTATCCATTCTCTGAATTACAATTTTTTGTTAAATAAACGGTTAGCGTAAACTAAGTGAAAATTCATTTAGAATTGGCTCTATCAAATTAACTAACACCATGAAAATTCGACTCGCAATTTTTTTTTGCAGGATGATCTTTATCCTGATACAGCTGCGCCTATACCGTCTCTGTCAGCTCGTGATTGGCTGAGCGGAGTCAACGCTCCACCTATGCTCATCAGCATGAAAACAGGTTCGTGATATTTATGTTACTGTACCTGAAATCAATCGGTAACATTTTGTTTATTTGCAGTCAAGGAAACTTCATAAAATACATTGCATGAAGTGATCATCATACATGATGACATCTACAAATTTCATTGGAAAGTCATAGCAGCCACTAATTCATTTAATCTTTTGAAAGTCTTTGGCATGTTGAAATGATGATATTTTAAACCTTTCTGGTTTGTTAATTGAAAATGTCAATTCATTTCAATGAAAATGCGAAAACTAGAAGTGCTATTTGTTCTATTTTACTTGCTTGTAATTTATTTTATTGTTTATATTATCTTTATTGTGTGTATTATAAATTTAATAATATGCCAGCAGTCTCTTAGATGTATTGTTGATCTTAATATTCTTAAAGTTTGTTTAATTTTCAGCATCAGAACTTTACTCAAATGGTGGTAGCCGATTTCCATCTGACAAACTTGTCATAGGTAGGGGAAAAAAATAGAGTGGTGTTACCAAAAAATTAACACAGTGTTTTAACATCTCTAATCCCATTTTATAACCATTACTGACTATATTATTTATATATTTATTAACCTCAGTAATGAGTAATGATGTGTCATCTAACACAGTGTTTTCCAACCTGTTTACATCTGCGGGCTGGTAAAAATAGGAGAAATATTTCAACGTTGCAAATACATCAAATAAATCATAAAATATTATATTGTTAATTTAAATAACCGGTATATGTGCATGCTGCCAGTTTATGATCTATTTGAAGAATAAAAACAACAATTATTAATGTGCAGCTAGACATAAAAATATAATAAATGTTTATAAAAACAAATAATTACGATACAAAATGTTTTGAAATATGTTTGTAAAGACGAACTGACTGAAAATTTCGGTCGATTCCACGGACCACTGGTTGGTAAACACTGGCTAACATATATGTAATATATTATGTATGTAATATAAGTATGTGTCTAACGATAAAACTTTGCTTGCCATAATTTCGTGAATGCTATTATAATAAGAGCCGTGCAAATGAAAATAACAAAGAAAAATCTTAAACAAAGTTGCCCTTTTAGACTCGTCTAAAAGAGCACCTTTCGTCACCTGTCAAATGCTTTTCAGAAACATTACAATATATATCAGTTAATAACAGGAATGTAAATATTTTTTATAAAATTAAATATTAAGAATATATCTAGTATACGTACGTACACAGTAGTTATTTGTTTTAATTTTAAAATAACTTTTTAAAAATGCAATGAATCGAAGCATTTTTTTTCTGTAAAATTAGACTGAGCATTTTAGTAGATCATCATTTAAAAACCATTGAGAGAAAGAGAAACAAATTTTCTTTTGAATATTTGTTGAGAACGAGCCTCCCTAAACAAATGTTGTAGCAATGTTTACTTAGAAACACAGAATGGTCTGTGTCTCGCCGATAACGCACTAGCATCTAAAACGGAATATTCCGTTGCCCGCCAATAATAGCAAATCCATAAACAACGGAATTTTAAGTGTCCCATAAATGTATTCTTATATTTGAAACTTTTTCTTACTCTTATTGAATATGTATATAACTTTTTATAGGTGTGAGCATTTCAACTCACAAACCGCGCATCTACAACAAGGACGCCCCGGCGCTTCAACCCCAGGACAACAACAACAAAAAGAAGTTTGCCTTTCTTTCCTGCGAGACCGTGCCCGATTATAGACCTTTAACCACATGGCAGCTCCGAGCAGAAGAAGAAAACAATTCTGTACTGGTGATAATTTTTTACTTTTAATTATTTCAATGTTGTTTATACATGTGTATAAAGGCTGTGAATTTAGAATCATGGATTTATGTAATTTTGGTCTGAGTGAGAGTTGTCATCCATGACTGTTATTGTCAGACCCATTTGGTTTTAGTCTGACAATAACAGTCATTTGAACGGTTCTTCCACTTCACGATTCTTTCGCTACTCTTATTAATTTCAAAGATTAGGTCGCTTGGAATTTTTCATTTACAAACAACGTCAATTATTAACACTTTAATTGTCATGGTGGTGACCGGCAATTAACAAAATCTTTGAGTTGTTATTCATCGTTGGTAGGCACAAGCAGTAGATATAATATAATATTTAGAATAACTTGTGTACCTCTTCCATATTAATATTATAGAATTATTTTGTAAGCATTGGAATGGCTTATTAATTTTCTTCACTACTAAAAAAAGTAAAAGGCATATTTTGGTCGGAAACTTTCATACCTTACCATGTAAAAGACATCGGAAAATGTGATAATCATGTGAATATATCAACGTAAAATCTTGATTTTTAATTTCTATTTCATTATTTTTATTCGCAGATTTCTGAAAAGAATCAGAAGACCAACTCCAATCAGGCAACGAAGTTTCACCGTCTGCAACAAATGTTTGGCGCTCAGCCGCCCAACAATGATGAGCAAATACCTCTTTATAAGCAGATTAACCAAGGAGACGTTTTTGCCACAGAAAATGAGGTGAACAATTTGTATATATTAGGTATTCTCAATATGAATGTCGTTTTTTTCTCAGTTAAGTTTCAACAGTCAGTCAAGCTCTGAACTTTGTTACTGGATTATTATATTTGTGTTTGTGCATATTTGGACTATAAATTCCAGTATTTAAAAATAAAATTATCCACCAAAATTAAAGATGGCAGACTTCTTAGCAAGTGAACTATTCATTTGAATCATTCAAACTATGTACATTCTCACAGATTTTGTCACTAACGACCCGGGTTTCGCCTTTCGGCATCTTCAGGCGTTCAAGTGCACGGATGAACTTGAACTGACGCTTAGTAAATGAATGTTTCGTGTTTATATAAGAAATAAATGTATCATTGAGTTTAGAGCCATTGCTGGCGAAAAGGATAAGCTTATGGGAATGCCCACAGATTCGAGTAGTAAGAAGTTTCAAGAATTATATTTATTTGTTTGTCCGCAAAGGTTTTATGATTATATTTATATAGGGTATAGAAGTAGAGATCCCGGTAGGCTTAATATTTCATTTAAAATCGCAAGGCTATGCAGCTGTGCTCTATTTATTTCTAAAATTTCCTGGAAAAAGAGGTTATGACTGTCCGTATTTGGGTGTAACATTTTTATCCCTTGTTCCTGATTGAACACGTGTCCTTCCGAAATTAAGTGATTAGCAAAAGTAGATGTGTCCTTTTTCAATCTAAAGGCTGCCATATGTTCTAATACTCTGATGTTCAGTGTCCTTTCTGTTTTGCCGATATAAAATTTTGACTGAATTGCACTTGAACGCCTGAAGATGCCGAAAGGCGAAACCCGGGTCGTTAGTGACAAAATCTGTGAGAATGTACATAGTTTGAATGATTCAAATTTAATATTGAAATTCCACCAAGCACCTTCAGTCGAAATCTTAAATTATATAAACTATTCATATAAAATTGTATGCTACATGAGTTTCTCAAAAAAAATCTGGCAACCACGGCAACAAAAGAAATACTGAATACTTGAAATAATAAGTCTAATTTCTCCCAGATTGACTAGTAATGAAAAAAAATGTTTTATGTATTATTTGTAAATTTTTCCAACATACAATTAAGCCAATTTCGTAGAAATTAGCTAGCACCCATAGGGCTTAAAATTAATATCGATCAAGTAAAGCAGAGCTTTAGTTATCTGTTTCACAACCAAGAGACACTCCTGTTGTATAAATTAAATGTACTCTCGTTTCAGCTGCGTCTGGCGTTTAACCGCCAAGGTGAAGAGTTGAGAGTCGTGAAGAAACAGCTGGTGAACAGTCAGCAGCGAGTGAGAGATCTCGAGC
Organism: Himalopsyche anomala; assembly: GCA_031772345.1. Taxonomy (NCBI): domain Eukaryota; kingdom Metazoa; phylum Arthropoda; class Insecta; order Trichoptera; family Rhyacophilidae; genus Himalopsyche; species Himalopsyche anomala. The sequence goes on from CM062830.1 coordinate 13,605,318, forward strand.
AGCAGCTGGTCAGATTCCAGGCCCTTCACAATTCCCAGAACCAGTTGTAGGCCATCTTTACTCAGAATTATGTTACCTTTATAATAACAGACGTGGATGTATAATGTGTACGGACGGATGTGTGGATTGGTAAAATTAAATGACAAATCATATTATTGATCTCTGTACGTATTGTATGCTTCACGTCGTTTTTTCTTTCATCGAAATTCTCAAAATGATATTTTATCTCAGAAAAGCTTTTTCAGTGTTAACCCTCATTCAAGGGCGCTTTAGCAGATATGTATCCTTGCGTTACGCAAGAAAAACGTTACACGGGGACATATGAGTCGTTTATTTCCAAATTCTTTGATCTCGTAAGATTGTCAGATGGTAATTCTCCATATCGGATATGTCTATTTGGCTACGGCCGATTGAGAAAATTTTAGTGTTACACGGATTGCTTTGGGTATAGAAAACAGAAATGTGATTATATGAAGTTTGTAGATGTTGGAAATAGATAACTCGAGTATTTTAAATATATATCGCTTGTAATAAATTTTTGACATATTTACAATTTGATGTGAAACTTCTTATATTTTTATAAATTTTCGGCTTTATTTTGACATTCCAAAATTTTTGCGTCTCTTTTGTAAAGGGTCGATGCATATTTCTGAGATTATAAACTGTTCGAAATCAACTCGAATTATATTATGAACTGTGTCTTTGTTGGAACTATTCTTAAGAGTGCATTCTAGTATTGATATTGTTGACAGTCGAGAAGGCGAGATTAATGTGTACGCTTTGGGACGGTAGCTATGCAATATGTTGTGATGGTATTTTAGTGATAGCCTCATCTATATGCGGCCAACGCGCATTGTTCTAATGTCGGCAACTAAATTACAAAAAAAAAGCTTATCATTACTGGTCTCTTACGGTAGTATTAATAAGTCAAGGGATCTATCTGTCAAAGGAGTGTGTCTACAGAAGTGCAGTTCTAAGACAATAAAATTTGTTATTCCATCATAGATTATTGTTATATCAGCCGTGTCAAATTGTACAGTTCAAACATGACATTTTTATAATAAAATCTTCACTACTACCGTGTAGTCAAACAGAAATCCATATATTGATTTATGGAACTGCCCGTACTGGGATTCGAACTCGTGAATACTGCAACTGAAGCCGACGATGTTGACTGCTCCACGCGCCTGGTATTTTTTAAACTTTATAATGTTGACAGACGTGTTGAATTGTTATTTTAACCATCATAAAACTGCAATTTTGTAAACATCTCCTTTTGCTATCGAAACTGTGTATTGCGTAGCAATTTTTTTTTTAATAATATTTTAAATGAGCTGATATGCCTTTTAATATTAACCTATAATGTGTCTATATATAATTTTAACGAGTCTTTGTTTAATCCGAGATTATCTAAGGCGACTTTATTTTAGTTTGTAATGCTGCAGAAGCAAATTTCTTGTATATTTTATTCATACGCTCCCCTTTTGATTGACAAGATGGGTTGTAATTCTCGTTATCTATTGTATTCGAGAGTCCCGTCTTGTCATTTGACCGTCTATCCTCAAGGAAGTATTGTACATTATATTTCAGTCATAAAACTAACAAACGTTATAGTACAATTATTCTATCTTAAAACTATCGAGGGAGATTTTCTTTCTATTGTATGTTAAGGGCATTTATTAGGTTAGGATTAAGAACTCTATTTGCAGTGTGTTCTCAATTACTTAATTCACGTGAACATTGCTTAACGGAAATATATTTTAACCCTTTTACATCATAACATTGTTTATATATATTTTTTAAAAATAATCTAGAATGTACCGTGTTAAAGTGTAACGTCGATTCATGTTCACGAATAATAACTTCATTTCCTCTTTTTTTTTAAATACAATCGGTAGTTTATATCAGTAGTAGACCTGTTGAATCTCGTTGAAAGCTCACACAAGACAGTTCTTGTTTTGAGTGCCAACGAGTCCATCAGTAATCAGTACGCGTTTTATCTTAAGCTCGTGAGTGATTGGCAAAGCTGCATTCAGTAAAATCAACTCTTCGAAGCATATCTTAATTAAGAATGTAAAATGTAGAGAAGTCCTTTAACTCAATGGCTGCCCCAGATGAGATATCTCGTAAATTTTTTCGTGCTCAACATGCCAGGGACGAGTTATCTCGTCGATAACTAATTAAATTAATAGTTGCAAATTATAGCCGGCGTGCTAGGTAATTACTGTTAATTATCTACGGCAGCTAAAAGGTTAAACTATTTTTTATAGAAAGTGACATGTATATCGTGAAGTAAAAGACTAGTAAGCTATAAAACTGATATTGTTATCAGGTATTGTAGGGCCACTGAACTTGATGTAAAAGGGTTGAAATTATTGTAGATATTCAATTTGCTATCTTTATAGTTCATTAAAGATAACTTTTAACCTGTAGTGCATATTCTTGTATGGAAATAATGATTATTTATTTACACGGGTGGTAAAGTGACCAATCCATACAGTAATATTTTAACTGCACTGTTTAGTCCTCGAACATCCTACAATTTTAAAATCAGTTTCATACTTTATAATTTTAATTGATAAGCTATAATATCAAGCACAAAAGATATTTGATAATACCATTGATTTTTTTAAAATTGTAATATTTTATAATAAATAACGTATGATTTAAATAAGATTACTTTTAAATATACATATTTTTAATGTTACTTGATAGAAATTGAACGGACAAACTTCGGTTCCGACAATCGTCAATGATTAATTAATTATTGACAATTTTATTATGTATTTATTTTGTGTCGCTTTGTATAAAATATTATATTTTTTGATGAGTATAATTAAATTCATTGTTCATTCTCTGAACTTGAGCCTTAGCTTCTGGGCAGGCGTACTGCAGTTATGTCATTGAAATTTGAATATTCTCTGAAGCTGAGAATGTGCAACTGCCCCTATAGCATTGAATGGATAATATAATATCATCGGATTACTTCTCAAAGCTGATAGTTGCAAAATTATGAACTTTTTTTAGCCTTTTAACCGCCCAGTCTAAAATACATCCAGGGCCCAATATTAAATGAAATAAAAAAAACAGTAAAATTACTTAAAACATGCACTTAAATAACAAATGAAGTTGACTAATATTCTTTATAGTTCAAAAGGTTAATTAAAATTGCAGAATGCGATTTTGTAATTCAGTTTCACAAACATACTCACTTTATTACAATTACACTGAAAAAATCACCATCAGCTTATCAATGTTGTCTGCTATCAAATCTTATACACATATATCGCTTTTAATAAATAAAAAAAAACATTTTTTTTGATTGAGGCATGGAATGTTGAAATCAGGGATACACATATTACATGTCACAGGTGTGCGACTGGTATTCTCATGATGAAAATATATTTATATCCATACTTGTCTTGTTACGGGTGGTTGAAAGGTTAAATATTTAGATATTTTCGATTAGGTCTCGCATAAATGTCGTTTGATATTAAATTTATCGAACCCAGATATTTTTTTTTAACTGCACAACTTTCCACAAGTAACCTGATGATGGATGCACTTTGTATCAAGTTAAACGGCAGCTTGAAACACTCTTATATTTTCTATTTGTATTAGCTTTGCTTTGATATTGTACCCTGCGCTTAAATGTATCAACCTGCCGAAGGCTTTAAATTTTCTTCCTTATCATTAAAATTTGAATTCAATGTTACAGTGAGAAAATTTTAATTTATATTTTCATGCATTCCTATCAGTTTATTGATATTTTTTTATGCTACAATATGCTATTACAGTGAAACCTCGATTCTACGTTTTTCAAGGGACCGTAATACATGAACGAATAATGCGGGAAACCGATAATGCGGGAAATCTTCAAATAATACCAAAAAAATGTTTAATTTTCAAAAAACTTATTTATTTATGTAACTAAACGCGATGTAAAACTATTTGAGCGAAAAAAAAATATTCTACAAAACTGGTCAATCGGGATAATAATTGGGACGGGACGATATTATTTAGATGATAGATCGAGGAAATCAGTAAATCGGGGAATGATAAACGTGGAATTATTAAATATTGTTATGACAGGGTCTTGGTCGAGTAAAATATAAACGATCCATGCAAAAAAACGAAGATAGCGAGAACGGTAGATTGGTGTTCCACTGAAAAAAACGCGAAACGAAATGCAAGGCAAAAGTATTTATGAAAAATATTCAACGAAAACGGTCAATCGGGATAATATTCGTGACGGGATCAAAATTTTTAAATGATAGATCGAGGAAAACGGTTAATCGGGGAACGATTAATACGGGATTCTTTTACATTGTTCTTATGGGTGTTTGGCCGGGACTATGACAAATAAACGATCCATGCGGGAAAACGGACAATGTGAGAACGGTGGATCGGGGTTCCACTGTACCTATATTTTTATAGATATCATTTTTAATGGTCACCAAATATTTGATCAATTACCAAAATGCATTTAAAAAGCTTTCTAACAAGCTTAAAAGTAATACCAAACATTAGTGATATGTTTAAAAATACACAACTAATCATTTTAATTTTTGTAAATGTTCAAAATTAAACCTATTTTTTTAATGAAGTGCAGGAACACTTACTTTCTAATCATCTTGTGTTCATGTTTGAACTGAGATTACATTTCTAAAAATGCTGCTGTATTTTTTTATATGAGGCATATTTCACGGTCATATTTCTATGACATAAATAGGAAAGTAACTATGACAAAAAAACAATGTGATTCACTTCAGTGACTGTCGTTATAAATTCGGTTGACGACAATGGCAAGCAAAACAACGTATTATGTCAGACAAAAAGATAATAATTTTAACACAACACATTGAAACTAATATTTGTCCGTGGTTTATATGTAAGACCCTATACTGCGATGTAAAGATTATATCAATTCAACCTTCGTGTTAATTCACCTATTGAAAACATAAGTAATTTCTGTGAAATTATATATATTGATCAAAGTTTCATGACATCGAACTGTAATCGTGTAATATGCTCTCAGTTACATTAAATATTTACAATTTTTCAATATAAATTATTAAATATTTGTCCAACTGTATATCAATTGTGTGGATTTTGGTAATCAATATTTCTGCAAGGCCTTTTTCTAAGAAGCGCTATTTATTTTCAGTGACATTCTATTACTGTTTAAAAATTGCCTAATATAATTAAAATAAACTTGTTTATGCATATTTTTATATAAATTATTTTTAACTACAGTAGTGTCGGTTTCGGCAAACTTTGCATCTGACATATTTTATATTGCCAAAATAGGCAGTAGACAAAAGTGACTGTTTATAAAAGATGTTCCAGTAAAGGATCGCTGAATGAATAACTGAGTATCAAATGCAGAGTTTTCTGGAGCAGAATTTAGCTAAGCTTACAGCATAATATGCCTTAGTCATGTAGCGAAAAATGAAATTATTGAAAATAATATTTTTTCAACAAATGAGTGTTTTAGAATTAGGTAATCAGTGTTGTGGTTTACAATAATAATTATCGTTTGAATTTATTTTGTTTTTGTTTTATATTTTTCTTTATGGTATGTTTTATATACTCCAAATAAAACGCTGATTGTATTCTTCTTACTCGATGTGTAATCTTTTGTCCGATTTGATATTAATCATCAATCGGTTATATCAATAGGATGCATGCTGCTCAAAAATGTCTGGAAAAAATGATCATCAGCTTTCCACTGCCGCAAGACGTAATGTCAAATATTTTAAAATGTGGCTACTTTTCAGTTGATTCTAAATATTGCTAGTATTGAAATATATATATATTAGAAATCATTCGGAAATAAAATGCACAAATCGTTTTTTATTCTTTTATTAAAAACAAATCATTAACCATGGAAAATGTGTCTGTGTACAGGCTAAATGAATTTTAATTTTAATTTTAATATACATTCATAGAGCCTGTACTTTGCTATGCGGTTTTATTATTTCAGTAAATACAATTATAAGATAAAAATTCACATCTTCGATCAGTCCACGGGTTGTGATGTTACATTTTTTCTAGTACAGTGAAACCCCGTTTTTACGTGCCCGGAATTCATGTTTTCAATCCCGTTTTATTAAATCAGTCCCTTCAAAAACATAAAAAGTGGTTTCACTGTACGATGAAAACATTAACCTTTAGAGGAGTATGGACAGTATCGAATTGTACCCGAATCAACAAAATAATTTTTAAGGGGTAACTTGGGCAATGGTTAATTACTGCAGAGAATTGAGATGTTGCAATTTTCACGGTCAAGAGAAACAAGATTTTTTCGGTTGAGTGGCTTTAACTCGATGGCTGCCACAGACGAGATATCTCGTAAAATTTTTCGTGCTCAACATGCCAGTTACGAGTTAACTCGCCAATAACTAATTAAATTAATAATTGCAAATTATAGCCGGCGTGCTAGGTAATTACATATTTTTTTCTACTGCAGCTAAAAGGTCAAGAATTCAATTGTCTGCCCATTCTTCCCAGTCTCCCATGTCACAGTTATTTTGTTCCAAATGAAATGAATAAATTTCAATATTAAATTAAAATTGATAGCTTAGTTATTCCACAGTATGTGTAAACAATTGTTAAACGTGTTTCGCTCCTTTAAGAAGCATCTCCAGACAAACTATCCTAAGGGCTAGATTATAAAATGGAGGTTGAGGTTTTTTTATTTCTACTAAACGCATGGAGGGAATGAATAGGAACAATATTAGTACTAATTACTAATTAATTACTTGTACGAGGTAGGGTGAATTCCAAAGGAAATAAATTCAACAATGTTGAGCCTTTTGTTCTATTTAATAATGATTCTTTTCGTCTAATGATTTTATGGATTTATATGAACCTTAAACTGTTCACTCACAATCTTTCATTATTTACTAGATGGAGTATTTCAACATTTTTATTAAAATTTAAATTATGATCATTTTCCATTAAATGATTCTCAGATTCTGAATAATTATTGTTGAGACATCTTACGTATTCTTTAATTCTTACTTTAAAGTTTCTATCGGCCTGCCCTACATAAAAAGTTTGACAGTCTTCACAGGTGAAGCGATATATACTACAATAGGGACTGCAATACCGGATAAACATATCAATACCAGTATTTCGGTATTTCAAATTAAATATCGGTATTACAAAAAAAGTTTAAATAAAGCAAAAAATACGACCAATTGGGATCCAATACCGAGCAAGTAAATCAAAATTGGTATTTCCATATACCATATAAAATACTGTTATTAAAAATTATACATAATCATAAATGGGTGATTTTCATAAACAACATAAACAGAATAATAATTGTACCTTAAATTAAAATATGACCTTAAAAAGAGCAGTTCGTCAATGTTGGAATCACTCAACCTTGATCAGATCTTCGTGCAAATAAGTCCTGCTGCAGAATAGGCTCTCTCAGATTCAACTCTTGTTGGACGATTGTACACTTATTGTAAGTATCAACCTAATTTTTATTATTTGTCACAAAGTACTATTCTCAAATGAGTGTGCTCCGCTGGTACTGGCACACATTGTTTTTATCAACTTGTGGCAGTTTTTGCATTTGGTGATATATTTATTGTGTACTGCAAGCAATTACGTCAAATACATGGTGTTGAATTAACTAAACAAAAAAAATAATTACACAGAATTGTTGATGAGATGAATGTCAAAAAAAATATATTTAAACAACAAAAATATAACCTCTTTATTGATGCACATGTCTCCGAGGACGATAGCCACACGTGTTGAATGTCGGAAAACGACGCAGTAACTTTGCCTATCTGATAATTAACACTGCAATACTTTAAGATCAGTTATATTAAGATTTTGATTTTGCTTCAGTAACATTACAGAAGTAATGGTATTTTGTATTTTTAAAACCTGTATTTTGGTTTACGAAAATTGGATGAAATAGTTGGAAAATAATGGATGAAAATTGGTGAATGAGTTGTCGGCATTGCGTTCACTATACCGCACTGAGAAAATGATTCTTACTTATTTATACTATTTAACCCTTTGCCTGCGTTAAAAAATATAGTGAACATGCCCCTCACGCCTACGCCTTTTTATCGGATTTGATCTTCGATTCTAAATTTAGACTCATAATTTTTCATGTTATCATCTTCTGGAATAACTAAGTTACCAATTTTAATTATATATTAAATATGAATTTTCACAAAGTTACCGCCGAATTCATCAAAAATACGGAAAAATTTGATTTTGTCAAAACTTGGATGTGTCACTGACCAAGGATGAATCTATTCCATTGAAAATGCTTCTGGCCTTGTATACAGAATCAGTGCTAGACAATAAACATATGAAAAGATTTACGTTACTAAATAGCTTTTAAGAAAAAACATTGAACAAAGTTAAAAGCAAAAAAATGTTATAAGAATTTGTAAACATGCATTAATTGTCAACCATGATGAATGATTCAATAGCAATTTCATGAAATTTTAGTAATTTACTTATTGGTTTATCTAACTTAGTTTTGAAAGTGTTTACTGAATGATTTTTGAATTCTAGATGTAAATTTACTACATAACATAAATAAATAGATGTTACTAAATTCTTATACATTTATATCTCATACCCTTTTTTGATAATCATTTACTAGAATCTAAATAATATTAGCAGCAATTAGTTTAATACTTATATAATTAAACTTTTGTGCTTTTGATTGTCGAGGCCTTTGTAAATGTTTATCGTGAAGGAAATTTATATGTAGATGTAAATTTATAGCAGTGGCCGGCAACCTATTCCACGTTTGCCACTGGGTGGCGTGCGAAAGGATTTTTTGCAACACGCCTTTAAAATTATGATTTATGAAATATCAGTACATAAATAAAAAGTATATTTCTCTCGTCATCGTTCATGCCAATGAGGGGGATAAAGGGCACCCACGTGATTGTACGTCTCGCTTTATGTGGAAAGAGTAGTGCTGTGGTGCCTATGGACAAACTGCACTTGCTGTAGTCACTGCCAGTTACTTGCCAAAGATGAAAATATGAAAAACGAAGACAATTATTTTGATATGATAATCAAAAAGTCACATTCCATTTTTTAAGAGGTTTCAGTACAATGTACTACTGTGAGCAAACATTCTCAGTTTTGAAACATTATCACCCTAAAACTAAAGGAAATCCGGAAATGTGTGTAAAGTTAAAAACTTCAAATTACTAACTAAACATTGACATGTTAGCTTCCAAAGTCGAACCTCAAGTGACTCGCTAACCTATATTTTTTTTTGATTTATTAGCACAATAAAATAGATTTACTAGTTTTATTCCAGTGGCATACGGAGTGTCCAGTACTTTGCGCTAATGTGCATTTGGGTTGCTGACCGCTGTCCTGTAGCATAGCTTGACAAATTTTCTTTAGTTGACTAGAAAAACATTTTGAACTATTGTTAAAATAATATAAAAAGGTAAATAATTCTCTTTAAAATAAAATAAAAATAAGCCTATAAAGTATTAACAATGGCGATTATTCTATTGATATCTTGCTACATATTTACCCAGAAGTTTACAATTAGTAGTTGATTTTTTTACACTTGTACCCAGGTTATTTAACTCATGTCAACGATTCAAATGATACAATGAAAAAAATAATTTGGTTTATGTCCGCTCTTGCTAAAGCATGCACAATAAAATTCAAATACATAATTGTTTGTTTTATTTTACCCTTCAACATTCATAAATTGGTTGCTATTTATTACTTTGTAATATTTGAATTTTAAAAAAGTTAAAGAAATAATAAATTTTAGTTTTTCATCAAATCAAATCATTCCACCTCACCTTCATTATACGACGCAGGCATCTATTCTCGAAGCTCAGTGCACAGTTTTTTTGAGTCTTCATCAGGTGCCATGATTCGCTACCATAAAGCAGCACTGGTATAATGAAAGTTTTGAACAAACGGCATTTGGTTTTTGTCGTGTACAGCTGTGTGTCTCAGATAATATAAATAAATAAATACCAATTACCTCTAATTATCTAATAACAATGAAGGAAGTTACCAAATAATGTAAGTTCAATTCTTCAGTCTCTTCTCATTTTTGAGGAATCTCTGTTAAAAATTAAACTCAGGCATGTCTTATTACATTATTGTTATTAAACCAATACCATGAAAATACATGCATATTGGCAAAGTTATATTTCATTATCTAATAAATAATATGATGCATACTGTATATTGCCTTGAATCTTGCTCCAATTGCTGATGTCTGGTATCTCTCTTTCCAACTGACCTACTCTATTGATGCAATATTTTACACCGGAAACATTGTCGCAACTTATCGAATGGAAGTTTTGACCATTGATTTTAAATATTTCAATTCACCCTAAACAATTTTATTTAAATGTGTGAAAGTTTTTATACATTCAAAATTCGATTTTGGCTAATTTTCAATACTGAAATACCAATATTTTTGCATTTTCAAAACCAGTAATTCGGTATTTTGCCACTTTCACTTTTAAATCCGTTTTATTTTCCGTATTTGAATTCTAATAGTCAATAAACAGTTAAAAAAACAAAAAAACATGTCAAAGAAAGATTACCACAATGACAACAACTGTCAGACTATGTTAAAAACAAACAAATACTGCGAGAATAACATGCCGGTTAAACAGATTGTAAAATATGTGCAGATGAGTCGAACGTTACTGCACATATGTTTCTTTGACTCGAAACAAAATTTATGATTCGATTAAGTAAAAGAAACACGAATAAAGATATGTTCCACTGACGAAATAAATAAATTAAAAACAGACGTATTATTTTATATTTTGTGTCATACTCAAAATCGCCACAAATTGAATTGCATTTCTTTGACCCTAAGGGGTCGATATGAGCCCTTGAGACGTGAGCCAAGTAGCAATATGGTGAAACTTTTCTATCTTGGAAACTGCTTGTTACTTAGTTACTCAATCATTCTTTTTTTGAAAAAAGTAAAGATAGAAAGATGGGGCTAGGACAGGATTAGTAGTTAACCAACAGCTCTAGCTTTGCCCTGTTAATTTTATTATTAGAAGGGTGGGAATGACCCGTGGGATGGAATTCAGGTCAATATCTTTGGTCAAGTACGCATGTGCAAACTCCGCACATATTTTACCATATTATTTATCATCCCTTTTTCAAGTAGGTAAATATTTTCGTAAAAATTATGATTGTCTATGGCTTAGTCGTGAAGTGAAAAGAGAAATAATTCAAAATAATATTTTTTCAACAAATATAGTTTGTTGTTTTAGAATTAGGTAATCAGTGTTGTGGTTTACAATAATAATTATCGTTTGACTTTATTTTGTTTTATGTTTTTCTTAGTTTTTATGCCGCCTGTGTGGTCTAGTGGTCAACGTCGTTGGCTACCGCTACGGAGGTCACGGGTTCGAATCCCAGTTCGATTTATGAATTTCTGTTCAAAAGCATGGATGTATGTGATGTCTTGAATTCCCCCCTCCCACCTATCTTATCCTATGAACGGGGCGTATCGAGAGTGATTAGCTAACTACTAGTTCTTTCCTAGTCCTTTACTTCTATTCCTACTCTCTTTGGAAAAGGAGGTTGAGCAACTGAGCAAGCAGTTTTCTTAGAAACACTTCTGTTGAGATAAACTCCATTAGGAGTCCATATGCTCCTCATTGGGACCGGACATGGTAAAAAAAAAAAAAGTTTTTTTCTCTCCAATTATAAAGCTGATTGTATTCTTCTTATTTGATGTGAAATCTTTTGTCTAATTTAATATTAATCAATAATCGGCTATATCTATAGGATGCATGCTCCTCAAAAATGTTTGGAAAGAAATAATTATCAGCTTTCTACTGCCACAAGGTCAAATATTCTAAAACATGTCTACTTTTATATAGTTGATTTAAGATATTGCCAGTATTAAAATAAATATTAAAAATCATTTGGAAATAAAATGCACTAATCGTTTTTTATTCATTTATTAAAAACAAAACATTTAACAGTAAATTGCATTTCTATGCTTCTTCATAGAGCCTCCACTCTTATGCTACCAGGTTTTAATATTTCAGTAAATATATTCGTAAGATGAAAATTCACATCATAGATGAGTCCACAGGTTGTGATGATATATTTGAAATAAAAATTGGGTAAACGTCATTCAGAAATACAAAATTATTTTGTAAAAGGCCTGATGTTTTACCTCCATGCGACAGACTACGCCATCGCTTGTACATTTTACAAACCATAATGTTAAAAAATATAATGATGCAATTTTACAACAGGAAGACATTTACAAGTCTTATGAAAGACGTACAGATTTCTGAATGAAATGGCTTTTTACAAAATTAAGTCTCTTTGTAATTGAATATTTTCTAAATCATTAAATAATATGCTGTCCATACCAGTAAGCTATGTAAATCCATATTTTAATAAAAATTTAGTCAACTATTGATAACAATTTACTATGAATATAAGTAGGATGAGTCTTTGCGTAAAAGAAAAATGTCGTACAGGAATTACACAGTTTACTAATTTGGCAGATGACATTGATAATATACAAAAAGACACAGATAATTATTTAAAATCTTATACGAGTTGGTTCTGATTTTGGTTGTTTGCAAAACTTAATTATTATAGATAATGTATAATTTTATCTTCAGGCATTCTTTTAAGCTGTGTTTTTAAAATATAAATAGCACTAATTGCAGCATATGCTTGAGAGGTCTGCGAAGACCAGATTTTGGCAGGTAATGAGTATAAAGAATTAATTGAACAACGGCCGCCGTGTAAGGAATTCAGTTTATGAAAAAAATATACATATATTAGAATCCACCGTGCGAATCGTATCAACGTAATCATACTGAAAATAAATTAAGCATATGTCATGATTTTTTTTGACACGGTAAAGAGAAAAAATATTTTCATAAGATTACAGCCCATGCAGGGTTGAGAAAATAACTCGGCACTATAGTTACGGGAAAAATTTTAAGTACGGAAAATTTTATAACTAAAGTCACGAAATAATGAAAATTAAACAGTGACATTTGGTGAAGTAAAAAAAATTAGCACTATTTTAATAGTGCAAAGTAATGATTTTTTCTTAGATTTATTCGAAGGTCTTTTATGAGAGATCTAAGGTACTAATTGAAATAATTTTGCAAAGTATGATGATATTTCAAAAATATATAAATAGATGCTTGCATAAAATAGTAATTAATTGTCATCGATATAGTTTTTCCATCTTGTCAAAGTATACATATACAAACAGAATCTTGCATGCAATATTGCATGCATGCATATTATATTAAATTTATATAAAAGTCATTCTGAATGAATAAAATTGTTAAATCACGAAATATTGTCACAACAAACATTCAAAATGAAATACAGTCAAAATAAAAATATTTATATGGTTAGAAGAAATGAAGACTTAACGTAATATCCATACGCGTATACATTTTAACTTGTCAATTTCTTGGATAGGCAAAATAAACTCAGTAATGATACTGCAAGAAATGCTTTCATCGGTGTCACAGATCCTGACGAGTTGCAGCCGTCTGTCCCGCACGTGAACACGCAAGATCTATATTCCAGTTCATCTCCTCGGTGTTGTACGTAGTTGCAGTAATTTCCGAGATCTAGGGCTGAGCAGTATCGAATTGTACCGATTCCACCTAGATCGATAAAATAATGTTAAAGGGTTATTAAGTTGAGCATTACTGTAAAAGATTGAGATACTGAGATGTTACAATTTTCTCAGTTAGAGTATCTAGTGACTTTAGGAGTTCAACTAATCTTCTGCCCATGGCTTATTTTCTGATGGGACACCGACCAAGAATGAACTGATTTATTTAAAATATTTCCTGTCTTTTTTGCGGAAATATTGTTAGACAATAAATACAAAGTACACCTTCACAATGATGACTGAATTCTATGTCTGTTTTTTAGATTCTAGATGTTCGAGAATGGGAAGTGAGAGAAAATCAAGCATTTTTTATCCAAAGAAAGATATAAAATCATAATTGAAAATGTTTTCTATGCCTCATGAACACTTATGAGTAGTTTACCAATTAAATTGAAATTAATAAAATATTGTAAGAAAGCGGTTTGTTAAAAACAGCTGTATGTTAAATAAATTGATAGCTGTTTCAGCCTAAAGCAACTGTTCTGCCTTCTAGACTTATATTAGTCTAGTTTGGACATAAGAGTGATGCTGATAATAGTATTGATTGTTCTCGTAAAACTAAATACGTTATTTTATTTTATGTTGCTTAATTGTTTTTTAACCCTTTATAGGACTGTGGTAAATATACGTACCATATGGTCGATACGTTTACCAACGTGGATTCACATTTAATTGATTCCCTAAACGTTAGGTGGTAGTATAATTTACCTCCCCCTGGAGCTTATTACAAGGGATTGTGATTTTTTTTAAATAATTTATCCTAGCTCCGTAGACTGATATTAATTGACTTAAATCAAGTTTTCATTAAAAATGCAAAAGAAATAGCCCCGTCCTATAAAGGGTTAATAGGAGAGTTGAGAGGAATTACGGTCAATCAATAGCTTTTGTTTTGGAAGAAAGACTAAGCCATCTTTACATTCCCTATACAATTTAATTTCAATTGAAACTCGTAAGTGCTTGATCGATCACCTTAAATAACAATCAATTATTACACTAACCCCTTAAAGCATAAGACTTTACGCAGTACTGTGCCTCAAACACATCATCACACAATTCTGGCACAAATGTATTTTCCGGTTCATTAATCAGCATATCGGAACAGTCTATTGACTTCGTCGAGTCACACTGGTAACACTTTATTGTCCGCACTTGTTTAAATCCAAAAGCAGCAATAATACAAAAAATATGTTTTTGTTAGTATATTTGATTAGATTGGGTTAGTAAATTTTTGTCATTAATCCACATTACACCATCCACCTTCTATTTAGCTACCCAATGTTAGTTCTGAAATAAAAAATGTATATCGGATTAGATGTTTTTTTCATAAATTACGCCACAAGCCACAAAATCTTTTACCAACTAGACTGAAATAATATTGAATGTCTTCATAAAAAATAAATACAACCCATTATATTTTATTATTAGAAAAAAGAGTTTATATTGTGTTATTTTGTGACATAAAATATTCTACAATCACATCCATCCTTTTGAGCATGAAATCATAAATGGATTGGCCCTTTGTATTATGAGAAGCTAAAATCATGTTCAGTTTATTTAAATATTTCATTTTTGGCAAAAAGTTGAACACGTCTTTGATACGAAAACGAATATACTGCGAAAAAACTGTGATTATCTTTAAGCTATCAGCCAGTAGAATTGATTTTTATTAATTAACAGATACTGATTTCATATTTTCATACTGTTATTATCAGTGGCGGTTCTAGGTACTGGGCTAGGTGGGCTAAGCCCGACCTGCATTTTTCACCCAAAACTTTAGATGGCTGAATAAAAATGAACAGCAATTCGGCTGCTGAACAAAATAAATACATTTATAAGCGTAACTAACCTTTCCCAAATGAATATACTTAATATCTTTGTTTTAATTATCCTCTGTCAATATAAGACAATGTTACGTCTACCTACAATCATATTCCCGATTGTGTTTTGTATTACAATTTTAAACTGAGCCGGCACAATAACCCTATAAATACTTTACAGGGAAAAGGCAACGTCACTCTGGCAACACCACTCAGGGGCTGTAATGTGATTAGACCGTAACCACAGACAATATCATGAAATTTTTCTTTACACTGGGGCGCAATCAAGCACGATTAGATTTTTTTTATATTTGTATGTACGGAAACGTCATCAAACACAACGGATTGTGTTTCAATCTGTCAAACTTCTGTTGATCGTTGGGGGCTGAACTGATTCAGCCCATTACGCATACTTATGCATTGAAACACAAAACCAATATCGTTGTATTGTATGAAAGTGACAGGTATTGACTTTCAGTGTGACAGTTCTGTATTGCTTTTAGTAGGTACTTGTTATTTCACTTTGAAAGAGACGAATTAAAGGATTCCGTGTAATTATTCTATTATTTCTTAGTTACATTAGCATTGATTTTATTATATAATAATTTATGCATTGCAGTAGTATCGTAGTATTTGTTAATTTGCTTGTAGATTAATGTATAAGGTGAAGTAGAAATATGCTTTTATCTAGCCCACCCAAGATTTTAGGTCAGGAACCGCCACTGGTTATTATATGCTGGAAGATGGGAGATTGACAAAAAAAAAGCCTGTTTCGACAGTCGATGTGAATACTAAAAATACCAATTAATCATAGATAACTATACCTTTATATAATAACAAATGAAGTGAGTTGACAAATTATGAAAATACAATTCTTCAGTCTCTTCTCATTCTCGAGAAGACTAAAAAATTGAGTGTAATTGTGTCCTGATACAGATGGTTAACACTTATAAAGCCGATATCATAAAAAAATTTACACATTGCCAGAGTTAGTATGTTTTGTAGCGTTATTTAATAAATAATAAATAATATGATGCATCCACATTGTGTTATTGTCACGCTTCGTGGCTGGTAGTATCCCGATCCGTTTACTGACGTCTGGTGTCTCACCTTCGAACCTTCCGACGTGTTTTATGCAATAATTGGCACCAAAAACATCGTCACAATTTGACGGAGTGAGGTCTGGATCGTCGTCATTGAGGAACTCGTTGCACTGGAACGGGTTGTTGGGATCGGTGCCAGAGCAACGATAGCAGTTTATCGCAGACGCTTTGTGGGTAGGAAAAATAATAAAAAAAATAAATAAAACAAAAGACAAAACAAGTAACGGTGTGATGCGAGGGGATAAAGTGAGGAAAGCGATTTAACAGGAAATTATCCTTTCATGGGCAAAAAATCAATAGTCAATTCAAGGAGTATATAGGAAGTCCTCGTTATCAGATGATAATCAGTTAAAAAAAAAACCTAGTTAAGTGATATAAATGTAAACGGCCACCAAGGTTGTGTATATTGACGTAGCTTTTATAGAAGGGTTCAACAATTGACCAAATCATTTTATAACTGCGGTAATGGTTCAATGAATTTCTGACAAAGATTTAATTTTTCACATAAACTTCTATTAAAATACAAAATTGTTCAGACATTAAGGATGTATGGAAATGTATTGGAAAAATTAAGAGTCCTAAAGGATGAGAAGGGAAATTGGAGACTGGTTCTGCGGAATCAATTGTTACACAAGTGGTTGGGTGAAGTCATGTAGAGACAGCGAATGATGTATTAAATATATCAAGGCTTAGGATCACAGAGGTATATCTACAAAAACATAGAAATTCACTTAGGTGATTTACCTTTGTGATTCAACATTATAATTTCATTTGTCGATATACCCAATCGTAAATAGTTAATGGTTATTTGTAAATGACACTGTTTTTTGTCATTATGGAATTTCCGAAACTGAGCTTAACTCAAAATACGTATTTTTGTATTTAGACCCCTGTGATCCTAAGACCCCGATATTATGTGTACATGTATCATCGGTTGCTCATCTCTGAAAAAAGTACAGTCATAAAATTAATAACAGCACATTAAATGTATTAATATATCCATATGTTCATGAATAAAATTTAAAAAAAAACCTTTGGCTTGAAAAAATCTGCCTAAAATATTATTCATTAAGAATCAACAGTGAGATTTTTCCAATTTCTATCAAGGAATTGTCAGTCGGACAGGTGTGATTCATAGCTACTATAGGGTGAACACCATTTTTTAATCTGTTTTTTGGAAAAAAACTTTAAACCCATTACAAAGCAATCACAATTATATTATTAAAATAAATCAATTCTTTACAGAAAAATATTAATTGAGTGTTTTTTTTTTTTAAAAAAAGAGGGTAGAATTAACTTTTTATCAAGCTTTTTTCTAATCCATGCCCGTCTAATAGAAGTATTTCAACATACGTTGTTTTTACGAGAACTGTTTGTTACTTAGTTGCTCAACATTTCTCTTTTTTCGAACAGAGTAAGGATAGAAGAACAGATCAATTGATCGCTCTCGCTTTGACCCATAACGCTCATAGTCGATCTTAAATGTTGATTAATACGTTTCCAACATTATATTTAGAGGTAGTTACAACAATATTGAAGTTATTACCACTGTCACAAAAGCTTCCATGCTGCCCTTCCACTACTGTACGACATTTGAAATTTATTATTAAAAAATATGCTGTACATAATAATTATTTTTTTGAAGCCCCCCCCCCTATTCAAGTTATAATTTCGAAATATGGCTTTGGTATTGTGACTTGTGAAGTAGAAGCACTTATTGAATTATCAGCATATTTTTTGATATTGCCTCGTTATATTTTAAGTGGTATAATATTATATATATACATTAATGGCAATACATTTCACAATAAATTGTTTCAATTTATAAATAAGCATGACGCGAAGCAAGAAAACAGTACCGGATTAAGGCGGGAAAAAAGGTTGTAACCCTGAATCAGATTTTAATCAGCGATTGCATCTGAAATCGGATTAGAAGTATCAAAAAAATACTCAATCATTGTTCAAATATTTTTTACGAATTCAATCTTAATGTATCAATACGCGAGTAGTATTTGGGAAACAAGGTGCATTTTTATGGCGACTTTTTGATAAATTAAAAAAAGAAGTTGCTTAGAACTGCTAAATATTTTATTTTAACAAAACTCTCTTTGGTTTTTGCTGTTTTTACAATTATTTAACTATGAATTAACTCTGTTGTTATTTGTAGCAGTTTTTTTTATACTGTGTCTAAATTATCCTTGACTTCGTACTCACAAACGTTTTCAGTAAAATGAATAAATAAAAATAATAACGCCCACCAAACTGACTGATTTAAAAAAAAAAATATGGCTGTTTCAGTCTGATATTTCCGCTCCAGCTTGCAGATGCCCACGTGCTGTAGCTCTGTGCCTTAACCCGGCCCTGAGTCGCATTTAGAAATTTATACATTAGAATTAAACTACATGCGTAATATAGTTATCGAAAATCAAAATAATAGTCAATTACATATTTGGAAAATAAGGCACGATTTAAGCATATCGCGTTTTCAATAACAAGAATAGAAATACGATTCTAAAAATAAATACAATATATATCGATAAAATAAGAAAACAATAATATTTGTAATTATACGGCAATTTGAACAATTAACCTTTCTTTTGCGTGACCGCCAAAATTATGCTGCGTCACTAAGGAGTTTTGTTATCAGATTAAAGTGAAACGATGCCTATTATTATAATACAAATTATTAAAGTGAGAGTTTTTATTAGTAAAATGACATTTTTATTGGCCTAATTATTTTGCTTTTAGTAAAGATCGTTCATTTTCTAAGCATTCAGAGCGCTTTGAATCTACATTACATATTATTTGTATTGGCAAAGATAAACAACCCGTGACCAAGGAGATTGTTGGGTTATGCTTTAAGGCAGGGATGCCCAAACCTTGGCTTGCGGGCCACATGTGGCCCTATTGTAGGTTTAGTGTGGCCCTTTCAAGGTTTTCAAATTTCTGATGAAAATAATATATTCAAATTTTATGATCAACAATGGCTTTAAATTTATGTTTTTTTTAACAGATATAACAATACAATTAAATGATTTTAATTAGAAACTACAAGGTGAAAATAAACTGATTTCAGAATTTTATCACAATGTAAAAGCTTTATGAAAAACAATTACAGACGTTTCCGAAAGTAAGGCAACTAGCAATGTGCACAGTAGCGGCACCATATATCACTGCGAATATTTTTTCTCAATGCTAAAAATCTTAAAATCGAAGTATCGAAACAGGTTGACTTATGCAAATTAAGCTAATATACTATGATGCGTGAAGTCGAAATTACTAGTCGAAGTTAAAAAAATATATAATAAAAATAAATGGTAAAATAATTTTAAAAATAAATTAAAATTAATATAAAAATATCATATTTATGTGTGCCCCCCATCAGAGACATGCATTATTTTATTTGGCCCACCAAGTGATTTTAGTTGGGCACCCTGCTTTAAGGCTTTCAGATACCCAGCCTTCGCTAAGATTTGATAAATTTCAAATAAGTTTCAATTTGCTAAGAGTCAAAAGTATGGCATGTTTCTAAGCTTAACAAAATATTGGAGGTCCGAATTCATGAAAAACAATTAAGCTATTGAATAAATAAATAGTACTTTTAAGATTACAAATAATAAGGGAAACATTCTTTATCGAGATAATGTTATAAAATACTGATATGAAGAATTCACACTTATTAAGTTGTAATCCGTAAGTACATAAATAAGTACATAAGAAATATTTGAAAATTAGCCTATTCATCGTATTGATTGGTAAAATAATGACTACGTGTTTCCAGAAAGATGTGAAATGATTGAAAAAAATGACGACCATTTCAAGGGAGGAAAAAAATATTTTTCACAATCTTTGAAAACCGAACTTTAAGTCGGAGTATTTTTTTGACCCCACAGTCTAATATCACAAAATAAATATTATAAATTCAGGAATTAAATTATTAACAACGCACGTGATAAATATTTGAAAATACGTAAGATTAAACTGATATCCAGTGTAAATCTTGTATGGTGTATGAACATTTATGAAAAATAGCAAGGGAGTCATTTTTTTTAGGGATACCACTGGTTGGTATCGTAAAAGGGAAGCTGGATTCAAATGGGAATATGCTAATGACTGAAAAATCAACATAACGCGTCATTTTGAAAACACGGACACGTTACCTTTAATCGTTATGAATATTATGGTAGGTAAGTACATTCCATTTATTTCGTCACTTTCTACTCACCACTTTATAATACAGCGGAGTTATTGAAATGCGTCGAATATACGAGGACAATAACACTTGCAATTTGCATTAATTGAATATTTAATTTTGAACTGCTTATCATTATTGTGACCCCAAAAATGTATTCATGAAATCAATTGTTCGATAGTTCTGATTACATTATGTAACGAATCGCTTTTCAAACGCGTGAAAACTTTGAATGTAACCTATACGAGTAAGCGAAGCATTGCATTGCTTCTAATCAATATTTTCTGTGTTGCTTAGAAAACTTTTGTTTTTTTAGGGAGGAAAAGAATCAATTGAAAATATTTTTTTATGTCATAATTTCGCCAAAAAGTAATAAATCGAGCTGCATAATATAAATTAGTAAAAGAAAATCAATCTTTCAATGTGTTCAAAATTGAAAAAATCTCCAAGAACTAAATGGAAACGAAATGGGTCATATTCTTCATTCCACAAACGCAAAGGTTCTGGTTCAAGTTAAGTTCGAAGGCTGTGGGTGTTTGTGATATCTGAATTCTCTCCCACACTTCCAATCCAAAAACCAACGGAGCAAAACGAGAGCTATTAGTAGATAGTGGTACTAATCCGATCCTAGCCCTATCTTTCTATCTTCACTCTCTCAATAAAGCAACTGATTAACAAGCAGTTCAAATAAAAAAACACTGGTAATATGTCATACGATAAATGATTTATTTATAATTTTATTGCAAATTGAATTGCCACAAAAAGAGTATTTTTTAGTACGGAAATCACTGGCAATCTACCTCAACGATCTGCTCCACATTAGCATTTATCCATATTTCCAGATATTTGGATATGTCTGAGTTTGATTGAAGTCGTGTGAAAAATCTATTTTTGCATTTTAAAAGCGGCATTATCGTTAAATGTATCAAACGAAAATTTTATTTCAAATTGTGTGTCGCAAATAAGTGAAAGTTTACGATAAACATTTATTTTATTCACTTATCAATAACATGCGGCCAAGCAGATCAAAAATGAAAAAAATAAACGAGCTTAAAAATAAATAATATGAAGTTAGCGTACGGCATTGGCGTACTGTTGCGGCAAATAACTTTGGGTTTTACAATTTTGGCTTTCATATAAAAAGTATTTATCAAAAAATCAGATTATAAAATAAATGTAAATGTATTAATCGGCTCGGTTAATTATAAAGCTATTCGCTGTGTTCCAGGGAAAATGTGGATTTTTTTACCAACGTAATAATCCTATTTAAAATACGCGGTCATTATTAAAACAATCGAATGTTACTTTACATACATAATGTAAATATACAAAAAATATTGTTTTCGCTCGAATAATACCAAATCTAAATCACTGCGTTCTTAAATTTAATTATAATGCTTATGTATACATTATATAACACATAGATCTGAGTATTTTTGATTCTTAATTTGACAATGGGCTCGTTGGCCTCAGTAAAAAATGACAAGGGGCTCGCACGAGCTCCTCCAAGCCCCTTCTGGAATACCCTGGGTGAACGAATATTTTTTTAAGTACATTCGATAAAGAAAGCAACATAATATATCAACCTAAAATCGCTCATCTTCCCTTTCCATGGCAAGGATGTATAACGCTACACCCCACCCCACCCACTGTCGGATAGATTTTCATGTGATGAAAAATCACTATCATGCAAATGTCCAGCTGGGGATTAGGAAGTCCCGGAACGGAGCGCGTTATTAAAATATCAATGGAGGTTAGATATATTATATTAAAACCAGATTTCATTAAAGATTACTAAAATCATTGAGACATTTTTCACTATAGCTTTGACATTAATTTCAATTATTAAAATTGGTCGTTTTGGCGAAAAACCAAGACCGATATCGAATATTTGAGGAGATTAGTATCACAGCTCACATTCTAAAAAAATGAGTTATGAGAAAATCGCAAATAAAACAGGAGCGCAGTTTTTCTTAATTATAAAAAATGTTATAAATTATCACGAGTATTTATCGAAAGTGTATAGTAGTACTTTTTTTAAGAAAAATATACTAAACTATAAAAAAAATACTGATAGTCGATCGGTTCTTTCTAACCATATCCATAATATTCGTTTAAAAATGTCAGTTTAGACCAGGCGTGGGGAACCTGCGGCTTTTTGGCTACTCTGGTGCGGCCTTCTGATCAATTCTGTATTTTTTTGTAAATTCGTAAATTCCTGACATGTTCTGACCGTAAATTCCTGTTTTCGGCCAAAGATTCCCCTAGTCAATGTTTACTGCGGCCTTATATCGAATCAGAAAAATGAATGCGGCCTTTCGAGAAGAAAAGCTTCCCCACCCATGGTTTAGACAGTGATAGTAATTTTTGGAAATGGCTCAGTATTTAAAGTAAATATTAATACCAAACTATTTTTTGATATACGTAAGTGATGCATTTAGAATTTTTTGGCATACTTATCTCAAAAATATCAACAATCCATATTATGAGTTTTTTTACCAAATATTCATTTGTAAACTAGTTTATTTTACTTGAACGTTTTTTAAATATGTATTGGTATTTTAAAGCGAACATTTAACGTTAGTGATTCTTTGTGTTTTATTATAAGACGATAGAGTTAAAATGGTTTTAGGGTGAATGGATGATTCCATAAAAAGATTCTTTCGAAAACGAATTCTCCGCACATCATTTATTCTTGTTTATAATAAACAAATAATATTATTAATAATATTGTTTACAGTTGAAATATGAAAGCACGATACGTCAGATTGTACATATTTAATAATTTTGAATATAAATAGGAATGAATCAGCAGTGTGCTGAGATTTCTTGTGCTGGAGAATTCGCGTACAAGAGAATCTCGTACGGAAGAATTACTGAACCATCGATCTAAAATTACAATATTTAAGCTGTCCTTATAATGTTTTGTTTAAAAATAAATAAGTACTCGAGTTTTTAATACTATTGGCTACTTCACGTTAACGTTGTCAGAACTGTGTGCAATATTGAAACGTTAAGAAACAATGTCGAATTGTCACGCACGGTACAAGAAAATTGCGAAAATATTTCATATTCAATTCGATTGGTACATAATAAAAACAAAATCTTTTGTTGGAATGATTTCAAAGTCATCGGATAGTATTCATGTATTTGTAATGACATTATTCATTCGAATGTCAATCAATCTACGGTAGCTATTTGTGCAGTGTGTATGTATTATACATCAAAGCAAAAACGTTAATTTTTATCAATTTTATTCCAATGTTGGACAGTTTTTGACAGCAAATAAAAAATATTCATTTGCTGAAAACTGTATCGCTATTTTAAATATTTTTATTCATTCCTGCTTTATACTATACGACGGAAGGTACATATAGTCTGTGATTGGCTTAAATGAGCCATCCTCAACCTTTTTTTCCTACAGGCCGCATTCCGATTTTTGCTTCTCCACGTGAGTCGCAACATATTCGTAGTAAACTGCAAATATAGCACACACTATACAACATACATACATATGTATTATGATGTCAAAATAAAACTATTTTATTTTATGTAAATATATACATAATAAATATTTATATTGATATATTTTTTAAAGTAAAATATAATAATGAACAACAAATAAAAAATACGTGAAAAGTACACACAAATACCAATGTATCCAAAATCTCAAATGGTTTACTTAAAAATTAATTTAAATTTTGATACTGTGTCAAACTTTTAACTATCTTCGTCATTTAATATTCGGTGACTATAATTATTTTGGGCCGCACATAAGAGCTGATTGGGCCGCAGGTTGAGTATGGCTGGCTTAAATGGTCTCCCATAATCTCATTCTTCTATCGTTCATGTTTCAAAAGGGTGGCTGAGAGCTTGTCTTACAATACATTTAATCTTCTCCTAAAATACATAGGTTTACTTTAAAACAACAGGGATGAGCTGGAGGGGCTTGCGCCAGCCTCTTGTTAAATTTTACTAAGGCCGGCGAGCCCCTTGTTAATATAAGTGAACAAAATATTCTCAGATCAGATTAGTACATAACTGAAACATACTGACACATTCATTATCTACGACAGCTTCAGTATACACAGTAGTACATTTTTGGCCATTTACATTGATTAGTTTACAGTAAATTACATATTATAAGTGTAATAAGTAACAATCGATTGATGAATATTGCATATAATTGCATAGGAGTTATAAAAAAATCACTCCTTCCCCGGAACACCGAGAATTGCTTTAAGATTAAGTGATCTTAAAAAAACGGGGCGCAGCGAAATGGATTAGTTAATAACTAGTCCTGCCCTAGTCCCGATCCTTCTGTCTTTACTCTTTTCGAAAAAGAGACGTCGATCAAATGAGTAACTCGCAGTTCTTACAGAATTACTTATGTTAAGATACCTCTGTTAAGGCGCTATATATTCAACATTGGGGGCGGACATGAATTGAAAAAATATATAAATTATTATTTATCGGAAATATTTTAAGAATGTTCAAACATATGAAATCTAAATCAGACTATTTTGAAATACATATATTATATGTATAATATTATGAAATCATGCCTGGTAAAGGGTTATAATAAAATTGTTTTTTTTATTGTATTTTTTAATCTATGTCTGCTCTTATTGTGGAAAATATGGCCTCATAATGGAAGTATCTCAACAAAAGTTTTTTCTACAAGAATTGTTCGAAGAACTCAATCTTGTTTTATCAAAATGAGTATTAGGGATATAAGGAAAGGGCATGGACAACAATAGTAGGTAACTAATAGCTGTTTTAGGATTGGAAAGGTGGAAGGGAATCTTTTGATATCACAAACACCCATGCATTCGATTGGAAAAAAATAAAAATGCTGTTCGTACTAGGACTCGATCCCTTGAGATCCGTCACGGAAGCCAATTATGCATGTTGACCGCAGCGTCATAGAAATATAATGGACGACATAAATTCCGATGTTCATTAATTATTAGTTTCATAAAATAAAATATTGTGAAGCTGCGAAGTTACCGTGTGCGTGGATATAATATATTACGATAATCAAAGGTACGTAAAATTCGGCACAGATTTTCAAGTAGTGGCGTATTTTTAGAGACTACGTTCTCAAGTGGGGTGTCTTAAGGTAGCTTCCAGCAGTAAGGCCAAGTTTTCCACTCGATTTCCACTCTTACTGGAAAAGGCTAACTTGGATGAAAATTAAATTTGTTTGATAAGACGATACTTTTCACGATTTTGTCATACATATTCATATTTTATTTTTGTCTTTCTCGAATCGCATTTCTCGTGTCTGAGTCTACATCGATCGCCGTGGCTGAGCGCTTAAGCTGTATGCTTGTGTTTTGCGGTCTGGGGATAGAATTCCCTGCAGGATTATGTGTATATTCTTCAGAAAAAGTGAAGGATTTAAAAAATGTTTAATAGTGTATTTTTTAAAATGTAAAAAATACACATTCGTTTGCAACAATGTGTCAAAATATTAATAGTAAAATCTTTTTCTATTTGATTTTTTTCTGTAGCCTAGTTGGTAAGAGCTTGTATTGCTTGAGGTTATGCCAATAATGTCAACGTATTTTTTTTAAATTTCAATTTAAGGTCCATGACATGGACGTTTGTGATGTAAATTATACTCCACCAGTGACTCGTACGATCTTTCAATTTCAAATTATTTGGCGCATTGGCATTAATTGTAATGCCATTAAAAAAATAAATATAAATAATACAAATAACATATTTTCAGAACGATATTTTTCTTACTTGCGCTCAATAATATATTTTGAAATACAATGTAATTCTAAAGGCTCAAGTGTATACACATTTGTATTTTTGGTGAAATATTATCTACTCGGGTAGGATATGGTGATTATAAGTGGATGTTATGCAGAAACCAGCCAACATAGAAAATTTGACTTTTGAATGTATTCTACAACATCAATAGATAATATAATTTGCTGAAGCAAAAATTTCGATACAATCATTTTTAGGGACATTTTTTCCAACTCACAAACGAGTAAATCTGGATTGAATGTGTTCGACTTTGAATCAGTTGAAAAATAATATATTTTTCTGAAAGCGTTCAAAGATGGTGTCATAAAAGAGATAAAAATAAAAAATATAATCAAAGTCGATGTGAATGAAATAAAAATCAAAACCTTAATTTAGGAAATGTGGTTTACGAGGGAACTTCCAAGCCTAAAAAACAATTTAATAATTTACAATACAATTGTACATTTTTTTACCAGCTACCTTCCATACAATATTAATAAGTATACTTCTTCACAGCGGTTAATTTAAATATATTTTATAATGCATGAAGTTTCGTAAGTAATATATATATTTTTTTAAATAATATAGAGGCCATCCAACCCACAAAATGGCCACTATTATTGAAAAAATATGTGAAATTATTGGAAAAACGTGTATGTATAGATTAATGAATAATTATTTAATTCCGATGAAAACGTCAAATCAGTAAATAATAACATGATACACTCAGCCATAGTTTAATTTATTCGGATTACATACATATAATAAGAAAATCGGACCTTTAGTATCATACGAGAACTTTGGAACTTTCTGTTTTACAGTTAATTTCTCAATTGCCAAATCAGTGTCAGTAAAATCAGCTTAATTTAAGAATTTAAAATCAGAGAAATGGCAAAAATTCTCGCATGTGATTTCAATGTTCGATTTCAAGTGTTCGATTCGTGGACGACACTCTGCCATCTTTGATATATTATATTGTTATATGTACATACAAGTCCTTAAATATAGCGGGAATGTTATAATATTTAAAAAGCAACGCATAATATTTGCCTATTACTATGATAGTCTAAATCTAAAACTAAGATAAAGGTACATCCACCGAGATAGAAATTTTGACAATGGCAATATATACTGCCTGTGACATCCAGTGTCAGAGGTGCTCATCAGGAATGCCAAGTGTTGTGGAAACCAGCGATAATCAACGCTACAATGAGCTCGTTCAACAAGAACACTCACGTAGACAGGGACTGTCAAAATTACACACATATCTCTGAACGAGTGAGATACGAGCTTAAATCGTATGTAGTCAGCCGAAATTGTTGGCTTCGTAAATTGTAAAAAATATTTTTATCTAAAATTTATAGTCTAATACTTTTTTATGTTGATTTATGTCAGGGGTCCGCATTATATATCGACTGTGGAAAGGAAAAATAACATAACCCACACATATCAAATTTTACAGGACACACAAAAAACGTCTTTTGATGATTTTGAGCTAAAAGCAAATTATGAAACATACACAACCCTGAAGTTCACTGTGACTGATAAACTGATTTTTCATTGACTTAACCTAATATTAATTTAATAAATTGTTCAAGAAAAACCTTTTTTATGCCTTTTTCCCTGGTTGCAATTTTCACAAGCCTTTCTTTTTTCAAACATAAAAACTAAATTTAGATACTAATTCGGCATTTTCATCTTTTTGATAGAACGTGTGTCGTGATGTATAAATTGTGATTATCGAAAAAAAAGCTATTTTGGAAAAACTGAGGGTTACGTCCTTTTTCCTTTCCACAGTCGATATGTATTAAACAAAATTTTGATTATGTCTAATTTTTTAAAATAATTCAGTATAAATTTTAGACGGTAAAATGTACTGTTAATTTATTTCATTCTTAAAAATATTTTGTTTGCACCTAGTTAATGCATAGTAAAATCCTTAAATTGATCTATTCAAAACATTTTCAACAAAATAGGCAATTTTAACAAGTTCATCTTATTATTAAAAAAATGTGATGTCGCATAGTTAATAATATACGGGCGTATCTAGATTTTAATTAACGTTCTTTCTAAATTATGTATGCAAAATAATAAATAAAAACATACTGGTTTAATCAGCAAGCGCCCTCTAAAAACGACATTATAAATTCTTAAAAACTGTTTTTATTTGATTTAAAAATGGTACCCACAACAGAAGGGCGTATCGGACATACTATTATAGGATAGGGGTAAATTAATAAGACCAGGTCATGTTAAGTGCCTTCATAAACAAAGGACATTGCCAATTGGAGCGATTAGATTAGGTCATGATTCATCATTAAAAAATATAACAGCATACAGTAGGAATGTCCTGTTAGTCAATGAGGGTGAACTATTTGCAGTGAATGATTCAAAACTGCATGCGAAATTTTATATCTCATATTACATCATATTTATTATATATTTCCGCGTGCATAACACGTTTTTTGAACGGTTTGAAATAACACAAACACAATCACGTGTTGAGTATTTAAGACCGTCCAAAATAAGTGTATGCGCGCGGGAATAACACCGTTTGTAGCAAGCATTGCTAGTTGCTACCTGCCAACAGTCATGCTTGATGTTTCTCTTTCTGTCGTGTATCGTGCGAAAGCGCAGTGTTCAGCTGTGCGTTACGACCAAACATTAATCAGGACATATAAGTTGTATTAAGTTTTCTTCGTAGAGTTCTACTGATTCAGTATTAGTGACGGATTAAGTTCTTGAGAGACCCCAGGCGTAATGAAATATAAATGCCCTGTTTTTCGGATAATATCAAATTCCGTGTAACATAAAAAATGAGGAGTAAAATGCCGTTTAGTATCAGTTCTGATAGTACATAATAAAAACTATAAATGGAAATCACAATAAGTATTATAGAAATTGGCATGAAACTGTTTCCAGCCAAAGATTCCCTAGTCAATATTTACTGCGGCCTTATGTCGAATCAGAAAAATGAATGCGGTCTTTAGAGAAGAAAAGGTTCCCCACCCCTGGGTTAGATATTTGAATAGACATACCGTAATTTGGTTGCCAAACTTCGAGAAAAAAGGGAGCTCGTCCATGATTGTACCTTTTGACACGAACTCGTTATGTTCGGATAAAAATATACGCCAAAAGCCACCCGTGTCTTCGCAATTTTTTCACTGATAGTATTATATACACTCGACACCGCCATTTCTGTTTTCTCGAAAAAAAATGAAAAGATCAGTATGCGATGATGTATGTATGCATCGACTTCTTATTTAGTTTCGTCTTTCGATGTGACCACTTATATAATGTTAACTGACAGTTGCGCACTATTTCTACACACAACTGCATTTATTATTTATTATCCAAAGATTATTTTGCTCAAATATATTCATTGGCTCAGAATGAGCCTGACGAAAAAGCTATTTCAATATAAAAAGAAATAACCATATGTAAAATAGCTACCTAATGGACAGTTTCAATTGTTTTTCATACCGATAAATTTAGCATATGTGTAAGGTTGAAGATCAATTGACATATTTACTGACTGAGTGCTATACAATAATAATTCATAATCGTCACCGACACCGCGGTTAAAAAATAACAATGGAGATTAATAATATTATTATTTTCGCCGAAAGTTGATATTATAGCTGTACAATAATTTTTAATCGCACACAGGAAAGGAAAACGAAATTAGACTATAAAAAATAAATACTTTAATATCAATGAGTTTGTGATGGATGACTGCAAAAATTGTCGATTAGATTTTTTATTGAGCTACTGGGTAAGAGCAGAGTTACATAACTCAATCAGGTGTTTTGATTTAAAACAAGTAAATTGAAAAGCATATATATTTTCAGCCAAACTACTTTTAATTACACGATTAAGTGTATTCTCCAGGGAAGGGTTTCTCAACTGGGAGCCGTGTACCCCCCCCCCCCGGTGGCCACATATTTTTTTTTGATTTGGAGAGCCGCAGCACAGCTTAGGGGGCCACGGCCAAATTTTTTGAAATTCCAAAATTTCCGCAAATACGCAATTCCAGGATTTGATATCTCCCGCGAGAGCTAAAAAAAAAAGGTCCCACGCTGATAAAAAAATCTTGAAATTCAAATTATTATGGGACAAAACAATGATATGGGGGGGGGGGCACAGAAAAATAAAGACATTCAAACGGGCCACGGGCCCAAAAAGGTTGAGAAACACTGCTCCAGGGCTGTGTAGTCGATAAAAAGCACAACTTCAAATACGACTCTGATTCTGAATTCTGTTTAAAATAGGGAAAATTATATTTTTCCATCCATGAATTGGTATTCAATTTTTTCAATAATTTCCTTTTATTGTAGTACATACAGTCATTATTTTACCAATCAATATGATGAATAGGGTAATTTTCGAATATAGTTAGCTTACTAATACTGTATGTTAGTTACTTACGGATTACAACTTCCTAGGTGAACAAATTCATCATATTAGTATTTTATCTCATAATAATGAATCTCTTAAATTTCTCTTTTTCAAATTCAAAAATAAACATCCTATTAAGCGAGAACTAAATTCACGCGTCGAAGCGTCATCATCCACGTATTTAAAAATATATAATAGTAAAACAAGGTTTGTACTAAGGTCGAATAATACGCTAGTAAAAATTAATGTATGAATGAGGGGTTGAATAGACTTTGCACTTATGACTCACTTTAAATATTCTCTACAAACAACTAGGGCCTCCAATCCAGGGATCCCGGATCCCGGGATTGTGATAGTACTAATCCCGGGATAATTTCGGGATTGAGGATTTGTGTTGCAACTTTTTGAAACATTCGCGTGAGAACTAAAAAAAAGCTCCTATTTTTTTGTCATTTAGGGAAATCCGTAAATTCTTGAGTTTTTGAAATCTGCAGGCAGAAAAAATTTTCAGCTAAAAAAGAGGTCCCACATTTTTCATTTAAGGAAATCCGCAAATTCCCAGGATTTGAAAATCGGCCAACAAAAATTTTTGAAATCCCGAATCCCAAATTTCTCCATGATGTTATGGTGAATGTTTAATCCCGGGATAGGAAAAAAAAATTGAATCCCGGAATTCCGGGATTGTAAAAATGGTGCGTTTGGATGCCCTACAAACGACAACATACCGCACCGGCAAAACACCCCTGCGTCTAATTTCAAACATAGTTATCAACAGTGCTATTAAAAAAAACCGGAACTCACTTATTGTCAAGCTTTTTACAAAAGTATTTTTCTAATCTTTGTCCGATCTTAATTAAGGTAGAGCAGTGTTTCTTAACCGTATTGAAAGAATCGCCCCCTTTTGCAGAAATAAATTATCCAAAATTATGTAACGCCCCCTCTCATTTTTTTTGAAATCCTCAATTTCCTATAATTTTTACCCAAAATATCTCCGAAACTCGTTTTTTTAGCTCACGGATTTTAAATCCTCTATCACCCCCTTGCAACCCTACAACGCCCCCCAAATTCTAAAAAAATAAAAACGCCCCCCAGGGGGACGGTACCGTCCCCGTTAAGAACCACTGAGGTAGAGCATATGCTTACTATTGGAGGAATCTCCGTAAGCCATTATGGATCCGGCAATGGCTGTGCTTACCATACGTAGCACAAGTAACTTTTGGACTTAAGCATCTTAAGCTATTACCATAATTCATATTTTTCCGAAAATGTGTTCGTTTAGTCTGAAGTCCGTTGTGTGGAAATTACGTTATAGCGAGAGTTAACTTTATTGAATCAGTAAAACGCCGTAATTGTCGAATGTGTATAAGGAATGTGCGGGAATTAACCTATGAAAAAAACATTGTTATCGTGGGCCCATTAAAAAAGGAAACACGTGAATAAAACACCAAAACGCCGAAAACTATAGTTCAATCAAAGAAAGTTGAAAGACTCCGTTGACTGGGCTGTGAATTAATTGAGAAAATAATTTTTGGCAGTTCAGGCATAACATACGTCAATGTTTGTTTATTTGGCTCCTTGGATACGATAAAAAAAAGTATAGTATGCAGCCTTTTCGCTTGCCTCGGTTATCGCCTCTACGAAGTTTGCCCGCCTGCCGTGCCGAGCCGTAAATGAAAATACAAATCCGAAATTTACCAAACATAATGCTCTTCATAAAAAAACGCAATAACGTTTATCGGAAACAAGCAATCTCTTGAGAAAATTCTTTTGTAAAATTACTTTTTTACCGGAGGTTATAATATAGTCGATATACAAACTGAACACCTTGGGAAGAGAAAAAATCAATAACTGGTGCCTCAAGATAGAAAACTAACATAACACCGTTGAAAGACAAGCACACGATTGAATATTTAAGAAATTATACGCAAATTATCTAATACGATATATACTTTATTTTAATCTTCTAAAAATGTTTTTATCTGCAATATGCAAATAGATAATTATGCAAGAGAATTCGGAAAAGTGATCTTTTGATAAATATCGTTACAGCTGTTAAAATATTAATGTGCATGTCATGTCATATTTTAAGACTTAAGAAATATAACTTCTAGGTAAGTAAAGTGAATCTAAGGATATTTAAAATCGACATTCCTTATCTTTATTTACATATATGTACAAATAATACAATTCTCAGGGCAATTGTTAATTGAGTGTTAAGCGATCTTAATATAGTATTTTTTAAATATATGCACTCATTAAATGTATTCGGAAGATGTTTCCTAGTAAACAAAATTACATTTGTTATCGATTTTAATCTACTGAAATAAATTATCGTTTAGATCAGGCATGGGGAACCTGTGGCCTTTTGGCTACTCTGGTGCGGCCTTCTGGCCAATTCTGTAAATGTATGTAAATTCGTAAATTCCTGACATATTCTGAACGTAAATTCTTGTTTCCGGATGTTTTCTGCGGCCTTATGTCGAATCAGAAAAATAAATGCAGCCTTTAGAGAAGAAAAGGTTCCCCACCCCGGGTTTAGATCAATAGTATATTAATATTTCAATAGGAATGAGAATTAATGTTGAAATTATATGTATGTATAAAGTTAAGGTATTTTAACTTACACATATGTATATTATGACATTTTGCGCCAATTTCGGATATTTTTACATCCAATACCTACGTGTGTATTAAAAAGATTATCAAATTGATTGATTTATTAAAATTTTCCGAAGCAAAAAAATATCCATAGTTTATGTTTTATTTGAATCAATACGTCTGTTGCCTTCCTTTTAACGTGTTACGGCAGAATAGCTGTGCTCAAGTACATCGGCTTAACTTGCAAAATATTTATCTAAAAATGAAATTTAAATGAGAAAGGTTTAATATTAATAAATCATGTTAAATTCGTAAAATTTAGTTGACCATTATTTCACTCTATAATATTTTTCTTACTTGTAGGTAAGTTTGTAAACTAAAATTAATATTTATGAAATTGCGTAAACGTAATTTTTGCTTTACATAATTACAGAATATGTCCAAGATTTCATCGTATCAGATTATGTAACTGTACCGAAGTCAATAATCTTATAATAACGAGGGCTTAGATCTCAGGGGCCTAAAAACAAAAATGAGTTAGGCTCGGTTTTGGCAATTTCATAATCTTATTATTGATTAGTGAAACAAAGCTATATCTCGTACATATAACCGTTTACAAAATAAGGTTGGGTAAGTATATCTATCTATTAATGAAATCATAAATCACTTGTTATACTATAGTGACATTATAACAATGTTTTCTAGACATGCTCCTGTGGGCAATAAGCCTTCGATAATTAGGTGTTATTTTGAACACGTAAATATTTTTTATTTATATTCAAACTAGAATCTTTCAAGAAAAAAATGGTATATGATGATTCATAAACATTGAACTGTTTCAAAAGTAAATAATCTTAACTGATTTTACCAGCATTCATAAGTAAGTGTTTAATAGTAGGGTTTGGTGGTGACTGCTTTATTTACTTATTTAAAAAAACATTATTTAAAATTACTTGTTTTCTAGTTTATAATTACAAGTTCAATGTAAATTGAATTATACATCAAAACCAAAATTTAAGATTGTAAAAATATCTTCCGAAAATTCAAAGTATTTTATAGGTTAAACAAATATTTAAATATTAACAAGTCGAAATAAAAGAAATCTTTATATCTCGAATGAAACTAATTTCAATGAATGATCGGTGCGTATTTAATGTTTAAAACATTTTTGGAAAAGAAATATTAAAGAAAAATACACTTTAAACACGCCCATTTTTCAAAACAAGCCGATAATGGGTAGATGTTTGTTACCTAGGGTTTAAGTTACTCACTACAACTTTTATAAATATGATAACATATCGACAAATTTACCTGTTTTGAATGTAATGGCGAGTAGAATCACGACAAAAAAACTTCTCTCGTATTTGGGAAACATTTTGAACAATAACACTATTATATATTATAAACATTCACTAAAATCCGTGGTCAGTAATATTATGATGACAGATACGGAATGACAGTTATGGAATGCAACGTCACTGACGGCTTCTTGTGGTTTACTAAACAGTGGATTTCAAAACGGACCTCCGCGCGTGTATTGAAATCAAAGACACGAACAGGTAAACGCGCGGGAGGAGTGGCCGCGCTATAATATTTTACGAGTATGCTATGGCGCGAAGGTATTTTTTCATATTATTATATATTATCCACTGATGGTCTTGTTAGTTTTTATAATTCATATATATTTATATACTAGATAAATCATTGAAAATTGATTAAGTGCAGTGGCTATTAAACGTTATGCCACCATGTACTATTTATAGTAATAACATCTATTTAAGTATTAAGCAAAAAGCTTGATAAAAAAAGTGGCCATGACCAGTTATGAATCAATCAGTATTTAAAAATAACATCTTGGCTATTTGACTATGTGCTAGTATATCACACAGCTGACACAGCAGCATAGCTACCTCATAGCAGTCATGCAATGCATGCGGGCCCAGCGAAAACAGGGACCCAAATTTCTATATACTCAATATAACAAATAAATTTACCAAAATAATAACTCGCCGTGGAGTAGGGTCGTAGCGAGGGCTTTTGGCGCCTAAGGCAAGGGGTAAATTTTGTGCCCCCCCCCCACCAAACCCTACCAACATACTTAAATGGTAATTCCTGAAGATAACAATTAATCAAAAGACCGAAGACCTTGCTATGGCCTTTACACACAGCTAAGTAAATATCACAATGATAGTGGTTTTTATAAAAAACTTTCTACCAAAAAGCGATTAATACATATAATTATTTATTTATTCACCATCTACATTGTAACTTAAAGTAGAGCCGCAAGCAGCCTAGTTGCATTGATTTGAAGTAAAACAATAAAACTAATTTAAACCGTTCAACTGTTATTTATGAACATACATATTTCAAATTTGAATGATTCAAAATTAATATTGAAATTCCACCAAGCACCTTCAGTCGAAATTTTAAATTGTCACTGTATTATTAAACCAAACATAGATTATATTTACGGAATTATTGTAACTTTAAAAATAGCAGGCATCATTTTGGCGCCCTTATGCCCCTCAAGCACCTTGACGCCTAGGGTGATCGCTGTATTTGCTAGTTCTTAGCTATGAGTCTGGTGAGGAGGGTAAAAATTGAAAGTTTCACAATTGAATCAGAATGCAACCAATCTTAGAAAATTAATTAAAAAGCATTTACACTTTTACTTTGGTTTTCTAATAATGTCTTATATTGAGTTCTTCTGTGTCAGCAATTTGTGTTACAATTATTTCACATCGAGTATCTACAATAATATCAATCCTTTTAAGTCAGGTTGGGTGAACCTGGAGCAAAGTCTTTAAGAACAATACCCGATAACACATTCGTTGTTTAACTCACTATGATATATATTTAGACTATTTGGAACTCAAAACAAGAACTGTCTTATGTAATCTTTCAACATGATTCT
Organism: Himalopsyche anomala; assembly: GCA_031772345.1. Lineage (NCBI taxonomy): Eukaryota > Metazoa > Arthropoda > Insecta > Trichoptera > Rhyacophilidae > Himalopsyche > Himalopsyche anomala. The sequence goes on from CM062830.1 coordinate 13,641,784, forward strand.
ACTGATATATACCTAAAAATTGTATTATTTATATATTTTTTGATTTGTGTAGGTTGTGTAGAGCAGTGTTCTTCAACCTATGGTCACTGGTCCGCAAGAGTTTATTGCCAGTCTGCAAATAGTCGTAAGTCAAGAACTGACTGTACGTAAATATGTGTATATGGTTGACGCCAGCCCGCAAAATATTTTTCCAATTTTTACGGGTCCCCGGATATTAAAAGGTTGAAGAACACTGGTGTATAGTATACATTTTAAGATTCTGCCACAGATTCAAAATGCAATCCTTTTTAAAAATCTCAAAATAATTCTTAAACTTAAATATTGGTTTTCTATTTATCTCATAAGTTTTTTTCGTGCCAGAAAATTTGTGGGATACAATTATTAATTCACATACAGCATTTTTATGTAAAATTTCGATACTTTATTTTTATATAATAAAACATATTGACCTGATTTTATTTTGCAGCATCTCTGTCACATCAATAATTAGTAATCTTAGAAATTAATCGTTACAGCCAGTGGCGGCTGGTCAATGTGGCATTCGATCAATGCACCCCTTGTATATGCAGGGGCGGTTATATTTCATGAAATAATATTCAAACATAACATTTATACCATTCACTCATTTTAAATTCTTCATGTATTTATTGTCTATAATAAATATTTTAGAAAAAAATAATTCTTTAATTTTAAATTTTATTTTATTTTATTGAATTTAAAATGAGGGAATGGTAGAAATATTATTTTTGAATATTATTTCATGAAATATGAAATGCCACATTGACTGGCCGCTACTGGTTACAGCTGATATATTTTGCCACTTTTATAACTACTTCTATTAAAACCTGTTTTCTTGGAAAATATAAGAGTTTTGATTAATTTAAGATTTCGACTGAAGGTGCTTGGTGAAATTTCAATATTAAATTTGAATCGTTCAAATTATGTACATTCACACAATAATATAATTCTTGAAATAACCCACCATTTAAATCTGTTCGCATTCCCATGTTATAACATTTCACATTTAATTTAAAAAATCTACAAAGACTATTAAGTATGTACTAGCTGTAAGCCCGTTGCCCTCAACGGGGGGATTTTTGTTGCATTTTTAAATAGTCAGAAAATTTACTGACGTGAAAAATAAATTGCAAACCTATTTATTGAATAAACCAGAAAATCTAAACGTAATTAATTCTCTAACTGGATTTATTCAGGAATACACTCAATTTTCTTAAAGAACTAAAATACACATTAAAAAACAAAGTATGCAAAAAGCTATAATAATAAAATATATTCATAAAAATCATAATTGAGATGCTATATCCAATATCGACAGCCCTGCAGTATTTATATTTCATAATTTTTAGAATAATTCAAATGTTTCAAGTATGCAAACAAATATATTTCGGCGAAGAAGAAGACCCCGGGACATATATCGACAGCCCTGCAGTATTTATAAAGACTTTAAAAAATTCTGACTACTAAATACACTGCACGAAAAATATATGCAGTATTAATTATTTTGGAATTTTTAGATTAATTCAAATGTTTATGTATGCAAGTGTAGTATGCGTATATTGGAATTATTAGAATAATTCAAATGTATGTTTAATATATATCAAGGGTGGCCAACCCGCGGCCCCCTGAGTGTCTACTTGTGGCCCGCGGAGCATATGCACTCATTTTTTTTCTTTCAGTGTACATAAAACTACCTAAAAATATTCCGTGCGTAGTTCGTATCATATCTCATATATGGAAGTATCTCAGTATATTGATTCAACTATCGTGACAACTTTTTCCTGCATTTGCAATGCCATTCTTTGTAGACAAACATGCTCTATCGATGATCTCGCTATTTGGAATTTTTGACGAATAAAGCATATTAAATCTCAAATGAGAACACGAATCACTGATGAGCATTTGGAAAACTGTTTGCGTGTAGCAACAACATCAATCGTTATCAACAATGCACTTAGTTCTGACAAACAATATTAGACATCTCACTAAAATTTATTATATTTTGTTTATTTTTTGTACTGCCTAACTCTAATCTAATAAATATGTTTGATTCTCATTTTTGTTATATCATCTTAAAAAAACAATATATTTATTGTTTGCTTTGAATAATAAAAGAAATTTAAGAAAATAAAACAGCCCAGTATGAAATCTCATTTTTAAAATCTGGCCCGGCTGCTGAAAAGGTTGGCCACCCATGATGTATATGATCTTTTTTTATCATCTCTTTCAATCTGGCGTTTACCTCAACGGTAAGACGTTTCGTTGATAATTCAAAGTTCCATGTATCGAATCTGAGCCGTGGCAAAAAAAAATGTGAAACTAAAGGTTCAGCGATTTTCCATGACACAAAATTTGCTTCTTCAAGTGTCAGTGTATTGAAAAAATATGTCTTTAGTATAAATAAAAAAATGGCGACAGTGAGGCAGGCGAAATCGCGGACCCACATATCTACAGAATACTTTATCGACTATTAATATATAGATTGCTAAGTAAATACTCACTTTTAGTCACTGGAGGCCTACCAATCTTTGGTAAATCTTCAACACTTAAATTCCCAGAAAGATATTTTTTAAGCTTTCTTAGTTTTACTCACCACTGCAAATTGCAGAACATATGTTTTAATCAGGCAAACTTGCACCATGTTCAAGTTGGAGCTTCTACAACATATTGTTCGGTAACTAGATTTCTTTCATCTTTTTCTACTGTTTGTATAGGCTTAACAGAATTAAAAGTTATTATTATTATTTCACTTTTAGGATGTTCACTGTCAAAACTTGGTGGAAAGGCATTATATTAAAAAAATAAAATACTCATTTGTACTATTTCCACTTCTAATTTCCCGGATCATGATCGAAACCGGTCCTGACCTTATTAAATAAAAGTGGAATTAGTACAAAAAGAGTATTTTATTTTTTGAATATTATTTTACCGCAGAGCAGACTGAAACAACTGCCTTCACCGAATACCAAATAAAGACTCAAAATTGCTTAAATTTTTTAAGAAAAGTACATATTACGCATGTATTAAAAATACACTTTGACTTATGAGACAACCTATTACTTTAAATGTAGACTTGTGATAGCTTACCTATGAGCCACAGAATTGTTGAATTAAAAAAACTCATTTCTACGAGAGGGAAATTTATTTGTGAAAATATAAATTACAAAAAGTTGTCAGTCACAAAACAGGAAAATATAATGTGGTAAAAAGGATTTAAAAAAAGCAATCATGTAAAAATAGACATTATGGATAATGATCAATTTCGAATTGTACTTTCAACATCTTGTGTATAATATAAGAAATGATTTTTATTCTAAATATATCGAGTACTTATAAAATTTCGCATCACAGGACACAGCTGTTTTATTTTATTTTTAATTTGATAATCACCCATCTAAACTATTATTTTTACACAACATTACGGTCCCTAATAAAAGCCATGATATAATGATATTTTGAATTACAAATAGTTAAGTTTATATTTAAAACAATAGTCACAGCAAAAAAATTGCTACGTAAGTAAAATCACTAACGGCGTTTATTTTATCCAACCACAAAGAGGCACCCTGCAAAATTAAATAAAACACAGAATTCCTTATACTTTTGCAATTAAAAAATAATACGGAAAAAAGGTTAATATTTTAGAATTAAATCTTTAATACCGATTGTGTTTTATCAAATGGTTGGTAATCACAGATCTATAAATTTATAACATACGTTAATAACTATAATTTAAAATTAATAAATTTATTCAATGACTAAAACTAATTTGAAAATAAATAAAATCTTCAGTTTCAATAATCACTATAAAATATATTAAATGTTATTTGCAATATATTTACCACAATATACATTATGATTTTACAATATTATAAAATATCCAAAGGATTTTTTTACTGCTGTTGGATTCATATTTCAGTGTTTTTTTTAATAAATACTAAATTACATATCCCTCTGTAACACGACATATTGAGCCAAACACATGGAAAAATAATATTAAAGAAATTATATTCTTTAAAGAAAAAAATCTGTAAATAAAAACGCTATTATTGTAGTTTTATTAGTCATTGTAGTATGTCATCTACAAACTAGACTAGACAAAATTCTAGAATTTTCATTTTGGGTAACATGGTGTTAAATAAAATTAGCACACAAAAAAATATTACATAATTATTAAAATATTAACATATAAAAAATCATACGGTAACAAAGATACATTTCACAATAAATAATTATGTTTTTGTATACGAAAACTTTAAAAAGGAAATTAACAAATCAAAAGGAATGAAAATATGACAATTCATAGACAACTACTTATAAAATAATTTTAACGGACATATAAAGATTATTTATTCTCTTTCTAAAATGTAAACATATTGCTTGAAATAGATTTAATACAATACTATTAAAATGGGAATAATTTAAGAATGCCACCGAATACACTTACTTATGGGCTGCAATGAAAAATTAAGATAATCGTTTTTGTACTCTAAGTCTCTCTAGAACAATTTTACTCACTCAGGCACTAATTAATAATATGTTCCAACATTGATAAAAGACACGGTGGATTGTGAAACTGTAACAAGACAGGCATTCCTGAAATAAAAATCAACCCAAACACAGTCTCTATGTTCGTTAGATCATTTATTTTTTAAAAGAAACCACTGACATGAGTAAAATAATTTGATGAACGATGAATTTGATATTTCAGAATTAATATAATTTCAGTAAAATAATATACAAGTAAAGCGACGACACCTCGAAGCAAGCACTTTCACCAAAACCAGAGCAAAATAACAGCACATGATGAATTAATGAATGAATTAATAAAAGTACTCATAACATAAAAGTGCACAGCTTATGAACTGTGTTAAATAAAGGAATTAGTAATTTGATGCAATGATTTTATAAAAGTTCATTAAAATTTGTATACAACGTTTCAGTAGCGAGTTTGATTCTTTGTCTATGAAAATTTGTGACGTCGCAAGTTTCCCACTTCGGAAGATCCGTGAGCTAGGCGCCGCAGAGCCGGGCGACTGAGCGGTCGGGGACGCTCCGGCGGCGGTAAGGTGACTCTGCCGACTCCGGAACTGCTGGCAGCGCAGAGGGTCTCCCAGAGCTCTTCTCCTCCTCCGCTCGTCGAGCCGGAACTCGCTTCCGGATCGACGGGCACTTTAGAAACTCGCCGGACTCTGTATTTCTCTTTCGCACCGTCCCCGTACTTTATGAGCGACAGTTTCGGCCTCTTGAGAGGCTTGCCGCCGAACGAAATTGGTTGCTTTTGATAAGAACCCTCTTTGGGGCGAGCTTTGGTTTTTTTGGCAACGGGCACTTCTGCAGCCGGCCTCCGTCGGTCATCTCGATGACATTTCGCTTCAGATCTAATATTTTTGGTTCTGAAAGGATGAGATCCCGGCTCGCCTCTGTTTGATTCTGATAGACTTCGTGTTCCGCTTTTCTTGGGCGCAGGGTCGTCCGAGTATCCACCGAGACCCGACGCCGGCGACCGGATGCCTGAGATAGTTCCGAATGCGGGAGAGCGTCCTGAGGCAGTCGGCTTTCTTATAGTAATCAGGGAAAGATTTCTTTGAGCTTTAGCGAGCGGGGAAGGATCGGCGTGTCCTCTGGGCTTCCCGGGGTGAAGTCTGAGGGCCGCCCGAGAAACAGCGGAGGCCGTCGCCCCGCCCTTCAGAGAGAGCCGCCGGTCGACTCGATATCCCGGCCCCGCCAAGTTTTCTTTGCGTTCCGGGTCTGCTGTTTCCTGCCGCTTCAGAGGTTTGGAGAGTGGCCGGTTTCCTCTTATCCCTTGAGTTCGAGGAGTTCGAGCAGATGCGCTTCGCCGTCCACTCACACTAGCCTGCAAAACAAAATACAATTTGCATTGATTCATTTTATTTATATTATTTGACAAGTCTACCTGATTTTTTTAATTTTTAACGCTCACACACATTGGGAGACGGAAGTAGAGTAGTGGTAGCAGGGTAGAACAGCACAGGTTTTTACCTGCTCCTAATGTTCCAGCAGTTAGGTTAACATAAAAAGATTTTTATCAATCATGATATTATCAAGGAAATTCAATAAAGTAGTCAAACACCTCAAAGAGAAAAGACATTACACATGTATATTCATGTCCTACATCTGGAACCAAGGTTTAGATAGAAAAGAGAAAATCAAATAAAAATATATTTTGAAGAAGACACAAACTAAACTTTTGCAACTGTTAAAAATGCATAAATTGCACGAGCCTGCCGCATTACAATTTTCTCAGCATCTTGTTTGGTCACAATGTGAGAAATCACATTAAACGACAAAGCGTAATTTAATAAGAGATCTATACACCTATAAAATGTATTCACAATATTTTTTTAACCTATTTTAATATATTTATATTACCTATCCAGGTTTGTAATACTAGGCAGTGCGGTATTTTTAACTGCACTGCCTAGTATTACATTTATTGAAGGCAATCAACAATTTTTCAGGGCAATAAATTGAAAATAAACATTCTAGACATTTTTGCTATACCCGGTACAACCTGTACGTTGTTTACTGAACTTGTGTAATGTCTGTCATCCTGCATTTTCATTAATGGGAACTGTATTAAAATTGTAAATTTTCCCAAAAAAATACCTTCTGTCAATTTTTTGATATATTCAAATATGTACATGTTTTGGAGCTTCTTCTCTCTAAGACAGGTGGGCTGAAATGTTCAATACCTTCATGCTGAAAACTTATTCTTTTGAATAGCTTCTATTCTGTACATTTCCATCAATTTTGTTATTAACGACCCGGGTTTCGCCTTTCGGCATCTTCAAGCATTCATATGCACGGATGAACAAGAACTGACGGTCAGTAAATGGTTTATTCATTTTATATTTACATAATAAAAACCATCAACTAACCGGCAGATTAAGTCAGATTATTTGACGGAATAGGCAAAAATTTGCCGAATGCGTGAATTGGTCAATCGTTATATTTATTATCTATAGTCAGTGTGTAGAATTTTTTACACTGATATCAATGAATCAATACATCTAGTGAAAACAGAACGGGTTTTGTAAAATCTTCAAACCTGCTTTTGCAGTGAAAATTGTACAAGTGAACATCGCATTCAGTAGATAATTTGCGTACTTTGTGAATAATGTGGCTTGCATTTTTCACGAATTAGGCAAATTTTTGCCGATTCCGTGAAATAAGCAATTTCACCGATTCGGTGTAACTAATACACATCCAAGTGAACGCAAAGGCAAACTCACACTGACAAAAAATCATTGCATGTGTATTTACGAAAATTGTCAAAGCAGACTCGGAGTTCGTGGTGCGAAGTATTTTCATGAAGGGGGTTCGCAGTATGAGTCTCCATCGTATGGTGGTTTTTAGAGAATCAGTACGAGAAAAAGCTCCCTGCTGTAATTGCACATAAGCTAAGGGTCTAAAATCTCAAGGGTTTATGTTCATGTAGCATTCATTTAGTTTTAGAGAATAGGCCTACTAGTTTTACGTCTCATAATACTGGGTGTATTAGAAAAGCAAACATATGAAATGAGATTATTATTGTGTTACTGTATTATTGGAGAATAATATAGTAAAAAGTTGTGTGCTCAAGTTAGTTTGATTGATGATAATAAATACAGTGAAACTATTTAGAAATTAAATTGGATGATTGATCTAATGCTAATTTTTAAAGGTGTTCTTATATTCTTACCATGTAAATACCAAACTGATTTTTATTTAACGCGTTGACTGGGTTTAATCAATAATTGAATTTCACTGAAATTAAAGAAAATAAAACAAAATAATACATGGTGAAAAGAACTAAATCGTGAATTAAATGATTGTGAAATGTTTGTCAGCTGTGCATTTTTAATTGTCATATTTTGTCAATTGTGCGAGTTGTCAGTAGAAAAGCATCAGAGAATAAAAACAGGATGAAGATAAAACAGTAGATGCAGAGAAAACGACACAACATCAGTGTTCCGTAATGTGTAGAAGAAAAGTTAACAACTCATTCCCTGCGGGTGACATATTCGCTGGGCCCGTTACTTTATGCTTCATACATTCAGAATAAATGTAACCGTTTGAGTATTTGTTATAATGAAATGCTACTCAATCATGCATTGTTTACAGTTCGGTCAACAGATCATTATGAAAAATGTGCCACAAAATATAACACTGTCAAAAATACCGTTGACGATGAAGATGTTTAGGTCGAAGCCAGGCTGGCATAGTAATGATTGAAATATATTAATTCAATGTGTATGTACAAAATACAATGCAATTTTTAGGGAATGAGAAGAAATGTTGTTTTTTTGACTCACTTTTAAATAAGATTTTGGATTTTTTTTTTTAGTTAAGTTACTTATATATACAGTGATCCTCAAACTAACTAGCAACCTTATGATCTTTTTGAGATTTCGTTTATTTCGCTGCATCTCTTAATGTTGATTTGTATGTTACCTATAGTGATATGAAACACTTCAGGTGTTACCAGTAAGATGTCAAATGTATAATTATTATTGTGATCATAATCAATAAAGAGACGGTCAAGAGAATACCGATTAATGAGAAAGTGGTTTTCAACTATGTAATTTATATACTGAAGTTGATTGAATGGAAACGAATTTTCACTGTCATGATGTAGAATGTTTAAGTGTTTCAGTGGAAAAAGCAGCATCAATTTTTAATTTTCTGTATGCAGTATTTCTGAAAATGCTGTATGTACAAATAATAAATTAAAAGGTTCATAAAATTACAAAAAGTAAATTAAATGTTTAGGTAGCTAATGTAATAAAATATACACAAGATGTCACAAAAAACGTTTCCGTATTTTCAAAAACTGTGGAGACATTTTTTACTGTTTGTTTTACGTGGACACTGTCTATTTATTGATAATCGAATACAGTGCATATCCAAACAGTCACAAAAGTTGTAAAGATGAATTAACATAATTAGTGTACCATAAATCGCTTGAGTTTAAAAGTTAAATTATCACTACACTCGTGCAAAGGTCATGATTTTATTTATATGTCTGCTTCAAATATGGGGAAAAAAGGATTCTTAATTATTTAAAATACATATTAAAAACCATAAGTTTTTTTTTAACGCTTGATTCACAGTCACTCATTCAACCTGATTTCCCATTCGGAAGGCGAAAGGTTAGTTATAATTATTGTTAGCCAGTCACAGAAACTCTGCCTTCAAAAATTCATATTTGGATTATTAGACAATCTGCCTATTATGCTGGTTGTTTGAACATTATTAATTATCTGCAAATCTACTAATCAAATCACAAGGTTTTGTCTCGAAATAATAATTTCATAACAAAACTGCGAGTCTAAAATCGCGCGAGAACAGAACAGTTGATACAGGGGTATCATTTTCAAAGAATGCTGATGTCAATTAAAAAGCTCCGAGGTGTTAATTTTTGTTACGATTATTTACTTTTCATACCTGCGATGGTCGCGACTGACGAGAATGAAGCCTTAGCCAATCTTTGATGCCTGTCAAATTCCTGTGCTCTGATTGCTGAATTCGACTGTTCGGGTGATGTCCTGTCATATCTAAAATGGACGCTCCGAGAGATTTTCCAACCTACGGAGTTTTTATAAGATGATAACAAAAAGTAGTTTAGTATGATACAATTATACCTACAGTGATCAAAAGCTTACTTAAATCATAAAGTAATTTGAATGTTATGTACAGTGGAACCCCCAATTACACTACCTTGAATTACGCGCTGGCTTGAAATATTTTCCCAATTGAACGGTCGCATTCCATTGTCGTTGCTACGAGACGGTCATCTGTGCGGTGCATACAGTCAAATGTTGGCTAGCGTCTGTGTATTCAACACGTGCCAGGCTATACACGCATAGCTGGGCAATTGTATATGTGTTGGATTTTGGCGCGCTTTGCATTTTATTACTTAGTAAATAAATATTTCGTCCATATTTTTGCCTTAGTTTTGCATTTTTTCACAGAAAAAACAAAATCCCTAATTTTGTATGAGATTCACTCCCCCAATTACACTACTTCAAATTACATGGTCCCGACTTTAGTGTGAATGGGGGTTTTACTGTATATACATGTAATATGATGCCAATTATTTATTATATGATGACTTTTTCTGAAAATATTTGTTTCCCTGAGCAAAAGAAAACTTTATGAAGATTATAGTTAATAAGATTGTACAATCTAAGAAAATATACTTTGGTTGAAATTTTGGTGGCTAATATTGTCATAGTCTGAAATATGTTTTTTTATAGCAATACTATGGCAATAATAAAAATAATAAGGAACACTATACCACAAAAAGTAAAAGCATACAATTTATTACGTACCATAGAAAAGCCTAAATCATATCTATTACATTTTTTAATTTTGAAAGAATTTAATGTAACATAAGCAGATTTGTGATAAAAAACATTATCGATTGAAAAGAATAGCAAGTAATGAAAAAAGGGAAATTAATTTTAGTACTGCACAGTTTTGTAGTAGACATTGAATAACATTATATTTAAAGCTCAAACCATGAAAAATCAGGTTTAAATAGCGAAGCTATCTATATAAATGAAGCACTACATCCGTGCAACTGAGGATGGATACTGGTGATAGAAATATAATTTGAAGCAAGGCCTCGATTGTAGAAGCAATAGCTAAAAATATGATAGTATTTTATTCTACCCAGGGAACTATTGAATAAGTATTTACCCTGGAATTTATAAATATATAGGGTGTGAAACGCAAAAGTAAATAAACTTGAAAAAAGTAAAATTAATACAGACCAATTTCTTTTCCTGAATATACAGCACAAGAATAGAATTAGGTGTATAATTAAAAATTCTGCTGATTCACTTGTTGAACAAGTTGAACAATAAAGTTAACAATTTTAATCTTACATGAAAAATGAATTTCCACAAAATGATTTGTGGAAAATCGGTAAAAATCATTTACTCTTAATCTCGATCTTAAGATCAATTTGGACACAAAGAATGAAGCTACTGGATGACTTTAAGCAGTGAAGATACGAGTAATTCTGTGTGATAAATAAAAGATTTTTTTTTATATGCATACAAGTTTAAATGATTTTTTTTACTTCACTCTTCAATTTTTCCATATTCATATGTGAACATTAAATCTGAGGCCGTGTTAAATTCAGGCTTACACAATATACATCGTTATTTTGAGAAATAGTCAATAGGATTATAAGAAGATGCTTTCTGGAGATGTGCATCACAGTGCTTTTAATAAACGGTGCACAGACTGCTTTGATTTCACAGTCTTGAATAATACTGGCTTGTATTATTATTATAACGAAAATAAATAAGCCACCAATAATACGAAGCATCAAGGATAGCCCTAGTTTATTGATTGCCAGTTTAAAAGGCAGGTGTGGCTCCACTGTAATAAGCTGTGGGTGTATTTCCTGCAACTGAAGACTAATGGCTTCCTCGAGCGTTTGCGATAATCGCACACGACGAACCTGGTAGGGGTTTACCTCTTCAAAGAGATGTGGCGTGTATTTGGGTGGCGGGTGCGTTGCCATGTTTGTCGGAAGGCTGGACTGCGGGACAATGGGATCTTTGGCCGCAGCGGGTAGCACGTTTACGAGACGGCCGGTGTTGTAGTTGCATTCGAGAGTGTAGCTGCGTACGAGTCCCGTCGCTTTGAGGACGGCGACGCGGCCAGACCCTTCGCGGGACATTCCGTCACGTCTGTCTCTGAAAAACAATATTGATCAGGTTAAAGATATCATGATATACTTTAATACCTAAACAGCATTGTTCATTGGGAACTAAAAAATAATCATATAAGAAAGTAAAAAATAAATAAATTTATTTCCTGGTCTGCCATGAAAAGATGCATTTAGATTAATAAAAAATAAAGTATCCAAGTATTAATAACTAACTACTATGAAATCAGTGAAAAACAAAAAAGAAGATTGGATTGGAATAAATGTCAAACAGTTAAGAAATAAAATTTATAATTGTCGAAAGTTAAAAAACGGTTTTGTATCTAACCCATTATTAAATACCATTGCTTCATCAAATGAAATATTTGTGTTGCAAAATAGAATTACCTCAAATACATATTCCTTTCTGTGAAGTTACACGACGAGAAATGAAAATGTAAATTGTTGAGCGACATAATCCTCGGCAGGAGCATGCACTCAACGCTGTTTTCAATCTCCTCAAAGTAATTGCCGTACATGAAAATTCCTTTCTTCGAAGCGTGCCCATGTAGATCAATGTACAAAAAGAGACTTGATTCTTTTTCCTTCTGCGATTGCCTTCCGTACACAGAAAAAGTCTTGGTTTTCTTCCGTGTTATCCTTTTCTCATTAAATTTAGATGCAGGTGTCTGTGTATTAAGAATTCCCAAATTAGTCATTCTGATTATGATATTAAAATGAAGAGTATAATACTGCGCTATTATGGTAAACTTCAATGGAAATAAATTATGCGTGCTTATCATAAAACGATTCCTTAACCTTTAGTTTTGGACTGGACGATGAGGTTAGAGAGAGCTGGTTGTTAGTCAATCAAAAATATGATTCATCTTTAAGAGTATTTAGGTAATGACAGTATGAATACATTACAGACAATCATGTATTATATGAGGCTATTATTTGCAAACCTGGCTCATTCCAAAATGGTTGCAAAATGAAACTTGAATTTTATTTTGTAAAACAATATATATTTTAAAAGTATTTTTAATTTTAAATGACTTGGGAATGATATTTTATATTTTATCAAGCCAGTTTGGAGACTTTTTAAATAATGATAAATGAGAAATATTTTTAAAATGCATTTGAATTTGTTAAATTACATTCATGGTTCATGTTTCACCAATTTTAGAATGAGCCGGGTTTGCAATTAATAGCTTCATATTTCAATTATTAAGAAAAAAACAGTATTTTTGGGATACAAGCCCTAGATAACAGAACAAAAGCCTAGGGTGTTACCACTCAGCCACTCAAATGAAATAGGTTTCAGTACAGATGTGTTTATATTTGAGTGCTATAAGTGAGAATTCTGCAAAGTCAGGTTTCCACAATTTTTTAGTGATACCAAAACAACTAATATTGCCAGCCAGCTAAGTGGTCAACAGCGGCAGGCTTTTATCCACTCGGTTGCAGGCTCACATATATGAATCTCGGAATGGAAACATTCGTACATTCTTATAAAATCCAGTTAAAAATAAAATACTAATATTGTTGCCGTGTTTTCAGTCAATATAAAAATATAGAGGTTTATTTTTTTAGATTGATTTGTAATAAACATTGTACAAACCGAAATGTCATTTTCGTTTTTGATATCTGTAAGCGTGTTGTCGCTGCTCTCTGCATTCGTATTGTCTATTAAGTTTGTGTTATTCGACGCGGATTGATTATTTTGAAGTATAAAATTATTTACCATAGATTTCTCCTCTTTGTCACTTAATTTATTTCTTACAGACGAATGAAAATTGATACATTGCGGTTTTGATTCATTTGAAGATGCTGTCGTGAGATCCTGTAATGAATTGTACTGATGAGAAATAGGTCATGTCAACAATTATTACTATCTTTACAAAATTTATTACATCAAATCGGGTTTATTCTGTATTTCCTCGATTATTAGGCGACAATCAATAAACTGAAAATCACTGATAAAAATAAAGTCATACAATGACAATGGAAAGTATTTAAAGTCAGTTTATTGTTTACAAATATTCTTCTGTAGTAACAGCATCAGAGTCACATCAGCCCTGTTTCTAAGCATTCCACTGTTTTAACTCCTTCTTGACCTTTGCGATAAGCATTGTTTCGTTACAAATCAGACCAGTTGATCTATGGACCGTCTGGACATCCCTTCAACAATTGATATTATCTCAATCTGTGTAACCATGAAATAAAATATAATAATTTTAAATAACAAGCGTAAGGATTAGCTGTAGGCTGTAGGAATAATATGTTATAGAAGACTAGGCACCCATACAAACTTTGAGGTTTGGTTCTTTCAATTTTATTTTGTGAATTGACCGAAATCAGCTAATTAAACAATTTTCCTGTTGCATTAACCTTTTCGTTTCGCCTGTCACAGAATACGTTTAACGAAGTCATAGGGCACGTATATAAGATATGTATATTTATATAATAATATATTATTGGCTTCCTGTGCCGGAACTCACAGTTTCGAGTCCGCATACAAACAGCATTTTTTCAGTCGATTTCTGTTCGAAGGCATGGGTGTTTGGATATCAACAAACTTTCTCCTACCCTTTCAGACACTTTATTAATGGGCGTAGCGAGAGGGATTAGTTAACCACTAGTCCTGTCCTAGCCTTATCCTTCTATTCCTACTACTCTCTTTGAAAAAGAGAGGTTGAGCGACTGAGTAACTAATCGTTTTCGTAGAAAAACTTCAGTTGAGAAATTATAAGGCCATATGCTCCACATTGGGAGCAGATATAGATACAAAAATAAATATTTATGAACATTCTAATTTCACTTTAAAAATTTAGCAATTTTTCAAAGAAACTATGCTACACTCATACACTATAGGAAACTTCTCTATAAAGGGGTTTACCGTCTACGATGTTTTTTAAATGGTATGCAAACCGATGAATAGCAATTGTAAGGCGTACACTGTATTCAGAGACATGAATCATGAATCTTATAAAAACCTCTTAGAATCTAAGACTTAGATCATACTGTTAGAGCTCAAATGGTGAATGAATAAAGAAAAATATTAATACCTTATTTTTATATACAGCAGGCAACATATTTGATATGCCTGGCATTCTCGCCTCTAATTCCATCACAGTTTTTTTACACAAATCACAGAGTGGCTGATTTAACTTCACCGATGCGCTCATCGATATAGGAGTGTGACTTTCTACAGTACTGTAAAACAAATACAGTTATTTTGAGATTTTTATAATTTTAAAAATATCAAAATTTGCCTTTAGTACCATTGGTTACTTTGTGGAAAATATTTTTCAAAATAAAATTGATGATTTTTGTATTGTTAAATATTTATTCATAATATTTACCTTAAAGTAGACACATCCGAGTGTTTGTCTAAAAGACTTTGAGTATCTTTCAGTGTATCTTTCAATTGCTTCAAAGGATTGGGCCCGCGAACTACCACATCATCATCGTCATCATGCTCATCGGCCAAAATAGAAATGATGTTCTCGCTGAGACAGTCTCTAGATACCGTATCCGAGTCGCAGAGAAGTGAGCTCGGCGCTTTAAAAACATTATCCATGGCGCATTCGTCATGAATAGCTGCCGATCCGATAAATCCATCCATAGACTGTTGCAGCTCATTTAATTTGAGATCCTCCACCTGATTGAAAGAATTATTGATGAAAATTAGGATGCGATAGTTCTAGCAATTTTATGATATGTCAAAAACATTGTTTCCAAATTAGTTTAGCGTGACTAAGATTAATTTTCTATGATCATGGCGGCACAAATGACACTGTATATTTATTTGGTAAGCCTTTATATTTACAAAAAAAGGATATATTTGATAGGTTTTATTATTCAATGAAATTTGCGGCCTACTGGGTACCGCCGTGTTAATATCTTGCGGCAGTTAAAGGGTTAAGCAATTTTACAGTGATAACATAGAATACAATATTTTTCGGGTGATGTGTATATATAGTGTAGGCGTCTAAGGTAACAATTTTTAATCCTGCATATATACGGGACTTGCAAGAGCGAAGTGGTTAGTACATTTGTGGATTCTTTTCTCACCTGATCGGCTAATGTGGGACTAGTGATTATAAGCGAAGAAGATGTATCATCTTCGCTGTCAATGGCCAATTTGATCTTGCGGGGTTGCGAGACGACTCCGGCGTTGGTAATTGCTAAGCTACTCTGCAGCGGAGGACGCGCTGTTAATTTGCTTCCCGCGTTCATCCACCTCTCTCCGAAATCCTTTGAAGAATCTATCTTTTTGCGTTTTGTATTCAATTGATATGACTTGTCATTTTCCTGCAAAGTTTACAACTCACATAAGCAAAACTTCAAAGACCGAAAGAATGATTCTGTCAATTGCGTTTTTATAACAATGTATCATTGGATTTATAAGTAAATAATTGTTTTACAAATATGATACAGTATTTAAGATGATTTTTCACAAACGAAACATGAATAATCATTCAGGTAAATACCTGATCTGGGTTAGGATAAGCACCGCTTTTACTTCGTAAGCATTCTCCTGAAGAATATTTGTCTTCTTCACATGGTGGAGGAATAAGCATGTCATTGCAATCAAATGCATTGTCTTCTTTTTGAAAACCGAAGTGATAGAATCTACAATAAGTATCAGAGGTAATAATTTAGTATAAACAGTTAAGATTACCACCAAACATTTGTATTTGCCATTGGTGGTATTTTGAGTGCGTGAAGAATTCTGAGTATGCGAGATTGAAATAGCTATAATTAGCAAAATATTGGAAGTTGTCTGCTACTGGATTCACAGGTATTGTCTTTTGATGAAACCATTTTTACAAAACTATTAAACTTCCCCTACGGTGCTAAGTATTCTTGAAAAGTGAATGCATAACATACGGTCCGCGCAAGAATATATTGGGAACCTTGCGAAAAGTCATTTTTTTTGTAAAATGCTTCAGGTAAATTATATATTAATAAATATCATTACAAATTTGTCAAAGCATGTATGTATACACATTTCAAATATAAATAGTTTTACCGTAGTTTAAATGTTGAACTAATGATGATATTTATGAAGATATAATTTATCTGAAGCTTTTAGAGGACATTTTACGATATAAAACTGAATTTTCGCAAGGTGCGCGAAACATTCTTGCGCAGACTGTGGTTTTTTTTGATAATTTTTTTTTCCCAGTAACATTAAGAAATACAGAAGGCATAGTATTCAATTTAAAATATTTGTATTACCACTTTTTTAAAATCAATGTCAATGCATGTCGAGTGTACTCAAATTTAATACGACCATGAATTTCAAATATAATAAATGGATAATAAAATACAGCATTTAATTGAGATTCTTTGATTTCATAATATAAATTAACCAATTAAAATCGTAAATAAAGCACAAGTATAAAAATAAATTACAACATCAAAAAGTGTTGGTCATACCATAAATATCGACATTGCATAAAATTTATGTTTTAAAAAATAAAGAAAGTGTGTTGCAAAAAGAGGCAAGCATCATGGTAATTAAAAATAGAAGTACGCAAGAGAGGCAGAATTTAGGATCAGTATTAATGTTGTTAGAGTGTGTTATATTGTAGCCATTTGATTTCAAACTAGATAAAGTAATTTTATACATTATAACATCAAAAAAGTTTGGCATTGAAATTTTAATATTTGAATTCTTCACATACAATGTATCTTTGACAATAAATAAGGAAAATATACATGTCATTTTTTGTGCAAAGTCAAAATCTTATATTGCAAAAAACACTTTGTATGACATTAGTGATTATGAGCAGGATATAATAAATATGTCTTTCCGAGTATACATATTACTATGGGCACGGTGAATAATATGTTTGACACTTAACTCAACAAGAAAATCACTCAGTATTATTTCTTACCTTATAAGAGATCTAGCGGCATAAACTGTTGGATATATTTCAAATGATGGCGATAAATACACCCTGTTCAGATTGACCCCCCTTGTGTCAGTGCGATAATGACCTCTGGCAACACCGTCGGGGTTTAAAAAGGGAATCATTTTAAAGACGTACAGTTTCCTCAAGGCCACGGCAATTGGGTCATATCTATTTAAAAGGAGATTAAGGAAACCGTTGAACACAAAGCTGGATGGAGTCTCCCCGGGGTGAACTCTGGCCGATACAAATATTATCTGAAAATCAAAACATATTGACTTGTTTGGCGAGTTATTTTGAAAAATAAGTACATTTCTAGATTATAACGAAACAATACATTGTTTTCGAATGACCACACAAATATTCAACATTGAATTATTCAAAACAAGTATTTTCTATTCAACATATATAATTAGAATAACAATGACAATAGTTAATCACAGCTAGTATTAAATCAACTCACTTTCTGTTACTATTTACGGATAAAATGATTTGAGAAGTTATGTATAAAATTTGTGTAAAAATATTGTTTGTGCATAGGAAAACTGCGACAGTATTGTATACCTTTTTTCCAGTAAATTTGAAGGGACGGTCACTTTTATCGGGGAAAAGATTTTTCAGTCTTTCCTCTCTGGCACTGGTTATGCCGTGTCGCGAAGATATAGTCAGAAAGTCAACTCTCCGCCTTTCGAGAGAGTAACAAACGCACTCCCGGCAGTAATATATGTCATCATCGCTGCCAGTATTTAATGTAGAAAGTCTGGTGTCTATGGCATCTAGAGCGGTTTGCAGCTCGGTGTACGAATACGGATAAGTGAATGCAAAGTATGTTATGGCCGTAGTGCTCTCGGGGGCTCTGAATTTGAAACTCAAAGTGAAGATATTCTCACTTGACTGTAAAATTAAAATGGAAATTTTTTGAATAAAAAAAAAACTTATAAATAAGTAAGTGGATGTCCTCTATCTAAAGTATTAACTATTGATAGTTTTAAAAGCCAACGGTTCCATAGTTTGAAAAACAAACAACACCATATGCTAAAGACATTTGTTTATAAAAAAGTTTTACTTTTACCACAGATCGAGATTATATTACCATATTGGTTAAAACAATCAGATATTACTTCTTAAAAACAATCAATAGATATTTTTTTAACAAAAACAGAACAAATGTAAAGCACTAAGTATTATCAGAGCATAGTTTAAAAAAAAAAACCCTTTGATCAGTATCGCTGTACAATACGTCAACGTTCATTCGGCGTCTTAATCACTGTGATCGTTATTCAAAATGCTTTTATTTTGATCTATTACTGGTATCACTCCCAGGTGGTAAATGCTAAGCGAATTAACTCACTAATCAAAGACTCAAGCTTATTAAAAAAGCATCTGTTTGAGAAACTATGTATAGTTCAACTAATTATGCATAAAATGAGATTTTAGTTTTAATTTAAATATCATGTTTCTCATAAAATTTATTGCAATAAAAGAATCATTCCTCAGACATGTGACTCCAAAATATAAAACAAAGGATTTATAAATGAGTAATTCCATATTTATCAATCTTTTTGCTATCATGGCATTATTTTTCTGAAATCGCGTACATAGCATTTGCACAAAAATATTTATATGTATATTATTTGAGGTCAGTGACTTTTTCATAATTTGCCATCATGAAACTAAAATTTCGAAATAACAAATAGAAAAATACTTACAAAATATACAGGCTTATCTCTTATCCTTTCCCAATGCGGTTTTCCAGGAATTGTTTTTGTGACAGGGGCCATTCCCTGACTGTACATCTTTCCTTGGCGGTTCAAATTTACCAGATTCAACTTGACCAATGAGGACGGTGGGGCCGATTGTATACCGAAAAAGAACCAAGTCCTATTTCCGTTTTCGAATTCGGTCCCGGCGCAGTCGGGTCGAGTCCAAATGTTGAACTCATAGTCTGGCGTTTCCAACGCACTTGTTTTTGAATTAACGCTCGGAACTGGAGAGAATGGAAAAAATAAAAAGCACATTCTAGATTTTTGGTGAAAGATTATGTAGTAAATTTTAGACAATAGACTATAATATATCGCTCATAATAAAAAAAATACCTTTTGTTCCACACGACACAAATTTTACAGTAGACGAAAAAACTCTAGTTACTATTTTTAAACAAATTTTATTTTTAAAAAATGTCTATCATTAACCAAACATAACATTAATACAATAATCACATTTGCTTTGTTTATGTGAGAAAACAGATATTTTATTTATAAAAGTAACAATAAACACGATTAATTGTATTGCTTCAAGTTGGAAAAAAAGGTAGTTAAAATATTTTTTGTGATGCAAACTTTTGCTTGTGTTTTTGTGTTTATTGTGAGATGCGAGGTATTGTTTTATCATGCGCTATATTGAATTTGTATATGAAAATGGAATAATTGTGAATCAGTTGGAAATCAGGTTATTTTTCAATACATTTTAAAGGCAACAATCATTCATTGTATTGAAATAAATAGATTTCATGTTTACACTGCCGTGATATTGTTACTTAAAAATGATATGCTGCATTTAGTAACAATAATTTAAATTGTTTATTGTAATTCATAATTACATGTGACATTTTGAAAAGTAGCATGAACATGGGCAAATCTGCTATCTAAAGATACCTACTAGGTTTAATAAATACTACCATAATATATATCCAAACAGTAAGTTGATCAAGACATTTAACATTACACATATTTTGGTGCTATTTTACTGTTAATTTGATGCTCAAAATTATTGAGCTATGATAAATTTGCAATGTATTTTGGTAGACAAGTAAAGATTTTAATATGATTTAGGTAGAAAATGAATATTACTATTAATTTACAAGTAATCTAATACAAAATAGAGTGCTCCTCGAGATTTTATTACTACCTGTTACGATTTCGACATTTCATATTATGATATAAAACAGATTCTCTTACACTCCGATGCTATGAAATGATATTATTAAAAGTGTTTGTTACCGCACAGTTATGTTAAAAAGGTTCCATGACCCTTGTTGTTGATATATCATTCCATTTCTCGGTTATGGTTGTTTATGAAACAGATTTTCAACAAACAGCGGTAACAGATACTCATGTAAACCGGTGCAAAGTAGTATATTTATAGAATATACGTTTAAACAAAACACTGAAAATGGTTGAACTTATTTTGCAAGTCATTGAACCAAAGATATAATGGTGAGTTTATTTAAGATTTGAGTATATTTGGTAATGTTCTTACAAATCTTTTGGTAAATTCTCTACACCATACATAAAACATTAAAAGAAATGTGATTTTTTTATAAACTAAAGAAAAAAATACACGATAAGTCGAATTGCAATAAAAAACACTTCACTTTTCAGTTAAATTCACATTTTTCAGTATTTTTAACACACTTCGATGAATATAGTTGATACTACAAATAGAATATCACGTTCAATTGGTTAGTTAAGTATGGTAATGAGGTTAATTTGAGTAAAATTACTTACCAATTTCATCTTTGGGAATTTGTTCAACATGACCTAAATTTCCAGAATCGAAATTGTGGGTGAAAACAAATCCTCCACATTCGATAATATTATCCATCGCCGGTTAAACGTAACTTAGTGATGAACGATTGGGGCTACATCTGAAATAAATAAACTGGATTAGGATTATCTGAGGAACCAAATCGTAAAGATTTGGTGTTGTCGAGAAATCAATAATCTCAACTACTCTGGCTATGTAATAGTTTACCTATGTGATAAATTTTAGTAAAAATAAAAGGATGTTTAATACAGATAATCATGTTATTTTGATAGATTTTGAAGAGTTATTGCATGTTTTTAAGCCTAAACAAATTACGTAATTTTTTTTGTATGTCAACATTGATTGACATCAAACAGCTGATTGTAGTTATTGCCAATTGTAAGTATTTTTTTGTAATAAAAATATGAAAAATGGTTAGGAAAAAAAAATACCTTAAACTGTGCAACCCATGTCTAGTTTTGTTCTTGCGTATAGGTTAGTAAATATAAATATATTCTTTAGATAATGATATACGGACGGAAGAGCTCCGTTTGCCATTACATTCAAGATGGTTGCGAAACAAAGGAATAATCCGTATAATGGTGTCGCCACTGTGTCGACGTGAAATCTTGTGAGAGTCGTTCATTTAAAATTTCATGATAAAAAAAAACGTAAGAACATTCACATAGATCAATTTGAAAGCATATTGACTTACAACTGTTTTTATGATTGAAAAATAGTATTTATTTAGTTGCTATATGATACTTCAATGATAAAAAAATAATAACATACATCAAAAATTATTTAGGGGGATTTATATGAACACTTCAAAAATGATATGAAGATATTTGTTAAGTAAACGGATAAGTATAATGAATATAAAGAATAAACTTGGTAAAAATTGTAGAGTCATTGCTTGGCCATCCATCACAAAGGATACATGATCCGCCTAGTTGCCAGATACAAAATATTTGAGAGCAGTTTTGTACGTCTTTAGATTTCCCAAAAAATATATTTTAACGAATTTACAATATAATAATTCGATTATTATAAATACCTATATAGTAATATAAATAAAGATGCGTCGGAATCTCAGTTTCCTTTGATGGCGTGATGTCGGATTAGCTGTTTACTTTAATTATTATATCATAAATTGTGTGGAATAAAATAATTTTCCATTTTCAATATACTTTACTTATGGCATCTACCTAAACGGCATTTACTTGATTGAACTGTAACAAAATAAATGCTAATGTAATCAATAAAAACGAACTTATATTTTTGATATGCTGAGTAGAGCAAAACATGTTATTTTGCTTTAGATTTAGCAAAAAAACATCACTCTTGGCCAATCTTGCGTTTGATTATAAAAAATAAGCATTTTATTTATTTGAATCTCCAATATTTGATATCACAAAAGCTATTTCTTGATATTGGTAATTATCAGTGGTGCACGGTGAGTGCAAATTTTGGGCCTGCTGTGTACGACAATTAAAAAAAATCTATAAAACAATTAAGTGTACCAAAATTACTGTTTTAAAAAAAGCGGTTAACCAACTAACTCCATGCAGTTCTTGCCTAAAATTTGTATTGAAAAACCTTCCATATTGGCAGCGAACAAAGATTTAAAAAATATATGAAATTGCCTTGAACACTTTTAATAATTATAAGGATAAAATATAATGCCCAATGAATTCGAGACCGAATACACGTGTTTGCTGCAATTTAAAGGTCTTCATTTGACGTTAAAGTTGCGTACAAAATTATTTTCTCAACATCACGCATACTTACTGAGCTCCACTCAGTGGCGGTTCCTGACCTAAAATCTTGGGTGGGCTAGAGAAAAACATATTTCTACTTCACCTTATACATTAATCTACAAGCAAATTAACAAATACTACGATACTACTGCAATGCATAAATTATTATATAATAAAATCAATGCTAATGTAACTAAGAAATAATAGAATAATAACACGGAATCCTTAAATTCGTCTCTTTCAAAGTGAAATAACAAGTACCTACTAAAAGCAGTATAGAACTGTCACTTGCTGTCACTAAAAGTCAATACCTGTCACTTTCATACAATACAACGATATTGGTTTTGTGTTTCAATGCATAAGTATGCGTAATGGGCAGATTGTTTTTAGCCCCCAACGATCAACAGAAACTTGACAGATTGAAACACAATCCTTTGTGTTTGATGACGTTTCCGTACATACAAATACAAAAAAAATCTAATCGTGCTTGATTGCGCCCCAGTGTAAAGAAAAATTGCATGATATTGTCTGTGGTTACGGTCTAAGCAACTAATAGCCCCTGAGTGGTGTTGCCAGAGTGACGTTGCCTTTTCCCTGTGAAGTATTTATAGGGTTATTGTGCCGGCTCAGTTTAAAATTGTAATACAAAACACAATCGGAAATATGATTGTAGGTAGACGTAAAATTGTTTTATATTGACAGAGGAAAATTAAAACAAAGATATTTTATTCATTTGGGAAAGGTTAGTTAAGCTTATAAATGTATTTATTTTGTTCAGCGGCCGAATTGCTGTTCATTTTTATTCAGCCATCTAAAGTTTTGGGTGAAAAATGCAGGTCGGGCTTAGCCCACCTAGCCCAGTACCTAGAACCGCCACTGGCTCCACTGTACACAGTTGTGTGGGTTGGCAGGTTGTGCAATTGGACACAATGCTCGCCTTTGCGTACATATACGAATACTGTATACTACGGCACAACAATTAATATACTCAGTGCTTTTTTTTGAAAATAAGGTGCCGGAACGCACTTTTTTCGAGTATTTTCTAAGAAGGTATATTATTTATTATATATTCGAATGTCATTTCGAGAGAATTAATGACGGCTTTTCATATAATGCAAAGAAAATAAAACAAAATATACATATTTTAAAATAGATACAATAAAATTAAACATTTATTAAAATTTCGAGGAAAAAAGGTGCCGGAACGCCGTTCCGCCGCGTTACAGGGTAAAAAAAGCCCTGAATATACTTAAAATATATTGCTTCTTGTTCTAAATTTTACGGGCGTATACTTGGACGTATATGCGGACATATGGCGTAGGGTGTGCGACGCACACCTAGAACATCCTGAATATACGACCCTGGTAATTACCCTTTTTTCATTTTTTTTTATTTTTAAATTAATATAGAACGAAATCAAAGGTATAAATATTTATTTGAAATGTGTAATAGAAACTGCTTTGTTTTATTTTGCAATTCTTGAATAAAAACAATATACTCAAGTTTGCACTTCGTTGAGTATCTTGGGAAAGAACTTTTCCGTTAGTTTTTAATGTTGTTTCAAAAGAAAGAGTACGTTAGTGACGAATCTAAATCTCTCGCACTTTCTTCTCGAGGGATTACTTCATATATAATTCATAGAAAAACTTTCCGTCATTTTCGTTTTCATACAATGTTCACACATTGCTTCTTAAAGCTTTTGCGGCATAATTTTTCAAAATTATTAGGTATAGACCAGGCCTGGGAAAATGACGGCCCGTGTAGTAATTTAAAAATGTTATAAATTAAAAACATTTAGTTGCTTTAAAAAAATACTTTCATAAAAAAACCGGCAGCAAAAAAGTATTTCCAAAATGAATTAGTATTCGGATGCAGTGGCGGACTTAACGCATGCGAGGCCCTAAGCGCATTTAAATTTGGAGACCTTGTTTTTCGGATAACACAAAAACGTCAGAAAATTCCTTATAAAATAATAAAAATCTTAACAAAAATTAAATAGGTTATATAATGTAATCCATTTTTGAGGCCCCTGAAATTCGGAGGCCCCAAGCGTGCTCCTCATGCGCTTATAAAGTAATCCGCCACTGTTAGGATGTTTAATCTCTTCTGGCCTGCTGTGGCCCAGTTAGTTAGAGCTTGCTCTACCGATCACGCAGGTTTAGGTTCGATTCTTGGTAAGATCATAGTGAATTTGAGAACTTTTCAATTCAAAGTTGTGATCGAAGACTGGGTGCTTGTGATGGCAATTCATATTATTTCTTCTCCTCCCATCCTTCTGATCCTTTAATGACTGGGTGTAGCAATAGCTATTAGTTAACCACTAGTCCTGTTCTAGCCTTATCCTCCTTTTCCTACTACTCACTTTGAAAAAAAGTGAGGTTAAGCGACTGAGTAACAAACAGTTCTCGTAGAAAAAAACTTCTCTTGAGATACCTCCACTAGGAGGCCAAATGTTCCATATTGGGAGCGGACATAGATAAAAAAAATCTCGGAAAAGGTCTGTAAACGTTTTGAGAGATTTATTATTGAAATTATAAGATCATTTTCCGACGATAAAAATATAAAATATTGCCACGTCTCGCGAGTAAATTTGACGAGTATGTATTTTGATATCATTACCGGAGTAAATGATGAATTTTCTAGAAGATTTTCGACTGCGGGGTCCACGGGATTGAATCGGCTTATTAAATAAATTTTGTCCATCTAATATACATATATCATTTGCTACAAAAACGGAGAATTCATCATGTACATTTATGATTACATATTATTATTATTTTAACTGTTGCTTATTGGAAAGGATTTAAAAGGAAGTAGCCATAGACCGACTGAAAATATCGCAAACACCCAGTAGCAGATAACCCCACAAACGCATACAAAGCTTATAATATAAATTAAACTGAATTTTCAAATGTTTATTTTTGTTGTCTCACTTGCTCAAACCACATTCTCTTGATAATGGTGGTTTGAGCAAGCCACCATGCTCTTGATAAAAGATTAATTTTACAATCGTCAAAAAAACGATGAATATAAATCCAAATAACCTAATTCAATATCGCTAGCATTGTAAGATATGGCTTATCATTGCATGTGCTTAATTTTTTTATGTTGGAGAATTGTAACGCGAGAGATAGATTCTTATAAAAAACTTTTATGTTTCGAGAAGTTTTCGAAAGATAAAAAATATAAAAGCTTTTATCTTCGATAGCCAGATGCTGCTAATTTTGTTTTCAAAGAAATAATAGATTTTTTCGTTGTATTCTTAATTGCGTAATAAAATATTTTGGATTTGTCTTATAATAGGTACAAGTGTGTTACTTGATTTGTGAAATATCAAGAACAAATTCAGTTATTAACTAATACGCTTTCAAAACAATGACGAACTTTATCTAGAAAAGAGATCGAATAGTTAAAAAGTATTTTTTTTTAATATGAAAGAAGGCCAAACAATGTACGAAATCAATGAAATTTATTTAAAGTTTATCTTAAAAATCACAATATTCAGAGACAACATTTCCATTTAACTATTGTTTTAACTTGCTTGTAATTTTTCATTGTTCTATAGCATAGCAGAGGTAGTCAAATCTTTTGGTTGTAGGGCCACATTAGGGATGAAAGTTTGGCCGCGGGCCACATTAAAAAACCGCAAAATTAAGATTTAAAAAAAAAATAGGAAAATAAGTGACATTCCTGGGATTTGTGTCACTCGGTGCGGTTAATCATGTAACAATCCCCCCACAACATTTTGCAGGTAAAAATGTATCAATGATAAATAAAAAAAATTCAAATTATCAAAGTCAAACTAGAAGTTGGTGCCTCAGTATTATTTATAAAAGTTTCTTGATATTTCGGCGTATTTTTTTAAATTGAATTTTTATCAATACACAGATTTTATGTAAAACTAAATTTATCAAGGGGAATGAAATTTAAAGCACATTTTTTTGAAACATGCAACTTTTATTTATATGTTACTAAATTTATTGGCTACAGTGAAGTTTTTAGCACCGATCATATTTTTTTTGATTTTTGGTGTAAAATTTGTTGTTGAAATTCTTTTAAATGATGAACATTTAAAACACGCCTTCAAAAAGTTTTTGCTATTATTTAGTATGGAAAATGTTTGTGGTAAGCGAAACCAATTCTGATCATTACAAATAAATGTGGAATTAGGACAAACAAGTATTTTATTTTGAATCGTCATAAGAAATAGTTCATCAAACAAATTATGACATGAAAATTTAACATGTACGCAGTGGCGGATTAATCTATAAGCGAACGAGGTGCGCTTGGGGCCTCCAAATCGGAGGGGCCTCAAAAATAGCTTATATTACACACTTTTTGCTCAGATTTTACTATAAATTTATTTTTTTACATGGAATTTTCTGACGTTTTATATTATCCGAAAAATTGGGCCTCTAAATTTTATTGCGCCTGGGGCCTCACTCGTGCTTAATCCGCCACTGCATGTACGTGCACAAGATAAGGGCCGTGTATATATTAACTATTAAAAAGGTTAGTTTACTTACGAGTTGATTACTCTTTCATTCCTGGCTCGTATTTAGGTATACTTAGAATGTGAAAAAAAACTGTTTACATTTCGCTGTTGCCTTTCAAGATCTCGAGTGTAACATGAATATGAATCTTAGAGCAATGTCGGTGCTCACTGCTCAGACCTTTCTGTAGCTGAGGGAGTGATTCATTGATATAGGATAGTCGATGGTGTAATCAAAAATACGGTTTATCTTTCATCAGATATTTTTTATTCACGAATAACAAAATGAAGAGAAGATATTTGAAGCACGTAGACCTTACAATAAAGCCAAATATACGCACGAAAATCGTGAGGCAAGCTATGGAAGATTAACAATGTTGGAAGCGAAATGTTTAACAAAATTACGCTTTGCGGAAACGAGGTTTAGGGTGTGTTATTGTCTGGCCGGTAGTAAAAATTTCGAGTAGATTTAGACTTTTTCGTATAAGGGTGACTGAAAAAGGGTCTTAATCAGTGAGATCAAAAGGACGTGCTATAATAATATAAATAGAAAAAATGCTGAAAGGAAAATTGACAATTGGTGACTCTGTTAGAGTGATATTTAAAATGTATTGAGATAATACAGAAATATTCCATCGCAAGCTTATCACATATGTTTAATTTATGCAAGTAAATTGAATAAAAAGTCCATATTTAATAAAATAACTGTTTGAGATGAATATTATGTAGCGTTAAAAGTTGTGCTTAAAACGGTGTAGAGCCGTATGCGGCCTTTTGGCTACTCTGGTGCGACCTTCTGGCCAATTCTGTTATTCTGTAAATTTATGTAAATTCGTATTTCCGGACAAAGATTCCCTTGTCAATGTTTACTGCGGCCTTATGTCGGATCAGAAAAATGAACGCGGCCTTTAGAGAAGAAAAGGTTCCCCACCCCTGTTGTATAGTATGTGTAAAATAATTGAATTTTTTTTTCTTATACCATTCATAATTCATTTTAAATTAAGATTTTAAAGAGCCAATATATTTCACGGTGCGTGTATCATTTGGAAATTAGAAACTACAAATTACATGACAAAGATACGAAAACTATCAAAAGAAATGATAGGCTATTGTTTACATTAGGCATAAGAAATATTCATAAACTTTGTGTTTTTCACGTTCTGTAAAAAATATTTAAATATTTAATTGTAACAGTATTTTTAAGATACTAATTTTATAAAAAATAAACAATTATAACAATAAATCAACCCCTAATTAGGGGTGTCCAACTGAAGTCACTTGGAACACACAAATAAAATTATGTTATAACTTAATAATAATATGGCGTTTTCGATATTAAAAATAA
Source organism: Himalopsyche anomala (assembly GCA_031772345.1). Lineage (NCBI taxonomy): Eukaryota > Metazoa > Arthropoda > Insecta > Trichoptera > Rhyacophilidae > Himalopsyche > Himalopsyche anomala. Next base: position 13,670,516 of record CM062830.1, read on the forward strand.
ACAAACAACCAAGATTGTACAATTAACATTTTTTTTGAATTACCCCTGCCCTTGAGTAATACCACTTTTTTCCACTGAATTTTTTTTTTCTGTTAGTCTAAAGATGATTCTCGAAAAGATTCATAGTTACATAATGAGAAATTAAAATGCTTGAAAATATAGTTTCAATTTTTGATGGGATACTTTTTCTATTCATACAGTGGATTGAATTGAGGATTTTTAATCAATTTTATTTCAAATATTGAAAATGACTGTTGTTTTGGCTGCATTGGGAACTGCATTGCAGACGATGCACGCCTTATCATTGTCAAGGAAGTCGATCGCTTATTTTAGAAGGGATTTTCCACAGCAAGCATAATTTTTCATCACTTTTATCGGGTGCAGAAGCTGCTGGCGTTGGAAAACTCGACAAGGTTGACTGAAGTCTGGAAGTAAGTTGTGCCAAAGATCACAAAAGATAATATGAACTATGTACATACTTACATATTGACTGTGGAAAGGAAAAAGGACGAAACCCACACATATCAAATTTTACAGGAGGCGCAAAAAACATCAGATATTGGGTAATATGCAAATTGTGGGGCTATAATGCAAAACGTTATACAGTGGAACCTCGATCAACCGTTCTCGCATAATACGTTTTCCCGGCTGGACCGTTTATTTTTTATAGTCCCGTCAAACTCCCATAAGAACAATGTTAAATAATCCCGCATTGACCGTTCCCCGATTTACCGATTTCCTCGATAAACCGTTTAAATATTTTGGTCCCGTCACAAATATTATCCTGATTGACCGTTTTTATTGCATATTTCTCCATATCTCAGCAAGTAAGTTTGACAGCCGAGTGCAGGTGTTATGTCTAGACACGTTGGAATGCACTGTACATGTTAGACCCATTGGACGCTTGTGCTATTTTTTTTGGGTTGAAATCCACCACACGCGTATTATTGTTTATGATGCAAATGTAGAATTGTTTAAAATTCATGATAATAATTATTCCTGACATACAAACTTTTTGGTCGCGTAGCTGGATTTGTACAAGTCAGTTGCGTTCAATATTGCCTCACATCTCGTATCATTTTTTTTTTCCAAATTGAAACTAAAATGCCGCCACCCATAAAGAAAACTAAAACTCAGCTGAGAAGAAGAAGGAAAATCGCTGAAACCTCGATGTTTTAAGAATATAAAAACACTTCCCGTAAAATACCACGCCAACAAGAAGGCATGGATGAACACCGATATTTTTATGGCTTTCTTGAGGAATTTCGATTCCTCAATTAGTGCTCAGGGGCGTAAAATACTACTAATAGACAATTGTGCCGCCCATCCTCGAGATACTTCATTTCTTAAGAACATCAAGGTAGTTTATTACCCTCCAAATTGTACCAGTGCTTTACAGTGAGCTAGCTACCTGTGGCGTTGAAACAATCGAGTCATTATGTGATGCAACTAATGACAGCAGTGAAGAAGAAGATGGCGAAGACCATAATACCGAACCTATTCCGACATTTACACAAGCATTATTGGCCTTCGAAAAAATAAAATTATTTTTCTATTCCAAAGAAATCGATGAATCCGCTCTTAGAAAAGTACGCGAGTTTGAGGCGTCTTTGTTCCGATTAAAGTGCCAAACAACAAAGAAACAAACTAGCATAAAGGACAGTATGTACAAGTAACTAATAAATAAATGTTTTTTTAAGATTTTACTTGTTTATTATTATTTGAAGCTTTCCCGCATTCACCGTTTCCCGCAATTACCGTTTTTTTTCCAGGATCCCTTGGAAAACGTAAAATCGAGGTTTCACTGTATTTCCAAAATGAGTGCTATTAAGTTAGGTAGGCAGAAAGAATACTTTAAACCTAAGGAATCGACTGATCATATTAGTTTAAATATAAAATGTCTACAACACTGTAGTTTTCAAATTGGAAATCATATTTTTATGCACATGTTATTTTGTCTGTGTTATTCGTTATAGTATTTGACTCTACTATAAAGTTCGAGTTTTGGAAATAGTACGTTTTGCATTATAACCCCACAATTATGAACCTTGAAGTGCACGGAGACTTCTAAACTGGTGTTTAATTGACATAACCTAATATTAATTAAAGAAATTATTCATGAAAAACCTTTATTTCAGTCTTTTTTTCATGGTTTTAATTTTTTACAAGGTCATCTTTTTCAAACTTAAAAGATAAATTAAGATACTAATTCTGAATTTGCAGCTTGCATCCTTTTGATAGAATGTGTATCAAGTTCGATACATTGTGATAATCGAAAAAAACCTGTTTTGGAAAAACTGTGGGTTACGTCCTTTTTTCTTTCCACAGCCGATATGATGGTGTCCAGTCCAAATATAAAAAAGGTCGAGATTCAAAATTCAAACAATATAATATTACCATCACCGAATGAAATTACTTGACCTAAATCTCAGCTTAGAACTTGTATTTCGAGGATTCTTAAAAAATAGTTTTTTTAATTAAAAAAATAAATAATGCCGGAATAGTATTTTCTACGTACCATATACTTAACTCATAGCTATATTTTTTCAATGATCCAATTTCGAGTAACTACGTAGGACAGTGGTGCACAAGCTTTTTGAAAGAAGGGCCAATTAATCCATTTTCTAATTTAAAAAAAAAAATATATATATATATATATATGTTATACTAAACGAGATATACATTTTGTGACTAATTGTAAAAATATGAATCTCGTTCGTAAATCTATCCTCGTGAGTATATAATAATATCAAATAATAAAACACAGTACATATTAAGTTTTCTATCAGTGACGAATTATAAACCAGATTATAAACCTTTGCTACTGCGTAATTTGTTCACATATCAAACACAGATTTTTATCATATTCAATGAATTTTTTTTTGATGGAGTACTTGTTATACTTCATAGTACTTGCTGTTTTGGGCCGCCAGACTTTACACTTTTTTTTAAATATAATAAAATGGCATTACATCCAATACGCGAAATATTTTTATGTTGAAAGATCATACGAGAAAAACTCGATGACAATTTATTGTAAGTCACTCGAGGTAAATTGACATCACATGTCTTAAGCCTCAAATTTAAATTGAAAAATCATTGATCTTACCGGGAATAGAGCCGGTGACAGCAGGCGATATTCTATTTTTCGAGTTTTATTAAATTTAAGTTACAAAGAAAAAAATATTTTCAACAGAAATTCAAAAAACCTACCATACTGTGACAATAATATAATAAATAATAATCGAATGCATATTGGCGATCGACATGTACCACGGGTGGTTATTAACGTATCCAATCCTGGATCCTTTTTGTGATCCCGGGAATACGGGATTGACAATTTTGCAATCCCGGAATCCCGGGAACACTCAACATAAAATCGTGTATAAATTAGGATTTGGGATTGACAAAATTTTTGGTCAGCGATTATGAAATCATGGGTTTTTCAAAGAATTTCAAGTAAATTTTAAAAACCTAGAAATTTGTGGATTTACCCAAATGGTTGGCGTGACTCTTGTATATTTAAACGAAGAATTATTTTCATGAAAACAGGCACTGTTGTTCAAACATGTTTTGTTCATGCATATTATTATCTGGTTTTCAGAATTCTCTTCATTCGAAGAGATTTTATACTAACCGACAATTTATCGAAGAAATATAAAGAAACATTCTAGATATTAATAAACGGTAACACGCGTTTGAAATTGTTTTCTTTCACAGACGAGACTAAAAGCGATCACACTTGCTAGTATAGAAATACGTTTATCTAAAAGCATTTTACAATAGGTAGAGCATTGCTGGACAACAAGTTAAAGGTATTTTATTTTTAATAATTTACTGATTTTGATTTGATATACGTATTCAGCATGTATGCAGTTGAAAAGCAGTTTTATACTAATTATATCGAGAAAATGTTAATCATTCATGTATTGATTCTAATTCCTACACTTTTTTAAATATAATACTAGTGTAAAACACGGGTTTTTTCAACCGGGGCCACAGCATGTTTCAAGGGGGTCACAGTAAACAAATAATTTAAGTGAAGCCACAGAACAGTTTTGGGGGACCACGGGAAAATCCACAAACTCCCAGATTTTTTAAATCGGTTAGCGACAAAAAAATGTTTGAACTCCGCAAGAGAGGTAATGAAAAGGTATCACATTTTTGGCAATTCCAGGTTTTTGAAAGTGAAATTCCCGAAAGAGCTAAAAAAAGAGGTAACCCGTCTTTTTATTTTGGGAAATCCGTAAATTCCTGGGTAAAATTTTGAAATCTGCCAGCGAGCAACATTTTCAAAGAATGAAAAATATTTTGGAATCTTTCAATTTATCACTTTTTTTCCCAGTCATCAATCCCGAAATAACTGTGTCCCTGAGTCTCGAAAAACTTATATGCTTTTTAAAAAATGGGCCACTGGAAAATATGAGACTCAAAAAGAGCCACGGGCCCAAAAAGATTGAGAAATTATGCTCTATACTAAAGTGGGTTGATGGAGGCTAGTAAAGACTCGTGTGAATGCCTTGTGAAATTAAAAAAAGCTATTATTATTGAATTAAATTAATTTGCAATTTCTGATTACCTTTGAATTCACTCCTTTTGATACATTCTCAAATCTTTCGGAATCCGGAAGCATACAAAAAAACAAGTTGAGCAATACAGTAAATTAATTCTAACAATTTTTTCTAGAATATATTACTAAACGTAATTCAGAAATTATTTTTAAGGTTGGTTTTATACTTCTGGAACAAAGGTGTTCACACAAAAATCTGTGTTTATGTTGTTTCACGAAACAAGCGCTGAAAATAAAAAAAACGTAAGTTTACTGAAAAATTCAAAACAATTTAAAGTTTTATAGGTGTACGAAAACATTTTTATAGCATTTATTTTATGGTTATTATTCAAAGGATGGTGTCTAGCTCTACCGGGAATTTTATGAATTTATTCATAATGATTTTACATAAATATTTACTCAGTTAACTTTCATCAAAATTACATATTGTCTATGATTTATTAAGTTATATTGCTGTATTTGGTCTTGTATTATTTGCTTAAATATATAAATAATTCAGTATGATACACAGATCTTGCGACATGTAAATATGAATAATATTATTTTGTGTGAAAGTTTGAATACATTAAAAATGTATGATAGGAGTATATCGTGTAATAATATTATGTATGGATTACAATACCGGACGAATATACCAAAACCGGTATTTCGGTATTTCATAGTAAATACCAGTAATGCAAATATCTAACCTGCATTACAAAAACGTTTGAATAAAGCACAAAATACGACCAACTGGTATTTCAATACCAGGCGAGTAAATCAAAATCGTTATTTCAAAATATGATTCGAACGCGAAAAGGAAAAAGAACGTTATTATTTTTTTTTCGATAATCACAATGTGTACAACTTGATACATGTTCTATCAAAAGGATATAGACAGAAAATGCCGAATTAGAATCTAAATTTAGGTTTAAATTTTAAAAGAAGGGGAACCAGTGAAAATTGAGATCCAATAAAAAGTCTCAAAAAAGGTTTTTTTTGAACAATTTATTTAGTTAATATATCTAATATTGTTATAAGTCAATTTAAAAACTAATTTATCAGACTCCGTGCACTTCAAGGTGGTGTATATTTCATAATACGCCGTGAGCCCAAAATCACCAAAAACTGTCTCCTGTATTTTTTTTTGTGTGGGTTACGTTCTTTTTCATTTCCATTGTCGATATAAAATATCACTGTGATGTTTCGAAAAAGAGAGGTGTAGGAACTAGGGCATCTAATCCCGGACCTTTTTTGTGATCCCCGGGATTTAGGGATTGAACATTCAACATAAAATCGTGTATAAACGCAAAAAAAAACCTGTTAGGTTAGATGATTAGAAGTAATAATATGTTTAATATTGAGAGCTGAAACAGGTAAAAAATTTTTTTTTGTAAAATGGTAAATATTATTGTAAAAAAGTAATTAAAATAAATCGTGGTCGATTTTGATGCAATTTCCTTTAAATGCAAAGTAAAATATAAATAAAAACACGGTGCGGGGCTGGAAGCGATGTTTGCGTTTTGAACAAGCATTTTGTTTGGATACGATAATTGAAAATATTTTTCCGCGGAGGCTCCGTTGCGAGTTTTCCCTAGTTATAAACACGAAAAAATCTATGTGCGAATAAAAAGGGTCACATTGGGAACGTTTAAAGGATATAAATTATTCGTAGGACACTTAACAATGGATGTATTCATCAGTAACAGGTGCCCTATTTGTACACCGTGTTCTGTGAAAGAAGTCATAGTAGTGTAACCATTATGCTGTAGACGAAGTTAAAAAGCACAAAAGTAAATACCGTCGAGGGTAATAATCTTATCTGCCAAGAAGGAGAGATATCTTTTCTTGAGAAGTCGATTTAACGTTTCGTTGTAGTAAAATAATAATAAACATAATTTGAATTATTAACAATAAAATAAAAAGTAGTTATTTACCATTATTATTGTTTGTATATAATCCCTTTTTCTAGCTGCGCCAAGTTGAAAAAAACTCCAACCTACATTTCTAATTTATAAAACAAAACACATATCACAAATTTTAACACAATTAATAACATAAGAAGGTAAAAAAAATATATATTTTTCATAACTCGTTTCTGATTTAACGATTAAAGCGACAATAACAAAGATACGTTGATTTAATATGTACATATATAAAATAGTTTTTATTTATTTGTTGGAAGATAATATCACGATGAGAATGTGTATTTTGGGTTCTTAAAACATTTTTGGTTTGAATTTACTTGATAGTTTTATCGTTGGTTTTAAAATTGAATACTTTATACTGCAGTAATAAAAGTTACTCAACTACCAACCCTTGCTAAAAAGCTTTTTTGTCATCCGCGTTCGTTCAATAAAATCATTTGAATTAAACAAAAAAACAAGAAAAAATCTCTTGACGAAGAAACTCTTTTGCGAAAAAGTAAGCGAGGAAAGTTTTTGGCTTGGTGAGCGTCTGGAAAATTGTTTTTCCGCGTAATAAATTCAAAGTCATAAAATTGAAAAAACTTCCTACATTCTCTCAAAGGTAACTTGGCGACTCAGTGAATGTTTTATTGAAGTAGCAAAAATACTGATTCAATTCAAGAATTTGAGATAAATTGTGGGACATAGGAAACAATATTTGATGTATGTCAATACCAAAAGTTTGACAATGCTTGATGTATTAAAAAGCTGCTTTTCCCAGTAAACATTTTCCTTTGTGTTGTCGAATTCTTCAAATGAATTCAGTTTTTTTGATCATGCATAAAAAGTATTTAATATCAAGAAAAATATATATATTATTCAATGCAAAAATTAGTTAACTTGTCATTTATTGCAAACACAAATGGCTGTATATACAATAATGTATTTACATTATTGTATTAAATGAAGGGCGCGTTTGTCGAGGATATATCTTAAAATATGGTTTGTTTCTATTGTTATTATTGTGTATATTAGTATGTGTGTATATTTAAAGAAGCTGTCAGTTTTACGTTAGAATCAAACATATTTGAATAATAGAGACGACAGTCATTTGTTTAAGTGGTTTACAGTTTGCTTTTCGATACAAATCACTTTCATTCATTTACCTATCTATATTTTAAGCGTATAAAAGAGACTATGAATTTACTAATTTAATTACTAAATGGAATGTCAATATTTGATTAGTACTATTAGTGCTATATAATTACTGAAAGCCCATACACTTTCTCTCAACGTATGCTCTGAAAAAGAGAGTGTGTATGCTGCGATGCTAACAAACGGTTACAATAAGACAAACGTTCCATATTATAGCACAGCATTTTTTTCTGACATGGAAATAGAGCATGCGATTTTTAGTATCTTTGATTAAGTGGCTGAATAAATATATTAAAAACTTAGAAATGAGTTGCGGCGCCAAAAAAATGATTAAATAAAAAAATTCTAAATTATATCTTGGGTCGTTGTTCTGTCGGAGAAGCGATATTTATTTGTTAAAAAATTAAAATTACAGTGCATGACATAACAGCTGACGCCAAATCGCCAAGCACTTGAAAATTACAAAAAGATAATATATAAAATAAAAATACACAGTACATCAAATTCAACATAAAAAATTAAGAAATATAATAGAATTTTTTTTTAAACAGTTCACAAATACAATCACCAAAAATGTCCACTTCTCTAGGCAATGCGTTGATTAATCGAACGGCCCTTGGAACTGGTGACTCATACCTCCTGAGCGAGGTATAAGTTTTCAGAAATAAAAGTTTTTGCTCATAGTTTCGCCCACGTAAGAATAAACTGGGAGCATGTAAATTAATAGTCGTGAGAATTTCAGGATTATTAACTCGGCCCCGAAGAAGAAGAGAAAAATGCTTTAAGCTTGAAAAAGATCTTCGAGCTTCAAGAGAGTGAAACGATAACATTCCTAAAAGAAATTTAGTGGGGTAGTATTCCTTTAAGGAATTATCAAAGGGAAAGAATTTAAATTTTTTGAAATAATAATATCTTAGAAATTTCTTATGGACTCTCTCTAATTGCAGCTTGTATGAACTTTCATATGGGCTCCAAATGATGGATCCATATTCAAGCGTACTTAAGATCAAAGAAACATAAAACGTGCGAAACAATATTATAATGTCTGCCACATAATCCTTACCCTTTTGCAGTTCTATCTGACAGGTACTCGTTTATGACCTCGAGTGTTTTTATTCTAAATGCAAGAAAGGTATAAAATACATCCAGCTTATTGTCTTTGAGATTTTATGGTCGACTATAAAGCACTTTTATGTTTTATCTGTATGCAAGTAACGTGCGGAATTCTTTACTCTAGCAAAAGAAATGCAATGTTACTAAGGCAGAGGTGAATTCCAGGCGAGTGGTTAGGGAATAGCGACAATGTATTAGGTATATGTTATATGAAATTTTAATAAATTTATTTCAAATGACAACATCAAATTCGTATTTTTATTTTGTACTTGCCGGTTCCCGGCAAGCGTTGCAATGCCACTGAAAGAAAGAAAGTGTTTGTGTTTTAATTGTGTTTATAAAAATGCATGTCTGTTTGACGTTTGCTGCCGATTGTCTATGGTACGACACACGCGCCACCTACTGTAATTTAAGTGTACTACGCTTATAAACTTCGCGCAAGTTGCATGCACGGTAAGGCAGACATGAAAAAATTGATTTTTTTATATAAAACCTACTGTTATTTAATTTTAATATGCTAATAACTTTCCCAGAAGTGCAAGAAAAAAGTTTGTCAAAGTTATATTGCAATCTTATCAGTGGTTTGGCAGCCCATAGAGTAAGAACAAACAAATATTATTTTTTATATATTAGATTAACTGATGTCAATCGATATGATTTGATGTAAGTTAGACACACATAAACATCATATCTTTGAACAGAAATCGATAAATCAATCGAAAAAATGCTGTTCGTACTGGGACTCAAACCCGTGAGATCTGGCACGAAAGCCAACAACGCT